>OY744602.1:101299114-101341614 GCA_963556255.1 Allolobophora icterica | reverse complement strand
TTTGGGAAAAATTATATTTGTATTTTTAAGGTAACTTAAAATTAAATGATAATTTAATTGGTTCAAATTTTTTTATGGACATAGCCCATTAGGAAACACTATATTTACTGTACATTAATGAAATCATGCTTGTTATTAAGAAGTGATATACTAAGTTTTGTTCGGACTTAACTGGTTTTGAATTTCAAATATGGCAATAAACAATAATTACTGGCCCAGTAAGCTACACTGGTTAGAAAGTACGTCCCATGTGCCTATGTATGCGTGCGGAGTTGGTTTACCTTCCGATTGTGTCTTATTTAAGAGATCTAACTCTCGGGCTAGAAGCCTAGAATGGTCCGAACCACCGGAACGTTGGATATGGCATGACATCCATTCACACGAGCAATGGTGGTGAAGGATCTCACCCGATCAATTTATTGAGAAATGAACAGGGTTGAGGCCTTGCTGTCTCTATAGAAAAAAGTGTTCAATTTTACATTTACATTTTATGTGCGTGAGAGGACATTAGCCCAGCTGATTGTACCTAGCAAGCAAATATCGGCAAATGCCTGATAACATAATATAATTATAATTGCTTCATTAAATCAGTTCATTAGGTCTGCAGTGTGGGGATTGCGGTACTGTAGGTGTAATACGTTGATAGGCCTACCCGGGCTGCATATACCCAAATCCCAATACGCAGCCTACAGCAGTTCATAAATAATAATATGCATTTTGTGCGACTAAAGAGCTATAACTGCGAGTGGAAGCTGGATATTTGTGCGACTACAAAGCTATGCCTGGGAGTGGAAGAAGGATATTTTCATTGCCGAAATTTAATAATTTATTCTCAATCAATAGGGGTGAGAATTAATATATGAATATTTATGAACTGCTGTAGGCCTACGTATTGACATTTGGGTATATGCACCCGAGCTGAGGTATTCGCCGGACTCTGTTATTGCAGTTTGTGTATCTGTCACTTTAAATAAAAGCTTACTAAAGTGAAATACAGCCTACAGTACTATGACATAGCTATATCTTTATATTAGTTAGGGCCTATGTCTATATATTGAAGAGATTCAGCATCTTCCTACCTCCGAATGACCACAATGGTCTTCTTGCGATGACCTGTTACTCATATTCTGTTCCGGCTGAGAAGGATTTCCAACCGCTTCAGACATCATCCGCGTTTCCTTCTATGTAATGATCCTTCGATCCTTTCTTCGTCCAAAGTCTGCAGCACTGACAAGAACTCTATGGATACAATGAGCACTTAATAAGCTCCTTTACCAGATCTCCAAACGCTTGTTTCGCACATACTACGTAAAGACGTACGACTGACTGAAGTGTCCTCATTAGAATTTACGAGGAAGCGCAACAGTGGCGGAAATAACAGCGGTTGAAATTACACAAGTATACTTCCCTATGAAATATACAGACCAGCGTTTATGCAAGCTTTACTGGCTCACAATGCCTGTGTAGCCTGTGATTACCCTTATAACCACTACCACCAGTAAGAAATATAATAAGCCAACGTCTCCGTTTACGACGGGGATTTACACTAGCAGGCTTTTATTGGCTATGAATCATACATGCCTCCTTAGGCCGAACTATAATCAGCTTCGACCGATGTTTGAAAATAAGACAGCCTACAAGTAAACTCACAGCAGGTTTATATAATTATTTATATGTATGTGTGGGTGCGTGTGTTGTGTGTGTAATTATGTATGTATGTCAGTGATAATACTTATGTAAATGTAGGTAAGTAAGAAGCCTTTTAATGTGGCGGACCGGCCACAGGGCATGAATGCATGTTTTATCAATCATAGCTGTGTTGTTGACGCGTTATCCGGCGATATAATGCATCAGAGGGCATCAGCGGCCGATGCGTAGATGGTAGCGCTAGCGTGGTATTAAAATCGATTAATATTTGAGTTGTAGCTAATTTTGCCATTTTAGCGATTTAGAATATTAATTAGTATAATTTAATACGCCATTCGGTCCAATAAATAAGGCCTAAAGCTAGGGCGGCGCTTATTATCATTGGTAGATCTTTCGATACCTTAGACACCTGTATTTGAGAAGGTGTGCGTAGGCTAGTATATAAGGAACAAGTCACGTTATAGTGTGGCGAGTGATGCATAGACCCTGCCTCACGGTGCATTGCTTATATCGTAGAGTGGCGATGTGTGCACTCTGCATATACGACACGGTGCTTTAGTGTCGTTGGTTTCCTGGGTTCGGTTACGAATGATTTTACGGACACGGCGTCCGGTACAAGGCTAATCAGTGCGCTCCCGAGTGACAGCCGCTCCAAAGGCGGTCTGACCAGTGCTGGCAAAGCGTCGATCCAGCGGAGTAAGGGCCCGCTCTGTTGTAGATCGCGAGCAGTACTGAGTCTGATCATGGAAGGCTGATTCGGGGAAAGACCGATCGTGACAGATAAAGGCTCACAGGTCTGTGTCGGTAAAGACCGGGGAAGGCGACCCCGGCGGTTCCGTTCGATACACACACAGGTCTGTACAAAAGACGGGGAAAAGGTCCCGTCGGTATCTGGTTTGTTGGTGACCGTTCGATAAGACGGGGAAGCAGACTCCGTAGATGTTCGTTTCGATATATACTGGAAAGACCGATGTCTGGTTTGATATATACGGGCAAAAGACCCGGTGTTGACCGTCAGAGATACACGGGCAAAGCCCGGTGGTAGCAGTCAGAGAGATACGCGGGAAAAGACACGGTGTTGACCGCTGGATATATACGCGGAAAGACCGCGCTGGTGACCGTCTGATAGACACGCGGAAAGGCTCCGCAGTTGACCGTTTGATATATACACGGTCAAAGACCGGTGGTAGCCGTCAGAGATACACGGGCAAAGTCCCGCAGTCGACAGTCAGAGATATACGGTCAAAGACCGGTGGTAGCCGTCAGAGATACACGGGCAAAGTCCCGCTGTTGACAGTCAGAGATACACGGGCAAAGACCCGGTGGTGATAACTCAGTTCAAGTATCGTCCTTTTATATTGGCTAACCAGTGCGATCCAGAGTTACAGCCGAAACTAATCACTCTTGGGTATTGGATTGACCGCCGATTCGACAGGTTTGGGGCCCACCCTGCCGTTAGATCGCGAGCCGGTCTGAATACCGATTGTGGGAGTTTAACGGGCTGAACAAACCTCGGGGAGAGACCGATCGTGAGAGATATAGAAAACACAGGTCTGTATCGGTAAAGTGCGGAGAAACATTCCGCTGGTGACGTCCGGTGAAGTACCGGAGCGATCTTGTTGAAGCTGTTCGATAACATCGCGGAACTACCGGTAAATTTTCCATTCGCGGTCACCGCGTTTGGTTCCCTTGCAGTCATAGTTACTCCCGCGGTTTACCGGCAAATATCCGTCCGGGAGACCAACCGGACGATCCGACCGTTGTGTGTTATGGTGTTCGGGACAGTTCCCACGGGGGAAAGATACACAGGTCTGTGTGCAATAACGGGGTAAATTTACTGATATTTACCCACAGATACCGTTAGCAGAATCGAGTGTGAGTACGAGTCTGTGCGCTCCCAGAAAAGACACAACTGTTACGTTCTCTAATGGATTCAGAGAGTCAGGTTCAAGAGATACGGCTTGTGGAGTAAGGGCCCACTCTACTGCTCAGGTCTCGAGACAGACTAATTCTGAATAGTGGGAAGATAAAAGGTTGTGTGAACCGGAAAGAGATCAAACCCAGATATTCGGGTACCCAGGTCCGAAAGAGACACGTCCGCTTTACTAGCGAAATCCAGCTAGTCAGAGTCCCAGGTTAAAGGGACATTAAATCAGACCAAGAGATTAACCTCAAAGTTCGGGTCGGGTAGTCGGGTACCCAGGTCCGAAAGAGACAAGTTCGCGTTTTGCTAGCCGAAGTTCAGCTAGTCAGAGTCCCTAGGTGAGGAGTACGATAATCCCGTGTACGAAGGGAAATAATAAAGCAGACCAAGAGAGCGATACGTGAAAGTCCGGGTAGTCGGATACCCGGGTAGAACTATAATTGCTTGTCGTAACACACAGCTCTGAGGACTGACTGAAGTGCGAGGCTGGGCCCCCTCGTGCGTAGGTCGGAACGAAGTTCTGTGTGTGGATAGGAAGGTTATAGAGAGAGGACCTTCACTATCAGAGTGCCATAGATACCCTTACGATTATCTTCCGAAGCAGAATTTATTACTGTGTTGGTCGACAATTGCCAACACAGAAGACGGGTAAGGAAACTTACTCCGTAAACGTGGTGCATGATAATATACGTGTGAGGCCGGTATGCCCTGCACGGATATGGAGCGAGATATACGTACGGTGGGACACGTATGGGCAGGTGCCTAGACGACACGGCGTAGAGTTACAATTGACAGTTACCCAATAGACCGGTGTCTAGGACGATGTGATACAGAGACTTGTCGCATGTCACGAGATGTATAATGGTGCGTCAAGGCTTAGATCAGGTGGAGAGTTGGAGGAAGCCCGTAGCTAAGAAGGCACACAAAAGAGGAAGACTCCTGCTGGTAAGAGAACGAACCCTGTTCTGAAGGACGGTCATCCTCCAGGACGTTGCCCATCCGGCGACCGCGGAAGAAGCAGAGTCAGACCCTGAGACAGAACTGTAGAGTGTTGCCTCTCTTAGGGAAGCGGCCAATCCTGAATCTCCTCTGATAGGAAATCCATTTTACGTTGAAAGTAGACAAGGCAGTGACTCTGGTGGGGCTCCAGACGGGCAGTGGGCTGGAGTCACCGCCACCAACGGACACCCGCCCGGCGCAACGAGAGTGCAGGCGTCCGGGCGGGCGCAGAACGCCACATTAATATGCCTAATGAGAAAAGTAAACGCTTACATTTTACAAAATAGATAGCTGATGTAAAATGTCACTCTGACCTGGCACCGGAACGGATAAGGCGGATATGGCTACTGCGGATTTGATTTGATATAGCGCCAGTGAATAAGCTGGTCTCCCTGACGTGGCTTTAGAGTGGCGCTGAGAAATTTCGGAGATTTACATTACATTATCGTTGGATCAGGAAAAGCCAAAAACGGCCACTAGCAGCTTTATATGAGCGCTTCTGAGGCTCGCTTCAAGATGGTAAACTGCTCGAAGAATGGCGAGTTCATTGGTAGCCAATGATGCAAAGTCTACAAACTCTACATGTTCGAAGCATAGTGCCCGATAAGACTACATCCACGACATTCTTCGCAACAGATGTTTTACAGTTGGAATCTTTATAGTCCAGTTGTGAAAGCTTACAGGAGCAGCAAATGGAAATTCCGAACTTTTCGTTTTTAGTTACCAAGCACGTAGCAGCTGATATGCGATGATGACTGGGATGTTTTAAGAATCATCGAAAACGACAAAATTTCACGCGGTTGAATTGACAAACATCACAGAAGCGGACTCGGACGCGATATACCCACGAAGAGACGAGACATTTGCATGTTGTATCCTCATTGTCACCTTGTGCCGTCAGTTCGTGGAACTCTAGCGACCGTCATGACCAGCCTCCTCCATTCCTCCCTGTTCCGTACCGCGTCCCTTAGTTGTGCAAGGTTCATCGCTGTCCTCCTGTGTATCTCCTCCATCCATCGAGTTCTCGGGCGGCCCCTTTTCCTCACCCCCCCTCCGCACGCCAGCATCATCTCCTTCTCCAAACCGTCTGCTCTCATAACGTGTCTAAAGTACATCAATTTCTGTCTGATGGCCCTTTGTTGTAGTGTCATGTCTCCTCTTAGTTGTCCTATCTCCTGGATTACAGATACATTTGTTCTCTTTTCTCTCCACGATATTCCCAGCAACCTTCTCCATATCCACATTTCACACGCATCGATCTTCTCTTCTGTCGCTTTTGTTTTTGTCCATGTCTCGCTTCCGTATAGCACTATCGGGAATATCATTGACTTCACCAACCCTGTTTTTGTCTCCATGCTCACATGCCTATCTCTCCATATCTTTTCCATTCCCTGCATTGCGGATTTTCCTAGTGTTATTCTCCGTCTCACCTCCGGCTCGCATCTTCCCTCTCTTTCGATCATTGAGCCCCGAAACGAGAAACATGCTACGACCTGTATTTCCTCTCCGTCTATCTCGAATGTTTCCCATTCTGCCGTTGTCATGATCTTAGTCTTCTTGATGTTAAAGTATAACCCTGCTTTCTCGCTTTCTTTCCTTAGTCTTCGTATGAGTTCTGCGAGGTCATCTTTTCTTCCGGCCAAAAGCGTTGTGTCATCCGCATACCTTAGATTATTTAGTATTGTCCTGCAATCTTCACCCCTTCCCCCGCCTTTTCCAGCTCTGCCATTCGGATTATTCTTTCCGCATATAAATTGAACAAAACCGGAGATAGTATGCACCTCTGACTCACTCCTTTCCCTATCTTGAATTTTCCAGTGTCGCCGTGTTCCGTCCTAACCACTGCCTCTTGGTTCTCATATAAGCTCTTAAGCAACATGATGAGATGCGTTGGTATTCCCATCTCCTTTAGGGTTCTCCACATTATTGAATGATTTATGCAGTCAATATATATATATATATATATATATATATATATATATATATATATATATATATATATATATAATGCTAGATGAACATGCCAACCGAGTCTGGCTTATCGGTCTCGTATGGGTATATATATATATATATATATATATATATATATATATATATATTTATATATATATATATATGGAGCCTAGACATATATAAGATTCATAGGAGCCCGGGCATCTGTAAGTAAGTATTGTATTGCAATGTATCTGAACATTTATAAAGCGTCTCTCACAGTGTTCGCCAATCAGAGTCGCTCCCATTGCGATAGACCAAATGAACAGAAAGTGGTTGTATGAGAGCAGAACGAGGCACTTGGGCCACCAACTAATTGGTTGGGTCGGGAGTGCTTCTGAGTAGATGACCTCGAAGAGGCGCTATAAAAATTCTCCGTATGAATGAATGAATGAATGAATGAATGAATGAATGAATGAATGAATGAATGAATGAATGAATAATAAAGAGGTTCGTGTCAATGATTCCAAAGAGCACGACCAATGCAAGCAAAGGCTCGAGTTTTGGCCATAGTGTGAGGGTTCGTGATTATAGTGATTAGCGTGCTGGGCTGTTAGTAGAGAGGTCGGAGGTTCAACTCCCGTCAAGATAGAAATTTTTTTGAGATATCGGTTCTATGCACCTGCGCCCCCCCCCCAGTCAACTCAGCCATGATGAGTATAATCTTACTCTTTCCATACACAGTCAGTAGGAAGATCAGAGGGTGATGGAAAGCACTGGTCAACCACCCTCATATACCGAAGCTAAGAAAATGAAGTCGCTAACACTTCATATCCATGGCGGCGTCAATAGGAGTTAGCTTAGAAGATTGCTCTTTTTCTATTATTCGTGTGTGTTTGTGGATGTGTGTGTGCGCGCGCGCGTGCGTAATTCGTGTGCGTAATCTATAATACGATACACCATATAAGTCATACTTTGGCCATAGCTCCTAAGTTATTGGAAAACCAAGAAGCAGAGGACCCTAGTTTTATTTTCTGAATTCACCTCAAAGCGTGGAATGCAGGAAACTGAAAATAAGTCTTCAGAGGGTAGCGATCATAGCGAAGTTAGAATAAAACAGAGAGAATGGTTTCCCAGAGCTGGTAATAGTAACTAGTGAGCTCCATATTTCGAGCAGCACGGAACCACATAACTTTCTCGGTATTAAATTAATTTTAGTCTGGTGGAAACAGTTGGCCAGACGGTGATCTTCCGTGTCCACCGAACTTACAGATGTTTCATTTTTGTGATGGTTAAGTGGCATTTTATTGTTCGACTCCATATAACATATTCTAACGTATGTATGAATTTTATGTATCTGTTGTTTATCTATAGCCATCTATAAGGAGCATAAAGATGCCTCTCAAAGGCACTGGCTTACAAGATTTCAGAGTTCATAAAGAACAATCGGTTCATTTGAAAGCAAAATGCAACTGTTGATACAATACCTGGTGAAGGCACTAATTTATCTAAAAAATCAATATAAGCACCAATCAAACTGCATTTAAAATAATTACATATAGTGTCCTTACAATAATATTGCTATTTTAATGGAGTTTTTAACAGCGTTGTGTTTAACTGTAGTAGCCTACATGCGTGACTACAAATGCAGGTCGTCTAAAAACCATAAACGGATAAAAGTTACGATGTATCACTAGATACAATAGAGTTTAGCTGTTTCACTTATCCACTTATAGGTGTTCTTCACTTCATCCGGTAGTCCAACAATTTTGCAGCTGCGCTCTTTTGGATTAAAAATGAGCGTAACGTTATCATTTTTGTTGCTAGTTTCGATCAAGTCTTTAAATAGGCCCTATTTCAAATTCAAATTCATCTGGTGCGGAATAGCTTATTACGCGCAGCTTATCAATCAGACGTTTCATCTGTTCCCCATTCATCCGAAGATCCTTTTCGTTGTTACTTCCAATAATCCAATCAATGTGTTGCTCGGATACATGGAACTGAGTTACGGAACTGTCGGCGAAATCCAAGATCGTGCCGTGTTCCAACAGATATTTATGAATGTCTATGTCAACTCTGATTACTGCTTGATACTAGACAATTATTTTATTTGAAAGGTCAACCAAGTAACAATTAGGCCTAAGTTTGGTTGGTGGAAATATTGTTTGACTTCTCTGTCCGACATCAACTACATATTAACTTGAAACTCTATATATGATGTCATAATCTGATCTTTTTCCTTTTTTCAAATTTCTGTGCTTGTCCAATTGATTGGTTGAACTGTAAACTATAGCTACTCTCTCTTATCTGATGCTGGCCTATGCTCTAATAGAACGCAGTATAGCCCATGTGGTATAAACATCGAAGAAAAAACTATGCATACGGTATAAAGTCGGTAATTTGAATCAATCAATCTAATTGGTCATGATTAGATTCAGTATTAAATGGATAATTACAGCTTTTCACCATTTATTGACGATGCTCTGATTTTTAACCTATCTTCGAGAAATGGATGTTTAATTTAGAGTCATTCGGGTACATTACATACATTCTGTGATTGCTACACACTAGGGCGAACTTTGTACATCGTTATTATAATTAAGATTGTTACTCGTCATGCATTGATTCATGGATATAATGTGTACGAACTGCTCTGACCTGATGCGATTTTGGTCATCGTTAGACTGTCAAGGTTGTTATGGAGGTAACGCGAGCACTTGTTCAGTCTGGACTATTAGGATGCGAGGTGTCTCTCGATTGCACTGGCATAATTTCTTCCTTCTGTTTTTGCACCTTTCGGCGTTTATTCTCTATTTCTTAGTTAATTCAAATTTGTTCAGATTTCTATTAATTTGTTCAGATTTCTGTTTATTATCCGACTTTAGTTGAGTAACCAGGTAGAAGTGAGCTGTTTAGGCTACTAGATCCAGATTTTGAATGCGGGTGTTGATGTGATTGGGCTTGAGCGATCTGTTGGGTGTTGTTCCTTATCTGTTTTATTTTTTCTTCTCTTCTTTCTTTCTTTTTAGGATATACTAGCATTTGCTCATCCTCTCGCTGAACTCTACATGACTTACTTCCTTACTTTGCCAACTATCTATCTTCAGTTATGGGAGCGGCTGAGCGCCTGTAAGTGCTGAATTAGTCATTGACTTAATCCTATCTGGCCCACGATGCGGCGTGTGCTCCACGACCACGTTTACAACCGTTCAACAATTTATGTGTTCTGTCTGTAATGAGGTGTTTCATCTACACTGTAGCCCAAATTTGAAACTATCGTTAAAGGAAAGGGTATCATGGGTTTGTCCCAATTGTGTTACTAAATCTAGCTCCGAGTCGGATGATGAGCGGGAGGGAGTCTGTCAGGAGGGTATCTCAGTCCCTGTGGATGATGTAGTACGAGGAATTTTTAATGTACCAGAACTAGAGGTTTTCACGGAAGTGTCCGAATCTAACTCCATTTTAGATAATTTAAATGCTGACCCGGACGAAAATTATTTCAAAAACCCCACGTGGTCTAGTAGCTATGCTGACCCTGCGTCTCTGGCTGAGCACTTAAATTCTGGAGGACCTCTGAGTAATCAGGGTCTTGCGTTACTACACATTAATTGTAGAAGCATGGTCCATAAACTGCCCGAAATTTCAGATCTGGCGTTAACGCTGCAGACCTCGATAACGGCTCTAACAGAAACGTGGTTGGAATCTGACCTAGAAGACTCCATTCATGTTAAAGGGTACAACTTTATAGGTAAAGCGAGAAGTGGGGGAGCAGGAGGGGTGGGCCTGCTGATAAATGAAAATTTAAAATATCAGCCATATACACCCAAAGGTAGCTATATGAATCATAAAACGTATGAAAGTCTCTTTATTCGTGTTAATTTGAAAAAGGGCGCCCCTGTCGTGGGTGTAATCTACAGGCCGCCTGGAGAAAAGCTCAAGGAGTTTAATGAGGAAGTGGAGGAATTGTTAATGGGAATAAAAAGCAATGAAAAAAAGGTAATCCTGCTAGGAGACTTCAATATTGACCTCCTAAAAATAAATGAGCATAAGGACTCCAATTCATTTTATAATTGTCTAGCGTCTCATCATTACCTACCGACCATAACTAAACCTACAAGGATCACTTCGTCCACACGCACGTTGATAGATAATATTTACACTACTGCCTGGGCAAAGTTGCAAACGGCTCATATTATCATTTCAGACATCTCGGACCATCTACCCATCTGGTCTCGGTTCACGTTAGAGATTAATAAAAGCAAGGATAAGCAGTATAAGGAAACTACAATAGTCAATGAAACGGGCCTAAATCTGTTTAAAGTCCAACTTGAACAAGTTAATTGGGACCCAATCTCGAGGGCATGTGACCAAGACTGTCCAAATGAGGCGTACGATTTATTTATCGATAAATACACCCAGATCTATAATGAGGTCTTCCCGGTGAAAATGGAATCAAAAAATTCTAAGGTAAAATTCAAAAAGCCCTGGATGACCTCTGGGATCTTAAAGTCATGTAAGAGAAAAAAATCTACTTTATGTAAGATTCTTAAAAACACCGAACCAACTAAATAAGAGGAAATTTATTGAATACAGAAACAAATTTAAAGGAATCAGAAGGAATGCTGAGCGTAATTATTATACGTCTGAGTTCTTTAAACATCAAAATGACCTAAAAGCAACCTGGAAGCTAATCAGATCCGCCTTGCAAACTGATGACAGGACAACAAAGGTAGTCACCCTGAAAATAAATGGAGTCTTAGTGGAAGATCCAGCAACGATTGCCAACAACTTTAACAGCTATTTCACTAGTATAGCCAGTGAGCTTGCATCTAAAATTCTTGAGTCCCCTACTTCTTTTGAAGAATACCTACCGCCATCTCGGTTGAAATCAATGGGGCTGACTCTAACCTCGCCGGAAGAACTTCTAAAAATAAGTAGTATCTTGAAAAAAAACCATACTAAAGGTATAGATAATATAGATCCCTACATTGCCACCCCAACTCTAGCATGGATAGTTAAACCGTTAACGACTATTATTAACTGCTCACTAATTAATGGAATTGTTCCCAATAAGATCAAAATAGCTAAAGTAGTGCCAATATTTAAAAAAGGTGAAAAAGATAATCTTACTAATTACAGACCAATATCGGTACTTCCCTACTTTGCCAAATATTTTGAAAAAATCGTTTACGATAGGCTTAGTAGTTATATAAACACTAATAATTTAATCCATCACGCTCAACACGGTTTCCAAACAGGACACTCTACTTATATGGCCCTATTAGACATGGAGGACCGTATCTCGAAAGCAATTGATGAAAATGAATTTTCCGTTGGTATATTCATCGATCTAGCCAAGGCCTTCGATACGGTCGACCACTCCATTCTTCTAAAAAAATTAGAGCACTATGGTATTAGAGGCCCAATATTAAAATGGTTTATTAGTTATTTTCATAATAGAACTCAACAGGTAATGTGCAATGGAGTATTATCAGAGAGTCGCCGTATCATGTATGGGGTCCCTCAGGGCTCCAACCTTGGCCCCTTACTATTTTTACTATATATAAACGACCTGGCAAAAATATCTAATACACTTTACTTCATTTTATTTGCTGACGACACCAACATTTTTGTGGCGAACAAGTCCTGGCAAGCACTCATGGAAATTATTAACAGGGAGTTAAAACTCGTCAACAACTGGTTTACAGTAAACAAGCTAACTCTCAACATAGATAAGACGAACTTTATACTATTCAAATCCCACAGAAAAATTGCAGCAACGGATCTGTCTCTGGAAATTGCAGGAGTCCCCATAGCACAAGTTGAATCTACAAAATTTCTGGGGGTATTTGTAGACAGACACCTGACTTGGAAAGAGCACATTAACTACGTAGCTAAAAAAACCGCGAAAAATATAGGAATAATTAACAGAATTTCGTATCTACTTCCCGAACCCATCAAGCTAAATCTATATTATGCATTAGTTTTCCCGTACCTTAACTATTGTAATATGGTTTGGGCCTCCAACTACGACTCCAGACTAACCAAATTGATTACCCTACAAAAGAAGGCGTTAAGAGTGATTGCAGGAGTACCGTTTGGCTCCCACACCAACCCAATCTTTAAAAGACTCAATATATTAGACATTAAACAAATCCGGACGGCCCAAATAGGTGAATTCCTCTTTCGATTTCAGCATAATCTTTTACCAGCAACATTTAAAGACTACTTCATAGCGGGGACTCAGATTCATACACATCGTACAAGGAATGCTGCTGCACTTCGACCCATTAAAGCACGCACAAATACCCGGGTATATAGCATAAAATTCTTTGGACCGAACCTTTGGAATGGGATACCTCCCATTGTGCGTCATTCTGCTAACGTCCATTTATTCAAAGCCCGACTGAGAGAGTTTTTGTTGAAGGATGATTGAACCACCCCATTCATTAGGACTACGACGGGTCTGGGGGGCACACGTCCGCATCTGGGCCCTAACTTAACCTACTTACTTTTTGTTTGTGAGTGGGATAGTTAAGTTTAGTTAAGCTTTTTCATATGCCTTATTTTTTATGAATAACTCGCCTCCCTCCTAGGCTTCTCCTGCGATTGGAATACTGGGATGTTACCTGTAACCTAGGAGGAAGCAACTCTAACCTCGACAGTCTCTTGGACATCGTAACGGAACCAAGTAGGTGTCCCCACTCAGCGGGAATTTCCTTCCCTTGGGGGTCACCTTTTGCGACCAGAGACGTGAATTCTTTGTGCTGTACCATTGCTTGTTGTTTGTACAAACGTTATTTGGAAGCAATAAAAATCTTTGAATTGAATTGAATTGAATAATAATATCAGCATAATAATAATAATAATAATAATAATAATAATAATAATAATAATTATTATTATTATTATTATTATTATTATTATTATTATTATTATTATTATTATTATTATTATTATTATTATTACTATTATAAAAATAACGATAATAATAATAACAATAATAATAATAATAATATTAATAATATTAATAATAATAACAATAACAATAATAATATTAATAATAATATTAATAATAATATTCATGCAACACGTCGTTGGGTTACCACGATGCCTGAAGACAGCGTCCTGGTGAAGCTTGACTTCACTAACGCTTTTAACACTCTGCGCAGAGATTCGCTTTTAGAGACAGTGGCTAGAGACATCCCAGAGCTCTACCGTTTTGCTCACGCCGCCTACTCCAACCGTCCACTGTTGCGTTATGGTTCGAATATCATACGATCTGAAGAAGGGACCCAGCAAGGCGATCCACTGGGCCCTCTGGAGTTCTGCCTTGTCTTTACAACCGGTTCTGACAAAGCTGAGTTCGGATCAGCGCATTGGATACTTGGATGACCTGACATTGGGGGGGGGGGGTAGCAAGGAGTCAGTGGCCGCCGATGTTCACCTTATCGCGCAAGAATCAAAGAAGCTGGGTTTGCTATTAAACCGCAGCAAATGTGAAATCGCCTGCCAGAACATCCAAACGCCGATCGATGACCCTGCGTTTGAAGACTTTACAAACATGGCCTTCGAACAGATGACCTTGTTAGGTGCACCTCTTATACAAGGTCCAGCTGTGGATAAGGTCTTAGAAACGAAAGCTAACGATCTTGAGAGAACAATCGCAAGACTGTCCTTACTTCATACACATGATGCTCTGGTTCTGCTGAGAAACAGTTTAAGTGTACCGAAGCTGTTATACAGTATGCGCACAGCCGTCTGTGCTGATTGCCCGGGCTTGGCCCGGTTCGACAAATTGTTGAGAGGTCTATCGACCATCCTGAATGTAAACCTTGACGATGACCGGTGACTCCAGGCTTCTTTGTCGGTGAGAGACGGTGGTCTGGGAGTTCGTTATGCATCTACGCTGGCACTTTCCGCCTCTCTGGCTTCTGCTGCTAGCACAACCGAACTGCAGACATGCATCTTACCAACAGAGTCGGCTGAGATACCATACGAACTGGTCAATTCAGTACTCACCGCGTGGAAGACCCTAACTGATGCAGAACCACCAACAGGAACAGCAACCCATCGCCAAAAGGAGTGGGATATCAGATACACAAACAAGGCACGGACAGGCCTGCTCGAGTCCACCAGCTGTCCACGCGATCGTGCTCGCCTGCTAGCTGCACGAGCACCTCATTCTGGTGACTGGATGCTAGTCCTCCTGTGATTGCTTTGGGCCTTCGCCTCTCAGACGAGGAGATACGGATCGCAGTGGGGGTGAGGCTAGGCACGACACTCTGCGAGCCGCACTTGTGTCACCACTGCCGAGAAAATGTCGACGCAAGAGGGCTTCAACTCGACGCTGACGAACCTTCAAACCTCTCTCCGTGTCTGACTCCGAGTAACTGCCTAACTGTTGAGCTGCGCACCTCTATATATAGTGTCCCTTGACGCAGCGCAGTGTCACAGAGCGCTGACGCAGAGCGCAGACGCTGACGTAGATGCTGACGCTGACGCAGTGCAGTACGCATGCGCAGAGCGCAGTCGCAGTGCAAAAACGACGCAGCGCAGAGCGCTGACGCAGAGGTCACTCGGTGCAGTGTCACAGAGCGCTGACGCTGACGCAGAGTCACTGGCGCAGCGCAGACGCTGACGCTGACGCAGCGCAGAGCGCTGACGCAAATCGCAACGACGCAAAGGTCACTCGGTGCAGTGTCGCAGTTACTCGGAGTCAGCCAGTGACGCTGACGCAGAGTCACTGGCGCAGCGCAGCGTCATGTCGCAATGTCACCAGGTTTAGACGCAGTCCAAAAAAAATCAAAGGGCCCAAATCGCACAATAATAATAATAATAATAATAATAATAATAATAATAATAATAATAATAATAATAATAATAATAATAATAATAATAATAATAATAATAATAATAATAATAATAATAATAATAATAATAATATATTCTTGGCGCATACTAGAGTCAAGGAATAAAACTGCCAAGTGTAAGCGACGTGAATGGAATCACGGTTGCAGAAGATGTGGAAGACACGCCGTAGCAGAACCTCGTAGCACGCCTGACTGTGTCTGGGCATCATTCTGCGCCTAAACGTTGCTTGATGCGTTTGATCAGTTGCATTTTACAATATAAATCGTTGCTGATGAGTTGTACGGAGTTAAGATGATGCAGATGAGGTTGATGCTGAGCAGCTGCAGAAGGATTGGCGACAGTTGATGCGAACATCTCAACAGCATCCAGGAAGCAATCGACGACCATTTCAGCTCCGTATAAATCTACGAATAAAATACATACCGCAATCGAATTACCATCCCCAGCCGCTTACGAGCAATTTACGATTAATGTCACTATATGCAAAGCGATAAGAAGTAGTGGCTAATTTATGGCTAATCCTCTATGGTGTCATCCGCATCTGGTGCTCTAACGTGTTGCAATGTAATGGAAATGTAACGAACGTTGTTAAGCTTCTCTCTCAGCAAAACCTACTCAGATGACTACGTAGTACGTATGAGTCATTACGAATATTACTCCTCCTTTAAAGAAACACCCTACGGTACCAAATCTGTCAGTATAATTATTTAGATGTAACTAAATTGTTAATGTATTTATTGCAGGAAGCAGGCCTACATTGTCAATTTACCTACATGTACATTTAATCGTAATTGTAAACTCCGAAATTAGAATCGCATTACCGTAATAATTTACTAAGCGCAGGGTAGCCTAATGGCACACATAGATACATTGTTGAGAGTGTATGCTGCGCCCCTTCCAGGCAGTATACTAAGGTGCGCTTCCAGTCCATCCACGGGTAAAAAGACCAGTCTTTAAATTAGGATAAAAGTAGTAGAGTGACCCATAGGGACCGGGCGAAGCGCCATTGGGAGACCGTTGATGCTTAGTACTAACTAACACTAACTAAAATAAAAAATCCAGTTACTATGACTATAACTATAACTAAAAAATAACACTAACTATAACTGTACCTATAACTAAAATGGAAAACCATTAACTTTAAGTAACTAAAGAGTAAAAACTAAATCTGAAAGGAGAATCACACTGCCTTTCTCTACCTTTAAATGATAAATGAGTGCTTACCTCACCTTAATTAAAGATTATATGTGTGCTTACCAAAGCCAATTGGAGGAAAACAGATGGAATTAAATCTTAGTACATCGTTGGTATAACTAAAGCAGTTGGCGAAGACCCTTTTAAGAGCATCTCTGGACCTCTGTTCGTTAGGGGGAAACTCAACAAGTTGAGGACGCACGACGTGTATGATGACCTTTACTCCTTTTAGATTTCCTGCGCTTGTGTGAACCAGACATCCAGTGTGAAGGAAAGGCTGTCGGTGTTTAAGACTGAACAATTCCGTCTTGACGTAAGGTCCAGCGGCTCTCATGATCTGATCGGCCAGTGGACCATCAATGTCCAGTTGATGGTTTATGCAGCTGACCACAACATCCACGTTACTCATTTTGGTCAGGTCATCAACGTTGACTTCAATCGTCATTAAGTTAGGAACTGAAAGCAAAAAAGAGTCATTGCTCGGATTAAGAACCGTGAGGACGGACATTCTTGCTTGACTAACGTTACTGGCAGCTGACGCAGTATACCCCTGAGTAGGTCTTATCGGCACCTTCTCTGCTGGTGTGGTAGTAGCTTGGACATTCAAACGAGCTTTGTTGTTTGCTACGGTGTCGAATCCATGACTGGTAGGCATATTGGAAGCAATTACATCAATCAGCATCTGATTGGCTCTAGTCATATCGCTGTATGAACCAGCTATCTTGCAAACTCTCTCTTGACTCACAAGACGTAGCTCAACATCCTTAAACTCAGCCATCGCCTCAACCAAACTCTTGAGACTCTCCGGATCAATTCCTTCCGGTATGTTAACACGGCTGATGGTCGTTCGACCATACAATTGCCTAAAATCTGCTATAACAGAGTTGGTGTCATACTGAGGTGTTACTTCAAAAGCCAATTTGTGTTGCTGTCCGACCTTGTACACTTCAAACAGGTTGCATTTCTGGGATATACGAGACAGTTCGTGGTTACGGCGTCGGACCAAGTAGTAGAAAATGTCTTCGTCTATGTCTATGCTTGGAAGAAGCATCAATGCACAGATTCTATCGTGCTCTGGGTCGTTAGTTTTACTTTCTCGCAGGGCAGGGGAGTTTTTAGAATCTGGAAATGTTGTACTCTGCTTTAGATTTTCTGTGTGCTCGATATTCTTCGATGTAGGTACATCTGGATTTTTTGTTTGTTGCTTCAGATTTTCTGAATACTTGACATCTTTCGGTGTTTCTTCCTTTTTTAAGTCATCAAGACTTCCTGAGTTATGGCTATAGATAACAGTTTTCTTCTCTTGTTGATTTATTTTGACCTCGTGGCTCTTTTCGATTAAATTTCTTTCTTTTTCTGTATAATTGTCATTCATCAGTGCAGATAAATCTGGATATTTCACTTGTTGCTTCGGATTTTCTGAATAACTCACATTCTTTGGTGTGCCCTCCTTCTTTGAATCATCACGCCCTTCCGAGTTACCGCTGTTCGATGCCTCTTTTTGCTCATGCGGCATACCAACAACTTCCTGATTCTTTTCAATGACAGTTCTTTGTCTTGTCCTTTCTGTCTCTGCGTTGTTCGAGTTCTCAGAGTTCGAATTCTGAGCACCGCTCTTCAAGATTGATTCGCAATCTTCTTTACGTTGCTTAAATTCCAGTTTTTCATCATTTCTACTTTGGTCACCAGAACTGTTACCAACTTCACTCGGCTCCTTTTCCACTTTTCCTAAAGTGGAGTTGTCCATCAGGGTTACTGGTTTGTCTTCACTCAAATCTTTCGTCTCCATTTTATGGTTTCCCTGGTGTGACTGTTGGTCACTCCTCAATTCCACAGCACCTTTACTAGGAGGCAGTTTTTCATTGTTCTCTTGGGTTTGCTTCTTACTGATCTCATCTTTCAGGGCCTTCCGAATTTCCTTGATTCCGCAGAAGCAACCTTCCAGACGCCAAGTTCCTTCCGAAGGAGTGATGCTAACATTGTGACTGTTTCGCAGCTTAGCTTGAGAGACAATCTTCTTTAAAACAGCTTGGCAATCAACACTGCCAAGACTCTTGAAAGCGTCAGTCCAGCCTTTGCTCACTGTCACGGACATCTTGAACTCAATCTACCAATAGAAAGAAATGCATTTGCGACTATCTATCTTTAATTTCAATTGCTCTTACGAACTGATCTTGTTAGAACTGAAAGATCATTTCACCTTTGATAGAAACCGCCTCATCAAACCATGCATTGAATCCCGAGAAGCGGCGTCAGTGATATTTCAGTTCTAAAAATAATTCCTAATTTTAATTCAACGGCAGTTGAAAGGATCAAATTTCAATTCTTATTCTGTTCCAATTCTGAAAATAATTCCTACTTCAGTTCTAATTCCAATTCTGAAATAGTTTCAGTTTTAATTCAGATATCAGATTATAGTGTAAAACACAACTCGAGCAGTTTTAGTGAGTTCCGGCTTGTTATATAGCCTAAACTGCAAGAGTATTGCAATTTTAATTTTTAAATTTTCTTGCAATTGGTAGGCTAATCTATCGTTTGACGTCAATTATCGTCTAGCGTGATAGATTAATTTCAACGTTAACATGTTGGGCCTACAGCAGCTGCTCTGGAACACGAAAACATAAGGACTTTCTCTAAAATAAGCTTAAAACAACCAAAAACGAAATTCAGTAAAAAGAAACATGAATAAATAAGAAGGTAAGCTGCTATTGGACGTCTTTGATTGGTTCCCTTCTTGAGTTGAATAGCATTTCGAATGGTCTTTTGTTATGATAAACCAATCCTAAATAACAATATCTATCTTGCAAATGGATAGAATATTTACTGGACTGGTTAATTACACTAGTTAGAAATTACTCCCATGCATGTGCCTTGCAGAGCGCGTGATTCCTGGTTCGCCTTCTGATTGTGTCTCATTTCAGAAATTTGAATCTCGGGCTAGAACGATCCGTACATATGGACCTTAAATATAGGCCTATCGTGGGGCGCATTCAACCGGGTAGCGGCGGTGAAGGATTTCACCCAGTGCCGGATTTAGGCTTGGTGTGGCCCTAAGCTACAGCTGATTGTAGGCTACCTCGCATGCAAATAACGGCAAATACAGGATACACATAATAGTCTATATGCATCACTAAATCAGTTCATAGGTCTGCAGTGAGGGGATTGCAATATCATCCCGGACTTTGTTATTGCAACTCGTTTCTCTGACACCAACGACATATGACTTGGGACCAAAAGTGAAAGTGAAGCTGAGACAGGAGAATAGGCTAAATGCGTATGCGGCCTACCATGACATAGGCCCTAGTTAGAGCTTATAGATTGAAGAGGTTCAGTATCTTCCTACCTCCGAATGACCACAAGGGTCTTCTTGCGATGACCCGTTACGCATATTCTGTTCCATCTGAGAACGAATTCTAACCGATTCAGACATCATCCGTGTATCCTTCTGTGTAACGATTCTTCGATTCTATCTTCGTGCAAAGTCTGCAGCTTAGGAAAGAACTCTGCGAATATGTATGAACATCTATTAAGCGCCTTTACAGTGTCTCCCAAACACTTGTTTCGCACATACAATGACTCATTAGAATATACGAGGAAGCTCAACGGTGGCGGAACTAAGAACGGTTGAAACTACACACGTATACTTCCCTATTATATACACAGACCAACGTTTGTACAAGTCTTAACAGTACTGTACTGGCACACAACGCCTGTGTAGACTATGAATAGCCTTATAACCACCAACAACCACTACGGGTTATATGCCGAAGTCTCCGTTTACGACGGGTTTTTACACTAGCAGGCTTTTATAGGTTATTATTCATACAGGCCTATAAGAGTCTACAAGTAAACTTACAGCAGGTTTATATTTATGTGTGAGTGTGTGTGTTGTGTGTGTTATTTATGTATGTAGGCCTACGTCAGTGTCTCAGTGATAATAAGTAAGCGTAAGTAAGTAGACTTAAAATAGGCCTAATGAAAAGTAAAATGCTTACATTTTACAAAATAGATGGCTGATGTAAAATGTTACACTCGTTGGATCAGGAAAATCCAAAAACGGCCAATAGCAGCTTTATATGAGCGCTTCTCAGGCTCGCTTCAAGATGGTAAACTGTTCGAAGAATGGCGAGTTCATTGGTAGCCAATGATGCAAAGTCTACAAACTCTACATATTCGAAGTATAGTGCCCGATAAGACTACATCCACGACATTCTTCGCAACAGATGTTTTGCAGCTGGAATTTTTTTAGACGAGTTGTGAAAGCTTACAGGAGCAGCAAATGGAAATTCCGAATTTTTCGTTTTTAGTTACCAAGCACGTGACAGCTGATATCTGCGATTGTCGCAATCGAAGGTCGCCCTGTCGTGTGTTTGCCGTGTGTTGATGTCGACCCTCGACTGCTTGTTCTTTTACTTGCACTTCTATTTAACGTGCCTAACTTTTCTATAGAAGATTCACGACGAACTTTGTTTAATTAATAAATGAATTTATTTAAAGAAACAAATATATACACTAACTCTACGGGAACTTCCACGTAGTATTAAAGCGTTTAGTTATTAAATCGGATTATCTCAAATGTTGCTTCGTACAGCCTAACTCCAGATCGTTCTTTCGCGTCAGTCTCTGAATCTGACGGACTATACTCTGCTGCCGCCGCCGTTGGTCGTTCCTCCCGATGTTGATCGCTCGACCGCTGTTCACACGACGCCCCGTCGGTAGTACAAGTCCCGTATTCTCCTTTTCCTTCTCTTAAGTAGGAACTTCAGCGTGCGTCGGTCAGCCCCCTCCCCACGTCAAGCTATCGTCAATTAGTGTCAGATTGCTCCTCGAGACACGGGTCGTCGCTCGCCTGCAGCGCGGGCGGTGTCTGGTTACACCATAGCCGCGAGGTGTCCTATTACACCTTGGTTGTGTGGTGTCCGATTACACCTCGGCCTCGCTGCCTTCATTGTTGCCCAAGTGGAGACTGGCTTTCGTCCGTCATCATCCTATCTCGACCACCAACGACGACTCCATCCTGATGATGATGACATCTCGTCGTTGTCGTCGATCTCCTCACGCGACACCTCCCTTCCCGGGGGAGGACAAAGCCAGTCATTGGTTCGCCTCCCGGCTGAGAATGATGTCGTTCCCTCCATCGATTTCCTCCAGACCATGTCCTCGTCGTTCCCATAAAAATACAAAATATCAGCACAGTTAGAAATTATATTTACAGTTGTCGCGGTGCCTTACATGGTAGTCCGCCTTCTTCCTCAATCATAGTCTGGACAAAAGATCAGCGGGAATATTCAGCGCCCCAGGTCGATATTTAAAAGCGATATCAAAGTCCTGGAGTGCCAGAGCCCATCTCGCAAGTTTAGCACTTGTGGGCGTAGAAGCAGTTAGGAAAGTCAAGGGATTGTGATCAGAATAGAGGGTGGTCCTTGACATAAAAATCCAGTTCCTAAACTTCTTCAACGCAAAGATTACGGCATACGCTTCGCGTTCCACAGTGGACCAACGCGCTTGCGTAGCATCTAATTTAGAACTGGCGAAACATATTGGCCGTTCTGTTCCATCGTCTTGAATTTGGAATAAGCAGCCTCCGACTGCTTTGTCTGAACCGTCAGTTGATAGACCAAACTCTCTGCCGTAGTTAATTGTCTGCAAATATACAGCGTTATTCAAATCGTGCGTAAGCTTATCTAGCGCCTTTTGGTGATCAGCTCGCCAGGGTATCTTAACAGGCACCGATTTCTGGGTCCAGTCAATGAGAATTCTGGCTGTCTCAGCTAGGTTAGGGATGAAGTTCCTAAAATAACTGAAGAAACCAATTAATCTCCGTATGTCCTTCTTGGACTCGGGTTGAGGGATTTTCCCTAGCCCTGCGATTTTAATAGGGTCCGGTTCAATGCTCCATGATCCGATCAGGTGACCTACAAACGTTGTTTGTCGCCTAGCAAACGAACTCTTCTTAATGTTAAGGGTGGTTGCCGAGGGGCGTTCCCTTAGACTCCAAAGCCCGAAAGGTAACCGTCTGTGCCATCCCCTCGGGTTTTCTTCTGCCAATTTCTGAATCATGGTCTTCCGTGTGGCATTGCAGCGCTCCACTAGACCTTGTGACTCAGGATGTGCGATTGGCCCAAAGCGTGGTGAGCACCCCATACGATGCAGAAACTCTTGGGTTAATTTGCTGTTGAAATTCGACCCGTTGTCGGACCTAATCGTTTTTGGAAAACCGAAGGTCGTGAAGATTTGCATGTATGCATCACATGTCGCTTTTACCGTTAATGATTTCAGAGGATAGGCCATCGGCCATCTTGAAAATTGGTCGACTACCACTAAGGCGTAGTTGTACTCGGGTTTTGGGCTTGTGGGGTCTACGTTGGTAACTATAGGCCCTATACAATCTGCCACTAGACAACCGAATCTGGTCTCGTCGTTGCGAGGGATAGGAGTTATGGGGGCTCGCTGCGCCACTCGCAGTGGCGCATGCCTTTGGCAAATGTCGCAAGATGCACAATATTCCTTCACTATATCCTCCATGTTGGGAAACCAGAAGTTCAGCTTAATTCGGTCCTTAGTCGTTTTCAACGCCATATGACCTGCGAACGCAGCGTCATGTGCTAAGTTTAAGACCTTGTCTATTCTTTCTTTAGGTAAACACAGTTGTTTTACAGAATGCCCAGCTATTTTGTCTTTATGAAAGAGCAAATTGTCTTCAGTGAAGAAGTTCTTCGCCCCAATTTTCCCGTGGGCCAAGAATGGTGCTAGTGTCGAACATTGTGCTTGTTCGGCCGCCATCTTGTTTCTGCCTACTATTGTGTCTTCCTTGGGTGGGGGTGGTATCTCAGGATTGAAGAATAGCTCTTCATTATCCGTTTCTTCGGGACTGATTTCTCCTACATTCCCCCTGTCTGCTTGAGCGACCATGAAGTAATCCTCTCCTATCAGCGTCCTAAGTCCCTCTACCTCCTCCCCTCTCTCCTCTTCCTCATTCGTCTCAGTCCTTGCGACCGCCTGCGCTTCTGAAATTTGGTCTATTTCAGGAGCGCTGGCCGCGTGACTCGAATACAACGCTGTCTCGCGCAGCAAGTCGGCTGTAGTGGGCGTGATAATTAACGGTTCATTAAGGTCTTTAATGAGTGCCGCCCATATCCGAACATCAGGGGCGTAATTTACCTCCCCCTCCCTGTCCCCGCCGGCCTGAGACCCCTTTAGTCTCAGCCGCACCACGTCCACAATCATTGATTGACCGTTCAGCCCCTTCACCTCTATCTGCTTGACCACAGGTAGGTTGAGCGGCCTGATTAGTTCTGCTCGCGCACAATTATATTCGGCCCCGCTATCTATTAGAGATGATGTCACAGGGAGCCCTGTAATATACACCTTCATGTACTCTCTTACATAAGTCTCCTCCACGTCAATGCAATCCGGGTTTGTCGGCAATGCATGCTGGTCTATCTCTTGTATCCATGGCGGCCCGTCTTGTCGCGTCTCGCTTTGTCTGTCTGCCTGTCTGCCTTGAGCTCTGGTCACGGTTGGCTGGACCGCACACGCGCTCACCTGCTTGCTTTTAATTTGTTTGTTCTTCGAGCACAGTTTAGCTCTGTGGTCTGGAGAAAAGCATAGGAAACAAAGGCCACGCTTTCTAATCTCGTCGGGGGTTGGACGTCCGTCTGTCCTGTTATTTGTCTGTGTCCCTCCCGGTCGGTCAGTCCACGTGTACGTCTGTTTAGCTGTCGTCTGAGGAGGTGCTGGCGCTTTCGCGTAGCGTGCCTCCGTCTTACCCGTGCCTAGACTATGCTTCGCATAGTCATTTTCCCAAGGGTGTGTAGCAGTATAAGTGTCAGCCGCTTCGGCTAACTCTTTGTGCCCTAACCACTTCTGCTGCTCTTGACTGAGGATGAAATTCAAACATCCTCTGGGTAGCATTTCTTTCATCTTATCTGCAATCAAGAGACTCGTAACCTCATCAAACGTCATTGCCTTGCGATCTTGCAAATAGTAAGAAAGTAGATTATGTAATCTCGAGGCTAACGTTGTGTACGATTCATCTACCGCCTTTTTTGCGTTCATGAATCGCTCTCGTAAAGAGACTGCGCTCACTTTGAACTCTTTCAACAAGAAGGTTTTTAGCTTCCCGTAGTTATCAAGCTCCTCTTGTGTGAGTCTGGCCGTCAATGCTCTGGCCTGATTATCTAGACATGTCAAGAGTAATCTGCTTCGAAGGTCGTCCGGGACAGCGCAAGAGTCGAATAACCTTTCACAATGCACAAAGAAACCAGGGATTTGCGCATGGTCGCTTGGGAATCTAGGTAATAGGCCTCGCAAGCTTTCACTATACGTTTTCATTCGTCCTACGACCGAATGCCTTAAGTTATAGTCCCTTTCGTCTCTGAGTCTCCTCTCTGCGTCCCTTTCTTCTCGGACTTCCTTCTCTCTCTTCTCTGCCTCCTCCTTTTCTTCTCTCCTCCGCTTCTCCTCCCGAAGCCTTAATTTCTCTGCTTCCTCTTTCTCTTCTCTCCTCCGTTTCTCCTCCTGAAGCCTTACTTTCTCTGCTTCCTCTTTCTCTTCTCTCCTCCGTTTCTCCTCCTGAAGCCTTACTTTCTCTGCTTCCTCTTTCTCTTCTCTCTTCCGTCTTTCTTCTTTCTCTTCTCTTCTCCTCTCTTTCTCTTCCTCTCTTCTCTCTTTTCTCTCCGCTTCCTCTCTCTCTTCTCTCCTCCGTTTCTCCGCTTCCTCTTTCTCTTCTCTCCTCACTCTTTCTATTCTCTCCGCTTCCTCTCTCTCTTCTCTTCTCAGCCTCGCGGCTTCCTCTCTCTGCCTCGCGGCTTCCTCTCTCTCGTATTTTAAGCGTTTTAATTCGTATAACTGCGTTTGCGCTGCCGAATCGATACTGCTTTCTATGCTACCCGTGCTTACTTCCTCACTTACTTCTGGCGGAGTCTCCCGTCCAGAAACAATTATTTCAGCACTAGCCTCTCGGAGCTGGTCCATACTCATGGAACCCAATTCCTCCTCTCCTAGTCCCATCTTTATCAGATATGCGACTAGTCTGTGACGGGGCATGTTCAGCACCTTCACTCTTTTCCCTATCGACAACTTATCCATCTTCCAACAGTCCGCTCACTAATAGAAAAAGATAAGTAAGTTAGAGGAGAGTCACCGTTGGTCAGAAATCAAAGAAAACAACGTCCTAAAATTCTACCAAAATACAACAAGAACAGAACTGAGCAAAAGGAGCTACGCAAAAGCCTCGGCTATTCGCACACCAATCCTCATCCAGACCTCAACCGCAACCTCACAGATTACCACGACTACCAGTAAGGACTTACCCTCTGATACGTCGAGCGAGCTCCGTCTTTTGGTATCTTGGCTGATCCGCTGTCCTCCGTTGCCACTCCCGTCCGTCGTTGCTAGCGATGGTCGGTCGTCCGTTGGCGCTCTTGTTCCTCGTCCTTGCCTGTTGCTGTCGGTTCCTTCGAGTCCTTCGTCTTCGGAGTCCGGCACTCGATTTCTCCAGTTGCGAAGGGTTGTATTCGCCGCTGGTCCCGATCTGTTGAGATTCCTCTTTCCGTTTCCGGTTCCGCTCTTCGTCGTGACGTCTTCAGTTGAAAATCCTGTCGACTGCGCCAATGTCGCAATCGAAGGTCGCCCTGTCGTGTGTTTGCCGTGTGTTGATGTCGACCCTCGACTGCTTGTTCTTTTACTTGCACTTCTATTTAACGTGCCTAACTTTTCTATAGAAGATTCACGACGAACTTTGTTTAATTAATAAATGAATTTATTTAAAGAAACAAATATATACACTAACTCTACGGGAACTTCCACGTAGTATTAAAGCGTTTAGTTATTAAATCGGATTATCTCAAATGTTGCTTCGTACAGCCTAACTCCAGATCGTTCTTTCGCGTCAGTCTCTGAATCTGACGGACTATACTCTGCTGCCGCCGCCGTTGGTCGTTCCTCCCGATGTTGATCGCTCGACCGCTGTTCACACGACGCCCCGTCAGTAGTACAAGTCCCGTATTCTCCTTTTCCTTCTCTTAAGTAGGAACTTCAGCGTGCGTCGGTCAGCCCCCTCCCCACGTCAAGCTATCGTCAATTAGTGTCAGATTGCTCCTCGAGACACAGGTCGTCGCTCGCCTGCAGCGCGGGCGGTGTCTGGTTACACCATAGCCGCGAGGTGTCCTATTACACCTTGGTTGTGTGGTGTCCGATTACACCTCGGCCTCGCTGCCTTCATTGTTGCCCAAGTGGAGAACTGGCTTTCGTCCGTCATCATCCTATCTCGACCACCAACGACGACTCCATCCTGATGATGATGACATCTCGTCGTTGTCGTCGATCTCCTCACGCGACAGCGATGACGACTGGGATGTTATCAGTATCACCGAAAACGACAAAATTCCACGCGGTTGAATTGACAAACATCACAGAAGCAATATACCCACGAAGAGACGAGACATTTGCATGTTGTGTCCTCATTACCTTGGATCATATATATATATATATATATATAAGATTCATAAGAACCCGGGCATGTGTAAGTAAGTATTGTATTGCAATGCATCTGAACATTTAGGCCTATAAAGCGTCTCTCAGTGTTCGCCTATCAGAGGCGCTCCCAGTGCGATAGACCAAATGAAAAGAAAGTGGTTGTATGACAGCAGAACGAGGCACTTGGGCCAGCAACTAATTGATTGGGTCGGGAGTGCTTCTGAGTAGATAATCTTGAAGAGTCGCTATAAAAATTCTCCGTATGAATGAATGAATGAATGAATGAATAATAAAGAGGTTCGTGTCAATGATTCCATTGAGCACGACCAATGCAAGCAACGGCTCTAGTTTTGGCCATAGTGTGAGGGTTCGTGATTATAGTGATTAGCGTGCTGGACTGTTAGTAGAGAGGTCGGAGGTTCAACTCCCGTCAAGACAGAAATTTGTTTTGAGATATCGGCTATATATACACCTGCGCCCCCAGCCAACTCAGCCATGATGAGTATAGGCCTACATTTACCATAATTATACAGTCAGTAGGCAGATCAGAGAGTGATGGAAAGCACTGGTCAACCACCCTCATATACCGAAGCTAAGAAAATGAAGTCGCTAACACTTCATGTCCATGGCGGCATCAATAAGAGTTAGCTTTGAGGACTGCTCTTTTTCTATTATTCATGTGTGTGTTTGTGGATGTTTGTGCGCGCGCGTGTATGTAATTCGTGTGCGTTATCTACAATACGATACACCATATAGGTTACACTTTGGCCATAGCTCCTAAGTTATTTGAAAACCAAGAAGCAGTGGACCCTAGTTTCATTTTCTGAATTCACCTCAAAGCGAGGAATGCAGGAAACTGAAAAGAAGTCTTATGTGGATTGCGAAGTTAGAATAAGACAAAGAGAATGGTTCCGCAAAGCTGGTAATAGTAACTAGTGAGCTCCATATTTGGAGCAGCACGGAACCACACAACTTTCTCGGTATTTAGTCTGGTAGAAACAGTTGGCCAGACGGTGATCTTCAGTTTCCACCAAACTGAAAGATGCTTCACTTCTGTGAAGGTTAAGTGACATATTGTGGTTCGACTCCACGTAACATATCCTAACGCATATATGAATTTTATGTATCTTTTGTGTACCTATAGCCATCTACGAGGAGCCTTAAGCTACCTATCAAAGACATTGGCCTACAAGATGTCAGAGTTCATAAAGAACAATCAGTTCATTTGAAAGTTCATATGCAACTGTTGATCCAATACCTGGTAAAGTCAATAATTTATCTAAAAAAGCAATATAGGCACCAATCAAACTGCATTTCAAATAATTACATAATATTATAGTGTCCTTAGCATAATATTGCTATTTTAATGGAGTTATAGCAGCGTTGTGTTTAACTGCAGTCACCTACATACGTGAAATACAAATGCAGGTCGTCTAAAACCATAAACGGATAAATGTTACGATGTATCACTAAATACAATAGAGTTTAGCTGTTTCACTTATCCACTTATAGGCGCTCTTCACTTCATCCGGTAGTCCAACAATTTTGCAGCTGCGCTCTTTTGGATTAAAAATAAGCGTAACTTTCTCATTTGTGACGCCAGGGGTCAAAACCCGTCACATGTCGGTTTTTGACCTTTTTATTTAGTCATATTTTACAATTAATCTGCTTCAAAATACTTTTTACAGAATGAAAATATCTTTTTGCTAACTGAAGTTATGTTCGTTTGATTCTTTCATTAATATATACTAAGAAAATCGAATAAAAAATTTCGGAATATTCGTGTCATCAAAGTCCAAAGCAACCATTACTTGATTGTACTACAAATTTTGCTGGGCAATAAAGGGCTATATCCTGTATCGAATAAAATAAACGGCATCAAAATCGGATTCCTAAATTGCAAATTATGGCAAATTCATCGGCAACTGGTGAATTGAAGAATGTTCAATATTTTTGACCCCTCTCGCCTATTTCGGCTTCTAGCTCAATATCTAGGAAGCGACAAGCGACGGGTTTTGAGCCCTGGCGTCACATTTGTGTTGTTAGTTTCAATCAAGTCTTTAAATATTTCAAAATCAAATTCATCTGGTGCGGAATAGCATTTTATGCGCAGCTTATCAATCAGACGTTTCAGCTGTTCCTCATTCAGCTGAAGATCCTTCTCGTTGTTATTTCCAATGATCCAGTCAATGTGTTGCTCAGAGACTGGGATCTGACTAACGGAACAGTCGGTGAAATCCAAATACTTGCTGTGCTCCAGAAGGTATTTATGAATGTCCATTTCAACTCTGGTTACTCTTTGATACATAGTGGAAGCTGGATAGTCGATGGGAGTTGACTTACCCAAAGTATCAAGCGATGACTCTGACGCGTGCATTTCCTCAGGATTCGACTTGAGTACACGTGTTTTTCTCACTTCTTTCGGTTGGTCATTTTCGATGTCGCTTCTGGATACCCTTGCTACACCTCCAGATGTATAAGATCTTGTCTCGCCAGTTTTCAGTATGCGTGCACGCCTTTTACCTGGATTTGTGTTGTCAAATTCAGTGTATCCTTCATTTTCCACACCTGATTTGGAGTCAATAAACGATTGTGAATCTTCCGACTTCAACGCAGTCTTTCGTTGTTCATCTTTAGTATGCTTGTCATCTACTTTTGTTGGCGGACCCGACTTTTTGCTTCCTGGAGACTGAATTCCGGCAGCGTCTGCGTGAAGAGTGGTTTCGTTCAATCTCTTTTGAACATTTGCAGAGCGGTTCAAAAGAATTGTTTGGATCTTGTCGGTCAAACTTGTTCTTGCCTGTTCAATTTTCCATGGGACTCCCGCTAAAGAAATCGAATTCTTATTCCCGTAATCAGATTTCTGAAGAGCTAACTTGAGATTAAACTTGTCTGCTATTTTCTGAATTTCAACTTGTATCCCCGGATTTTCGTCTTCAATCTCTCTCAGCCAAGACCCGTTTAATGTTATTGACATCTCTTCGAAAAGCTAAAACATAAATTTCATAATGGGAAAATTCAACGGAAATTTAACAACAGATTTTGTAATTTTACTTATTCCAGTCGTGAAAACATCGTCATCCAGGCTACAATTTGTGAGTCCGAGCAGTGGGTGGAAAACTCTATAAGCCGAGGAGATAGGAACACGGCAGCCGGGTATCTTTCGTTTCGGTGGAAGAGGAGCAATGCGTGTCTGCAGAGTGACCTCAACCTTCAGTCACTAATGTCGCTTACATCTACCGACATCTGGTAGGCGATAAATGTAGCAACCGGTGGCTCATCCAGGCTACAATTTGTGGGTTAACCGGACGTGCGTCATCTAACACTAGTGATGTACCTTTAGTTGGTGGTGTTATCTTGTGTCGCGGACGCTGCCTCCTGTCGTCGCTCCATATGTCGACGCAGCTTGTTCCAGAGACACTGAACAAGGTGCCATCTGTCTACTCTGAATGAGAATCTAATGGCTGGGCTCCACGTGTGTGCGTGGGTCTGGGAACTCTTCTAGTTTTCTGTGCATTATTTTGCTTACCATTAAATTTCTGTTCTATTAACTTTTCACGACTTATAGGCTGGCGCAGGGAACCTCTGTGATGAATTGCTCTTGAAGTTACGCTACATAAATTTCTGATAATAATTGCAATTAGGCTAAACTGTATTTTTACATGGATGATCTTAAACTAATTGCAATGACAACTTTTGTAAGGGATTTTTTTATTACATTTCATTACTAAGCTGGTTTTTTAAAGCTGTAGGCCCATTTCCGTGTCTTCGAAATTTCGCATGATGTTTTGGCAATCCAATTCCCTTTACACATGGCCACATCGCCTTTATTACCATTAATCCACAGTGTAGTCACTAGTCAGTTAGCTCGCATCAGCACGAAGAAGTTTGTGACCTTTGTAAAAAAAAACTTCTGCCCATCACATACCGTAACTTATATCACGTAGTGCCGGAGAAGCAGGTTTCTCCATTCAAAGGGATACGGGGAAGTCGACAGTTCAGTGGATAAGATTCCCTGAATTGCAACCAGTTGGAGTGGATTGCCCCTTTTCAGCCATCCCTCCAAATAGCATCCTTCACAAACTTCTCGTAAAACCCCCGAAAATGTTCAGCAATTCCATTAAGTGTATGTTCTTACCTCTGGCATAAGAGTCGCCCGTTTTCCGTCTATTTCGGGCTCCTTAAGACTAAGGATTTCGTAAGCGACATCTTGAAAGAAAAGCAGAAAAAAGTGAACATCTGGACAGCAATCCGAATAATACATATATCACAGTGACAACGATGATGTTAGGTATGATGTTTGCTAATAATGATATCCACCTGAATAGTTGCAAGCCCCTGACTTAGGCTATAAATAGTATTTCAGTCGAAAGAATCTTTTAGAGTTCATGTCTAGAATACTTTTTTCTTTGAAAATACTTTTAGTTAAAGTTGATTTCGTAGATTAGAACTGAGAGACTGTCGACTGACAAGTACCGGGACGAGTCACAACCAGAATGGCTGTCGATGTCGGTCCGTTGCTGAAGAGTTCGATGTTCTCCAAGACATCAGCAGGTGGCCAATCGAGGAATTTACGCACATCCGCTGTTGTGCTGTCTCCCCCGAAGACTTTCCAATTTTAGCGGATATTATTCATGTCCGTCGTTACTTGAGTTCCGAAAAAAAGAACGAACAGGCCTATCTTAAAACCAGCAAGTTATTGTCACAGATTCTGTACCAAATACGCTTCAAATCGCAATTGAAAACCAAATCGCTGCTTATTCTCAGGCGCTCAGTTAAGAAAAAAAACATTGATAGGCAGATAAGGTCAGATTTGGTTTCAGGTCAAGATCAAAGGCTCAGACGGCGTAACGGTAGTTGGTGATAAGAAGTGGAGCGGTGAGAGAGGTAGGCCTAATCGTTATCGTAATCTGGAAATTTCTATAGCGCCCACGAAAGCGAAGTCCTGAGAACCAGCTTATTCGCAAGCGCCCAATCAAATCACAATCGGTACGCGGGGGGGGCGTGAAATCGGTTCCAGGTCAAGATCCAAAGCCCTATAGCCTCGCCGTCTGCGTTGGAAAAACCAATAAAATTGGGGCCTACACTTTCATTTTCACAACATAATGAGCTCCTACACTCAACGCTTTGTTTTGAATATTTCGCAAGTATTCTTACAACATGGCGTTCAGCTTAGGAAAATTACAAAATTTGTAGAAATTTGATCAAGCTTTCAGAGATGGCTTACAACAAAATTTATTTCTTACCAATGAAATTTCACTTTTAAAAGCGTTATCAGTCTGAATCTCAGCCGCCTTCACCGACCAGCGGAAATCCCGGCCATAAATAGCCAAAGGAAGGTTCATCAGTTACTAAAAAGAATGTATTATGCCAGATGAGCGGTGAGAACTGTTCAGAATAATTTCTGTCGACGTCAACGGCCTTTGTTACAATAAGATGTCGTTAAACTCTAGATCCAGCCATCCATCAGTTACCACTGCCCAAGACCAAAGAGTAACCGGCTTTAGGCATACACGCGGTGGTATAGCGGTATGTTCGGCGACTTTTAACCGGAGTGTCGCAGCATAGAGACTATGGATAAAGCTGCTCACCTACAATTGTCCAGCGCTCGTGAATTGGCTGGTGCCCTGCGCTTGGCCTTCAAGTGGTGCTTCAAAAGTTTGGAGATTACGATTACGATTACATAATGCGTGTAAACTACTAATTATAAACATTAGCCTATAATCAGTACAGTAGCGTTTATCTGATCAACATCTCTCGCCGCCCCAATTCTAAACACCACCAAACTTAACTGTCTGACTATCTACCTGCCTGATCCTTCAATCTTGACCTGGATGTCAATCTGACCTTACTTTCCTATCGATTTTGTTTTGACTGAGCGCTGAGGCTATGCTGATAGCTCAGTTCCGGAACTCTCAACCTTGTCTGAGCGATGTAGAATCTCGATTTTACGATTACGACTAACCGTCTTTAAGTGGCATCGCGTTTAGGTAACAATAACACAGCAACAATAGAGGCCAACCAGAGCTGTAGGCCCTAGTCGAGCGTATAGGCCTACGCGGGTATACAGCGTATACTCAGCTCTAGAGACCGTATACTCACCTTACAAAATATTTATATTTATTTATATTAAAATTCTGAAGTGTATGGGCCCTTCACACAAAATACTGTAGCGTATACTCACCTCAACGGCTGCATCTCGGGCTACACTTAGACACTGTTGTTCAGCTTCATCTGCTATTGGCTTCACTTAATAAAAGTGAAGAATTGCATCTTGTGGTTATGTGCAGAACTCATTGAAGCGTGAATACGGTGACGAAATCTCGTTTTATAGCGGTAATACTTAACTAATTATTACTAATTTGTAACTTCAATCGCTCCGGTGTCTAATGCACATCAGGACTAAACCGTAATCATGTCAATTTCCAGGGGATTAGTGATCATTAGTCCCCTTAGATAGACACGATAGCACGATAGGAACAAAATAAAAATTATTATTATTATTGTACATGCAAACAAGATACACTTAGCACATTAGATATACGTCAGAAAGTTCAACTTTAACTGAATACACACAATACCGAGTTCGCAGAGAGTTGAGCGGACCAAGACGCGGTAAATGGGACTCTGCAGAAAAGACAGGACGATGACGAAGTCTACTGGGATGTGAAACTGTACTGGACGGTTGTAGGACATAATCCTCCCTGGACATAATCCTCCCGGACATTATCTCCTCCGACATAATCCCAAGATTTTGGGTACGACATAATCCCTCCTGGACAAAACCCCCCTCTGTGCAATTAGGCTATTTCTACGTTAAATTGATAAACCTTTTTGTTCTGAGAATCTCAGTGTCAGGTTTTTAATGTCGAAAAGGTATAGACTAAAGACTTGTTAAGGTCATTCAGGGTGTAAACTTTAGACTTGTTATTCAGTTCTAAAGTAAACAGTAACTAAACACTTATTGCTAGAGTCATTTATGTATAAGGTTAAGACTTGTAAATGTCGTGTAGGTCTTACTTAAGATTTGTTAATGTCGTTCACTTCTAAAATAATTTACAATTAACGAATGGATGTCGTCATCCAGTTGAAGGAAGACGTCTAAATTGGACTTGGACACAACATTCGATTATAGATGTCTTTTACTGGGCTTTTATAAAAATCAGCCGCAGTTATGAACTCTCGTTGGTGTTTTTGTAGGCCTACCATCGAAAAATCTGCAGCTGCTAAGATGAGCTGTTTAGATAAGTTTCAACAAAAGCCAAACACGTTCATCCTACGAACGGTTCGAATGGATGGGCATAACTTAACTTGACGCATGGGCATCCAGAGAGGGGTGGGGGGAATATTTGCCCCCTCTCCCGATTTTGCAAACATTTTACAAAAATTAAATCTTTTGATTATTATGATTATTACAATAGTCCCAACACAAATTTCTATGCGAAAAACACTTAATTATTTAGGTAAAGTCGTTGATCATTATTTATTTTTAAATTTTTTCTATGCAAACGTCTTATCCACCCTCCCCCAAAAAGACATTTTTGCCGCTATAAAAATTGCCCCCTTAAGGAATTCCTGCGGACGCCCATGACGTGAAGCGACATCGATTGACAGGGACGTATCTAGCGTTGGGCTTGGGGGAGGGCTTAAGCCCCCCAAACGAAGTTGAAGCCCCCCAAACAAGTCAAGCCGTTGTATGCTTACGGCTAAAATTCGTATGAACACTGTATAAATGTTGCCATGTTCAAGTCTTAAGCCATGTTCAAGTCTTAAGCCATGTTCAAGTCTTAAGCCCCCCCCCCAAACGAAAAATCCTAGTTACGTTGCTGTCGATTGATGGCTTTTGATTACGGCGCTATAGAAGTCATTAGATTAGGAATAGACAGCAGTGGCGCTATATAAATGTTCGGTTACAACAGAGGTCTTACACGGTTCAGAGGACATGCAATCTGATTTAGAACCACTGAAAATTCACGGGGAATTCTTAATAGTCCAACCTTTCAAGCTGCTTCTCAAAAGATGTGATAATATGTCCACTGAGACAGTGCTATCATTCAATCTTGCGCTGAAAAATTTCTGTATTAATGTTCCTTTCTGTTGAACGCATGACAACGAAACACAGGTTGATTGCTTGGCGAATGTTTTAACAATTCACGAATTTCTAACGTTCTGATTGTTTACAAGCGATCTTTCAATAACACTAGACAAAAATGTTCAGAAATCGTAAGTTTAATTTGCATAGACACGGCTACAACGGCTATGAACTGATAAAGATAAGCACACTGCATAAGAATCATCGCATTTGCACTTATATTGACCTTCGTCAACATTTGACCAAGTTTTGGAAGATGATGAATACAATACATAATATGCATAGTACCGTCCATGATTCATAAATACACTATCATTAATTACCACATCATTGTTATATTAGCTTATTATTTACCATCATCATCATTGGGAACAAAATGTACATTACGAGCTGTAATTGGGTATTATTATTATTATTAATATAAATATTATTATTATTATCGTCATCATCACCATCGTCATTATTACTAATATTAATAGGCCTAATGATCAGATACTTTAATATCGCTAATTCACCTCAAAAGCGTGGATTGCAGGAAAATGACAAGTCTTTAATGGTTTGCGAAGTTAGAATAAGGGAAAGATAATGGTTCCCAAAGCTCGTGGTAGTGAATTCCATATATTAGGACCAGCGCGGAATCACCCAACTTTTAGGTATATAGTCTGGTAGAAACAATTGGCCAGGCGATGATCTTCAGTTTCCACCGAACTGAAAGATGCTTCACTTCTGTGATGGTCAAATGGCAAAGTGGGGATGCTCGATTGTGTAGCGGTTAGCGTCCTAGACTATCAATCAAGAGGTCGGGGTTCAAACCACCACCAGGGCAGAATTTGGTTTGAGATTTCTGCATCGCCTAGCCAACCCAGCTATAGCCTCTCCGTCGGCTTCTGATCTTACCTCCGACGGTCGGTGTGACCGTACACTGTCGGAGGTAAGATCAGAAGCCGACGGAGAGGACTGACCATCTACCCTCGTATGCCGAGGCTAAGAAAATGAAGTCGATAACACTTTATACCCATGGCTGCTTCAGGCCTAGCTTAAAGGCTACTCTTTTTCTTCTTAGTGGCAAAGCATCGAACTTTGACCATGCATTTTGGAGTTCGACTCCACATAACATTTCCTAACTATTTGAATTAATTTTTCTTTTGTGTACCACTCTACCTGGATATTTATAAAGCGCCTCAAGTAACTCTCAAGGACACTGACCTACAAGATGTTAGAGTTCATAAGAACAATCAATTCATTTGAAAGCAAAACGCAATTGTTGATCCAATACCTGGTAAAGTCAGTAATTTATCTAAAAAAGCAATATAGGCACCAATCAAACTGCATTTAAAATAACTACATATAGTGTCCTTCCAATAATATTGTTATTTTAATGGAGTTATAACAGCGTTGTGTTTAACTGTACATGTAGTAGCCTAAATACGTGATTACATATGCAGGTCGCCTAAAAACTGAAATTATAACATGTATTGTTAACCGTTCTCATCACTGCAATTGGAAATAGTTGTGCGAATCAGGCGTAGCTAAAACTAATGAATAAGAAAAGTTTACATCTTATATTGGCTATCCAATAACACTTTGAAAGCACAAAATCATCTCTTCTGTGGTCTTAGCGTCGTTGCTGATGAAATGAACTTCCTTCAGAACAGGCGACGGATTCTTTTGGTCGAAGTCCTGTATAGCTTCACAGGCTCCTTGTATGATATCAGGCATCGGTACAGCAAATATCCCTACAATATATCAAATGCTTAAAGTAAATCAATGGAACTATGAAGGTCATTTGTACTATGGCCTCTCCAGGTCTTTATCTGTAAAGAGATAGGTCCAAATAGAAAATAAAACAGTCGATTTCAATACTATAATTATGTGGAACAATTTCTGCCAAATTAGGCCTACATAGCACGTTGAAAAAAGTTTAATGACGCTGACTTTCATTTCAGCATTCTTTCTTCGAATCTCGGGTCATTATGAAATCAACACGTCATTTCATGCCATCCGTTAACATAGAATAACTATTGTAATGAAAAATGATGATGATGATGATGATGATGATGATGATGATGATGATGATGATGATGATGATGATGATGATGATGATGATGATGATGATGATGATGAAACAAATAATAATAAAAATATTTAAATAATAGCAGCAGCAGCAATAATAACAATAACAGTTACAATAATAATGACTAACATTAAATAAATAACTTAACAGAGGCAATCAACACACGAAACTGGAATATTACATCATAGTTTACAAAAGATGATAACAATCACATCAAAGGCATGGTTACGGTAGTGGTAATGGTTATTGCAAATTTATACAGCGCCATTTCAAGAGAGACTCATCAATGGCGCTCCAATCAAATTCTACAAGTAAACTCTTACCAGTAAATACAACAGTAAGACTGTTCAAAGATACTTCTCTACTTAGTTACATGCATGGCGTGACCTGGAACCACACGCGCAGATGCCATTTATAGCTACTAATTTACTATTTTTTATTTATTGCATTTATTACCAACGAACAACTTGTCCAAGGTTAGTACACTAAGTCCGTTCAGCAAACTCGAACTCTCAGTCGTTGGAATGAATTCAACTTAAATAGGGTTGGGTTAATGTATTACTGCAACTGTCAGTACACCTTTAAGGAAAATGCGATACACTAATGTTCAGCTACAATGCTGCTACATACGCTCGTCTACGAATAATTGTTACCTGAACTGATTGGAGGTAGTGATATTGAAGAGACGCCTAGCTTGTCGTTGGCATACTCCAGGCAGTTTCGGAAAGTGATCTTCAACGTTGGAACGAGCCCTGCCTTGTTATCCTTGAACTCATAGGCTGTTGGACCAACAGCATGTATAACATACTTAATGGGTGATGGAAGTCTCCCAGCTGATGTGTGAGCGACTTCACCTGTCCGGAGTTTTCCTTGTTTTGAAATGATCTTTCGACTTTCATCGTCAATCACTGGACCACCGGCATCTAGTATCACTCTGGCGAGACCTCCGCCGTGGGCCAAACTTTCATTTGCGGGATTGACAATCACCTCAGTTGGCTGCTTAATCATGTTGCCCTGGTACACCAACACTTTAAGGTTTCCACGCGTTGTGAACTTCAGTTTGTCTTTTGACGACTTGGAGATGCGAATTCCGTCCCCAGCTTTTGTCATTTGTTGCTTAGGATCAGGATAACGACTTTGTTTGTTCCCGATATCAGAAATATCAGATTTGTTGTCTGAAGAATAAAACTGAGACCCACTGTGTTGCCTATCCAACTTATGTGCGTTGCTCCCTTTGTCGTTAGGTCTAGAATCATCATTTATGTTAGTGGTAGGACCTTGACCAGGCTTTTGTATATTTCTTTCCAGAAACTCTTTAGATGCCTGAATAAGCCATTTAAGGGTGGTCTTCACTTCATCCGGTAGTCCAACAACTTTGCAGCCCCTCTCTTTGGCATTAAAAATGAGCGTAACGTCATCATTTTTGTTGCTAGTTTCAATCAAGTCTTTAAATATATCAAACTCGAATTCATTCGGTACGGAATAGCTTTCTATGCGCAGCTTATCAATCAGACGTTTCAGCTGTTCCTCATTCATCCGAAGATCCTTCTCGTTGTTATTTCCAATAACCCAGTCAATGTGTTGCTCAGAGACTCGGATCTGACTAAAGGAACTGTCGGTGAAATCCAAGGCTGTGCTGTGCTCCACCAGATATCTATGAATGTCGCTGTCAACTCTTATTACTGCTTGATACTGAGTGGAAGATGGATAACTGACGGGAGTTGACTTACCCAAAGCATCAACCGATGACTCTGACGTTTGCAATTCATCAGGCTTGGACTTTAGAACACGTGTTCTTTTCACTTCTCTCGGTTGCTCCTTTTCGGCGTCGGTGTTGGGCATACTTGCTACACCTCCAGATGTTTCGGATTTTGTCCCATCAGTTATCAGTGTGCGTACACGCCTTTTACCTGGATGTGGGTTGTCCAATTCGGCGGATTCTTTAGTTTCCACACCTGATTTGGCGTCAATAAATAATTGTGGATCTTCCGACCTCCAAGCAGACTTTGGCTGTGTATTTATAGGATGCATGTCATCTACTTTTGTTGAAGGACCCGACTCTTTGTTCTCTGGAGACTGGATTCCGGCGGCGTCTGGGTGAAGAGAGGTTTCGTTCGATCTCTTTTGAACATTTGCAGAGCGGTTCATAATAATTGATTGGATCTTGTAGTTCAGACTTGCTCTTGCCTGTTCCATTCTCCATGGGACTCCATTTAAAGAAATTGTATTCCCGTGCTCAGATTTACGAAGAGCTAACTTGAGATTAAACTTGTCTGCTATTTTTTGAATTTCAATTTGTATCGCCGGGTTTTCATCTTCAATCTCTCTCAGCCAAGATCCGTTTAAAGTTATCGACGTCTCTCCACAATACTAAAAAAATAAGTTACATAATTGGAAAATCTAGAACAATCTTAGCAACAGGCTTTGTTCTTTTATTTATTCGAGGGGGTGTGAAAGCTTCATCATCGGGGTATGATATGTGAGTCCGAGCAGCGGGAGGACCGGCCTTTCAGGGAAAGGAGATTGAGAGTACACTTTGTCTTTTCATCATCTGCCACCTTCTCTCGCTGCTCTTCTTGCAACCTGAATTTGTTCTTCACATGTTCCCTCTGGACAACCACTCCGACACAATAGCTTGAGAATAAGCTGTTGATTTATTCTTAGCTTTGAGTAGCGCGTTAGAAATTTGGAAGGTCACTGTCGCGTCTCAAAAATTGTTATGAGTTTATGTCATCCACTTTTATGCGCCTTACCAACGAGAGTTTCTCCACTTCGTCGCCCTTTATCATCATTTATTTAACTGTTTATCTAATTAACATCTTCTGTAACTATTATAAGTTTCCCGTAATTGTAGCAGACAGTAAGTAGTTTCAAGTGTATTATTGGAAGAGGCTTAATTTGATAATTTCGGCCATTATTGATATCTTGTTGAGAGGTCGTGCCTTAAGGTTTGCCATGATTTCTGATACAAGCACCACCTAGCGACGGTGTGGGGCATTGCAATGGCTCGCCACTAGGCCTAACTCTAGAAAGCGCGACAAGGGAGACTCAGTTTCACTTTCCCACCAATTTGATAGCATCTTCCCGCCCAGAGGAAGCCGAACGAGCCTGTATAAGGGAAACCCAAACTCCGCCACTGCTCGTACCCTGGCAGTGCCAGTCCCAAGCCTGGAGAAAGGAGGAGGGCAACGGTAATCATCTTTGTTATGAAACAGTGTCGTTAAACAGCAACTAGCCAACTTTGCATGGTCAGGCAGGACAGTGAGTTTGTGCAGGCAGGACAGTGAGTTTGTGCAGGCAGGACAGTGAGTTTGTGCAGGCAGGACAGTGAGTTTGTGCAGGCAGGACAGTGAGTTTGTGCAGGCAGGACAGTGAGTTTGTGCAGGCAGGACAGTGAGTTTGTGCAGGCAGGACAGTGAGTTTGTGCAGGCAGGACAGTGAGTTTGCACCAGTGCCGGATTAACTTTTTTGAGGCCTGGCGCAAACAATGCAACAAAACTAAAGTATGCCCTCTATCCAATCAAATTATCAAAAGAAATGGGGAAAAATTAATAATATAGAAAAACATACTTTAATAATTTATGAACACAAAATGAAGCTGTGATAGGATCATAGGAGATTTTTTAATTTTACTTGCTACAGTTCAAACAAAACAAAATAAGCGCCCAGTTGATGGCGAATACAAGAGTGAGAATTTTTTCCCCGTTTGGTGTGATCGTAAAAAAAGCAGAATCGTTTAGTTTTCTTTTGGTACTATTCAATTTTACTTTATTTCCATGTTGTTTTATGGATTTAGAGTACATGCCATCTTGATTACGACATGGTTCAGGTCCCATCTGCAGCCAATAACTGACCAAATCTTCATTTATAGTCCACAGAGCAGCATCTGTTTGTGGCACGTTTCCAACAGATTGATTCTCTTGTTTTAATGGTAGATCTATGGTAGTTTCAGATTTAGGCATATCAATGATATCATTGCTGAAATCAAGGGTGTCTGTTGTTGGCATTAGTGCTGACACTGCTGAGCGGTATAAGCCTGAACTGCATCCAGCTTCTGACGCTGAGTCGACACCATCTATAAATTGCGGCACTTCTCGTGTTTTTACTGCCAGAAATTTATCAATACTACTACGTTGCTGTTTGCCTACCTCTTCAAGTTCGCGTTTTCTTTGACGTTTCTGCCAACCGGACTCAAATTTCTTCATTTTCTTTAGGCCTACTTATTTTATTTGTTTAAAAATTAAAATTAAAAAAAGAAATAAGCAGCTACATAAACACTAAATAGTAGATAATAATATTACATGGAACATACACTGTGTCGTCTGTACCGTACGCATATCTATATTTTATTTGGTGATGGGTCGATCCGCGCATAAATTGATTACGTCATACGTCATCATTACAGTACACAATTAATTAGTACGTCATCATTATAGTAGTAGTACTGTAGAAGGCCTGTTTTTATAATGCCACCAAATTTTATATGCAATGCTTGTTTTAGAAATTAAACATTTTAAATAAGCCGGACTGTGACTTATATAAACAAAATCGATCGGATAATCGGATTTCTCAATTTTGTTTTTAATTTTTACCCCCGAAAGAAGGCCTGGCGCAAGTGCGCCAGTTGCGCCATAGTTAATCTGGCACTGGTTTGCACGGTGTTTCTGAATGGGAGATTCTGGTTGAAAGTCGCTCAGCCATTTCAGAGTAGAAATTGTACAAGTTAGGCCTAAAGTATGGAATGCAACGTCTTGGTCTTGTCGAAAATGTTGAATCGGTAATGATCTTGTAAAGCGTGTAAGAAATAAGTTCATTGGATGTTTTCGGTTTCTGCGATCTTTGGATTGAAGTTCTGTACTACTTCTATTTAATTCTGGATGTAGGCCTAACTCAAAGGTCGAAAGACGACTATTTCTGACGGAAATGAGTTGGGTAAGAATACTGGGTAGAACCAGATGAGAGAGAATTCACAATAAGATAATCCGGAAGGAGTTGGGTCAGGTGGAGTCACTGGAAGACAAGATTAGAAAAACAAGATTGACCTGGTTTGGACATGTAACATGGACATAACGAGCCCGTAAAGTGCTCTGGCCGGTAGTCTCTTGACTACTGGCCAGATCACTTTATGGTCACGTGGAGGGAACGCGGAACCGGACAAGACAAACAAAGAAACGGATGGACTATGCGAAAGAAAAGCTAAAAGCGTAAAGAATAAATATGAGAACTGTCGTTGACACAGTCAGAGACAGAATTAAATGGAGAAATCTTGTTCAAAACCTCCTCGC
>OY744602.1:101049692-101298914 GCA_963556255.1 Allolobophora icterica | reverse complement strand
GGAGGCAGAGGAGCTGCTAAGCTGGGTTTTGTTGAGGATGAGAAAACTTGAAAGACGGAGGATTGGATGGATTATTAGAGTATAGGCCTACTTTAACTTGGAGTGGAAAGCCTTGGGGTAATAAGTAGAGGTGCTTGAGGATGATGTTGTGTGCCAGCTGCGGCATTGTCCAAATCACTCGGAACAACGATCAAAGAATGAATTAACTCAAATAACGCATTTTAGGTCACATTGGAAAGAAAATTATCCTGAAAAATTACCATGTGACCGACTGGTTGATTGAAAACTATATACACGCCAGAGAAACATGCGGCCTATATACTTGTCCACAGCAATAACTATTGTGTAGGCTCAATACAAATGTACAAAGGAAGGTTAATAACCTGGTTATTACGAATTAAAGAAAAATGCTGAGAATCCTTTCACTACATATTGTAATTGTGATTAGAAATATACGCCTATACCGCGCCACGGGGAAAAATAATCAGAAGCGCTTTTACGCCAGCCAAAATTATGTTAATGGTCATTTTGAACAGAAATTGCGATATAATATTATATTGCATGTTAAACAAAATTTAATCTGTTTTCGTCTTCTCTAGTTCATATTTTGATTGACCAGTGAAACATCTTACTTGGATTTCCTTCAGTGACTAGTGTGTCCGTATTGGCCTGAAGTAGCGTGGTCTTCATTTTCTCGTGTTTTATCTGTTCAGTAAGTTTGTTGATATGAGCTTCAAGTGCCTTATTGGTCAATTTCTCATTCTCCAATTCTTGCCTCAGTTTGCTAACGTTGTTATTCTGTTCTCTTTTGTCTAGATTTTGTCTTAGCTTCTGGTTTGCAAGTCTTAAGTCCTCGTTCTCTGCCTCATTGGTTTTAATTTCGGCTTTCAGGGTGTCATTTTCTTTCTTGAGTTCTTCTATCAGACGTTGTTTAGGCTTAGTCTTTTGTTTCGAATGATCTTGTTCTGAAAATGTAAAAACTATTTCGTTTATATTTTAATAAATTTTCTGTTATTCTTTCGTGTAAAAAACAAGTATAAGGCCGTTTACGACAGACCTACAGTAGGCCTAATTCAATTCTAAGTCGATTTATACTTGAAATCATGACTTGAAGTTACAGGATAGTCTATATGAAATTCATCACAGCAGATTCACTATCTTTATACTGAATGAAAATCCACGTTTAAATGCTAAGAATATAACTAGTACATATCTCAATGAAGAATCGTCTGAGTAACTATAGAGTTCTTCATAATCACCTTTCAGTTGCCCAATCATATTGCCTTCATCCTCCTCTTCGAACTCTGTTTCTATGAAGCAAAGGGAAAGTGGCTTCAGTTGCCGATCAATGAGAGACTGATTTTCAACTTGTATCTCATTCACTCTTACAGATAAATCGCCAACAGACCGACAGATGTCGCAAGCAGATCCTTTGGTAATTATCTTATTACAGTAGGAATTGTAGCTTTCCAATCTCGCCATTTGTGCATCAATGTTATCTGTTTCGATATGAATTTCTTTCATTATGCTCTGTCTTGTTGAAGACAGCTCTTCTAAAAGCGAGGTTGAGTGCTTTTCTGCAACCTGCTTCAGACCTTCTTTTCTGCTCGTTATATCACATTCCAAGCCTACTAATTTTGCGTGAACATCTTGCTTTGCATTTTTCATTTCCGATTTCTTCATCTCAGCTTGACTAATACAGGTCTTGACAGCATCAATGTTAGTTGCAATCTCCTTGCGAAAATCATCTACAGCTTTGGTGACGTAAGTTCCCTTGTGACCTTCGTGATGTTCAGTGAAACAAATGGCACATACAACTGTTTTACACACACAACAGTATATCTTTAGATCCTCGTGTTTATGTAATTCACAAACAATTGGAACCAGACTCTGTATTAAGTCTTCACCAGTTGGGCTTTGTTTATTTATTGATAGTAATTTATGATTTTTTGTTAATTTTACTTTTCTATGGTGTCTGCAACATTCTTCGCATAACTTCTCCTTGCAATCAGCGCAAGTACATATCCGCTCTTGGAACTTCCTTACCAGTTTTTTCTCGATTCTCCTCCAAACACGCATCGCATGTAATTGATGCTTCCTTTGATGGGTCTAAAATCTGAGCAACTCGAATCAAACCTTCAACAAAGTAGTTATTTTGGAGTCCAGTGAAACCTTGCGAAGGAATTCTAAACTGTTGTCGACAGACTGGACATGGCATTTCGTCTCCTGGAACTTTGCTGGTCTTTAGTCCGGTTTCTTGAATACAGTTCATGCAGAATGTATGACCACATGTGAGCAGCTTCGGACACTTGTAGATATCCGTACAGATGCAACAACTCGTTGATTCTTCGAGTTCCTGCTTTTGCAAATCACTGATGTCTGAATCCTTGGCAGCCATTTTACCTGTTGTACTCTGAAATCGATTGCAATTGCATTGTCCTCTTAAGCTGATACTTTGACCCTATCTCTATTAGTAGCTGGGTTTATCCATTTCAATTGCAGGTCTATAAATAATATGTATACAATGACATAGGTATATGTTGCTATGTGGCTATATTTGACCTATTTATGAACCTATGCATCTACTTATAGCATTAGAGCAAAGGTAGCTGTGTAAAATAGTTTGAAAATTGACCCATGCCTCGCAGTTTCTGGAGTTTGTCCTGGATTTTTCTTGCACTTGGTGACCAACCATAATTGAGTCCAAATCAAATGTCTAAATAATACGTATAATTCTTTTCCTTTAAACATCTTTTCACCGATTCCGTTTCAGACGCTTAGAGGGATGCCCTTTTAGATCTTGCACGAGACTATGGGTGCAAAGAGCCTCTCTATTTGGCCAAAGCGCTTAGCGAGGGTTGTCATGTTCTGGCGGCCTTATGCAAAGTGTTGGTGTTCTAAAAGGAATTAGTGTTCTCGGTGTCAATAGCTGAAGCAATGTAATGTAATCACATATTTATACTGCGCCTCTTCATGAGAAACTCATCAGAGGCGCTGTCGACCTCACGACGGTAGTAAGTAAGTTAGTTAAGAAATTATCCTGCATCATGACCGCTCTCGCCAACAATTTCCATCTTAGCATCATGCTGTCTTCTCGGCTTGACACCTCGGTTCGTGACCTAGTACTAAAACTGAGCAACTACCGTACCTGACTCCATTGAGCTTGATTTGATGTAGCGCCGTAGTTTAAGCCGGTCTCTTTTTCCAGGAGGTTTTGTGTGGCGATGAGAAAGTTGTTAGTTTTACAATTACATTTACATTGGTATACACTGTATCGTAGGTTCGTGGTTCAGTTTACAGTTAGTTTTACGTTGGAGTTTAGTGTCAAAGTTAGAGTTAGAGTTCGGTTGTACCTAGTGAGGACAGCATTCGTATTAGACGGATGCACGCAGGTAGGCCTAAAGTTTTAGCAACAAGTGTTTGCGATTATATCAACTGTCTTGGGTCCGCTTCGAAATACAGTTAATGGTTTAGGGATTAGTGATAGTTGAATGGTTTGCGTGCTGGACCGACAACCCAAAAATCTGGATTTCAAATTGCCGCCTATGTGGCGATAACCGTGTAGAGACCTTGACCAAGTCCACTCACAATTGCTAAGAGCCATCGATTGGTTATTGAGGTAGTGGCGCTTAATTATAAATACTTAATGATAGTCAGACAGTATACAGTGTTGTACCATTAAAGTCTTTCTGGCCACAATCAGTTCCTATCGGTGGACTACTGTGTTGTGTTGCAGGTTCCAAACACTGAAATAGCAACCCAGCTCGGTTGAAGCTATGCAATGTAATCGCATATTTATACTGCGCCTCTTCAAGAGAAACTCAACAGATGCGCTTTCGACCTCACTGATCGCACACAGTCATTGGGAAGATAAGGCGGCGAAACAGCATCCAGGAAGCAACCGACGACCATCTCAGCTCCGTATAAACCTTTAACAGTACTGTATTGTTAAATATTGTTTTGTTATAAGTTGAAAACGACTCCCCCTCAACAGAAAATCGACAAAAACTACGTCATACCCCTTAATGCTTCTCGGGGCTAACTTAAGGGGGTATTCTTCAGATTCTTGTCAGAATAAAAGTTCAGCTGAAGAACTCCGTCTTGCGATTATATACAGAACTCAGCGTGATTATGTGACGAATTATTTTTTAAAGAAGTGCATCCATCATTGTTTCCAAGTTCCACTCCGCAGACCGCAATACGCCATAAAGAACGACAATGCAGCCTGTGAACACAGCGCTGTCATCAAGCACCAGCCTCCAAACCAGAACAATAAGAAGGCAAACTACTCTTGGTTGCAATATACAATCCATTTTTATTTTTATTTACATGATATATGCGGAGTTTTCTTTGAGCTCCGCATATATCACTCGATTATGATTAGAAAAAGCTGTTCGTAATATGCCTACAGACGCGGCTCAGAAAGTTACTTAAATTTTCCCATGTAGAAGAACTCCGTCTGTCGGTTATAATGCAGAACAGGGCATAACTTGTTAATTCCAACTCGCATTGTTGGACGATATAAATTATGTTAGGTGTGTTAGGACGATGCATGTTAAGTATCAACTGGACAACTGGATTTGCCAACATACATCATTGTGGTAGGCCCTATATAATTATATATTTATACTTTCGGTAGCTCAGTGGATTTGTAATCGGACGATTTCGGTTAACGACCTTGTACAAGTTGTTAACGTAAACTGTATACGAACACGTATACGTCTTTTATTCATCTACATTAACGACATTGCTTGCGTAATAAGTCGAATGGATGAATGACTGAATTAATAACTGGATAATTATATATGCAGAAAGAGACGAACAGACAGACATATACGCAGATTGACAGATAGACAGCCAGATACACCAAGAAATAAATATTAGCTGTTAAAACAAGTCTTATACAACGAAGAGTCCATTCGTCTACATAAGGTAATGTAATAAAACATTTATGCAGTGTCCCTTTGAGCCTCTCAGAGCTCCTCGACGCAGCCATGGTTACGGAGCGTTCATGCGACTTCATGCTTCTCAGCCTCAGCATATATATGGGCGGGTGATCATCTCTCTCTCTCTCTCTGCATGTATGTATGTATGTATGTATGTATGTATGTATGTATGTATGTATGTCTGTATGTCTGTCTTTCTGTCTGTCTAGCTGTCTCTCTCTCTCTCTCTCTCTCTCTCTCTCTCTCTCTCTCTCTCTCTCTCTCTCTCTCTCTCTCTCTCTCTCTCTCTCTCACACAAACACACAGCCTGAACTTCAAACTGACAGCTGATTTGTCTATATATAGGCTGCAAGTGGAGTCGAAACCTTAAACATTTTTCTGTCCTGGTGAGGATTTCTATCCCGACCTCTTCTCGTTAATCACGCAGTAGACTTTCACCACACCTACTAAATAAGTTACTAGATATTTAGCTAACATAATGCATTTGTTCCGACTATTTACCCCAAATAAATGTTGTTCCTCCCATTTGTCTTTATATACCTGACTGGCGCAGATATCTCCCACTACCACTGAAAATACATTTCCTTCGTAGATTTCACGCATGGGTCTTTCTGTACATTGCAACCAAAATTCTGACATTATAGTAAGTCTTATACGATACAAGGATATAGGTGAATAGCAGGTTCATTGCACAGAGACCTCGCTGCACGATGGACTGTATACACACGGGGTATCACGCTCCTAAGCGTCGCCTGATGCAATTTATCAGTTGTTCTATACAGTTGTGATCGTTGGTGACAAGCCGGATGCAGTTAAGATGTTGCGGATGAGGTTGATGCTGAGCAGCTGCAGAAAAGTTGCCATTGCCAACAGTTGCTGCGAAAGTCTCGACAGCATCGAGGAAGCAACCGACGACCATTTCAGCTCCGTATAAACCTACGATTAAAACACAAAGCGCAAACTTATCAGAATCCTCAGCCGCTCACAAACAATCTACGACTAAATTTGCAATTGTTACCCAATGCGTCGTAATACACAGAATTTTAACTAATGCAAAGCGATGTCAAGTAATGGCTAATATTTGAACTATAAGTCCTATCCTCAATCTACATACGGTGCTGGATATGTAACGAACTTTGCTGAGTTTCTCAGATGAATTTAAGAAAATATCATAAACGCATGAGTCATTACGAATAAGTAGGCGTTTTATAGTCGTTGAAGAAATACCCTACCGTGCCAAACCTTTCAGTATAATTATTTGAATATAACTAAAGTGGTAATGTGTTTATTATAATAAAATGGCCTACATTACCACCATCCCTACATTCATGGGCAGGGGATAGATGAATGGTAGCACTCTTGCTCGAAGCACATAAAATCTTGAAAGACGCGATTCGATACCCGTAAGTTCCTTCTAGGTCGACTTAGCCTTCCACTCCGTAGGGGGTAGCTGTAAAATGAGCAGGCGCCTAACAGGCTGCCAAGATGTGTGTTCTATAAGATCTTGATAGTTGTACTGCCATATGTTTCAGTGTTACTTACTGCGGTTGTCAGTGAGCTTGCCATTAAACACGAATATATATTTACATGTATATCTAATCGCATACACAGTGTTGGGTAAACTCACACAAGAAATGAGTTAAATCAAAACTCAACTCACGCACCTCAAAATGAGTTTAAACTCAAACTCAACTCATCCTAAGTGAAATGAGTTAACTCAAACTCACTTGTTAAATGAATTAACTCATAAACTCACACGTTTCATACTAGCACGTTCTAATCAATGTTTGCATCGCGCCTACTTGTAACAGAAAAATATTTTCCATCAAGAATACACGGTACTTCAGCCATGTTGTTCTTAACTGTTCACAATATACAAAATATGCAGTGCTTAAATACTGTCCGCTAGCAGTGTTTACGACCCTCCCTGCCGTCACCACTCACCAGTATGGAAAGCCGACGATATAAAAAAAGGCTTGTTTCAACATAATATGTGCCGAGTGCCGAAGAGTGAGTTGAGTTGAGTTTAAAATAATTGACAGTTACAACTCAAACTCACAGAAAATATGAGTTAACTCAAACTCATAACTCACACTCTTTAAGGTGAGTTAACTCAAACTCATAAATCACAGCAAGTGAGTTAACTCGTGAGTTTAAACTCATATGAGTTAACTCATACCCAACACTGCGCATACATATAAACTCCAAATTTAGAAGCGCGTTACCCAGGGCTCGAAGTGGGACGGTATGAAACGGTATGCCATACCGGCACCTCTCCTGGCCTGCCGAAAGCATACCGGAACTTCTCCAGGTGAAAAATCCATACCGGTATGGCCTATATATAAAGAGGAGGTAAGGGAAGGAAGGGAGTGGTTCTTTCAGCCTCTTGTTTCCCACTTCGAGCCCTGGCGTTACCCTAATGCAAAGCGCAGGGTAGACTATTCACGAGCCTCAGTTGTGTCAGAGGGGTTGTTCTGCGGAGGTGCCAAGTGAAAATCAGAGTCCAGTTGCCAGAGAGCCCAGAGAGAGGAGGCGGAGGAGCTGCTAGGGCGAGAAAGTTTGGAAGACGAGCGATTGGACGGATTAAGCTAGGAATTCTTACATAGGTGGGACTTTAGTTTAGAATGAAAGCCTATGAGATGATTACCAGAGAAGATTGAGGCATATAATGGTGGCTGAGCGGCGCCATTGGTGGGGGAACTGGGAATTTATCGCTCGAGAATTGATATGCATAGTGGCATATGGGTCGTTTGAAGAACTTTAGGCGACTGACTGAGGTAGGAGGAGGATCGGGTACAACGGGGTGCTCGATCGTGATGAGCTCTCGAAGTTAATTTAAGAAATTAAGCAATAATGGATTATTGACTTATAATTATGCCTGAACCTAAAGTAATATATTACTAGTTACAGTACCTTGGTCTGCTTTCAAATGATAAATGAATGCTAACCTTCACCTTACCTACAGATGTAGGTTGTATTGCCAGATTGTATTTTCATAGGTGTGCTTACCAAAGCCTATTGGAGACAGACAGATGGAATTCAACTTTAGTACATCGTTTGCGTAACAAAGGCAGTTGGTGAAGACCTTTTTAAGATCATATCTGGGCCTTTGATCGTTGACAGGAAGGCGTACGACGTGTATGATGGCCTTCACTCCTTTTAGGTTTCCTGCGCTTGTATGAACTATATCTCCAGTAGGAAGGAAAGACTCTCGGTGCTTATGATTGAGCAGTTCCGTTCTGATGTTAGGTCCAGCGGCTCTCATGATGTCATCGGCCATTGGACCATCAATGTCCAGTTGGTGGTTTATACAGCTGACCACAACATCCACGTTACTCATTTTGGCTAGATCATCACGCTTGACTTCAATCGTCAGTAAGTTTGAAACAGAAAGCAGAAATGAGTCATTGCTCGGATTAAGAACCGTGAAGACGGACCTCCTTGGTTGGCTAATGTTAACGGAAGCTGAAGCAGTATGCCACTGATTAGTTCTGGTCGGCTCCTTATCTGTTGGCGTTGTAGTCATTTGAACATAAAAACTAGCTTTTTTGTTGGCTGTGGTGTCGAATCCATGACTGGTAGTACTATTGGAAGCAATGACATCAAGCAGCATTTCTTGGGCTTTAGTAAGCTCCCAGTATGAACCAACTATCTTGCAAACTCTCTTATCATTCATAAAACGTAGCTCAACATACTTAAACTCAGCCATCGGCTCAACCAAACTCTTAAGACACTCAGGATCAATTCCTTCCGGTATTTCAACACGGCTGGTGGTCGCTTTTTCATACAATTCCAGAAAATCTGCTACAACAGAGTTGGTGTCATACTGAGGTTTGACTTCAAAAGCCAATTTGTGTCCCTGTCCGACCTTGTACGGCTCAAACAGGTTGCATTTCTCAAATATACGAGACCATTCGTAGTTACGGCATCGAACCAAGTAGTTGAAAATGTCTTCGTCTATGTCAACACTTGGAAGAAGCATCAACGCACAGATTCTATCATGTTCTGGGTCGTTAGTTTTATTTTCTCGCAGAGCAGGTGAATTTGTAGACTTTGTAAATGTTGTACTCTGCTTTAGATTTTCTCTGTCCTCGGCATTCTTCGATGTAGGTACATCTGGAGTTTTCATCTGTTGGTTCAGATTTTCTAAATGCCTGACATCTTTCGATGTTGCTTCATTTTTTAAGTCAGCAGGACTTGCTGAGTTATGGCTATTGGTAACCAATTTGTTCTCATGTTGATTTATCTTGACCTCGGTTAAGATTCTTTCTTTTTCTGAATAATTGTCATTCATTAATGGACGTAAATCTGGATATTTCACTTGTTGCTTCGGATTTTCTGAATAATTCGCAGTATTTGGTGTGCGTTCTTTCTTAAAATCATCAAGCCCTTCCGAGTTGCCGCTGTTGGTGACCCATATTTTCTCAGGCTGTACAGCAAGAAATTCCTGACTCTTGTCAATGACAGTTCTTTCTCCTTTCTTCTCTTTCTCTGCGTTGTTCGAGTTCTCAGTCTTAGAATCCTCCGTTACAGTCTTCAAGTTTGATTTTCCATCTGGCTTACGTTGCTGAAATTCTGGTGTTTCATTAGATCTATTTTGGTCTTCTGAACTGTTACCAACCGAAATCTGCTCCATTTCCACTTCTCCAAAAGTGGACTTATCTACAAGAGCTACTGGTTTTCTGTGGCTGGTATCCTTCGCCTCCATTTCACCATTACCACTATTCTCGTGGGTTTGCTTCTTACTGATCTCATTTTTCAGGCCCTTCCGAATTTCCTTGATACCACAGAAGCAACCTTCTAGTCGCCACGTTTCCTCCGTAGGAATCATGCTAACGTCGTGACTGTTCTGTTTCTTCGCTTGGGAGACAATCTCCTTTAAAACAGCTTCACAGTCAACACCACTAGGCCTATGACTCTTCAGAGCGTCAGTCCAGTCTCTGCTGATTGTAACGGACATCTTGAACTCAATCTACGAACAGAAACAAAATTGCATTTCTGGTTGTCTCTCTTGAATTTCAATTGTTCTTACGAACTGATCTCGTTAGACCTGAAAAATCTTTTCCATCTCTGATAAAAACTAATCAAACGACGCATTCCGAATATTATGAAAATATGAAAAGCAGCGTGTAGTAATCCCATGAGTGGATAGAATATTTGCTGCCCAGTTAGCTACACTGGTTAGAAAGTAGGCTCCACACGCCTATGTGCGCATTGTGCGTGCGGAGTTGTTCACGTCCCAGTTATGTCTTATTTCAGAGATTTAAATCTCGGGCTAGAACGATCCGTACCATCGGAACCTCGGATATAGCGTGGCATCCATTCAAACGAGTAATGGTGGTGAAGGATCTCACCCGATCAATTTATTGACAAATGAACAGGGTCGAGACCATGCTGTCGCTATGGAAAAACGTATACAATTTTACATTTATATTTTATGGGGGTCAGAGGACAATAAAAGTCCAGCTGATTGTACCTAGCATGCAAATATCGGCAAATGCCTGATAACATAAATTATGTAATTACATTTGCGTCATTCAATCAGTTCATTAGGTCTGAGGTGTGGGGATTGCAAATACAGGTGTGTAATACGTTGATAGGCGTATACCTGGACTGAGGTAATCGCCGTACTTTGGTATTGCTGCTTGTTTATCTGACACCGAAAATATATGACTTTAGAGTTTAGACCACAGCTTACAAAAGTGAAACTAAGGTAGGAAGAGAGGCTAACTACGTATATACGGCCCACCATAACACGGCTATATCTGCATCTTAGTTAGTGCAAATAGATTGAAGATGAGTCAGTGCCTTCCTACCTCCGAATGACCACAAGGGTCTTCTTGCGATGACCTGTTATTCATATTCTGTTCGAGATGAGAACGATTTCCAACCGATTCAGAAAACAACCTTGTGTCGTTATATGCAACGATCCTTCGATTCTATTTTCGTCCAAAGTCTGCAGCACTGTCAAGAACTCTATGGATACATATGAGTATTTAATAAGCGCCTTTAGCTGATCTCGCAAACGCTTGTTTCCGACATACTATGGAAAACGTACGACTGACTGCAGAATCCTCATAAGAATTTACGAGGAAACTCAACAGTGGCGGAACTACAGGCAACTGAAGGCCCACACTGTACGTCCCTATAACACAGACCAACGTTATACAAGTCTTAACTGGCCACAGCCTATATAGACGACGATTGTTCTTATAACCACCAACCACCAATACTGATAAATACATGTATATGCTTTAAGGACCTTCTTAGGCCTACAGGCTGACGCCTCAGTTTACGACGTGCTTTAACAATCGCAGGCTATGATTCGTACAGGCCTATAGGTCTAAGGCTTTGCCTAACCTCGTTTTTCGAGCGTCAGGCCCGGTGCTGATCCCCGGTGTTAAGCCATCAGCCCTTAGGTGACATCGTCATACATCGGCTGTAGGTGGCCAGGTCTATCCGCTGAACCCAAGCTTACCTGCGCAGTGAAACTGCCACTCATTTTACTACTGCCCTCTAGGGATTAAAAGGCTAATTCGACCTGTGTGGGGCTAGCGGGTTTCGAACCCGCTTCCTTCTGCTCTTCGTGCCATTGTGTTACCAATCAGCTATCACCCCGCCCACAGGCCTAACTTACAAGTACAGCATTTCTACATGTTTATTAGTGTGTGTGGGTTTACGACGTGCTTTTACAATCGCAGGCTACGATTCGTACAGGCCTATAGGTTTAAGGCTTTGCCCATACTGTATATTTAATCGTAATAGTAAATTCCAAATTTGGAAACGCATTACGGTACTTTAATATTAAACGCAGGTAGCCTATACACAAGCGGTGTTTGCCAGAGAGCCAAGAGAGGAGGCAGAGGAGCACTAGGCCTACTAAGGCAGGTTTCATTGAGGACGAGAGAACTTGGAAGGCGGACGATTGGACGGATTGAAGTAAAAATAGGTGGGACTTTAATTTGGAGTGGAAAGCCTATGGGGTGATAAATATATATATATAGAGAAGCCTGAGGCAGATAACGGTGGGTGAGCGGCGCGGTTGGGGAGAACCGAGAACTTGATCGCTCCAGAATCTAGTTGCAGTGTGGCATATGGATCGTTTGAAGAACTAGAGGCGAGTAGTGACTGAGGGCAGAGAGAGTGAGGTAGGAGGATGATCTGGAATAGCGGGGTTCATCGATTGCAAAGATCTCTCGAAGCTAATTTAAGCAATCAAGTAATCAAGGATAAATGATTTCCAATTATGACTTAACCTAAAGTAATAAATTACCATTTACCTTGGTCTACCGTTAAATGATAAATGAGTGCTTTCCTCACCTTGCTTATCGATTGTATTGTATTGTATCTAGAAATTTATAAAGCGCCTCTCGGAGAATAACTATTCAGAGGCGCTCTCAGCACAGAAGCCGCGGGGAAACAGAAATGCCCTTAGGTAACGCGACACCGATGAGGAAAAGCCAGTCATTAGTTTAGCCCTGAGCAGAGGGGAAGGTCATTCCAGATCATGGGACCCACTACAGCACACGCCCGGTGCTGGGCTAAGGCAGTTTTAGCCCTGGAAACAAAAGATCAAGCCGATTCACAGAGCGCAATGGGCGAGAAGATACAGACAGCGGCTTTCGCAGATAGTTCGACAGATATTTCGGGGCAGTAGGCTGCTGAGATTTAGAGACAGGAGGAGGAGTATCTTAAAACGGATGCGCGCGGCAATAAGGAGCAGTGCAGGACATCAAGCATGTAAGTAGATATGGACAAAACGGGGTAGTCTAGCGATGAGCCAATCGGAAGCATTTAGAACAGATTGAAGCGGAGAGAGACGCTGCTTAGGAAGACCCATCAGGAGCGAGTTGCAGTAGTCCAAGCGTGAGCAGACAAGTGCGTGAACTATGTCTGTATGCTTACTAAAGCCAATTGGAGGCAGAGAGATTTAATTCAATCTTAGTCAATCTTAGTACATCGTTGGTGTAACTAAGGCAGTTGTCGAAGACGTTTTTAAGAGCATTTCTGGACCTATGATCGTTAGAGAGAAACTCAAAAAGTTGAGGACGCACGACTAGTACGTTTATTTTCACCTGCCGGATTTCTGGCATAACTTTCGCCAGAATTAATTACGACAATTATCTAACCCGTCCCAAATCTGCACCTCTTGATAGCTCATCACAGGCCCTTGACTCAAAACTAAAAGCAATCCTTTCCCACCAGTCCCACCCAGGTTCCTCCTCTTGCTCTTACCTATCTGACCACTTTGATAAGCACCACCCACAATCGATAGGCTGGTAATGTCAGATGCGGTTCCAGGTTAAAATTCAAGGGTCAGGCAGGCAGGCAGGCAGACAGAAAAGCAAGTAGGTAGGCAGGCAGAGAAACAGGCAGAATGGCAGTCAAGAAGACAGACAGAAAACGACGCGATAGAAGTTAATATATAATTACAATTACTGGAGAACCAATACTTAACAGACTGCATACTCCATTTAGACCCAATGAGTTAGGAACTCACTCAAGTGGAGATGATGGCCTGCTATATAATTATGTACGATTCAGTTTGATGATTCGATCTCACAGGACTGGCCAAGGATTCGAACCCACGTGGAAGAGATGAAAGTACTACGCATTAGTCTTTTGACCACCTCGCTAACTATGGTAGGCCTATTCAATAGCGCTACAGCCGTACCTCACAGCTGACCGATAGTCTAGTGCTCGAACTTTGTTCTCTACTTTTCTGGGTCCATCAGCGTTAGGTTTCGGGCATAACTTGTGAATTCCAAGTCTCCTCATTGTACGATATAATTATGTTAGGTTTTAAATGGACAACTGGATTTGCCAACATAGTACGTCGCTGTGGTCGATTCCGTAGCTCAGTGGATTTTCATTCGGGTTCGAGATCTCAACGAAAGGACTCCGTGATACGACCTCGGAGAAGTTGTTTACGTATTATGAACACGTTTTCCGTCTTTTATTCAGTTTAATGACATTGCTTGAGTAATTAGGCAAATGGATAAATGTATGGATAAGTGGAATGGATGATAAGATATATATAGAGAGACAGACAAACAGACAGATTGACAGATAGACAGTCAGACAGACAGACAGATACAGTAAGAAATAAATGTTAGCCTGTTAAAACAAATCTTAAACAACGAAGAGTCCATTCGTCTATATATATATGGCTCCTCGAGGCAGCCATGGTTACGGAGGGTTCATACTACTTCATGTTTCTGTCTCTGTCTGTCTGTCTGTCTGTCTCTGTCTGTCTGTCTGTCTGTCTGTCTGTCTGTCTGTCTCTCTCTCTCTCTCTCTCTCTCTCTCTCTCTCTCTCTCTCTCTCTCTCTCTCTCTCTCTCTCTCTCTCTCTCTCTCTCTCTCTCTCTCTCTCTCTCTCTCTCTCTCTCTCTCCTCTCTCTCTCTTCACTCTATTGCAGCTGACTTGGCTATGGGGCGCAAGTGGAACCGAAACTTTAATACTTTAAAACATTTTTTCTGTCCTGGTGGGGATTTGTATCTTCTCGTTAACCAAGCAGTAGACTTTCGCGACAACCACTAAATAAGGTACTATAAGTTAATATATATATATATATATATATATATATATATATATATATATATATATATATATTGCTAACATTATATATAAATAATATACTTCACTTAAGACACGGTGTCCACATAAATTTTGTTCTTCCCATGTCTTTATATACCTCACTGGCTCAGATTATCTCCCAATGCCACTAAAAATAAATTTCCTTCATAGATTTCACACATAGGTCTCTCTGTACATTGCAGTCACCCAAAGTCTGACACTAGTAAGTTTTTTTACGCAAGGATACAAGTGAAAAGCAGGTTCATTGCACCAAGGTCTTGCCGCACGATGGACTGTATACACACGGGGCATCATGCTCCTAAACGTCGCCTGATGTAATATATCAGTTCTCCTATACTCTGGTCATCATTGGTGACAAACCGGATGCAGTTGAGATGATGCGGATGAGATTGATGCTGACTAGCTGCAGAAGGGTTGCCATTGCCAACAGTTGATGCGAACGTCTCAACAGCATCCAGGAAGCAATCGACGACCATTTCAGCTCCGTATAAACCTATGATTAAAACACATACCGCAATCGAATCAGAATTCTCAGCCGCTAATAACCAATTTGCAACTAATATTAGTCTCTGCAGTTGTGATCCGATGTGCCGAAATACGCTGTAATTTGAAGTAACGAAAAAGCTTGGAAGGCGGACGATTGGATGGATTAAGGTAGGAAATCTTTAGTAGGTAGGACTTTAGTTTGGGATGGGAAGCCTGTGGGTGATAATTGGAGGACCCTGAGGCAGAAAATGGAGGTTGAGCGGCGCTATTGGTGAGGGAACTGGGAATTTATCGCTCCTGAATTTAGATGCAGTGTGACATATGGGATGGTCGGAGAACTTGAAGCGAGTAGTGACCGCGAACGGAGAGAGTGAGGTAGGAGGAGGATCGGGTACAACAGGGTGCTCGATCGCGAAGAGCTCTCGAAACTAATTTAAGATATTAAGCAATATTTTTAATGGATTATTGATTTCTAATTATGACTGAACCCAAAGTAATAAATTACTATTTACCTTGGTCTACATTTAAATGATAAATGAGTGCTTACCTCACCTTATCTACAAATTGTATTGTCATATAATGCTTACCAAAACCAATTGGAGGCAGGCAAATAGAATTCAGTTTTAGTACATCGTTGGTGTAACTAAGGCAGTTGTTGAAGACCTGTTTAAGGACATCTTTGGACCTCTGATCGTTGAGAGGACACTCAACAAGTTGAGAACGCACTACATGTATGATGGCCTTCACTCCTTTTAGGTTTCCTGCGCTTGTATGAACCAGACATCCAGTGTGAAGGAAAGGCTGTCGGTGCTTATGACTGAGTAGTTCCGTCTTGACGTAAGGTCCAGCAGCTCTCATGATCTGATTGGCCAGTGGACCATCAATGTCCAGTTGATGGTTTATACAGCTGACCACAACATCCACGTTACTCATTTTGGTCAGGTCATCAACGTTGACTTCAATCGTCATTAAGTTAGGAACTGAAAGCAAAAAAGAGTCATTGCTTGAATTAATAACCGCGAAGATGGAACTCCTTGCTTGGCTAACGTTACTGGCAGCTGACGCAGTATACGACTGTGTAGTTCTTGTTGGATCCTTAGCTGTTGGTGTGGTAGCAATTTGAGCACTCAACCGAGGTTTTTTGTTGGCTGTGGTGTCGAATCCATGACTGTTAGGACTATTGGAAGCAATTACATTCAGCATCAGCTCTTTGGCTCTAGTCACTTCCCTGTGTGAACCAGCTATCTTGTAAACTCTCTCCTGACCCACTAAACGTAGCTCAACATCCTTAAACTCAGACATCGCCTCAACCAAACTCTTAAGAATCTCGGGATCAATTCCTTCTGGTATGTCAACACGGTTGGTGGTCGTTTTCTCATACAATTGCAGAAACTCTGCTGTAACAGAGTCGGCGTCATACTGAGGTTTGACTTCAAAGGCCACTTTGTGTCTTTGTCGAACCTTGTACGGCTCAAACAGGTTGCATTTCTCTGATATACGAGACAATTCGTGGTTACGGCATCGAACTAAGTAGTAGAAAATGTCTTCATCGATGTCAGCGCCTGGAAGATGCATCAATGCACAGATTCTGTCGTCTTCAGGGTCGTTAGTTTTACTTTCTCGCAGGGCAGAGGAGTTTGTAGAATCTGGAAATGCTGTACTCTGTTTTAGATTTTCTCTGTGCTCGGCATTCTTCGATGTAGGTACATTTGAATTTTTCGTTTGTTGCTTCGGATTTTCTGAAAACCTGACTTGTTTCGATGTTTCTTCCTTTCCTAAGTCTTCAAGGCTTGCTAAGTTATGGCTATTGGTAACCATTTTGTTTTCATGTTGATTTTTCTTGACCTCGTGGCTCTTTTCGATAAAATTTCTTTCTTTTTCTGAATAATCGTGATTCAAAAATGGAGATAAATCTGGATATTTCACTTGCGGCCTCGGATTTTCTGAATAACTCACATTCTTTGATGTGCCTTCCTTCTTTAACTCATCACGCCCTTCTGAGTTACCGTTGTTTGAGGCCTCTTTTTTCTCATGCTGTATAGCAAGGACTTCCTGATTCTTTTCTATGACAGCTCTTTGTTTCTTCTTCTGCTCTGTGTCTGCATGGTTCGAGGTCTGAAATTTCGAATTCTCCGTGGCACTCTTCAAGTCATCTGGCTTACTTTGCTGAAATTCCGGTGTCTCGTTAGATCTACTTTGGTCTGCTGAACTGTTACCAACCTCATTCTGTTCCCTTTCCACTTTTCCTAAAGTGAACTTGTCCACTAGAGCTACTGGTTTTATGTGGCTCGTATCTTTCGTGTCCATTTTACCATTTATCAACGGTGACTGTTGATCATTTCCCAATTCCACGGCACCTTCCCTAGAAAACAGTTTACCACCCTTCTCTGGGGTCTGCTTCTTACTGATCTCGTCTCGCAAGGCCTTCCGAATTTCCTTGATGCAACAGAAGCAACCTTCCAGTCGCCAAGTTCCCTCCGAAGGAATGATGCTAACGATGTGACTGTTCTGCTTCTTCGCTTGGGAGACAATCTCCTGTAAAACAGCTTCACAGTCAAAGTTACTAGGCCTATGACTCTTCAGAGCGTCGGTGCAGTCTTTGCTGATTGTAACGGACATCTTGAACTCATTCTACGAACAGAAACAAATGCGAACTGATCTGGTTAGATCTGAAAGATCTCTTCCATCTCTGATGAAAAAAAGACTCATCAAACCAAGCATTCCGAATATTATGAAATTTTGAAAAGCAACGTATAGTATCCAGTGAGTGGATAGAATAATTACTGGCCCAGTAAGCTACACTGGTTAGAAAGTACGTCCCACGTGCCTGATTATATGCGTGCGGAGTTGGTTTACCTTCCGATTGTGTCTTATTTAAGAGGTCTAACTCTCGGGCTAGAATGGTCCGAACCACCGGAACCTTGGATATGGCATGACATCCATTCACACGAGCAATGGTGGTGAAGGATCTCACCCGATCAATTTATTGAGAAATGAACAGGGTTGAGGCCTTGCTGTCGCTATAGAAAAAAGTGTTCAATTTTACATTTACATTTTATGGGCGTGAGAGGACATTAGACCAGCTGATTGTACCTAGCAAGCAAATATCGGCAAATGCCTGATAACATAATATAATTATAATTGCTTCATTAAATCAGTTCATTAGGTCTGCAGTGTGGGGATTGCGGTACTGTAGGTGCAATACGTTGATAGGCCCACCCGGGCTGCATATACCCAAATCGCAATACGCAGCCTACAGCAGTTAATAAATAATTAGGGCTTAGGGTTATGGTCAGCTTAGCCTATATGCATTTTGTGCGACTAAAGAGCTATAACTGCGAGTGGAAGCTGGATATTTGTGCGACTACAAAGCTATGCATGCGAGTGGAAGAAGGATATTTTCATTGTCGAAATTTAATAATTTATTCTCAATCAATAACGGTGAGAATTAATATATGAATATTTATGAACTGCTATAGGCCTACGTATTGGCATTTGGGTATATGCACCCGAGCTGAGGTATTCGCCGGACTCTGTTATTGCAGTTTGTGTATCTGCCACTGACGATATGTCACTTTAAATAAAAGCTTACTAAAGTGAAATACAGCCTACTATGACATAGCTATATCTTTATATTAATTAGGGCCTATGCCTATATAATTATTGAAGAGATTCAGCATCTTCCAACCTCCGAATGACCACAAGGGTCTTCTTGCGATGACCTGTTTCTCATATTCTGTTCCGGCTGAGAAGGATTTCCAACCGATTCAGACATCATCCGCGTTTCCTTCTAGGTATTTGTCCTTCGATCCTTTCTTCGTCCAAAGTCTGCAGCACTGACAAGAACTCTATGGATACAATGAGCACTTAATAAGCGCCTTTACCAAATCTCACAAACGCTTGTTTCGCACATACTACGTAAAGACTGACTGAAGTATCCTCATTAGAATTTACGAGGAAGCGCAACAGTGGCGGAACTAACAGCAGTTGAAATTACACAAGTATACTTCCCTATGAAATACACAGACCAGCGTTTATGCAAGATTTACTGGCTCACAATGCCTGTGTAGCCTGTGATTACCCTTATAACCACTAGCCACCAGTAAGGAATATAATAAGCCAACGTCTCCGTTTACGACGGGGATTTACACTAGCAGGCTTTTATTGGCTATGAATCATACATGCCTCCTTAGGCCGAACTATAATCAGCTTCGACCGATGTTTGAAAATAAGACAGCCTACAAGTAAACTCACAGCAGGTTTATATATTTATATGTATGTGTGGGTGCGTGTGTTGTGTGTGTAATTATGTATGTATGTCAGTGATAATACTTATGTAAATGTAGGTAAGTAAGAAGCCTTTTAATATGCCTAATGAGAAAAGTAAACGCTTACATTTTACAAAATAGATAGCTGATGTAAAATGTCACTCTGACCTGGCACCGGAACGGATAAGGCGGATATGGCTACTGCGGATTTGATTTGATATAGCGCTGGTGAATAAGCTGGTCTCCCTGACGTGGCTTTAGAGTGGCGCTGAGAAATTTCGGAGATTTACATTACATTATCGTTGGATCAGGAAAAGCCAAAAACGGCCACTAGCAGCTTTATATGAGTGCTTCTGAGGCTCGCTTCAAGATGGTAAACTGTTCGAAGAATGGCGAGTTCATTGGTAGCCAATGATGCAAAGTCTACAAACCAGGGCCGGTTTAACCACTAGGCGAACTAGGCGGCCGCCTAGGGCGGCACATTTCTGGGGGCGGCAGAAAAGCTACACGAAGAAATATTTTTAAATATTTTTTAAACCACTGACGCCGTTTTGCCAGTCCAGGGGCGTAGCCATACAAAGCGCTTAAGGTACGTACGCACCCCATGTCACATTCTCCTTTAGGACCCTATTCTTTCATTTTCTCCAAGCGCGCAAATTTTAAATTTGGTTAACTGTTCCATCTGATGACATATTTAGCCGCTGCCTACGGTGTTCAAAGAGCCCGTGTACTGCGTGTATGTCTCAACCTCTCTGCAGTCTGAACTTTGTACTAAGTTACCCTGATGTGTCGGAGTAATTGACCCCGCCCCATAGAAGCGAACGCCCAATTGCACATGAGCCATATTCTCCCTTTTAGATGTACAAGCACGGCATACACTTTAACGCTAAGAAATGCCTGAAATATATCTGCCAGAACGTGGCCTATCTTTCTCTCTCTCTCTCCTCTCTCTCTCTCCTCTCTCTCTCTCTCTCTCTCTCTCTCTCTCTCTCTCTCTCTCTCTCTCTCTCTCTCTGTCTCTCTCTGTCTCTCTCTGTCTCTCTCTTCTCTCTCTCCTCCTCTCTCTCTCTCTCTCTCTCTCTCTCTCTCTCTCTCTCTCTCTCTCTCTCTCTCTCTCTCTCTCTCTCTCTCTCTCTCTCTCTCTCTCTCTCTCTCTCTCTCTCTCTCTCGTTTTCTCTTTTTCTCTCGCTCTGTCTCTGTCGCAGTCTGTCTCTCTCAATGTCTCTCTACAAGAGTGTTCAAAGCCCTCTTGAAAAAAGAAACTAAGACTCAACTGATGGTTAGAAACTTCTAAATTTAGAGTAGCAGTTCTGGTTGCTTTAATTTGCTGGGCCCTAAAGATAAAGCGCAAAAAATAAATTTTTTAATTACATTATGTTTGTATAGACTTCGTACGTATACGTAGGACTAGGACTTAGTAAACGTAACCATAGGAGTTACTAAGTGTTCAAATGAAACTGTGCACTAGGGTGGAGTGAAAATGGCAAAAAAAAATTTTTTTTAAGCAAACGTTTTCTAATAGCGATGGAAAGTTGCCAGCATGTGAGTGTAATTAGTGCTCAAAATATTGTTGATTTTGCTTCGCGTCTTCTGCCCTCTACCGACGGTTTTATATTTACCATATTAAATTCTTTGAATAACGTCAATGTGGTGCATTATTTTTCTTTCTCTTCAACTGACTGTCTTCGAACGGTTACAATTCAGGAAATACACGTTCAAGTCAGTTGCGGAAATCGCCTCTGGTGTGTTACAGGATTATATAATTGTAACCAGGGGCGTAACTTTGGTCTAAAAAGGTGGGGGGTACCAATTTCTTACATACAGGAATCAAGACGTTGACTGCGATCTCTGGGAAGGCAAAATAATAAAATATTGATTGGCATTGTGCATAAAGTGGGGGTACGGTACCTCAGCCCAAAGAGTGGGGTGGGGTACGGTTACCCCTCGTTCACCCGACAAATTACGCCTATGATTGTAACGCCTAATGAATGCAGCGACATTACTGAAAGGAAGAAAATTAGGAGAGAACGAAAGAAGTACAAAAGCTCTGTTCAATCAGGATGCGCCAGCATACGACTGTAAGTGTTGAGGGGGTTTTCCAGAGAGTAATCCAAAAGAGGTCCGAGTCTGGTTTGGGGAGGGGGAGATCAAGAGAGGACGCAGAGCAGCTGTGACGTTGGATGTTATTTAGGGCGAGGAGAATTGGAAGGCACAGGATCAAATGAGTCAGGGTAGGAGTAGGCCCTACTTGAAAAGGTGAGACTTCAGTTTGGAGTGGAAAGCCCGGAGATGGATAGAGGAACATGAGGAGAAGGATGGAGGACGGGTTGGAATGATGATGGTGGAACCAAGAATCTGCGGAATTCAAGGGGAGATCGTTCTAGAGGCGTGGTGCTCTGTTGGATATGGCTGGGTTGGAGAACTTGAGATGAGTAGTGACTGGAGATCGAGAAAGACTGAAATAGGAGGAGGATCGGGTGGAGCGGGTTGCCTGGATGGTGACCACAGAGGTACTTGGGCTGGAAATATTGTAGGGATTCATAGGTTAGTGATAGGACTTTGAAGTGGATTCACTCTGGGATTTTTAGCCAATGTAGTGATTTGAGGATGAGAGTAACATGATGATGTTTGGGCATTCTCGTGACAGCCCTGGCTAGTGACTTTTGGATAAGTTGCAGACGGTTGATTTGGGTGGATTCAAGGTTGAGGAAGAGGGAATTGCTGTAGTCAATGAACAATAGAGGTAACAATGGTAGAGGCAGTTCTAAGGTCGATCTTGGGCCGGATGCGACGAAGGTCACAAATGTGCCTGAAGCAGGAGCGCGAGAGGTTGGAGATGTGGTTAGAGAAGGAGCGGTGTGGATCACAAGTAATGGACGGGGTGGGGGGTCCGATGTGAAAGTTAAGAAGCGATGAGTTAGTCGATGGGTGTATGAAGGGTTAGGGCTTTTCTTGATATGATAAGGAAGGCCTAGGATTATGAATTCTGTTTTGGAAAGGTTAAGGCAGAGGAGATTGGATGACATCCATTGAGATATTAGGTTAATCACGTTGAAATGTTGCATCGACGGTAGAGGGCAGAAGATGTCATTTGAAATTTAAAATATTTGGTGTGTTTCTTACTCTACCTCAGTTGCATCTTTTGCCCACTATTAGAATTCATTTATTTAAAAATCATTTTTTCACTCCACCATACTGTGCACTGTCTCATTAATTAATATTTACATTTTAAATTCCGATTAAACGTGCTAGACCATAGGTCTACAGAATAGGCTGCATAGCTAGGCTAATGCAGTTCCAGACTATTTCTTTAATTATGGCTAACTTCAAAATTTAAAATTTATTAAATGTCATAGTTTTGTTTTATTTAAAAGTAATAATGATTCTTAGATGATTACAATGAACGACGATACTAAATTAAAGATGCAGCATTCGGTTGCATTCCTGTGTGACTGTGAAGGTTATATTAACTTGATTAATTTAATATTAATTAGGCCTAGTTATCGCACTTGCCAGAGGCGCAGTGCGACAGAATCGCCTAGGGCGCCAAATACTCTGGCGCCGGCCCTGCAGATACACAAACAAGGCACGGACAGGCCTGCTCGAGTCCACCAGCTGTTCACGTGCTCGTGCTCGCCTGCTAGCTGCACGAGCACCTCATTCTGGTGACTGGATGCTAGTCCTCCTGTGACTGCTTTGGGCCTTCGCCTCTCAGACGAGGAGATACGGATCGCAGTGGGGTGAGGCTAGGCACGACACTCTGCGAGCCGCAATTGTGTCACCACTGCCGAGAAAATGTCGACGCAAGAGGTCTTCAACTCGACGCTGACCAGTGATGGGCAATAGTTAACTAAAAAGTTGCTAACTTTTAGTTTAACTAAAATTTTTTAGTTAAGGATGAAGTTTAACTAAAATAAAATAGTTTAGTTAAAACCATAGTTTAACTAAACAAATTTTAGTTGCTAACTAAAAAGTTTAACTAAAAAATCAGCAATATGCAACTATTTTTCCACAATGAACATTTAACACTGTCAACAAAAAACATTTTTACACTACATGGTTTTAGCATTAACAGCCTGTGTTTTCAAGTTCATAAACTACTTACAGTACACATGTACATGTAACTGTATGCCAGAACAGTACACATTGCATAGTTTGAAGGTGAAATTGTCATTGATGCTCTGCATTATTACAGTTCACTTAACCTCTGCTAATGTGAAAATGTTTATCGAAAAAAGTTGGAAAAAAGTTGGAAAAAGTTTAACTACTTTTTTTTAGTTTAGTTAACTAATTTTCAAAATCAGTTGCCAACTTTAGTTAAACTATTTTATTTTAGTTGGAAAATAGTTTTAGTTTAACTAAAAAAATAGTTTAGTGCCCATCACTGACGCTGACGAACCTTCAAACTTCTCTCCGTGTCTGACTCCGAGTAACTGCCTAACTGTTGAGCTGCGCACCTCTTTTATATAGTGTCCCTTGACGCAGCGCAGTGTCACAGAGCGCTGACGCAGACGCTGACGCAGTGCAGTACGCATGCGCAGAGCGCAGTCGCAGTGCACAAACGACGCAGCGCAGAGCGCTGACGCAGAGGTCACTCGGTGCAGTGTCACAGAGCGCTGACGCTGACGCAGAGTCACTGGCGCAGCGCAGACGCTGACGCTGACGCAGCGCAGCGCAGAGCGCTGACGCAAATCGCAACGACGCAAAGGTCACTCGGTGCAGTGTCGCAGTTACTCGGAGTCAGCCAGTGACGCTGACGCAGAGTCACTGGCGCAGCGCAGCGTCATGTCGCAATGTCACCAGGTTTAGACGCAGTCCAAAAAAATCAAAGGGCCCAAATCGCACAATAATAATAATAATAATATATTCTTGGCGCATAGTAGAGTCAAGGAATAAAACTGCCAAGTGTAAGCGACGTGAATGGAATCACGGTTGCAGAAGAAGTGCAAGACACGCCGTAGCAGAACCACGTAGCACGCTTCACTGTGTAAGCTTATGGGCATCATTCTGTGCCTAAACGTTGCTTGATGCGTTTGATCAATTGCGTTTTACAATATAAATCGTTGCTGATGAGTTGGACGGAGTTAAGATGATGCAGATGAGGTTGATGCTGAGCAGCTGCAGAAGGATTGGCGACAGTCGATGCGAACATCTCAACAGCATCCAGGAAGCAATCGACGACCATTTCAGCTCCGTATAAATCTACGAATAAAACACATCCCGCAATCGAATCAGAATTCTCAGCCGCCAACGAGCAATTTGCGAATAATGCCACTCTTTGCAAAGCGATAAGAAGTAGTGGCTAATTAATGGCTAATCCTCTATGGTGTCATCCGCATCTGGTGCTCTAACGTGTTGCAATGTAATGGAAATGTAACAAACGTTGTTAAGCTTCTCTCTCAGCAAACCTACTCAGATGACTACGTATGAGTCATTACGAATATTACTCTTCCTTTAAAGAAACACCCTACGGTACCAAATCTGTCAGTATAATTATTTAGATGTAACTAAATTGGTAATGTATTTATTGCAGCAAGCAGGCCTACATTGTCAATTTACCTACATGTACATTGAATCGTAATTGTAAACTCCGAAATTAGAATCGCATTACCGTAATAATTTATTTAGCGCAGGGTAGCCTACATTGTTGAGAGCGTATGCTGCGCCCCTTCAAGGCAGTATACTAAGTGCGCTTCCAGTCCATCCACGGGTAAAAAGAGCAGTCATTAAATTAGGATAAAAGTAGTAGAGTGACCCATAGGGACCAGGCGAAGCGCCATTGGGACACCGTTGATACTTAGTGCTAACTGACACTAACCAAAATAAAAATCCAGTTACTATGACTATAATTATAACTAAAAAATAACACTAACTATAACTGTAACTATAACTAAAATGGAAAACCATTAACTTTAAGTAACTAAAACTAAAAACTAAATCTAAAAGGAGAATCACACTGCCTTTCTCTACCTTTAAATGATAAATGAGTGCTTACCTCACCTTAATTAAAGATTGTATCGTCATATGTGTGCTTACCAAAGCCAATTGGAGGCAAACAGATGGAATTCAATCTTAGTACATCGTTGGTGTAACTAAAGCAGTTGGCGAAGACCCTTTTAAGAGCATCTCTGGACCTCTGTTCGTTAGGTGGAAATTCAAAGAGTTGAGGACGCACGACGTGTATGATGGCCTTCACTCCTTTTAGGTATCCTGCACCTGTATGAACCAGACATCCAGTGTGAAGGAAAGGCTGTCGGTGCTTAAGACTGAGCAGTTCCGTATGAACATAAGGTCCAGCAGCTCTCATGATCTGATCGGCCAGTGGACCATCAATGTCCAGTTGGTGGTTAATGCAGCTGACCATAACATCCACGTTACTCATTTTGGTCAGGTCATCAACGGTGACTTCAATCGTCATTAAGTTAGGAACTGAAAGCAAAAAAGAGTCATTGCTCGGATTAAGAACCGTGAGGACGGACATTCTTGATTGACTAACGTTACTAGCAGCTGACGCAGTATACCCCTGAGTAGGTCTTATGGGCACTTTCTCTGCTGGTGTGGTAGTAGCTTGGACATTCAAACGAGCTTTGTTGTTTGCTACGGTGTCGAATCCATGACTGGTAGGCATATTGGAAGCAATTACATCAATCAGCATCTCTTGGGCTCTAGTCATATCGCTGTATGAACCAGCTATCTTGCAAACTCTCTCTTGACTCACAAGACGTAGCTCAACATCCTTAAACTCAGCCATCACCTCAACCAAACTCTTGAGACTCTCCGGATCAATTCCTTCCGGTATGTCAACACGGCTGATGGTCGTTCGACCATACAATTGCCTAAAATCTGCTATAACAGAGTTGGTGTCATACTGAGGTGTTACTTCAAAAGCCAATTTGTGTTGCTGTCCGACCTTGTACACTTCAAACAGGTTGCATTTCTGGGATATACGAGACAGTTCGTGGTTACGGCGTCGGACCAAGTAGTAGAAAATGTCTTCGTCTATGTCTATGCTTGGAAGAAGCATCAATGCACAGATTCTATCGTGTTCTGGGTCGTTAGTTTTACTTTCTCGCAGGGCACGGGAGTTTGTAGAATCTGTAAATGTTGTAATCTGCTTTAGATTTTCTCTGTGCTCGGCATTCTTCGATGTAGGTACCTCTGGATTTTTCATTTGTTGCTTCGGATTTTCTGAATACTTGGCATCTTTCGATGTTCCTTCCTTTTGAAAGTCTTCAAGACTTAATGAGTTATGGCTACTGGAAACAATTTTCTTCTCATGCTGATTTATTTTGACCTCTTGACTCTTTCCGATTAAATTTCTTTCTTTTTCTGTATAATTGTCATTCATCAATGCACGTAAATCTGGATATTTCACTTGTTGCTTCGGATTTTCCGAATAACCTACAGTTTTTGGTGTGCCTTCCTTGTTTAAGTCATTACGACCCTCCGAGCTGCCGCTGTTTGTAACCCTTTTTTTGTCATGCTGCATAGCCAGGACTTCCTCACTCTTTTCAATGACAGTTGTTTGTCTTTTCTTTTCTGTTTCTGCGTTGTTCGAGTTCTCAGAGTTCGACACCTCAGCACCGCTCTTCAAGATTGAGTCGCAATCTTCTTTACGTTGCTTACATTCCAGTTTTTCATCATTTTTATTTTGGTCACCAGAACTGTAGCCAACTTCAATCTGATCCTTTTCCACCTTTCCTAAAGTGGAGTCGTCCATCAGAGTTACTGGCTTGATGCCGCTCAAATCTTTCGTTTCCATTCTATCGTTTTCCTGGTGTGACTGTTGGTCACTCCTCAATTCCACAGCACGTTTACTAGAAGGCAGTTTTTCATTGTTCTCTTGGGTTTGCTTCTTACTGATCTCATTTTTCAGGGCCATCCGAATTTCCTTGATACCGCAGAAGCAACCTTCCAGACGCCAAGTTCCTTCCGAAGGTGTGATGCTAACGTTGTGACTGCTCTGCAGCGCCGCTTGAGAAACAATCTTCTTTAAAACAGCTTGACAATCAACTCTGCCAAGACTCTTGAAAGCGTCGGCCCAACCTTTGCTGACTGTAACGGACATCTTGAACTCAATCTACCAGTAGAAACAAATGCGATTGTCTATCTTTAATTTCAATTGCTCTCACGAACTCATCTGGTTACTTGTTAGACTTGAAAGATCTGAAATTCCACCTCTGAAATAAACTTATCAAACCATGCATTAAATCATCAGTGATATTTCAGTTCTAAAAATGTTTCCTAATTTTAATTCAACGTCAGTTCAAAGAATCAAATTTCATTTCTAATTCTATTCCAATTCTGAAAATAATTCCTATTTCAGTTCTAATTCCGATTCTGAAGCAAAACTAGTTCTAATTCAGATCTCAGTTCTCAGATAATAATGCAAAACACAACTCGAGCAGTTTCTAATGTGTTCCGGCTTGTTATAAAGCCTAAACTGCAAGTGTACTGCAATTATAATTTATAAATTATCTTGCAATTGGTAATCTATCGTTTGACGTCCCCAGTTATTCACCAATTATAACATAATATCGTCTAGCGTCACAGATTAATTTCAACATGTAGAGCCTATAGCTCTGAAACACGAAAACACAAGGACTTCCTGTAAAATATGCTTAAAACAACAAAAACAAAATTAATTAAAAAGAAACATGAATAAATGAGAAGGTAAAGCTGCTATTGGAGGTCTTTGATTGGTTCCCTTCTTGAGTTGAATAGCATTTCGAATGGTTTTTTGTTATGATAAACCAATCCTAAATAACAATATTTATCTTGCGAGTGGATAGAATATTTACTGGACTGGTTAACTACACTAGTTAGAAAGTATTCCCATGCATGCTCCTCTGCAGTGCGTGTGATTCCTGGTTCGCCTCCTGATTGTGTCTTATTTTAGAGGTTTTAATCTCGGGCTAGAACGATCCGTACATATGGACCTTAAATATATCGTGGGGCGCATTCAACCGGGTAGCGACGGTGAAGGATTTCACCCAGTGCCGTATTTAGGCTTTGTGTGGCCCTAAGCTACAGCTGATTGTAGGCTACATCGCATGCAAATAACGGCAAATACGGGATACACATAACATAGGCATCACTAAATCAGTTCAGAGAGGGATTGCAATATCATCCCGGACTTTGTTATTGCAATTTGTTTCTCTGACACCGACGACATATGACTTGGGACAAAAAGGGAAAGTGAGACTGAGACAGGAGAATAGGCTAACTGCGTATACGCGGTCTACCATAACATAGTTAGGGCTAATAGATGGAAGAGGTTCAGTGTCTTCCTACCTCCGAATGACCACAAAGGCCTTCTTCCGATAACCTGTTACTCATATTCTGTTTCATCTGAGAGGGATTTCCAACCAATTCAGACATCATCCGTGTATCCTTCGATATAATGATTCTTCGATTCTATCTTCGTGCAGTCTGCAGCACTGGCAAGAACTCTGTGAATATGTATGAACATCTATTAAGCGCCTTTACAGTGTCTCCCAAACGCTTGTTTCGCACATACTATGGAAAACCGTATGACTGACTCATTAGAATTTACGAGGAAGCTCAACAGTGGCGGAACTAAGAACGGTTGAAACTACACAAGTGTACTTCCCTGTTATATACACAGACCAACGTTTATACTTAGTCTTAACAGTACTGGCACACAACGCCTGTGTAGACTATGAATAGCCTTATAACCACTAACCACCAATGCGGGTTATATGCCGAAGTCTCCGTTTACGACGGGTTTTTACACTAGTAGGCTTTTATAGGTTATTATTCATACAGGCCTATAAGAGAGTCTACAAGTAAACTTTACAGCAGGTTTATATTTATGTGTGAGTGCGTGTGTTGTGTGTGTAATTTATGTATGTAGGCCTATATACGTCAGTGGTAATATGTAAACGTAAGTAAGTAAGTAACCTTTTAATAGGCATAATGAAAAGTAAAACGCTTACATTTTACAAAATAGATAACTGATGTAAAATGTTACTCTCCTTGAATCAGGAAAAGCCAAAAACGGCCACTAGCAGCTTTATATCAGCGCTTCTGATGCTCGCTTCAAGATGGTAAACTGTTCGAAGAATGGCGAGTTCATTGGTAGCCAATGATGCAAAGTCTACAAACTCTACATGTTCGAAGTATAGTGCCCGATAAGACTAGGCCTACATCCACGACAGTCTTCGCTCTTCGCAACAGATTTTTGCTGTTGGAATCTTTATAGTCCAGTTGTGAAAGCTTACAAGAGCAACAACTGGAAATTCCGAACTTTTCGTTTTTAGTTACCAGGCACGTGTCAGCTGATAATTAAATGCGATGATGACTGGGATGTTATCAGTATCACCGAAAACGACAAAATTCCACGCGGTGACAAACATCGCAGAAGCAATATACCCACGAAGGAACGAGTTGTGTCCTCATTACCTTGTATCCTAGACATATATATATATATATATATATATATATATATATATATATATATATATATATATATATATATATATATATATATATATATATATATATATATATATATATATATATATATATATATATATATATATATATATATATATATATATATATATATATATATATATATATATATAAGATTCATAGGAACCCGGGCATGTGTAAGTAAGTATTGTATTGCAATGTATCTGAACATTTATAAAGCGTCTCTCACAGTGTTCGCCAATCAGTGCGATAGACCAAATGAACAGAAAGTGGTTGTATGACAGCAGAACGAGGCACTTGGGCCACCAACTAATTGGTTGGGTCGGGAGTGCTTCTGAGTAGATAGCCTTGAAGAGGCGCTATAAAAAATCTCCGTATGAATGAATGAATAAATAATAAAGAGGTTCGTGTCAATGATTCCAAAGAGCAAGACCAGTGCAAGCAAAGGCTCGAGTTTTGGCCATAGCGTGAGGGTTCGTGATTAGCGTGCTGGACTGTTAGTAGAGAGGTCGGAGGTTCAACTCCCGTCAAGACAGAAATTTGTTTTGAGATATCGGCTCTATACACCTGCGCCCCCAGTCAACTCAGCCATGATGAGTATAGGCATACACTTACTATACACAGGCAGTAGGAAGATCAGAGGGTGATGTAAAGCGCTGGTCAACCACCCTCATATACCGAAGCTAAGAAACTGAGGTCGCTAACACTTTATATCCTTGGCGGCGTCAATAGGAGTTAGCTTATAGGACTGCTCGTTTTCCATTATTCATGTGTGTGTTTGTGGATGTGTGTGTGTGTGTGTGTGTGTGTGTGTGTGTGTGTGTGTGTGTGTGTGTGTGTGTGTGTGTGTGTGTGTGTGTGTGTGTGTGTGCGTACGCGTGTGTGTGTAACTGGTGTGCGTTATCTATAATACGATGCACCATATAGGTTATACTTTGGCCATAGCTCCTAAGTTATTTGAAAACCAAGAAGCAATGGACCCTAGTTTATTTTCTGAATTCACCTGAAAGCGTGGAATGCAGGAAGCTGAAAAGAAGTCTTAACTGAATCGCGAAGTTAGATTAACACAAGAGAATGGTTCCCCAAAGCTGGTATATTATTAGTAACTAGTGAGCTCCATATTTGGAGCAGCACGCAACCACATAACGTTTTCGGTATACAGTCTGGTAGAAACAGTTGGCCAGGCGGTGATCTTGAAAGATGCTTCACTTCTGTGATGGCTAAGTGGCATTTTGGGGTTCGACTCCACATAACATATCCTAACGTACATATGAATTTTATGTATCTTTTGTGTACCTATAGCCATCTATAAGGAGCCGTCAGATAACTCTCAAAGGCACTGGCATACAAGAAGTCAGAGCTCATAAAGAACAAAAATTCATTTGAAAGCAATATGCAACTGTTGATCCAATACCTGGTTAAGTCAATAATTTATCTAAAAAAGCAATATAGGCACCAATCAAACCGCATTTTAAATAATTACATATAGTGTCCTTACAATAAAATTGTTATTTTAATGGAGTTATAACAGCGTTGTGTTTAATTGTAGTAGCCTAAATACGTTACTAAATAAAAGGAATACGTTACTAAATAAAAGAAATAACTGCAGGTCTCCGAAAACCATAAACGGATAAATGTTACGAAGTATCACTAAATACAATGGAGTTTAGCTGTTTCACTTATCCACTTATAGGTGCTTTTCACTTCATCCGGTAGTCCAACAATTTTGCAACTGCGCTCTTTTGGATTAAAAATGAGCGTGACGTTTTTACTTTTGTTGTTAGTTTCAATCAAGTCTTTAAATATTTCAAAATCAAATTCATCTGGTGCGGAATAGCATTCTTTGCGAAGCTTATCAATAAGACGTTTCAGCTGTTCCTCATTCATCCGAAGATCCTTCTCGTTGCTATTTCCAATGATCCAATCAATATGTTGCTCAGAGACTGGGATCTGACTAATGGAACAGTCGTCGAAATCCAAGATCGTGCTGTGCTCCAGAAGGTATTTATGAATGTCCATTTCAACTGTGATTACTGTTTGATACTGGGTAGACGCTGGATAGTGGATGGGGGTTGACTTACCCAAAGTATCAAGCGATGACTCTGACGCGTGCATTTCCTCAGGTTTGGACTTGAGTACACGTGTTTTTCTCACTTCTTTCGGTTGGTCCTTTGCGACGTCGCTTTTGGATATACTTGATACACCTCCAGATGTATCAGCTCTTGTCTCATCAGTTTTCAGCATGCGTACACGCCTTTTACCTGGATTTGTGTCGTCCAATTCAGTGGATCCTTCATTTTCCACACCTGATTTGGAGTTAATAAATAATTGTGGATCTCCCGACTTCAAAGCAGGCTTTCGCTGTTCATCTTTAGTATGCTTGTCATCTACTTTTGTTGACGGACCCGACGTTTTGTTTCCTGAAGACTGAATTCCGGCAGCGTCTGGGTGAAGAGTGGTTTCGTTCAATATCTTTTGAACATTTGCAGAGCGGTTCATAATAATTGCTTGGATCTTGTCGGTCAAACTTTTTCTTGCCAGTTCAAGTTTCCATGGGACTCCCGCCAAACAAATCGTATTCGTATTCCCGTGATCAGATTTTTGAAGAGTTAACTCGAGATTAAACATGTCTGCTATTTTCTGAATTTCAACTTGTATCGCCGGATTTTCGTCTTCAATCTCTCTCAGCCAAGATCCGTTTAAAGTTATTGACATCTCTTCGAAAAGCTGAAACATAAATTTCATAATGGGAAAATCCAACAACAGATTTTGTTATTTTACTTATCCCAGTCGTGAAAACATCGTCATCCGGGGTAAAATTTGTGTGTCCCAGCAGTAGATGGAAAACTCTTCAAGCAGAGGAGATAAGCACATGGCAGACGGGTATCTTTCGTTTCGGCGGAAGAGGAGCAATGCGTGTCTTCGGAGTGACCTCAACCTTTAGTGGCGCTTCCATCTACCGACCGACAGGCGATCAATGTTTCACGTGCAACCGGTGGCTCGACGGATAACCGGACGTGCGTCATCTACCCAGGGCTGAAGTCGAGGGTATACGCGGGCATACAGCGCGTATACTCACCTCTAGAGACCGTATACTCACGTCACAAAATATTTGTAGTTTTCTGAAAACTAACCGTTATCGTGTACTCACCTCTAGTTTTACCCAGTGTTGGGTATGAGTTAACTCATATGAGTTTAAACTCACGAGTTAACTCACTTGCTGTGATTTATGAGTTTGAGTTAACTCACCTTAAAGAGTGTGAGTTATGAGTTTGAGTTAACTCATATTTTCTGTGAGTTTGAGTTTTAACTGTCAATTTTTTTAAACTCAACTCACTCTTCGGCACTCGGCACATATTATGTTGAAACAAGCCTTCTTTATATCGTCGGCTTTCCATACTGGTGAGTGGTGACGGCAGGGAGGGTCGTAAACACTGCTAGCGGACAGTATTTAAGCACTGCATATTTTGTATATTGTGAACAGTTAAGAACAACATGGCTGAAGTACTGTGTATTCTTGATGGAAAATATTTTTCTGCTACAAGTAGGCGTGATGGAAAAATTGTTGCTCGATTAGAACGTGCTAGTATGAAACGTGTGAGTTTATGAGATAACTCATTTAACAACTGAGTTTGAGTTAACTCATTTCACTTAGGATGAGTTGAGTTTGAGTTTAAACTCATTTTGAGGTGCGTGAGTTGAGTTTTGATTTAACTCATTTCTTGTGTGAGCTTACCCAACACTGGTTTTACCACTACAGCCCTGCATCTACCACTAGTGATGGCTCTTTAGTTGGTGGTGTTATCGTGGGCAGGGCCGCCGAGAGGCGGAGGTCAAATGCTCAGAGGCCCAGCGAGTTTTGGGGGCCCAGCCGGCCGGGCACGCTATCAACTTATGAAAAATAGTTTAATCAGTTATGGAGTTTATGATTTATGCCTGTTTAAATATAATATTACTGGATAAAACCATAGTTGTATATATAAATATAATATTTTACTGTTCTACCCACACTTTTTTATTTTAATTTGTTTTTTAAATTTTATCATAAAGCATAAAGATAGTTTACGAGTCCGTGGCTACTCTGCCTAGAGGCCTGGAATATCTGTTGTCACCCCCCGACCGTGGGTCGCGGACGCTGCCGCCAGTCGTTGCTCCATATAGTCGACCCAGCTTCTTCCAGAGACACTGAACAAGATGCCATCTGTCAACTCTGAATGGCAAATCTAATGGTTGGGCTCCACGTGTGTGCGTGGGCCTGGGAACTCTTCTAGTTTTCTCTATGTTGTTTTGGTTACTATTAAATTTCTGTTCTTGGTAACTTTTCACGATTTATAGGCTAGCTCTGATAAATTGCTCATGAAGCTACACTATATAAATTTATGATTATAATTGCAATAAAACTGTATTTTTACATGGATAATCTTATCATATTGCAATGACAAATTTTGTAAGGGATTTTTTGTGACATTTCATTACTAAGCTGTTTATTTTAAAGCTGGAGGCCCATTTCCGTGTCTTCGAAATTTCGCATGATGTTTTGGCAATCCAATTCCTTTTCCACATGACCACATCGCCTTTGTTACGATTAATCCACAGTGTAGTCAGTTAGCTCGCATCAGCACGAAGAAGTTTGTGATCTCTGTAATAAACTTCTGCGCATCACATAACGTAGCCTATATCACGTAGTGCCGGAGAAAGCAGGTCTCTCCATTCAAAGAGATACCGGGAAGTCGACAGTTCAGTGGATAGGATTCCCTGTATTGCAACCAGTACTGTTGGAGTGGATTGCCTCTTTTCAACCTTCCCTCCAAATCGCATCCTTTCAAATTTATCGTAAAAACCCCGAAAATGTTCAGCAAATTCATTAAGTGTATTCGGTTACCTCTGGCATAAGAGTGACACGTTTTCCATTTATTTCTGGCTCCTTAAGATTCAGGAATTCGTAAACGACATCTGGAAAAAGAAAGAGAAACAGAAAACAAGTGAACATCTGGACAACAAACCTAATAATACAAATATCACAGTGACAACGATAATGCTAGGGATAATGTTTGCTAATTATGGTACCCACGTGGACAGGTGCACGCCCCAGATTTAAGATATAAATAGGCTTACACGGCTTCAGCCGAAAGGCTTTTAGAGCTAATGTTTACAATATTTTTTTCTCTTAAAATACTTTAGTGACAGTTGACTTAGCACATTAGATCTGAGAGACTGTTGACTGACAAGTAGGCCTACCGGGGCGAGTAAGGACCAGAATGGCTGTCGATGTCGGTCCGTTGCTGAAGAGTTCGATGTTCTCCAAGACATCTGTCTGTGGCCAATCGAGGAAACTACGCACATCCGATGTTGTGCAGTCTTTCCGAAGACTTTCCACTTTTAACGGATATCTATTCATGTCGATCGTTACCTGAGTTTCGAAAAAGACAACAAATAGGCCTATCGTGAGTCAGCAAGTTACTATCACAGATTTTGTACCAAATACGCTTCATATCGCAATTGAAAACCAAACCGCTGGAACCAGCTTATTCTCAGGCGCTCAGTTTAACCTTCGCAGGACGGAAAGATTTTACGATACACGGAGGACGAAGAGGGGTAATTTTTTACCCCAAAATAATGTATAATATCTCAGCTCACACGTAAGCTACGATGACAAATGAAGTGTCAATTGTAAGATTTCCAAGGTCAAGGAATCGATTTATCATAGTGGCAACAGTGTGCAAATACCACTTTTCAAGATGGCGGCCAATATGGCCGCCAAAACACGAAAAAATGTATATCTCAGCACGTAGGTAAGCTACAATGACAAATGAAGTGTCAATTGCAACAGTTTCAAGGTCAAGAAATCGATTTATCATAGTGGCAATAGTGTGCGAATACTATTTTCCAAGATGGCGGCCAACATGGCCGCCCAAAACATAACAATATGTATGTCTCAGCTCATAAGTAATTTACAATGACAAATGAAGAGTCCATTGTAACATTCCCAAGGTCAAGGAATCGAATTATCGTAGTGGCAATAGTGTGGGAATACGACTTTCCAAGATGGCGGCCAATATGTCCGCCAGACAAACAATATGTATGTCTCAGCTCATAGGTAAGCTAAAATTGCAAATGAAGTGTCAATTGTAACATTTCCAAGGTCAAGGAATCGATTTATCATAGTGACAATAGTGTAGGAATACTACTTTCCAAGATGGCGGCCAATATGGCCGCGAAAACACAAAAATATGTATATCTCAGCACATAGGTAGGTTACAATGACAAATGAGGTATCAATTGTAACAGTTCTAAGGTCATGAAATCAAATTATCGTACTGGCAATCGTGTGGGAATACTAATTTCCAAGATGGCGGCCAACATGGCCGCGAAAACACAAAAATATGTATATCTCAGCTTGTAGGTAAGCTGCAATGACAAATGAAGTGTCAATTGTGACATTACCGAGGTCAGGGAATCGATTTATCGCAGTGGCAATAGCGACCGATCAGTCAGTTGTTTGGTAATTCCTTATTTTCTGTTTTGGCGGCCATATTGGTCGCCATCTTGGATAGTGGTATTCCCACGCTATTGTCACTACGACGAATGAATTCCTTGACCTTGGAAATGCTACTATTGGCACTTCATTTGTCATTGTATCTTACCTACGAGCCGAGATATACACATTTTTGTGTTTTTGGCGGCCATGTTGGCCGCCATCTTGGACAGTAGTACTCATACACGATTGCCACTACGATAAATCGATTCCTTGACCTTGGAAATATTACAATTGACACTTCATTTTTCATTGTAGCTTACCTATGAGCTGAGACATACATATTTTTGTTTTGGCGGCCATAGTGGCCGCCATCTTGGAAAATAAACTCTCCACAATTATGAAACTGTTAGCAATCAATTCCGTGGTAGATTCCACACTTGATTTATGATTGCAAGTCACTTATGAGCTCATATCTTGAAAAAACATATCTGCCCTAGGAACGAAAAAATAACGACGTCGAGGACGAAGAGGGGTAAATTTTTACCCCAGGACACTTTGGATTGAAATATCTTTTTCCCACCACATGGCAATGTGGTGGGTATGCAGTCAGAATATGTCATTGGTGGTAACTTGTAAACATGTGGAACGACAAATTATACCTACCTACAGTTGCTCCGCAATCAACATCCAAACACCGCTGGGGTAATTATTTACCCCTTTCCGTCCTGCGAAGGTTAAAAAAAACGTCGATAGGCAGATAAGGTCAGAATCGGTTCCAGGTCAAGAACAAAGGCTCAAACGGCGTAACAGTAGCCTAGTTTGGTGATAAGAAATGGAGCGGTGAGAGAGTTAGGCCTAATCGCAATTGTAATCTGAAAGTTTCTACAGCGTCCACGAAGCGAAGTCGTGAGAACCAGTTTTTTCGCAGGCGCTCAATCAAATCACAATCGGTACGCGGGGCGACGTGAAATCGGTTCCCGGTCAAGATCCAAAGCCATAATTATAGCCTCGCCGTCTACGCTGGAAAAACCAAAAAATTGGGGCCTACACTTTCATTATCAAAACATAATTAACTCCTACACTCAACGCTTTGTTTTGAATATTTCACAAGTATTCTTACAACAATGCGTTCAGCTTAGGAAAATTACAAATTTGTAGAAATTTGAGCAATCTTTCAGAGCTGGCTGACAACAAAATTTATTTCTTACCGCTGAAATTTCGCTTTAAGCGTTACCGGTCTGAATCTCGGCCACCTTCACCGACCAACGGAAATCCCGACTATAAATAGCCAACGAAAAGTTCATTAGTTACTAAAAAGAATGTATTATGCCATTACGAGCGGTGAGAACTGTTCAGAATAATTTCTGTCGAAGTCAACGGCCTTTGTTACAATAAGATGTCGCTAAACTCTAGATCAATCCATCCGTCAGTTACCACTGCCCAAGATCAAAGAGTAACTGGCTTTAGACATACACGCGGTGGTGTAGCGGTATGTTCGGCGACTTGTAGGCCTAACCGGAGTGTCGCAGGTTCGAATCTACCTCATGCCACTGCGTAGTGACTTTGGATAAAGCTGCTCACCTACAATTGTTCAGTGCTCGTGAATAGGCTGGTGCCCTGCGCGTGGGCTTCAAGTGGTGCTTTAAAAGTTTGGAGATTACGATTACGATTGCATAATGCGTGTAAACTACTAATTATAAACATTAGCCTATAGTCAGTACAGTAGCCTTTCTCTGATCAACATCACTCGCCGCCCCAATTCTAAACACCACCAAACTTAACTGTTTGATTTTCTACCTGCCTGATCCTTCAATCTTGACCTGGATGTTAATCTGACCTTAGGGCCTACCTTCCTATCGATTTTGTTTTGACTGAGCGCCGAGGCTATGCTTGGAGCTCAGTCCCGGAACTCTCAATCTTGTTTGAGCGCTGTAGAATCTCGATTTTACTGTTAGGGCCTACAAGTACGATTAACCGTCGTTAAGCCTAATTAGCATTGCGTTTAGGCAACAATAACACAGGAACAATTAATAGACTCGCCGTAGCTGAATTTCGAGTTGGACTAGTTCAAAATTCTAGGTTGTAGCCTACTAGTCGAACTGTAGCCTAGACATACGCAGGCAAGACTATCTACACCCCACTATTATAAACCCGAACGACGATGGAGCCAACACTATTTTATTATCCCCGACGTTTGTCATAGTTAGTACAGTGTAACCATTAGGCCTAAATTTTGTGCTTTCAAGATTATATATCTATAACGTAGAACAAGGGGCCTACTAGCCACCTTAGCTAAATCAGGTCTAGGTCTTAGGCCGACGTCTGGTCCGTAAGATTTCAGGAAAACCTCGGTCAGATCGACAAAGCCTACTTAGAGATTGAAGTCTTGCGTCTGTGTAACCTAAACATGCTCTCGAGCTTTGTTACCTTTGTATTGTTAAAAGTAATATTAGAGTATAACATGATTAGGATGTGCTATCGTAACCATTAAGGATCATCGTTTCAAAGTCAGCAGATTTGTGCAAATCAGGTTCGCACTAGTTGAGTGGTTTGTGTGTTGAACTGGCAACCCAGTTCAATACCCCGGTAGGGCAATTATAATTCTGTAGAGATATCGGTTCAACATGTCCCCTTTAGTGAACTCAGCTACAATGAGTGCACGGAACTTATTGACACTGGGACGATCAGGTGGTGAGGCAGAGGATATTGCATTCACGTTCAATCGTTCATATATGAAGAAGCTAAATGAAATCGCTAGCAATTCATACCCACTGGGGATCAGGTGGCGAGGTAGAGGACTTGCCAGCCACATTCGTGTACCAAGGATAGGCAAATGCAGTCGTTAGCAATTCATACCCGCGGCTGCATCTCGGGCTGTACTTACATGTAGGGACTGCTCTTCAGCTTCCTCTTCTACTGGCTTAGCTTAGCTTAATGAAATTGAAGAATTCCATTTTGTAGTCATGTGCAGAACTCATTGAAGCGTGAATACGGTGACGAAATCTCGTTTTATAGCGTTAATACTTTACTGATTATTATTAATCTGCAACTTCAATCGCGCCGGTGTCTAATGCACATCAGGACCAAACCGTAATCGTATGTCAATATCTAGAAGATTAGTCCCTGATATAAACGCGATAGGAACAAAATTCAAGTTATTATCATTGCTGCACATGCAAACAGGCTACACTTAGCACATTACATATACGTCAGAAAGTTCAAGTTTAACTAAATACACACAATATCGAGTCCGCAGAGAGTTGAGCGGACCGAGACCTGGTAATTGCGACTCTGCCGGAAAGACAGGATGATGACGAAGGCTCCTGAGGTGCGACGACGAGGTCTTCTCGGATATATATATATATATATATATATATATTCGTTTATTGAATATATATATTGGATGAGAAACTGTACTGGACGGTTGCAGGACATAATCCTCCCGGACATTATCTCCTCGGACATAATCCCCAGATTTTGGGCACGACATAATCCCTCCTGGACAAAACCTCCCTCTGTGCAATTAGGCTATTTCTACATTAAATTGATAAACCTTAATTGCCCTGTTTTGTTCTTAGAATCTTAATGTCAGGTTTTTATTGTCGAAAAGGTATAGATTAAAGACTTGTTAATGGCATTCAAGGTGTAAACTTTAGACTTGTTATTCCGTTCTAAAGTAAACACTTATTGTTAGAGTCATTTTAGGTATAAGGTTAAGACTTGTAAATGTCGTGTAGGTCTTACTTAAGACTTGTTAATGTCGTTCACTTCTAAAATAATTTACAATTAACGAATGGATGTCGTCATCCAGTTGACCGTGTATAAAAGGAAGACGTCTAAAATGGACTTGGACACAACATTCGCTTATAGATATCTTTTACTGGGATTTTATTTTAAAAAAATCAGCCGCAGTTATGAACTCTCGTTGGTGCTTTGTAGGCCTACCATCGAAAAATCTGCAGCTGCTAAGATGTGCCGTTTAAATAAGTTTCAACAAAAGCCAAACACGTTCATCCTACGAACGGTTCGAATGGATGGCCATAACTTGAAGCATGGGCGTCCGTCGGGGGAAGGGGGCATTCCCCCGGAATTTGCAAAGATTTTTAAAAAATCTTTGAATAGTATCATTATTACAACAGTCCCAACACGAATTTCAATGCGAAAAAAACAATTATTTAGGTAAAGTCCTTGATCACTATTCATTTTGAATTTTTTTTATGCAAACGTCATATTGCCCCCCAAAACATATTTCCCACTATAAAATTTCCCCCCCCCCCAAAAGTCCTGAGGACGCCCATGACTTGAAGCGACATCGATTGATGGCTTTTTATTACGGCGCTATAAAAGTCATTGGATTAGAAACAGAGAGCAGTGGTGCTATATAAATGTTCATTAACAACAGAGGTCTTACACGGTTCAGAGGACATGCAATCTTATTTAGAACCACTGAAAATTCACGAGGAATGCTTAATAGTCCAACTTTTCAAACTGCTTCTTGACAGGTGTGATAAAGTATCCACTGAGACCGTACTATCATCCAAATCAATCAGCAAGTCCACAACTAATGCGCTGAAGAATTTCTGCAATAATGTTCCTCTCTATTGAACGCACGACATTTAAACACAAAGTCGGTTGATTGGCGGAGTTAACATTCACGAATTTTTAGCGTTCTGATTGTTTACAAGCGATCTTTCAACACTATACGAAAAATGTTCAGAAATCGGAAGTTTAATTTTAATAGACACGGCTATAACGTATATCAACTGATAGAGATAAGCACAATGCATAGGCTAATTTTTATTTATTTATTTATTTATTCCGGATATTTCTATAGCGCCTCTCGAAGTCAACTACTACTCAGAGGCGCTCCCGACTACAGCATTGGTATACTGTGCCGGAATTTTCACGCCGAAGCGCTAATTTATGAGAGAATCATCGCATTTGCACATATTGACCTTCGTGAACATTTGACCAAGTTTTGGAAGATGATGAATGCAATACATATTATGCATTATACCGTCCATAATTCATAAATACGCTATCATTAATTAGTACATCATTGTTATATAAGTTTATTATTTACCATCAGCATCATTAGGAACAAAATGTACATTACGAGCTGTAATTGGGTATTATTATTATTAATATAAATATTATTATTATTATCGTCATCATCACCATCGTCATTATTAGGCCTACTAATATTATTAGGCCTAATGATCAGATACTTTAATATCGCTAATTCACCTCAAAAGCGTGGATTGCAGGAAAATGACAAGTCTTTAATGGTTTGCGAAGTTAGAATAAGGGAAAGATAATGGTCCCCAAAGCTCGTGGTAGTGAATTCCATAATAATTATTAGGACCAGCGCGGAATCACGCAACTTTAAGGTATATAGTCTGGTAGAAAGAGTTGGCCAGGCGGTGATCTTCAGTTTCCACCGAACTGAAAGATGCCTCACTTCTGTGCTGGTTAAACGGCAAAGTGGGGATGCTCGATAGTGTAGCGGTTAGCGTCCTAGACGTCAAGAGGTCGGGGTTCAAATCCCCACCAGGGCAGAAATTTGGTTCGAGATTTCTGCATCTGCCAACTCAGCTATAGCCTCTCCGTTCTGATCTTACCTCCGACAGTGTACGGTCGGTGTGACCGTACACTGTCGGAGGTAAGATCAGAAGCCGACGGAGAGGACTGACCATCTACCCTCGTATGCCGAGGCTAAGAAAATGAAGTCGTTAACACTTATACCCATGGCTGCTTCAGGGCTAGCTTAAGGGACTGCTCTTCTTCTTAGTGGCAAAGCATCGATCTTTGACCATGCATTTTGGAGTTCGACTCCAAATAACATTTCTAAATGTAAGTTCTTATTTGAATTTATTTTTCTTTTGTGTACCTGGATATTTATAAAAGCGCCTTAAGTAACTCTCAAGGACACTAAGCTACAAGATGTCAGAGTTCATAAAGAACAATCAATTCATTTGAAAGCAAAACGCAACTGATGATCCAATCAATGGCTGGTGAATTCACCAATTTATCTAAAAATGCAATATAGGCACCAATCAAACTGCATTTAAAATAATTACATATAGTGTCCTTGCAATAATATTGTTATTTTAATGGAGCTATAACAGCGTTGTGTCTAACTGTAGTAGCCTACATACGTGATTACAAATGCAGGTCGCCTAAAAACGGAAATTATAACATGTATTGTTAACCGTTCTCACTGCAATTGGAAATAGTTGTGTGAATCAGGCGTAGCTAAAACTATGAATAAGAAAAGTTTACATCTTATATTGGCTATCCAATAACATTTATAAAACAAGAAATCATATCTTCTGTGGTCTTTGCGTCGTTGCTGATGAAATGAACTTCCTTCAAAACAGCCGACGGATTCTTTTGGTCGAAATCCTGTATTGCTTCACAGGCTCCTTTTATGATATCAGGCATCGGTACAGCAAAGATCCCTACAATGTATCAAATGCTCAAAGTAAACCAATAGAACTATGAAGGTCATTTTACCATTGCCTCTCCGGTTATCTGTCTGTAAAGAGAAACGGTCCAAGTAAAAATAATAATAGGTCTACAGCCGATTTCATGCCATAGGTGCAGGAATTTCTATTATTATGTGGCACATTGAAAATGGCTTAATGCCGTTGACTTTCACTTCAGCGTCCTTTCCTCGAATCATGGGTTCAAACCTTATGAAATTGACAGGCCATTTCAAGCCATACGTTAACATAGGCTAACTAATGTAATATTTAATGCGTCTAACAATGATGATGACGAGGATGATAACGATGACGATGACGATGACGACGATGACGATGATGATGATGATGAATGATGATGATGATGATGATGATGATGATGATGATGATGATGATGATGATGATGATGATAATGATGGTGATAATGATGGTAATGATGATGGTGATGATGATGACAATGAATGATAATGGTAATAATAGTAATGATTATTATTATAGTCACAAAATATAGCAGCAGCAGCAACAATAATAATATTAACAATAACAGTTGCAATAATAATAGCAAGAATAATTACAACAATAATAATGAGACTAACAAAACATAAATTACTTAATAGAGGCATCACCTCATAGTTTCCAAAAGATGATAACAACCACATCAATGGTATGGTTACGGTAGTGGTAATGGTAATTGCAAATTTATATAGCGCCACTTCAAGACAGACTCATCAATGACGCTCCAATGAAATTCTACAAGTAAACTCTTAACAGAAAATGCATCAGTGAGGCTGCTCAAAGATACCTCTCTACTTAGCTACATGCATGGCGTGACTTGGAACCACACGTGCAGATGCCATTTACAGTTATTTATTTACTATTGTTTATTTGTTGCATTTATTACGCTGCCAAAGTCCAACGAACAACTTGTCCAAGTACACTAAGTTCATTCAGCAGAGTCGAACTCTCAGTCGCTGGAATGAATTCAACATGAATAGCGTTGGGTTAATGCATTGCTGCAATTGTCAGCACACCTGTGAGGAAAATGCGTTATACTAATGTTCAGCTACATACGCACGTCTACGAATAATTGTTACCTGAACTGATTGGAGGCAGTGATATTGAAGAGACGAATAGCTTGTCGTTGGCATACTCCAGGCAGTTTCGGAAAGTGATCTTCAACGTTGGAACGAGCCCTGCTTTGTTATCCTTGAACTCATGGGCGGTCGGACCAACGGCATGTATGACATACTTAATCGGTGGTGGAAGTTTCCCAGCCGATGTGTGAACAACTTGACTTGTTTGAAGTTTTCCTTGTTTTGAAATGATCTTTCGACTTTCATCGTCGATCACTGGACCGCCGGCGTCTAGGATCACTCTGGCGAGACCTCCGCCGTGGGCGAGATGTTCATTTGAGGGATTCACAATCACCTCAGTTGTCTGCTTAATCATGTTGCCCTGGTACACCGACACTCTGAGGTTTCCACGCGTTGTGAACTCCAGTCTGTCTTTGGACGACTTTGAGATATGAATTCCGTCCCCAGCTTTTGTCATTTGTTGCTTAGGATCAGGCAAACGACTTTGTTTATTCCCGATATCAGAAATATCAGATTTGTGGTCTGAAGAATAGCACTGAGATCCACTGTGTTGCCTATCCAACTGATGTGCGCTGCTTCCTTTGTCAATAGGTCTAGAATCGTCTTTTACGTCAATGGCAGGACCTCTACCAGGCTTTTGGCGATGTTTTTTTAGAAGCTCACCAGTTACTTCACTAATCCATTTATGAGTGTTCTTCACTTCATCCCGTATTCCAACCACTTTGCAGTCGCGTTCTTTGTCATTAAAAATGAGCGTAACGTTATCATTTTTATTGTTAGTTTCAATGAAGTCTTTAAATATAACAAAATCAAATTCACTTGGTACCGAATAGCATTTTGTGTGTAGCTTTTTAAGAAGACGTTTAAACTCTTCCTCATTGCTACGAAGATCCTTCTCGTTGTTATTTCCAATCATCCAATCAATGCGTTGATCAGATACTTGGAACTGAGTTACGGAACTGTCGGCGAAATTCAAGAGTGTGCTGTGCTCCAGCAGATATTTATGATTGTCCATGTTAACTGTGATTGCTGTTTGATACAGAGTGGAAGCTGGATAGTTGACGGGAGTTGACTTACCCAAAGCATCAACCGATGACTCTGACGTCTGCGATTCCTCAGGCTTTGTTATCAGGACACGTGATCTTTTCATTTCTTTTGGTTGGTCCTTGTCAACATCATTGCTGGACTGCCTTACTAGGCCTACATCCTCAGCTGTTTCAGATTTTGTCTCATCAACTTTCAGTTTTCGCAAACGCTTTTTCCCTGGATTTGGGTTGTCCAGATCAGTCGAACCTTTCTTATCCAAATCTAATGTGGGGTCAACAGATGATTGCGTATCGTCCAGTTTCCAAACAGTCTTTGGCTGGTCATTTACAGGATGCCAGTCATCCATATTTGTTGACGGACCCGACTTTTTGCTTCCTGGAGACTGAATTCCGGCAGCGTCTGGGTGAACATTGGCTTCGTTCAATCTCTTTTGAACATTTGCAGAGCGGTTCATAAGAATTGCTTGGATCATGTAGGTCAAACTTATTCTTGCCAGTTCAATTTTCCATGGGACTCCCGCTAAAGAAATCGTATTGCCGGAAGAAGATATTTGAAGCTCTAAGTTGAGTTGAAACTTGTCTGCTATTTTCTGAATTTCAAGTTGTATACCCGGATTTTCGTCTTCAATCTCTCTCAGCCAAGACCCGTTTAAAGTTATTGACATCTCTTCGAAAAGCTATAACATAAATTTCATAATGGGAAAATCCAACGCAAACTTACCAACAGATTTTGTTATTTTACTTATTCCAGTTGTTAAAGTAGCGTCATCCGGTATACAATATATGTGCGAGCAGTGGGTGGAAAACTCTGCCAGCAGAGGAGATAGCAACGCGGCAGCTGGGTATCTTTCGCTTCGGTGGAAGAGTAGCAATGCGTGTCTTCGGAGTGACCTCAACCTTTAGTCACTGGTGGCGCTTCGATCTACCGACCGACTGGCAGACGATAAATGTCTTACGTGCAACCGGCGGCTAAAGGGATAACCGACCGCGTAACGTGCGTCATCTGCCACTAATGAAGGACCTCTAGTTGGTGGCGTTATCGTGGGTCGCTCGACACTGTCGACGCAGCTTGTTGGGAGTTGTTCCAGAAGCTCTTAGCAAGATGCCATCTGTCAACTCTGGATAGGAATATGATGGTTGGGTTCCACGTGTGTGCGTGAGTCTGGGAACTCTTCTAGTTTTCTGTGCATTGTCTTGCTTACTATTAAGTTTCTGTTCTTGGTAACTTTCCACAACTTATAGGCTGGAGTCGAGAACCTCTCTGATGAATTGCTCTTGAGGTTGCGCTATATAAATTCATGATAATAATTGCAATTAAACTGTATTTTTACATGGATGATCTTATACAAATTGCAATGACAACTTTTGAAAGTTTTTTTTTATAACATTTCATTAATAAGGTGTTTTTTAAAGCTGGAGGCCCATTTCTGTGTCTTCGAAATTTCGCATGATGTTTTGGCAGTCCAATTCTTTTCCACATTGCCACATGGAGAGGAATCCAACCAACAGCGCCTTTATTACCATTAATCCACAGTGTAGTCAGTTAGCTCGCATCAGCACGAAGAAGTTTGTGACCTTTGTTAAAACCTTCTGTGCATCACATAACTTATTATCACGTAGTGCCGGAGAAAGCAGGTTTCTCCATTCAAAGGGATAACGGGAAGTCGACAATTCAGTGGATAGGATTCCCTGAATTGCAACCAGTTTAATAATAATAATAATCTTCGTTTAATATTTTCAAACTGACAATTACGCAGTATGATTACAAATCAGTATGAACGGATGATCACAGGTTATTACAGGAGTCGAATTTTAACTGTATACGGCAGCCATGCCAGGCGCCCTTCACGTCCAACATCCCACTTTAACAACGCGCCCTGTCGCGAATGAAAGGCTGAGTGGACCTTTGGGAGGGTTGCGGGAAGCGATCCCGCTACCTTCTGCTCCTCACGTTAGTGATGTTACCACTACTCTATGAACCCCCCACCCCCCAGTTGGAGTGGATTGGCCCTTTTCAACCTTCCCTCCAAATCGCATCCTTCTCAAATTTCTAGTAAAACCCCGAAAATGTTCAGCAATTCCAATAAGAGTATTCGGTACCTCTGGCAAAAGAGTGACCCGTTTTCCGTCTATTTCGGGTTCCTTAAGATTAAGGAATTCGTAGGCGACATCTGGAAGGATAAACATAATATAGCAAGTGAACATATGGGCAACAACCCGAATAATGCAAATATTGCAGTAACTTTTACTATAATGTTAGGTGTGATGTTTGCTAATTATGGTACCCACCTGAACAGCTGCAAGCTCCAGACTTAGGCTATAAATAGGCTCACACCAGAGCGTCTGATTTAAGGCGAGCGATCGATCGCTCTCCTTGGTCGCTCGCATTGCAAAGGTACCGGCGAGCGATTTACCGCTCGCCTAGCCAAAGGCTTCTCACCGTCGGTGACAGTCGGTCGTCGCTCGCTGAGTTTGAGTTAGACTCCACGACGATAGACGAACCTGGAGCCACACCATTATTTTATCAACCTAATTGAGATTACTTTAATTTACTTACTTTATTTTAGTATTTAAAACATGAGCTCTTGAACATTTTCGGTTGCAGCTTCAACCGAAACTATTCAAGAGCTCAGGTTTTAAAATACTTTGCCTTTTAACATACTCTTAGTGAAAGTTTTACTTTGTAGATTAGAGCTGAGAGACTGTCGACTGACAAGTAGGCCTACCGGGGCGAATAAAAACGAGCATGGCTGTCGATGTCGGTCCGTTGCTGAAGAGTTCGATGTTCTCCAAGACATCTGCCTGTGGCCAATCGAGGAAATTACGCACATCCGATATTGTGATGTCTCTCCGAAGACTTTCCACTTTTAACGGATATCTATTCGTGTCCATCGTTACTTGAGTTCCGAAAAAAGAAAGCGAGTTAGCAAGTTATAGTCACAGATTCTGTACCAAATAGGCCTGTGTTTCATTTAAGTCTATTTTGTAATGCGCTGCTGAGCAGAGGTTGAGTGGCGCCATAGTAAGAACTGTATGATGATGATGATGATGATGATGATGATGATGATGATGATGATGATGATGATGATGATGATGATGATGATGATGATGATGATGATGATGATGATGATGATGATGATGATGATGATGATGATGATGATGATGATGATGATGATGATGATGATGATGATGATGATGATGATGATGATGATGATGATGATGATGATGATGATGATGATGATGATGATTATAGGCCTATCGCAATCGAAATCTTGAGATTTTTATCGCGCCTGACAAAGCCAAATCGCGGGAACAAGCTTATTCTCGGGTGCTCAGTCAAAATACATCAATAGGCAGGAAAGGTCAGAATCTGTTCCAGGTTAATATCAAAAGGTCAGACGGCTACGTTAGCTGGTGTTAAGAATTGAAGCGGTGAGAGAGGTAAGGGGCCATCCATTTTAGTATGTAACTATGTACGCATGGAGGAGGAGAGGGTAACCCAAATGCATAGGCTTGCGTATGTGGGGAATCTACCGATAGGCCTATTGTACGTACGCAAAGGAAACGGCGGGGGTACAACCTACAATTTATCTATATTGACCTTCAAATGAGCCACAGTTCAGTTCTTGCAGCTATCAGGCAAGTACTACCGGAGGAAGTAGGACTGTGGGAGAGGTGTCACTTGTATGCCACCCTACCTGTACGTGACTGCTGTGATTCTACGATCACACAGCTCAGCAGTGAGTTCGACACAGCCTGGCAGCCTACCCATGGATTAAATAGTGAACGTTCTATGGGGGTGGTTGCGTCAAGCGTACATACGCAGGTGTGGGGGGGGGGTAAAAAAGTACATGTGCGTACAGGGAGGGGGTCAAATTTTTCCGGATTTCTGTGTACATACTAAATGGATGGTCCCTAAGATGAAGAGGTATGGTAGGATTTGTTGAAACTGTAAACAACTTTAAGCTCCGCAAGACTCGACTAAGGTGGTGACTGCGCAAAATGTGCGCAAGGGTCCAACGCTCGCTCTATCAGGACCACGTGCACTTAGAATTATTTGCGAGTCAATTGAACTCCAGCCTTGCCGTCTACGCTGGAAAAACCAATAAAATTAGGACCTACACTTTCACTATCACAACCTATAGGCCTAAGCTCCTATGCACGACGTTTTGTTTTGAATATTTAACAAGTAATCTTACAACATGGTGTTCAGCTTAGGAAAATTACAAATTTGTAGAAATTTGAACTAGATTTCAGAGCTTGATTATAGCAGAATTGATTTCTTACCGATGAAATTTCGCTTTAAGGGTTACCAGTCTGAATCACGGCCACCTTCACCGACCAACAAAAATTCCAACTATAAATAGCCGAGGGCAGTCCATCAATTACTACTGCAGAAGTCCAAAGACCAACTACGTAATTCGTGTCCTATAGTGACTACATTAGTCTTTCTCTGATCAACATCTCTCGGAGCCCCAATAATTCTAAACACCACTAAACTTAACCGTCTGATATATGACCCTTCGATCTTGACCTGGATGTGAATCTGACCTTTCTTTCCCATCCATAGGCGTAATTTGTTGGGGTATGATACCCCGAGTCCAAAACGTGGGAGGTATGGTACCCCTCGTACCCCCACTTTTTGAACAATGCCAATCAATATTATTATTATTATGCCTTCACAGAGATCGCAGTCTCCACCTTGCTTCGTGTATGTAAGAAATTGATATCCCCCACTTTTTAGACCAAAGTTACGGCCCGGTAAAACTGGCGGCACGAAAGTCCAAGTCCAACTCCAACTCCAACTCCAAGTCCATTTCAGCTGCGTATGCAGTCTGCGCCAGCGCCTGCCGTCAGCGGCCTAAGGCGCAGTCAGCGGCTTATAATCGGTTGGAAGGCGCATTCAGCGGCTTATCAGCCTTTAGAACAGCCAGCTTTGAAAGTCAGCCGAGTCTGTCCTATTCTGCTACCCTGCATCAATTTTTTAACCACCTGTTGCATCCGTTTCGCTTATTTAATGATCGCTTGTTTAATGATTTCTGCATTTATTACATATAGCGTAATACGTTTAAGAAATAATAGAAACCCTATTTTGAAACACAAAAATTTTTTGAAATGACCCCCAAGCAGGTGGTCATGTGTTACTACAGGAGTGTGAAAGAAGAGCATAATAGCCGCCGTATTTGGACTGCCACCCGTCAATTTCTGCCAACCACTTTCAGTGCTGTTAAAAGCGCTTTGTATTGTAGGCCCTATTGTATTATTTCGCCTGCCCATTTGCTTCTTTTTCTCGCAACCTCATTCCTTTTCTTCCTTCTTCCCTCACTATAAGCCTATCACACGCACACACAAATACACATACAGCTTCTATAGCGTCTTCACAGGTTTATTTAACGGGCACACAGTGAATCTGACTTTCATTTAAAAATAAGAAATTCGTCCATTCCTTACATATATGCCTATACACACACAACGCTCCAAATCTCCAAATCTTCAATGCGCCTCACTATAAGCCTATCACACGCACAAACAAATACACATACAGCTTCTATAGCGTCTTCACAGGTTTATTAACGGGCAAATAAGAAATTCGTCCATTCCTTACATAGGCCTACACACACAACGCTCCAAATCTCAAACCGCTGACTCCAATTCATTTGTATATATATAGCAATGCGCCTCACTATAAGCCTATCACACGCACAAACAAATACACATACAGCTTCTATAGCGTCTTCACAGGTTTATTAACGGGCAAATAAGAAATTCGTCCATTCCTGACATAGGCCTACACACACAACGCTCCAAATCTCAAACCGCTGACTCCAATTCATTTGTATATATATAGCAATGCGCCTCACTATAAGCCTATCACACGCACAAACAAATACACATACAGCTTCTATAGCGTCTTCACAGGTTTATTAACGGGCAAATAAGACATTCGTCCATTCCTTACATAGGCCTACACACACAACGCTCCAAATCTCAAACCGCTGACTCCAATTCATTTGTATATATATAGCAATGCGCCTCACTATAAGCCTATCACACGCACAAACAAATACACATACAGCTTCTATAGCGTCTTCACAGGTTTATTAACGGGCAAATAAGACATTCGTCCATTCCTTACATAGGCCTACACACACAACGCTCCAAATCTCAAACCGCTGACTCCAATTCATTTGTATATATATAGCAATGCGCCTCACTATAAGCCTATCACACGCACAAACAAATACACATACAGCTTCTATAGCGTCTTCACAGGTTTATTAACGGGCAAATAAGACATTCGTCCATTCCTTACATAGGCCTACACACACAACGCTCCAAATCTCAAACCGCTGACTCCAATTCATTTGTATATATATAGCAATGCGCCTCACTATAAGCCTATCACACGCACAAACAAATACACATACAGCTTCTATAGCGTCTTCACAGGTTTATTAACGGGCAAATAAGACATTCGTCCATTCCTTACATAGGCCTACACACACAACGCTCCAAATCTCAAACCGCTGACTCCAATTCATTTGTATATATATAGCAATGCGCCTCACTATAAGCCTATCACACGCACAAACAAATACACATACAGCTTCTGTAGCGTCTTCACAGGTTTATTAACACGCACACAAAAAGTCTTACTGTGCTAATCTTAGCTAATGCATGCAAGACGTTAATCATATGCATATAAAAAAAACCTTAATAAACAAGAATCTAACTACACGATTAGCCTTATTACTAATGAAAAGAAACTCTCTCCTCTGGACGTTCATGCACCGTCCTTACATATTAATATTCAAATTCCTCTTCTGGAACAGTTAGCTAAGCAAGTGAAGTGTTATCCTTTCGCAGTACGAGTTTAAAAGAGTTGGCGCTAATCATTGATGGATTAGTCTGTCTACATACCAGTTTATATCTGATTTTAGCACATAACCGCAAAAGTATTTCCTTACATTGAAATACGCAAGCACTGTCTTATAGCCTTCCATTACTTAATTCAACCGTTAATTCGTCACGCAACTCGTTAATCAGTCTTTATGTGTCGTCAGATATACGGCAATGCTAGATTATAGTCTCATATTACTAGTGTCGCTACTATCCAAGTTCATATGTAAATAACGGAAGTCCATGGTTTCTACGACTAATTCACTTACAGTCTTGTTAGAAATTGGAATACTGCTTATTAACACATACAAGTTTTTGATGACCTGCTCGCTCCCGTGCTCGTTCTCTCAATGTCTGCGAAATATAACCATCCAACTCCAAGCGAAGTTTCGCACGTCGTATAGGACATGTACACACAGCTCCACCATCCACTCGTTCCCAGCTGCAGCGCGGTACAGGTCCGGTATGGTCTCCAGGAAGTCGTCTTCACTTCTTGGCATCGGTTGAGCCAGGAAACGCGAAATTATACAGGTGTTCATGCTCCATGTCGCGTAACTCCAGAAATCCGATCGGGCCCACGGAATCAGAGAGGGTAGTCGGACAGTTGGTAGAAGTGGAGATGGGGGTAGAGCTCTTTCTTCCTGTGCACTCCACCAGCGCAGCGTTGTTTCGGCTCCTTCTGTTGTCGCAAGTGTCTGCAAAACAGACACCATAACTGGCAGACATTGTGGTATGTTTCCCACAACCGGTAACCGCACGTAAAGTTCACACATCAACTGGTGATTGACGTCAATGTGCCCCTCATAACAGCACGTCGTAAGTAGGTGCCAAAGCATTCCAGTTGCTTCAACCCTCCAGGAGTCTATTTCAATATCGCTCCACGGTCCTAGCACAATAGCAACAGGTGCAGGTAGTGCCAACGCCTCTCCTTCACTGTCGGAGTCCCACGCACTCTCATCAGAACTCCAGTCACTCTCATTCTCGTTCCCATATGACACGCTACGCAAGTCCTCTGGACCTTCATACGGAGGTGGAGCATCATCATTCAGTTCGTATGGTAGTGGGGGGGTATTGGAAAAAGAAGGAGTATCAAGTCTGTGGACTGGCGCCGTTGTAGCCCCAGATCCGTCATCCATAGCATGTAAGTCCCGCAGTAAGTCACTCAGCTCCGGAAGATCTCCCTCTCCAGTACCGTCGAATTCATTCAGTGAACGACAATACTCTCCTTCTTCTTTCTCAACGACATACCAAGTAGCCATTTTCGTAATTATCTTTTTATTTTCTATATAATTCAATTCTAATTTCACTCCTTTCTCTTTGACTATTTCTCAACGAGTGACATACTCGGTTTGGCGTTCCGCTTTTAAATCATTGACTGCCCATTGAACATTCATTGTCGAGGTCAGAGAGGTCAGTTCGTACTTAACAACTTAATATTGATAAATTTGTCTGGAGAAGCACTTAACACATGTTTTCCTTTTAAGTGGGTGCTGCTGCCTCCAACAGTTGTCATCTGTCAATCACCATTTGAGGTCATCTCTGGTCATTGCTTTTCAGGTCGGCTGCTACGAACCATCGGTGTCAAATAACTACTGTCTATCTATATATATTTATGCCTATCTATCTATTTAAAGTCGTCCGTGTACGGTATATATATCACATCCTGGCCTCTTCTGTAATCTTCAAAACCATATTTGGAACGAGGATGAACGGTTCTTTTCGGACGCTGCATCTGTACTTTGTCTTGACCTGCGTCGAAAAACGATTCAATACAACTTTCGTCCACATTCTAACGAATACTTTCTCCTTGTTCATCTTTCTCCCACGTTTCTGCATAGGATTTTATTAGCGCGTGAACATAGACGATCTTTCATTATAGCTTGCAGTTGCCTCTCTCTCATAGCATTCATGCATTAGCAGATCCACTGGTAAATGTACTTCTCGAATTCACAGTAATTTATTCGCACTACAACCATTACTGCCATGACACGAAGCCATATCTCTCGCTCATTTGATAACATATATGCTTCTCGCCAAATACACGTTAACACCATTCTTCTATCGAACATAATTTAAATATAGGCATATTTTGTCATATGGTGTTGAAGAAACTATAGTCGCTGTAATATAAGTATGAAATATGTGTAACACTTGCGTGCCGGCTTGCAGTTATTTTCTAATGAAGTCCACCCCCGTCCGTCTCCCTAAGACAGGCGACCTCTGTCGACGCCGCTGTGGTAGAAAGATGGGGCCGCTACAAGAATGGCGTTTGGTGCCCTTTTCCAAAGGGGGCGCTGTAGAATAAGCGTTTACTGCCATGGTACCACAGGCGTCGCCCAAATTAATACAACTTTTAGAGCCAATCCACCCATCCCTCACATTGCTGCCCAAATAGCTTGCTATACAATATGTGTGGAGTGGTCGCGAAGAGGGAGCCGCCCCACGTATACAGAATTAGGTGTTAGCGCTTATTGTATTGCCAGCGAAGGTAACATGAGTGAGTTACAGAGAAGTAATTTCGACTTTTCCTTTCTTTCATTCATTCGTACTGTTACCCTTACATCTTATATTGATGCCTGTCAATACTCCCAAGCCCTGCGTATTACCGGTTTTCTTAAGTGTGTCCGATGTAACCAGTGTTCACACAAATGTCGCTTTCCAAGCTAGAATGTTTGGTTTCTCCTGGGTCATAAGGTCACGTTTAAAGGATGAGAACCTGGTGTAGCCGCTATGCTCACTAATTTAGACAATTCTGTAAAACTTTGGGCCTTGGCATTCGTCCTTTCATGCGCAGGCTAGCAGTTGCAATTTGTCAATCGTCGGCTGAGGTGGCTATCGGTCAATGCTATTCCATTTGTAACAGCCGGAGTGGGTGCTTTTCTGTCTCGCTTTACCCTTCCCCTTACGTTTGTAAGAAATTGCCCGTTTCATCTTCTACACAGCGACAGAGTGATATATATATATATATATATGTGTGTTATACACTTTGTTCTATGTGTAATCGTCGTCTCTATATATCTAACAGGTGTCTTTTCGTGCGCTAGGCCATGGATGGAAGGGGTCAGTTGTATAAGCAGACTCAACGTTCAGAGATTCGTGATAATAATAATAAAGCTCATGTTTGTTTGTGTGTGCGTGCGTGTATGTGTGCGTGTGTGTATGTTTTTGTGGAGGTTTCTGTGTGTGTGTGTGTGTGTGTGTGTGTGTGTGTGTGTGTGTGTGTGTGTGTGTGTGTGTGTGTGTGTGTGTGTGTGTGTGTGTGTGTGTGTGTGTGTGTGTGTGTGTGTTCAAATAGACAAGGCATGCATACACGCCAGGAAATACGGCAACGGGAAGGCGTCATCTTTGCACAAGAGGCAGTTAAGAGGTAGGTCGACATGTATAGTGCATAGGCCTACTTAGTAATTTATATCACTACTTAGTAATTTATATCAAAGTTTATCTTACACGTTTACAAGTACTGAAAGTACTTCAAGTTCTTTTGCAGTAAATGAATAGAAAGAAGTGAATTACTTAATAGTTGCACAATGAAACTCTGTTACACATGAAGACGGCCGTGGTGCAGAGGCGTAGCTAGGGGGGGAGCAGGGGGAGCGGCCGCTCCCCCTGAGACCATTTTCCAAGATGTGGGGCCTTTTCCACAGTTTATTTATTCCACTCGTTCAAAATTTATTTATTCCAATCGTTCAATTTTTTTTATTCCAATCTTTTGATCGACATTTTTTTTCTGGAACTCAGAAAGACTTTGCGATACCAGATGGGCATTCAGAAAATCAGCAGTACATGTACTCTTGCAGAATTTGCCAGAACTAATAGTTGCCCTGCATATATAGTTATATACTCATGGATGGTGAGATTAAAAGCTGCACTACGAAACAGCTGACTGAGGCAAAAGGTATGCTTGTAACTCTTGATACGTTCGAATTCTTAGTTCTTCTAATATTCTGGAAAAAGTGCTAGAGAAGGCTTTCAGTTTATCCACATAGGCCTATTTACAGAGAAGTAGCATTGATTTGGTATCACCTTCTCATTTGATTCAACTTTATGAAAACGATATTAAAATATGCGAAATGAATTAAAATTTAAGTTTGAACGGATTGAGAAAAAAGCAACCGAGCTGGTTCAAAAATGTGATATTACTACTGACTATAAGCAACACAGAGTTCGAAAAAGAAAGAGATTCCATGAGTGGATAATCGAATATCTGATTCAAGGTTGAAACTTAAATAGTGTCACTAGATTGTGTCACAAATCTTGACTTGAGTACTGTTCCTCACTCTACTATGGCCTAGTTTCTAGTCGTTTGGCGTGCCTCAATCGAGTGCAATGCTCTGCGGCACGTCTTATTGGTCGAATACCAAAATTTAGTCAGGTCTCTGGTTATATACTGTAGGTCCTGCACTGGCTCCAGCCAACTGTCAGCCAGCGTGTAGTATAAGGGGCCGTCCATTAATTATGTCAACAAAATGGGGGGGAGGGGTTTGAAAAAGTTTGACAATTCTTGACAAGGGGGAGGGGGCAAGAAAAATTGACGTCAACAATAATTTTATGAAAATGCAACCAGATTCCGAAAGTCTTTACGAGTGATCTATAACTTTTTTGTCTGTAATTTAATCAAACGTGATATTTTCTTCATTTTTAATTATATTGTTCGAAGATTAATGAGAAAATGCGCTGCATAATCTCTTAAATGCGAATATCCTGCGTTCTTTTTGAAAATCTAATATTTCGAGGGAAAGATAATTTGATTTCTCGGGGGGTGGTAAAGAATTTTTGACATAGTTTTATTAGGGGGTCCTTGCATGTTTGACCGTTGTTGACAAGGGGGAGGGGGGTCAAAAACTGCCTAAAATTTGTTGACATAATTAATGGACGACCCCTAAGGGTTGTTTCCTTGGTTTGGAGGTGCTTGCTGGGATGCGCTCCAGCTTATCTGCGGGTCCTTTACCGCCCCATGCTGGGAGTTCATGGCAGTCGCCACCTCCGATCTTCGGGCAAAGGGGTACTCATTGTGCCTTTTGCCCGCTCAGCCACCATGCAGAACCGTGTTTTTCAGTGGTGGGCCCGACGGCATGGAACTGGCTTCCCGGATCTATGCCTGTTCCCGAGAACTCCCTCTTATACATTCTCTACTCGATTGAAAACTGTCTTGTTTGGCCGTGCAGGAGTCGGGAGCACCTCTCAGTAGCCCCCCTGAGGAGGTGCTATATAAATACTCGAATGAATGAATGAATAAATAGCACAACTTAGAGCATTTTACAAATGTGGCTTCCAAATTTAGTTGTGTTAATTAGATTCAAAGCATTTTTGCAACGTGAATGCCGAAAATTATTTATTTTGGTAGTTGGGGCCTTTTTCATGTGCTCGCTCCCCCTGGTGTTGAAACCTGGCTACGCCACTGCCGTGGTGGTCGGTTTCTTTACACGGACCAACACCCATTCTGTAAGCTGTTGAGCCCGTTGCGTGAAGAAACAATGAACAGTAAATAGGTTTGTAAATTATTGAGTGACATTATTAGTAACCTGTGTCAATTAGCCAAATTACAACCACTGTACTTAATATGCACAGTAGCAATGTAACATTTCTTCTTTGACATAACATGTTCCTCATTTCCTTAGAAATGGCATAACACCATATATGATTGTTGAATTTCGTTTTCTAAATTAATGCATTAACTTAGTGAAACATGACATGCTGTTAATGTTGTTTGGCGTATATGTACACTGTAACAGGGTGCGAGAGGAAGCGCATAGCTGAAACAGTGTACGAGGCACGAAAGGCACCAACGAATGTGTACTTGGAGAAGCTGTCGACTATGAACGAACCCGAGTTACTTGCTGGGAACGTAACCGCTTGTCATAACCCACAAGTTATAAAACAAGCGGGTTATCAATTGAAGAAATCAAGTTACTTAAGCGACGACCCCATTTACGAACTGAAGGTCGCTAAGAAGTCGCTGAGGGCTGCAATTGGAAACGAATTGAGAGGGTACATACAAGACGTAGCACTGTCACCATTTTCAGTGACATTTTACATGGAGGAACAGGTACAAGCCTTAGTGCGAACCTGTGGTAGAGGAAACGACACTGTGCTACATTTAGATGCTACAGGTTCCATCATGTCACGAATTCCACAGGAAGGAACACCCTACTATTACTGCCTCCTCTTAGCTGATTTGAACTTGCCCGTTTTAGAATTCTTGTCTACAACGCACAATGCTTTCAGAATATGTGCAGCGCTGCAACAATTCATTTCCCAATGTAGGGCTATCAGTCCAAGCTGTATAATTCAACCTTCAGTTGTTGTAACTGATTTTTCATTGGCAATGATTTATGCCGTTATTGAGGCATTCAATAAAATGTCCCTAATTTCATACCTAAGTTGCACTTTCGAAATTCTGAAAGGGATGGCTACTGAAATGGAAATTACTTCCCTCACATTCGTTGCACTGTGCTGCGCACACATGGTTAAAACGATATCCCGACGTCTTGTGCGGTGTGAAAGTCGCAAGAAAGTACGGGAAGTGGCAATGGTGATGTTCGCGCGTCTGCAGAGATGTAGCGGATTGGTTGATGGTCTGCGAATTTACAGGAGTATATATTTACTGTTAAATTCAAGACACTGTACTGCAGAAGTGGAGGCTTCTCGTTTGGAAATTCTGCCACCATTGGAAGATCAGTTGTACAATGAAATGGCGCAAATCGACGTCAATTCATCACAGACATTGCTTGCAAATGAGACACAGACGGCTAAGAAGAGGGAATCAGAAAGTAGGAATTCTGAGTCAGAAGGTATGTACTTTCCAAGTTCAGTACAGCCTAACTATAAATGGAACTTACTTATATGTTATGTTTCTTCTGTATAATGAAATTGGAATGGTAGCTTCCATTTATAAAAACAAATACAGTAGGCCTATATCATAGATTATAATAAAGTTACCTTAATTGTTTGCATTTACAACTGCTATTTGTCCGTAATGTAGAAGAGAATGCCACAGATGAGCAATCGTCTGCATATATTGGAGAGCGAATTGAAGGTGGACGTGAATCTGGACGAGCATGCAATGTGATAGATACACATGAGACAATTGCTAGTCAGTCACCGTTTACAGGCAAGTCCCTGTGTAAGGCAGACTAGCCTATAGTTCTTTGTAATTGTCATGCGGCTGCATCAATTTTTACGTTATGTAGGCCCTAGTTATTATTTAAATGAGTAACATTACTGTAATGAAGAGAATGTTTATTTTCGGAGAAGGAGTTTCAACTTCCCTGTAAAAGTCAGAAGCACTTACATTAATTTTTTGCAACTGATGTTTTCATTCGTGTAAAGAGGCTATTGCATAGAAAACCAAGTAAGTAAGGAATTGTGGTAAAACCTTTAGAATTACATTTATATGAGAAGGCAATGCAATGGGCTGACTACAAGAAACTAATAACAGTTTACTAACAGCTGAAATGGCCATTGTAAATGCCAAATTGTTCTTTAAGTTGCTCTGATGCTGTTATTAATTAACTGTATTTGTTTACAATTTTTACATGTACACAGTGAAATGTTTGTTCACAGCATATTTCAGTGAATCGTTGGAGACACTGAAGGCACAAGAAGTTGACAACTGCACGGAAAATGACTGCTATTCTCCGGCAGCTTTCAAGTCCATACAAAGCCTAATGTACCTTTTTCCTTTGTGGTCATCTCCCCTACACGGAAATCAAAGTCGTTTCGCTGGAAAAAAAGGTAACAGTTATGTGCCGCCGTGTGCGAGCAATGGCATAGTTGAAGCTCACTTTGGCGTGGTGAAAGGTAAAACTTTGAATTACAAAAGAGTTCGTCCACTGGAATTTGTTTTGAGACAACTCACTTTGAATAAGGGCAAGTTAAAGGAAACGATACTCCCGGTGTCGCGGTATAAGGCAAGGAAAAGGGCGTCGGCCGCCGATCCTGAGGAACACTGGGATACGTCCAAAAGGAAAAGGAAGAAACTGTATCATCATTTAAAGACGGCCACAAGAATACTAATGAAGGAGAAATCACAGCAAAACCATGTTCGCAGTTACAAAGCTAAGTGCCATAAAGGAAGGGTCGAACTTACAGACGCAATTGCAAAGAATAAAGTGCGAAATGAAATTACTGTTAAATCGAACGCAAATGTAACTGCTAGCGTTGCAATTGAAATGGGTGCGGATGAATTGTCTGATCAAGCAGTAGGGCGCGCTATGGAAAAGTTATGTGCACAGTTTGGAGACACTACTTCAGGACTAGAACACACTGGCATGGGTCTATGTCAGAAGATGCATTCTCTACCAAGATTTCCGAAATCCTGTGGCAAGCCGTTTGTCCAGGTGCTCAACGTTGGTGACCATTGGATTTGTGTGTCGAACGTGTTTGGTCCTTCCTTAAGAGATGTTTACATCTTCGACAGCCTTTACGGACGAGTACATGACATTACAGTGTTACAGGTAATGTTGCATTTCACTAGTACCTGTGTATACAAGAATGTTGACTTTTGGGATGTGTATGAGAAGGACAAATCAAACTTATGTAACAGACAATGTGATTATTAACACAATGCATTAGAAGTAAAGAGATTCCATGAGACCTAAATAGAAACTTTTCGAATTAACTCTGTAAATATGAGACACCTTGTAACGAATGTCAGCGGCCACTAATATCAACACAGAATTAAACATTTGAAATTATTCCGCATGACATATAGCTATAATCAGTGTTTAGGGGTCATCCATATATTACGTAAGCAAAAACATAGCATGTTAAAAGGACCCTCACAGCTGTATAAAAGCGTACATTTGGCAGGCCCCCTATGTGTACGTACAGCTAAGCGTAGGTAATATATGGATGGCCGCTTATTAGTAAGTGCTGTGTCTATTATTCACGAACAGGTGTCGTCTCTATTGCGTGATAACGACGACTGGAACGATGACCCGCTACGTGGCACGATCACATTTCACGTACGCATGTTCGATATACAGTCGAACAATTCACGCCTCTGCGGTTTTTACGCTTTGGCAGCAGCAGTTTCCTGCTGCCTCCGTCAGGATCCTACGGGAAGCGTGTATGACGAGTGTGTGCTAATGAACAGTTGCAGACAGTTCTTGGAAAGCGACTGGGAAATTGATGTTCCTTTCACACATATTCGTATGCGATTAAAAGAGACAACACATGTAAAGGTGTCAAAGTTAATGGTGTACTGCGTTTGTCACGCTCCGTATAACGGACAACCAATGATAAAATGCTCAATATGTGCCAATTGGTATCACACGAAGTGCATCAAAGCATTAACTGACACTATAAAAGCTCCATATGAGGAATGGACATGTCACAATTGCACTGATAATGGAGAAGAAAATGCAGTGAAGGTAAGTTAAGCACGAATGTCTGGAGCCTGTTATTTGTATGGCAGAAATAGACTTCATTACAAACTCTTTACTTAAGAACGTTCCACTGCAATGTTCCTGCCAGAACCGGTATGAGATTGAGAAATATGTAATGTAGTGAACTATGTATACATTTCTGGAAATACTGGAATGTTCTGTTACAGTAACTGTTGTATCTGAATGAAATTCTTAACGGCGAGAAATATAGGAAACTATGCAAGGGGACTTACTAAATGACTGTTAGTTATTTCAACTGTTAGGAAACAGTGCAGATTCATAGTGACGACGTTGAAGGACCAGTGGACAAGTGCATTACAACTGAAGGCGTTCCACTATCATTGGTAAAGGAAAATACAGAAAAAATTGTCTTTTGTTGTATTTATTAATAAACAAATATTAAGGTATTTGAAGGTCAGTTACGAACGAATGTATGGAGCATGGAGCATGGTAGTTGTATGGAAGAAATGTACTTAATTACACGGTCTTCAATTATGAACGTTCCACTAGAATGTTGCTGCAGAAACCTGTATGAGAAACATGTAATGTACTGAAATATGTATACATTTCTATGAAGAGTGGCATTTTTCTATTACAATTGTCTGTGAATGAAATTATTGAAGGCGACAAATATGTGAAACTATGCAAAGGGACTTACTAATTGCCTGTTACTTATTTTAAATTTTAGGAAACAGTGCAGAGTCATAGTGACGACGTTGAAGGACCAGTGGAAAAGTGCATTACACATGACGGCCTTCCAGGATCATCGGTAAACGAAAGTACACAGAAAAATTTAGTTTATTGTATTAATTTATATACAGATATAAAGGTATTTGAATGTCAGTTAAGAACGAATGTATACAGCATGAGGTGGATGGAAGAAATGTACTTCATTAAACGGTATTACATTATTAACGTGGAATGTTGGGTTACAATTGTCTGTCAACGAAATTCTTAACGAAATTCTGAACGGCGACAAATGAAATGACATTAAACTATGGAAAGGGAGTTACTAAATGACTCTCACTTATTTAAAGTGTTAGGAAACAGTGCAGAGTCATAGTGACGACGTTGAAGGACCAGTGGACAAGTGCATTACACGTGACGGCCTTCCAGGATCATCGGTAAACGAAAATACCAAGGAGAATGTCGTTTATTGTAGTAATTAATATACAAAGAATAAGGTATTTGAAGGTGAGGTAAGAACGAATGTATAGAGACTGGTATGTGCATGGAACAAATGGAATTCATTACAATGTAGTTCAACTAAATTGCAATATGTAAAGTTAAAAGTTGCATTACACTGTATGTGGGTAATTGTATAAACAGATGCCATACTGCTAGGCTATTATGAAAAGTTATATATGGTTTCGTTACGTAACGGATAGTTTCAGACTGTGATTGAAAGATTAATGAAATGTGTCAAAGAAATTGAATTTCATATGTAAATACAGACTCGTTCAGACGAATGGCATAACAAAGTAGCTGAAGAAGGTGATGACGATTGCTGTTTAGTGAATGTCGTTGTAACAGCAGCTGAAGGAAAGATGACTGATAGGTGAATATGGCAATTCATATAATGAAGAGAAGATGAATGTATGGCTTTTATATGTTTGGAACAAATTTTCCAATTATGTTAGTACTAGAAATGGATGAAATTTTATAATGACGTTAGTACTACAAGTAATTATGTTACTAACAGTACATTATATAACTACTAGAAATATTCTAATATTCTAATTATGTTACTAATAGAAATGAATGTTGTGTACGTGAGTAAGTGATTTTGTGGAAGGGAAAGACCAGGAATAAAGAGGGAAAGATAACTGTATTTTTTATAAAATGATTTGAAGGAAGTGTAAGACAGAAACACACATAATGTAACATGTGAAGTATGCTAGGTTCATGTAGTATTTCAAGGAAGTCCTTCCGGTTTCATATTTCACTGAAGATTTTGTGCAAAGTAAATGAAACATTCTCTGCAAATGAAACCATAGTAGATAATGGACATGAACACGCCTATATAGAATGTTGCAGAGTAGGAATAACTAGAAGGTTGTTATTTATTATTTAACAGATCTTCTAAGCGACATTTGAAAGAAGAGGCGTTGATGGAGTTCATACTGAAATCACCTGCTGTGGAAGTAAGTAATGGCATTGGTAATGTGTTGCAGGAAACGGTAGTATAATGGTGGGCTATAAAATAAAAGGATAACAAGCTATTCATTGAACAATGTTATTAGGTTGTGCGCAATAAGGTTGAAACGCCTCTAAAGAACCTTGTTCCAGCCACTTCTCTTTTTTATGCGTGCTGGATTATGTAATGAGCGTTTTATTGCGATGGACCTGTCCATGGTTAATTAATGCACTATGAATGAAAAATGTAAATGAAAAGAAATATTGTGTAAATTTAGCAATTATTTTGGACAAAACATGTGTAAGTAAAATAACAATAATTGCTGTTATTAGGAACACATAAGAGCTGTATTGCTGAGTGCAGAGACATCGCAAGAAAGTTATCTGCTGCAGAAACAGAAGATGCGGCGTTCAGAAAGAAGAGCTTTCAAAAGCAAAGACATTGGACCTTTGTAATCGGAGTCATCGGTTAGTATGTTATTAACATACTTATCATTATGTATTATTTACTAGCAAGGTGTTCCATATATGACAAAAACTTTAATTTAATGTGTTCGATATATGACAAGAACTGTCATTCGACAAAGAATTCCGTGTATTACAGAATTGATGTAGCATTGTAAAGGTAGGCCTATACACATAGACTTCGAAGCAGTTTCATTTGGTTTAAGAAATGCAGAAAGAAATAATAGTAATTGTATGTTTAATTTAAATTGCAGTATTGGAAGTTATTCAAGTTCTTGAAGCGTTCAGCAGTGAAAGTGATGGAACCCATGACAGAAGAAAGTGATCAACTGTACTCCTTACGAACACATATAGACCCTCCTTACGTTATTGACATACTTATGTTTGAGGTGAGCGACAGAGAAGTAATAGTAGCTGTGGAATACCTTTAATATGATGTTGACTTAGAAAGAATTATTTATTTAGTAAACGGAGCTGTTAGCTATAGCGACGCGCTGCGAAAGTTCTTTGCGAATTATCTCTGCAATGTAAAGAAATTAGGAACAAAGTAGAACTGACATATATAGAACTATGTTTAGATGCAGAAAGTTCTTGGGCCGTTGCAACTGTTATTACCTATATAAGCGTACAGACATGTCAGGGATAGATTCATTGGACATAAATTTTGGTGTCACGCTTGCAAGCCGACTGCTGGCTGTTGAATTCGCCAGAGGCGGCGAGCCAATCAGCAGCCGCTGCCGACGTCACAATAGCAAGATTCAAACGGGGCGATCAGCATTCAGCATTAATTGTCACTGTGGCCAGAATCACACGGGGCGTTCGGTTAACTCGATTCGTTCAAAATTAATTTCAATAAAGCGTAAACGGCTGTTGTTTAAACTAATTACGGCTTCAAACTGGCTTGAACAATTGCTTAGTTCGCTAAACTCTTTACAAATAGAGCTTAATGAATTTAAACGAACCAGAAATATAACGAAATGACGAACTGAAAAGCTACCATAAGCCTAAGCAGCTTTTCGCCACTATATTTTATATAGCGCCGATGCGAAGGGCCTAATACCGCCTGTACAATTGGAAACTACATTTTTAAATTTCTTTGAAACCCTGTTATAACGGGCAATAATTAATTGTATTAATGTATTAATGGTTGGAGCTATCATTTCGACTGTCGAGTATTTAGCGTTTAGTATATTGCGTACCCTGCGATTATTGCCTGCGATGTTAGTGTAGGCTATCAGTTTAATTCTCTACGTAGCCTGGGTAACGACACATAGGAGCCCCTTCTAAATCTATTGAAATACCGTATTAGGACGGGCAAACAAATTGTTTCTATAGGCCCTATAGAAACAATTAGTATAGGGCCTACCGTCTTAGGACGGGCAAACATCTAGTAACAATTATAATTAGTTAAAAATATAATGGAATATATGTTATTTAAGATTAATTGTTAAGCAATATGTACATGTTGAACTGTTTTGTATGTTGGTTTTAGGTTATTGTCTTTGCAATACAAGAAATGAGGGAAGTGACAAGGCAGGAGGCTGAGGAAATGTATAGGAAGAACAGGTTGTAATTGAACACGAAGAAATGGTGCAATTCTCGTGCGTTGTGTCTTTGACTTTCCACTTTGGTTTGTGTGCATGTTAGTTGAGAAATAGTAGGAGAGAATGATATAGAGATAGTTTGCACTTTGCAAGAGCGAATATTATAAGTAAAGCTTGCGCTACATTGACAATGAAACATTGGTATTGCCGACATATATGTAGAGTTAAGAAATAGTCATGCAGTAGTGTGTTTAACTGTCTTTGTTTGTTTTTGGGCAAATGGCTGCCCACTTAGTAGGAGACAGAGAATGATACAGAGATAGTTTGAACTTTTAAATAGCGACTAAGTGAAGCGTGCGCTATTTTGACAATGCAATATTGTTCTTGGTGAGGTATATTTACAGTTGTGAAGTACTAATGCAGTAGGGCGTTTAACTGTCTTTGTTTTTGTTTTTTGCCAAATGGGTGCAGAAATAGTAGGACACTGAAAATGATACAGAGATAGTTTGAAGTTTGACAATGCAATATTGGTTTTTTTTAAGGTATATGTTGAATTTAGCAAAGTTGGGTGTTTACGTGGTTTCTGAAAAATTTCTTTAACGCTAGTGTTGAGAGATAGTAGGTCTGAGAGATAGACAGATAGTTTGAAAGACGTGAGAAGACAGTTATATAAAGCGACGGAGTAATGCTTGCGCTATATTGACAATGCAATATTGGTATTGGTCAGTGATATTGTTTAGGTCATTTATGAAACATTTCTTCAAAGGTAGTATTGAGAGACAGTAGGCCAGCCAGATAGAGAGATACTTTGAAAGAGGTCAGAAGAGAGGTATACAGAGCAAATATTTGAATTTCTTTCTTTTCTTTTGGGCATATGGGAGCAGAGATAGTAGGAGAGAAAGATAGGAAGATAGTTTGAACTTTGCGCTATTTGTAAAATGCAATATTAGTATTGGTTAGGTATATGTTGAGTTGTGCAATGTTGTTTGTTCGACTTGTTACATATCAAGTACATAAAAAATTTTACTTTCATAACCTTTCACCTGTGCTTTATTGAATGACATGAAATGAAATACCTTAGGTCATTTATGAAACATTTCTGTAACGGTAGTGTAAGTATTCCTTGTGAAAGCATAACATATAATAAAGGTTAAGTTATTTCCATAGATGACTATGAATTAAAATACTATAAGCAGTAGAGTTATTGTTATTGCTTAGAGTATTTTCATTCATAATCATATATGGAAATAAAAATTTCATTTCACAAAGTGTTCACATTAAATTACATTCAGAAATAAATAATACTTCATTTACTTAGTACTTTGTCAATACAGTGCACAAATGCACATAGGGCAAAGCAGTTCATCCATTATTCCATGTTCTGCGCAACTTCAAGAGCATCATTCACCGTCATATCCATTTCCAGACATGTCAGATCTTCTACAGCAGTTCCAATACAGTTCTTTATTGGTCTTCCTGTATAAAACGCGTCCCCTATTATAAGCAGTCAACCTAGTAACTTGGCAGGCTATTGTAGGCCTATATCTTGTCATTTCGGCAAAGTGTCTAATACAGTTCATAAGTAATACATACTATATTATAAAGTAAGTAATTATATTAATAAATAACCTTTGGCTTATAGGCGTACGTGTAAAATGCCCTTTTCACCAATGTTTCTGCAATGAAGTGTGTACTGTTATAAGTGGTAAAGTTTTTGAAGATACGCTATGCACCAATCCGATATGTCGTTTTCTTTATTGATCTTCCTGTAGAGGCTTGGACTGGCCAATTAGTAGGTGATATTGGATAACACTGTGTCATTCATAAGTAAGTAAAAAAATAGCGTAAAGAAACAGATATATATTAGAAAGTCACTGCGTATAGGCCTAGGTAATATATGAAGGGCTTTTAAGCATCATATATTGCAGAGTTCACATGGTGCACAAGGAATGTATATTAAAAGGAATGGTTACTCATTAGAATAATGTGTAACTCGGCTGTAAGGCTGAGATAGTGGCGACACAATAATTATTATAGCGCTGAGGGTGTATAAGCGCCTCTACACAGGTAAACAAATTAACAAAAGCTATGCTGTTTTCATATGAAACGGTTAATTGTAGGCTGCTAATTATAGGAAGAAGAATACAGAATTATATGTCTTTCGCTTTACAAATAAATAAGAAAGGTATATCATAATTTTATAGATATTGCTTCAATTTAATGTAAATTAAGTAAACTACATTTCGAAAATCAGCGTAGGACATTGCAACGCTGTAGGCTATTATAGAACTAGGTATAGGCATACCTGCGCGTCATTAGTAGGCCTATATGACATTAATTGTATTGGAAAATGAAAATACCTGCGTTGTGTTTGCTTTACTTTTCACCTAAAAAATTCCTATAAATGATAAGTAACAGTTTTAATAAACTTTAATAAAGAAGCCTTGTGTAGATTATAACATATTGATACTAGTCTTGTTGTGCTGTAGGCCTAAGTAGACCTATACATCGGTCTTGGTTTGCAGTGCAGTTGAGTTAGTGTATAACAGTATTGGTTTTGCTTTTAAAACAAAAAGTCTTAGTCTTGCTCTTAACACCTAACACGGATTAATACATTCATTTAGCAAAGCTTCTATATAACACTAAAAAAAGAGTTTATAAAAGAAAAGACTGGCATATTAGGCCTACCCCCGGATGACACGTCTGGATACTTGCCATTCGAACTGTAACAGTAATGAAATTGTACACAACCGTACATAATTGTAATTGCAATTGTAATCGAATATTTATATAGCGCCACTCAGATAAGCGGCGCTCTAGACTTGCATCAATACAAGCACCGGCAAAAACTAAAGTTTTCAAGTATGGAAGTGAAAAGGAGAGAGGGAAAGAAGCTATTGGCGGAGGGCATGGGGAAGACTGTTAGAGGCTGAAGGACACAAATAGGCAAAGCATTGGGCCTCCACATTGGGTGGTGGAAGAGTGCATACGTGGAAAAACCAAAAGGCCACGGGCTGAGGATAGCAAGGAAGCTCTCTCAGGCAAGGAAGCAAAAGGGATTAAGAAATTCATAGGGTAAGACGGAGCGGAACCAGTGAGGCAGTTGCTCATGAGGGTGATGGTTTTGAACTGAATTATTTGTTGGACAGGGAGCCAGTTGAGGGAGTTACGAATAAAAGCAGATATATGGGCAAATTCAGGAATGTCACATATATAAGCAGAGCAGAAGCATAAAGAATAGATTGAAGCTTGGTTTATTTGGAGGAGGAAAGGCCAATGTACAAAGCCTTACTGAAGTGCATCTGAGTGCAGATAGAAGCGTGGACCAGCGTAGTGACAGTATGGACTGAAAGACACCTGCGTATGAATAGAAGCTGGCGTATATGATAAAAACAATATTTTGATATAAGGCTAAAGTGAATGGTAAAGGAAATGGAGGATGGAGGACAATCCCCAAGTGACGGAAACAAGAGGAGAACATACAGAAACACATACGTACACACAAACGCATAAAGAAAAACAAACACACACACACCTCCAAAAACACATACACGCACAACTACACGCACACACAACCAAACATGACCTTTCTTAGAACAAAAATTTCTCGTCGATTTCATTAATGGCTTGGTTGCATTCGTCATTGGCAAGGATTTACAGTGGCCTCACGTGTGGGGGGCGCTATACAAATACGCAAATACTTGGCAGGGATTTAGAGTGGCCTCACCTGTGAGGGGCGCTATACAAATGCGGTAATACTATATTATACGATGTTTAAAGAATTCTTAAGACAGTGTCAGTCCAATGCGGCACGCTTGTGCATTGCAAAAGTAATTAGAAATTAGCTTTAAAGTGTATTTAAAATGTCATATATATGGTAATGGACAATATAGCGCCCATTAAATATAATGCTTTGATATATAAAGGCAATTGTTTATTGCCGAAGAAATAATTATTCAACGATTAAACACTTTATACGCATTTGCCGCTAGAGGCGCTACACTCTACGGACGCCATAACTTTTCCAAAGGCGTTAAATAGGCAGTTACCAGTCCTTTCTATAAAAAGTCCTTGCTTCTTGCCATTGTGCCGTTGTCCATATCCTATCCAAGTTTTCTTTATTGACATTGAAAAACGACTTATAATGAATTATAGGCATATATTACGTGTGCTTTCAATAAAGAAACTTTAATATATACTAGTCACTTCTTCTGAACAGTGCATTTGGCCTTAAAGTATATATTTCTTTCAATAAAAGTTTGTGCCGTTGGTGCCGTCGACCTGAAGCCGCCAGTTTTACCAGCCTCAAAGTTACGCCCCTGTTCCCATCGATTTTTTGGCTGAGCGCCAAAGCTGTATTGGGAGCTTATTCCCGCAAATCAACCTTGTTTGAGCGCTGTAGAAATCTCGAGATTACGATTACACGTACGATCAAACCTCTTTAAGTGGCATTGCGTTCATACACAGCTAGCCTATAGCAACAGAAATGGCCTAATTACAAGTTGGACAAACCTAGAATGTGAAGTTACACCTCTAGACCTACAATTCATTGAAAAATGAGCAGGGTCGAGCAGTGCATATTTTAACAGATTTAGACTACTGGGACAAAGTCGGCCATAGGTCTGGTTGATGACCTTTTCTGTGAATTCATCTAACTTGATGACCTTTTTTGGGAATTCATCTCTTAAAAATTTTTATGACTTATTTGGGAATTCATCACTCAAAATTTCTTTCGATTTTGCCCATGGGAAGCGACAATGAGTTTTATTAGGCCTACTGGGACAAATCGTAAAACTCCTGCAAAATTTGTCCCACTAGTTATGCAGTTTAAGTATACATTGCCCGGACAAATCACCCTAACTACAGTACTGGGGGAAATTCTAAGACTACTGCGACATTTGTCCCACTAGTTATACAGTTAAAATATGCCCTGGGGTCGAGGCCTTACGGTCGCTACAGAAAATTACAGTTAGGCCTACATTTTCACAAGCAAGACCATCTCCAACCTACACGATTATAAGCCCGAACGGGCGATGGAGCCAATACTGAATTTTTATCCCCGCGCCGTTTAGCTTATCATCAGGGCTGTAGTGGTAAAATTTGAGGTGAGTATACGCTACCGGTGACCAGCGGCGTAAAAAAAATTGAAGTCCTTTTTTAGGAATTCGTCTAAGAAAAATTTCAGACTTTTCACAAATTCCCTTCAAATTTTCTGACTTTTTACGATTTCGTCTCTGAAAAAGTTGATGACCTTATTTTTTTAGTCATTCGCCCTAAAAACCTGTCATAACCTCTCTTTTTCCTCCAAATTTCATTACTCAGGTCTCTACAGAGGTAAGTATACGCTGTATACCCGCGTATACCCTCGTCTAGAGCGCTGAGTATACGCTCTCAAAATTCGCTAGAGGTGAGTATAGGCCTACGCTGTATACCCGCGTATACCCTCGACTACAGCCCTGCTCATCATAATTAGTACAATGGACATAAATTAACTCAATGCGCGCCATTGACGGTAAATTACTTAATTACTTTGTGAATGAATAACGAACAATACTGATGACGTAAATTTAAGAAAGACGTCATCTTGTGATTGTTGCTCCGTTGACGTCATCTTTGGACCGATTGTTCGTGTCTGAGAAATAGTGCAGTAACCGGGCAGCAAACCTAGAAAAAAGTAGTATAGAGATGGTTAATGCATCGTTTGATGCAGAAGGAAGCCCTGAAACACTGGAAGATTTTCTGCATTATTCTCACTTGAGCAAAATTTTTTACAAACAATTATCTGACTGAATGCACAATACATAGCTATTGGCAGTAACGAAGATGGGTCAGTCCATGTGAAATCACCGACCTAACTCAGATGTGGCTGTAATTTTGGTATTTTGTAGTTTGATATGTTTGTACATCAAACGGAAATTTTCAGAAGCCTATCACCATGTATCTGCATGGTACGGCTGAAGGTAATGGAGGGTGGGTTTGAAGCACTCGCGACATGTGTGAATTTGGTGACGTGTTCGGAGGCCAGTATCTTGGGAATGGGTGCACAGAGGCTTGCAATATTTGGTGATTTTGTACAACTTTTTGTATACTTTCTGATTCTGTAAATTATTCTGAATTGAAACAAATAGTTTCCCACTAACATTGTTGTAAAATTGGCCAAAAACGCGCTTGCTAGTTTAAATCTGCAATATTTGTGGTGTTGTAGCAGTGAAGACAACAAAAGCTATTGCAAATATTTTACATTTCTGTTATCTGCATATGGTTCACTCGGTATGTAACAAATCTTAACCTTATTACTCATGTCTTCATGGTGCTAAGAGTCTTCTTTCCCGTAAACTGATTCATCTTCGGCTGCAGGTATGCCCATGTGGGGCAACAGATAGAACAATGGTTCTGACTTAGTGTTGTAGATTTACAGTTCTGTTATCTGCATATAGTTCAATCAGTATGTCACATTTGTTAAACTTATTACTCTATTTTAACAAACAATTATCTGAATGAATTCAATTAAATTCATTTTATTGATCTGGATTTCAAGCCAGGCACCCACTACCACAAATAACGCCACGGAAAACCTTGGTAAGCTGAACAAGAAAATAAGCATACTGAATTAAATGAACAAAAGCAAGTTAATTAATTGAGTCCAAGTAAGCAAACGTAAGCACTACTAAGCATACTGAACTAATTGAGTCCATGTGCACACAATTATTGCCAACTGTACTGCCAACTGTACGCAATCATTTTAAATAGGAACTGTCGCAACAGTTTTTTAAATTTGGATAAACATGACGGTAACGAAGATTGGTGCAGAAGTTAAAATTGGCTTTTCATGAACCAAATTGAATTAAGAAATATCAGTGATATTTACAAAAACACTCAAGACAGTTATCTGTTTGTAGAAAGATCAACTTATGTTACAAATAATTGGTAGCAGTTAGGCCATCATTAAATATTATACAGCTATCTGTCACATCCTTGAAGATGCAAGGGTTAAGGAGAGGAACAGCCAGCAACAACAGTTTCTTCGTCATACCATGGCAAATCGTCATCATACAATGTTTGTACATTGAAATTGTCATCGCCACCTGCCATCACAATTTGCTCGATAACAGTCTCCTCGGTTTCCCAAATAATGTCATCATCATCGATATACATATTTTCCTCACCACTACTTGTCTCGTCATCAATGTCAGAAACCTTTTCACAGTTGTTGCATTCGTTGCCATGACAGTTAGAGCATGCAGAGACGCATGGTAACCCGTTACGTCTGCAGGAACAAAGGTTAGTACCACATGTATTTTGTGATGTCGTCTTACATCTGCATCTGATTACTTTCAGCAGATCATCTGGAGCCGGTGGCTGGTCTGTAGTGATGGGCATGAGTTTATTCTGCAACAGTTGCCATCCCCAATCGCAGGGATCTACCTGCTCTGTAGAAAGGGCATGCCACTGTATCACTTGCAGATGTGCACGCAGACAATGATAGTATGCTGCTCTTTGCGTTGGTGGCAGCTGTTCCGCAAGAATTGCACTTTTACTGGAACTACACAATTTCATATAAGTTGTGTAGCGTAGGTTATTCAGAGAGTCAATCCCCATGATGCCACCACATAGCGCAACTAGCAACTGGCATCCTGCAAAGCCAACGTCAAATTGGGTTGAATTCATAGAGCCAACTACGTCACACAAATGCAAGCAATCATTTAAGGAGAATTTCTTGAATGCAGAGATTTTTCCATGACCGTAGATGGCAGACGTTGTGTCACACCCTGACAACGCATGAATTGCAAGCAAACGTGGAACAATGGAGCAACCAACAGACTTCTGCACGAGCCGAATGCTTACAGTGGCACCAGGAAATGTTCTGCGAGCAACTCGTTTCATATGAACTTCAGCCATAGACGGCTTCCAGTGATAAACTAGTAAAACGAGCACGTCGGTGTCATCGGCAACTACAGTGACATGCTGTCCACTGGCAGCAGTATCCAATGCAACGCGAACTATTAGAGTGTCCGCATCACTTGGGGCCTGCACAACACAGAAGCCACTGCTTTGCAAATGACTCATTAAAAACTGTATGAAGCAGGATTTGTTGTAAGCATTGGCAAGAAATGCTTGTTGATTGTCATGCACTATCGCCTCATTGCTGATGCTGACTGTGGCAGCCATCTTTGTTGAACGTCGCTGGTGTTCATGATCCTTGGTCGACGGGCCAGACGAATAACCGTCGAAGACAATAGCAGCACTGTTGCCATAAAGTCGGGCAATGTAATTCACATATTGCTGAGCTGCATGCATATATGTTGCCCCTCTGATCCAGCGCACTCTATGTAACAGGGCTCCACCGTCCAATACGTACCGTGTGGGATCATATCCAGTAACAGATATGGTCGCATCCTTGGTCAGTAGCCTACCGAGTGCTGCCTTGTCAGGTTTACGCATCATATCGTCCTTGAAAAGCGAGGTAGGCACCGGCGTTAGTTCATATGCAAAGAACTGCGCTGTATCAGCTTGTCTCTCAGTGAGAACAATCAGTCGGTTAAACAAATTGCCACAATTTATGTGAACGGTTTTCTGCTCAACGATGACACCTTTACGTAGATGAAGCAATGTTTTTACGGTGTCTTTCTTCTTCAGGGAAATATCTGAAAAGGCTCGGCCAACCATTTGCTGCTGTATTGCTGCACCAACAGCTTCCGCTTCATCACAGTTGATGCCATCACCTTCCACAGCAGTAAAACCAGTTGATAAGCAACACAACTCACTCTGGTGCACAAAAGGGTTATGATTTTCAAACCACGCAATTAATTTCCCTTGGTCGTGCATGTCGCGCTTCACACGTGACTGCCCCATTTCAACATGTTGTTCGCTTGTATGACGAGAGAGGTTTGTCAAACTCATCATAGCCTGATGCACACCTGCGCTGCGGTGCATCGTGTGGATCCATGTCAAGCGAACAGACTCTGTGAACCCGCGACCTCGGGTCAAGCCACCACGACTCTTGAGTGCTCGCATTAGTATCTGCTCAATGGCTAAATCAGTCCAAATGCCTGCCCAGGCTCTATTGGATCTACGTACAGACTGAAAGGAATTGACTGCAAACTGTTCATACAACCAAGGATGTGTATCTGGCAATTCTTGAATCATCTGCAGGTAGAGCCTGGTAGACTTAGCATAGTTGAAATGACCGCTGGCAGCAAACAGGTTCAGCATCCTTGAAGTTGCCATCACATGAAGCGACCAGTCGCTTAAACGCTCAGCTCGAATGAACAAGCGAACTGTTTCAATGTTGTACATGAACTGCTGCCACAGCTTAGATGTTCTAGACTGGCCTGCCAGCTTTGTTGACAAGTAGCGCATCAAATGCTCTAGTGTTGCCATCGACTGTGATGACTCGACTGCCTCTATTACTTCATTTCCACAATTATCCAACAAAAGCTCATGTAAACTGACAATGTCTGCGACCTGTTCACTCGTTAGCACTTCGTCAACTGATGATGTTATGCTGTCCTCTGATGGTAGTAGCATTTTTACTAGAATGGCAGACAATGCTCCATCAACTAAAAATAACGCACGCAATGCCCGTGCTATAGCTTTGCCTGACATGATGTTGATGACAGTGAGTGGACCATAGCAAACTTCCAGGGCCTCGGCCAATCCAGACCCTGCCATCACTGCTCCAATACTTCCAACATAGCTCATAAGCATGTGAAATCCGCCGAGCCGGCAGAATACATTTATCGAGGATGACCGGCTTATCTCTACTGCCTTCAGCCACAGGGGTTGGTCGAAAGTTATGCATGGTGTCACAATGTTCAGCAACTTGGCTTGGTCAACAATAAAACACAGAGTTGAATATATGCATGTGACATCACATGGATTAAGATCTAGAATGGGAAGCAACATAACCTCCGACATTCCGTTGTGTTCACCAGTCGATGCATGTTGCATGAATCCAGACCAATTCGGACGCGGAGTATCTACATTTCGGAATACCCATCCTGATGACCATATCAAATCTAGTTTAGCAGCATTTGACATATGCAGAGGCATTTTCAACTTTCTAACCTCCTTCACAACAATCAAAGACAATCCCCTTATGTCAGGAGGATTGTACTCTTTAACTGGCAGGCCCAGAGACTTTATGCTGGCTTTTGCGTTCATTCGCTTAATGCGTGTAACAGCCGTCTTACGAATGTCTGGATTAGTACGGTCAGTCTTTGCAGAAACGGCAATGACACCCATGCCGTGGAATGAGCCACGTCCATCCAGACTGGCCACATTGTGGTCGACATTGTCACCAACCCACTGAGTAAACCTGTTGGGAAAACTGTCACCAACCGAAGGTTGACTCTGCTCTTCAAGCATGATGCTCTGCTTGAAGCGATAAACTTCTGTAGATGATACAGAAAATCCAAGCCGGGCCAGTTGATCTATGAGCCACTTTGAACCGAATGCATGGTCCATCTGTACACCAAGGCCAAACAGAATGGGACTTATCACTGAGCGTGGTCGGGCTGCCTGAACAATAGCATTTGCAATGGCTATTTCTTTTACTGTGTTGCTGACAAGCACCTGCATCAGGGTGTGCAAGAGGGGTGGAAGAAACTTCAGTGCTGTCTCTTGATTACCGATATCTGTTTCGTTTGGGTAAGTTTCCCGACTGAATACCATTTCTCGCAATTCAGCTCTTATGAGCTTAGCAGCAGTTTTTACAATTCTCTGGCTCTCTGTTTCATCATCCTCTGCAGCCCGTTCTTTATGCCACTGTTTTCTCAGAACAAATGATGCCATTCTTGTTAAACATACCACATCAGCACGTCCCCTATCTTCAACAAAAACAACATGTTCTCCATAATGCTCTTCCAACTTGACCTTCAGCGATCTTACAGAGTACACTTCATCGTCTGAATAAGAACCACTTTTCAGGAGTTTGGATCGCAACTCGTCTATGCTGTACAAATACCGATCAGTCTGACTTTCAAGCCAGTCACATATCATGTGAAAGGAAGCTTGCTTTTTTGCATCCAAGGGTCGATATGCTGCTCGTGCACTGGACTTCTGGAGTTCATCTGAAACTGCAAGAGGAGGTTTGCCCAGATGGAAACGATCATGGCACACTTTATGATACTTAGCCTCTTCCGCAACAAGATCATTACAGCAGTTTAACCTACTAGCAATGTGCTGTGACCACAAATCATTACGACTGTAACAAATGCTTAGAACACTGGATCGAAGTTCAATTGTTCTAACAAAAAAACATACATCTCTGTTGCGATTCTTCTGGTCTTCAATAACTGTACAACCACAGTACAAGCAGTCTCTTTTGAAGTCAAATAGCTCGCAACAAGACCTGAGTTTTTTAGGTGGAACAGCTGGCTCTGTTTCAGACTGTCCCCTACTGAATTTTTCAAGTTCCCGAACATTGGTGTACTTCTTTCTGCATCTATCGTGTGCTTTCACAACTGAGGGTGACGACAACAGATAGTTTTTCAGATCAGAATGTCCATATACAGAAGCACATTTAATTACTGTCTGACAACCTTTCTCAGTTAATGCAAAGTGACTTTCACACTGAATGTCTTGGAGGCAAATGGCACATAAATCAGGGCTATATTTGCACGATGTAGCCATTTGGAAAAACTTATCGGTATGGCTACAATAATGACAACAGGAATGCATGCATCAGAAGCAAGCAATCCATCTCATGTTATTTTCTTCAGAGATTTTCAAAGGAAATTTTTTTGCAGTAAATCAATTAGTTCAGCAAGTATAAGCAATATAAACAAATGTTTAAACAGGACAAGCAAGCAAAGCAAAGCAAAGCAAGCAAACAGGACAAGCAAATCAAGCAAGCAAAGCAAGCAAACATTTAACTTAAAATAAAACAGTACAATTACGTTATATAAACAAATGTTCAAACAGGGCAAGCAAAGCAAAAGCAAGCAAACATTTAACTTAAAATAAAATAGTACAATTACAATATACACAAATATTTAAACAAGACAAGCAAGCAAAGCAAGCAAACATTTAACTTAAATAAAACAGTACAATTACAAGGTGAAACCGTAGTTTAGGTTGGTATATTATTTCTGTGCAGAATCTTAACCAACAGTAGAAATTGGATGATCAATGAAAATCTTTCATAATAAAACTCAAACTGGAAGTTGGATGATTGATGAAAATGTTACATAATAATAACTAGAAGCTGGATTACCGATGAAATATTTATTTTAATATAAAAAAATTGAAACTAGAAGTTGGATGATTGTATATATAGTGGAAACCGAATATAATGCATAGAAATAATTTACCAACCTAAACTTCAGACAGGCAATTTACCAACCTAAACTACGGTTTTACCCAATTACAATATAACGGGACAAGCAAAGCAAGCACACATTTAACAGAAAATTTAAAAAAAATCTCTTCCAGGGACGTGAATCTCCAGTCAACAAATGTCCAGCATCAACATTACAGTCAGGCATTTGGACGTCGCGTTGTCACTGGTCAGTGAACCAGAATCCAAAGCAGTGTAGTTGGGCACAAATACAACGTTTTAACACTTGAGTAAACCAATAAGTCAACTAGCTGTCGGTCTGTTGACTGTCGAATCTTACCTCGATCAGCTTATTTCACACTTAGCTCATCTATTAAATGAATAGCTTACAACAGAAATGAGCGATAATATCAGAAAAAAGCATCACCACAAACCTGCAATAAATTGTCAAATATCTAAAAACGCTCAAGTGCGATACGTGCAGAAAATTGTCCAATAAAACCCCTTCAATTAACCAACACAAATAACTATTTTTCGTTTCTATACTACTTTTTGCAAGGTTTCATATGGCTCGTAAATTTCAACTACTGCACTAAAACGAGTCGAGCGAGGTTCATCTGAAAAATCGAATTGGAAGGAGTTAGCTGTAGGCCTAATGGCGAATCGTTTCGAAGAGAAAATTATGGAAATTCCTCGATGAGAAGAAATAGAAAACTTAAATTTGACGAAAGAACGTTCCTTTTGAAGACACAAATTGACCAGTAGGCTATGCCTACTCGGAAGATCGACACGAAATATCACTTCGAACAGAAAATAATTGAAAACATCGTTCAGAAATTTAACGAAAGAACTTAACTTTTGAAGACAGAAATCGACCAGTAGAGCCTAGCCTAATTGGATGATCCACACCAAAATGTCATTTCAAACAGCAATTCATCGAAAATTTCGATCAGGAAAAAATAATTTCGAAATTTGACGAAAGAATTTATGTTTTGAAGATGCAAATCGACCAATATAATTGAATGCTCGACACCAAATTATCATTTCGAACAGAAAATCATCCAAAAAATCCCGTCAGACAAAGGTAGAAATTCAAAGTTTGACGTATGTAATTAACAGATAGGCCTAATATCGACACTTGTAAACTAAATTGCTAGGCCTACAAATTCTCTCACAAAAAATAGCCTATTCGAACATAATCGACTAAAAGAAATAGAAATTTAGATGCAAAGTTTGACAGAAGTAACAATTGTTCCTGCTCCTGGGGCGAGTAGATAGTTGAATGGTAACACGCTGGCACGAAGATCAGATGGACGCAGGTTCGATACCCGCTAGCCCCATAAAGGTTGAGGTAATCCCGTAGTTTAGGTTGCTAAATTCAGACCATGCTTTCAATCCCGTACTTTAGGTTGCTAAATTATTAAACGAAAGATTAAAAAGTTAATTGAACTGGAAGCGGGATGAACGATTAAAATGTAATTTAGACTAGGAGCGTAAATTGAACTAGGAGCGGGTTGAACGATTTAAAAGTTAATTAAACTTGGAGCGGGGTGACGATTAAAAAGTTAATTGAACTGGAAGCGGGATGAACGATTAAAATGTTAATTAAAGTAGGAGCGGGATGAGCGATTAAAATGTTAATTAAATGACCAAGTGCGTGTTTCCGAGATTAAAATAATTTAGCAATCTAAACTTCTCTTAAGGAATTTAGCAACCTAAACTACGGGATAACCAAGGTTGATTCAGCCTTTTCACTCCCTGCACTCCATAGGGGGCGACTGTAAAATGAATAATATTAGTAGGACAGATGAGCGCCTTGCAGGCTGCCATACAGTTAACTGCGACTCCTGTTAAACTTGTTATCATCTGTTACTACTATGTCATGTAATCTCATTGTGCACTTGTCAGTTTTAATTTAATAAACGAGTATTAGGCCTATAGCAAAAATATAGGCCCTATCAATAATCGACTAGGCCTAGCATCGAGAGGCAGTCGTGGGTATATGCATGGGCGTCCGGAGGGGGGCGCAATTGCTCCCTGGATTTAGCAAATATTTTATAAAAATAAAATCTTTTGATTATTATGATTATTACAACAGTCCCAACACGATTTTCAATGCAAAGAAACACTTAATTATCTAGGTAAAGTCCTTGATTGTCATCTATTTTTAATTTTTTTTCTATGCAAATTTTTCTTTGCAAAAGCGTCATTTTGCCCCTCTCCAAAAAATTGTTTGCCCCTCCTAAAAAAATGTTTGCACCCCCTAAAAAAATCCTGCGGACGCCCATGGGCATATGAAGTGTTAACGACTTCGATTTCTGAGCCTCAACACATGAGGGCGGATGGCTTGCAGCCCTCTCCCTTGCCGACTGATCATCCCATTGACTGTATACAGGCTGCCCTGGCTAGAGTTGAACTCCCGTCCTATCGATTGACAGTTTAGCACATTATAGGCCTATTCAAGAGACTAGGCCTATTGCGCACCCAAAGCGTAGGTCTAATGTGCTTTCTTGATTCTGTATTATAATACAATTGCACGGACTTGCACTTTCTTGGTGGCAACGATTCGACGGAGATGAGTTGCGCATTTGTTTCTGCATCCACGTTGCTGCATCCATCCTCTCTCTGCCCACCTTTCTTCTCTATCCCTCTTGTGTTTGTGCGGTCAGTTGTAGCCAGTGGCCCTTTGTGTGACGTAAAACCCAGTAAGCCAAGAAGTAGGCCTAGATTCTGTGCTAGAGTCGTAGGCAGAAGAAATAAGAAGTAGAGTCTGTATTAGGCCTAGTCGTAGGAAAAGGTCGTAAGAATAAAACAACCAGAAAGAAAATTAAGCTACAGATGCAAATTAGAGGACGGTAGGGCCACGTGTACACAAACATACATGGGCATACGGACCAAGCAGACACAGAGAAACAGGAGAAGAGTCCACAACGTTGATATCACCTCTTTTAAGCAAGTTAAGCGCAAGATGAATTTTGAAACCTTAGGGGTGAAGGGTAAACTTTCCGTACCGGTCCTCCTGTAAGTAGTAGGCCTACACAAGTTCTAAAGGAAATTCTCAATTTTAGGGTACGGTGTTTTGGGGAAGCTGGAAACTTCCACATTCACTGGTCACACAGGGCACCTACCCTTGCACTGGAATTCACTTACGGGGCAATCGATAGTGTAGTGGTTAGCGTGGTGTACTCTCAATCAAGAGGTCAGAGGTTCAAATCCTGCCAGGGTAGAAATTTGGTTCGAGATTTCTGCCTGACCTGCACACCTAGCCAACTCAGCTATAATGAGTACAGACCATACACTAAGTGGGAAGATCAGACAGCGACGGAGAGGACTGGCCACCCACCCTCATATGCCAAGGCTAAGAAAATGAAGTCGCTAACACTTCATGCACATAGCTGCCACAGGAACTGCTCTTCTTCTAGCTCAATACGATGTTGCTTAACTTATCTCTGCCACCCAGCGCGTAGATGAAAAACTAAGCTGCAATGTAAGTGTGCATTCAGTTACACATTCCAGAGCACTTCTAGACGCTGTGAAAAGCTTCCGAGACAACACAAACTTGATTTTCTTGAAAAGCGCCTTTTAACGAAACAAACCAAAACACTCATAACAACTGATAATGCTAAACAATTAACCAACCACTTAAATAAAATAAATAACTTTTCTTACAGAACAACTAACAAGGATTTTCCTTTCAAAATCAAGAATTCTGCCTTTAAACGATAAACACTACACGAGATTTTTAGCTGCACAAAATACCATTGCTTTTTATTTTACGCAACACTTTAAGAGACGGTTTACTTTTGATTCAATAGTCAATACTAGTAGCAGCACCTCTAAACACTACACGAGATTTTTAGCTGCACAAAATACCATTGCTTTTTATTTTACGCAACACTTTAAGAGACGGTTTACTTTTGATTCAATAGTCAATACTAGTAGCAGCACCTCTAAACACTACACGAGATTTTTAGCTGCACAAAATACCATTGCTTTTTATTTTACGCAACACTTTAAGAGACGGTTTACTTTTGATTCAATAGTCAATACTAGTAGCAGCACCTCTAAACACTACACGAGATTTTTAGCTGCACAAAATACCATTGCTTTTTATTTTACGCAACACTTTAAGAGACGGTTTACTTTTGATTCAATAGTCAATACTAGTAGCAGCACCTCTAAACACTACACGAGATTTTTAGCTGCACAAAATACCATTGCTTTTTATTTTACGCAACACTTTAAGAGACGGTTTACTTTTGATTCAATAGTCAATACTAGTAGCAGCACCTCTAAACACTACACGAGATTTTTAGCTGCACAAAATACCATTGCTTTTTATTTTACGCAACACTTTAAGAGACGGTTTACTTTTGATTCAATAGTCAATACTAGTAGCAGCACCTCTAAACACTACACGAGATTTTTAGCTGCACAAAATACCATTGCTTTTTATTTTACGCAACACTTTAAGAGACGGTTTACTTTTGATTCAATAGTCAATACTAGTAGCAGCACCTCTAAACACTACACGAGATTTTTAGCTGCACAAAATACCATTGCTTTTTATTTTACGCAACACTTTAAGAGACGGTTTACTTTTGATTCAATAGTCAATACTAGTAGCAGCACCTCTAAACACTACACGAGATTTTTAGCTGCACAAAATACCATTGCTTTTTATTTTACGCAACACTTTAAGAGACGGTTTACTTTTGATTCAATAGTCAATACTAGTAGCAGCACCTCTAAACACTACACGAGATTTTTAGCTGCACAAAATACCATTGCTTTTTATTTTACGCAACACTTTAAGAGACGGTTTACTTTTGATTCAATAGTCAATACTAGTAGCAGCACCTGTGTGTTCGATATAAAACCCTATGCATTGCATTCTGTAATCAATCTAATCAATCCCACGACTTCTGTGGTGCCACTATCATTATGCCCAAGACATCAGCCGATGGTCGCTTCGAGTGAAATCACAATAAAAAACTCATAATCCATTGGAAAAGCCAGGTTCAAAAGGCAACTTAACAAGTCTTAACATGAACAAAAATAAACCGTGGCTCTTATTGTGAACCTGTGAACACCATTATACAACTGTCCAGATGTGGGAAAAGCAACATGATTAATATAATCTAACAGTTCTGCTTTGAAGATTAAACTGAAGCTGTGAAGACGTCATTGAAAAAGGTTGGCTTACAGACATCCTGAAAAATGAAGGCAGAAAGAAATGACCCTATTCCCAAAAACAATACATCCGAGGCACGAAAAGTGACGAGAGTTCTAGATGATTAGTAACATAATTAAGAACTTCTATAATCTCAGGTGTTTGATGCACAAGGCATCAACTGATAGCACACCAAAACACCAAGCCAAAGTCAGGTCACATTCCAGAATGCCAGGCCATTCAGAGAGGCAGCCAACAGTTGTGTATTACTGTGCATTTATTAAGCTCCACTATCTAATGACCAAGCACAACTTGACTGCATGGAGTAAACTATTGTGAGTGAAGGACTTGTTCAAGACGCCTACACAGTAACTGTCTCAGGGCAAGGAGGCTTGAACCCCACTCTCCGCGTTTCAAGACGAGCGCTCTAACCAGTTGGCTACCATGTCCCACAATAGACACAAGTGGTGGATTATAATTATTTTCTTACTATTGTTATTATTCTGGTACTTCTTTTGTACCACTATCTAATGAAAAGCATCAGTCGATGTTGGTGTGCAACTGTGAATTAAGGTCCTTTGCACTCAACCAACAACAACCACGTCACATTTACCCGAATCTGATTGACAAGACTAGTGATCAATCTTCATAAAGGTGATACATGTACATGGCATGATCAAATAATTACATCTATTTCTTTCAGCCAGTATATTTCCTACCACAGAAACAAACTTTCTCTTCAACAACCATTCAGCTGTAACTTTGCTAAAATGTTGCCTTTTGAAGCCATATCCTGGTAATTATTATTATTGTTTTTCTCATTATTATTATTACTGTTTTTACATAATTATCATATTATAACAAGTCTGGGCTTAGCACTCTGAAGCTCAATAAAATCTGGCATCAACAACAATCAACCAGAGTAGTTCTGTACGTTACAAGCAAACTGAACAAGAACACAACTTTATCAAAAATGCTTAACAGAAAACCGACGATTAAACTACACATCACGACCCAAGCTTCAAACGTCTCGATCCTTTACAATTTGTAAACAGTCACAAAAATCCTGATACTGTCCACACCTCCCCCGTTTCAATCACTGGATCCAATCGTGTTTCTTCATCTTGCCTTAATTCCATCGCCGAATAAACAAAGAGTTTCGTGTAATGCAGGCAACATGAACAAAAATAAACAGTAGTGGCACTTATTGTGAACCTGTGAACGCCATAATACGACTGTCTGGATATGGATAAACGGTGACATTGGAGACAATCATCTTGTCTTCGTTGTCAAAGTGCAGAGCGCGGAAACACGTGTCGCAGAAGAAGCAAGGGTCCTCGGGCGTCAACGAACTTCCGTACGTCACCCATCTGAAAAGCACGAAACATTATTTCTCACTCAACTTCACTCACCATACATTTTCTCGCCATGGATTTTCCGCCTGCCTCGAGCCTTATCAGAATCAACCCTGACTTCTCCGACGGATTCTGATCTTAGATTAAAATTAACTTGAACTGATGATTGATTGATTCCTTTGGCATTATGAAAACGGTGCTATAGACTCTTGGCTCATCCCCCAAATCTTCCCAACTTGGCTTGCCTTAGCCACATAAACAATAAAATGAATCACGTTTAAATATTCTGTCTACTGTAGGGCAGGTTAAGCAAAGTAACGAACTCTATGCATGTAAATAAGTTGCGTCCGTGACAACTTGTCTAATCTGAATAAAATGAATATTTAATTGAATTGAAGTCATTAGTGAATGCAACAGAAAATCATAGGATTAGATATTGAATGGTCCTTCAAAAGGCAATGAATTAAGCCTCAGGCAACATACATATAACTGTAACTGAAATCAAGATAACGACAAACAAAACTTTACAACACAGTTCCATTAGACTCGACGACGTATCATGGATCTCAACTCGTCCAATGGATTCGGGTTTTAGAAGCGACCGACAACTAATTCCTTGGGCATTATGATGATAGCTCTACAGAACTTTTCGAGATAAGATTACATTTTGACATTTATTATTATTATTATTATAATTATTATTATTATGCATTTATTAAGCACCACCATTTAAGCATCAATCAATGGCACTCAGTAATTGTGAGTGAAAAACTTGCTCAAGGTTCCTATATACATTGATTGTCTCAGACGAGGAGTCTTGAACCCATACTGGCCGCATTATAGAGCAAACGCTCTAACCAATTGTCTACTATGTCCAACATGTTGCCTATGGCATTGTTTCACTATTTTCATTTTCCCCACATTTTCATCAGAGAAATTAACAACCTGGCAAGATGCTGTTGACAGACGCGACACTTTGGTTTCCTTTCACGACTCTTGTACGTCAGCAACGGATATTTCTCCAAATAATGACAATCATCAACATGTGCAATCCTGCAAAAGCAAATGGAATCTGACTAAATACAAAACGAAAAGTCCAGTTGTCTCTATTCAACGACAATTTTATGCTTATTTTACAAATACAAATATTTAGCTCAGTCCAGAAACTTTGCCTATGCTAGACCCACTAGCTGGAATTGCTTTTCTCAAGAGCTGCAGCTCGAGCTCCTCAGTTTTCCCTACCAAAGTTTCGCAAGCAACTGAAGTTTGTATTATTTGACAGTGATTTCACTGGTTTGGGTTGAGAGCGCCACCGATGAATTTTTCTTGAAGCGGTGCTTTATAAACGTCAGATTACAATTACAACCTAAGTTGCTGAACACAATTTATGCCCGATCTGAAATGAAGAAATATCCGTGCACAATCTTACGAGTATATCATAAGTATACAGTTATTCAGATGATTCCTAGTATGCTGCTAAGGTAGGATGATGGATGATGAGACAGGGAGTTGGAGATGCTCACCTCACATCGGAAAAGATGAGCAGATGTTCACAGTCGCCCTGATGCATGTACAGATATGGTTGACCGAGTCGAATGGTCAGGTCGATGAACCGTGTCGATTCCATTCGCTGGCACTGGTAGGGACTGACGCCTTGATTCTCTGTTCTGGACCAATCCATGATCACCCTAACAAAAACAAATCATAACTACTATGTTTTATTTGACTTTTTACCTGAGGTAGATATGATTCCTCAGTTTTCTATAAAAAAACCATTATCATCATCATAATCTTTATCTTATTTCACATGGTTTGCTTTGATGCTACCATTATTTGGCAAAATAAAACACAGATATATATTACATTGCTTTACCTGATACCTCAGATAACAAAAAGTGCAGAAAGTGTAGAAATACATACATTATAACTACCTTTCAAGTTTATTAAAATCTAATCTTATAACTAGGCTCTTAATCCAATGTCTTCTGTAAATGCCACCACCACCGGTGGGTGGTCTCTTGTGCAAACACAAAACCCAAACAGTGACAGAGATCTATTGAAAGGGGGAGAATTTGAGACCACGATACGTACTTTGAATAATCTCGACAGGTTTCGTCGTGCAGATCATTGTAGAAGGTTGATTCGATGAAGAAGAAGCCGGACTGATACAGATCCTAGAAAGACATTCGATGTTTAATCACAAATCAGGGAATACATAAATATGCACATATGCATAGATGTAGATAAGTGCATACACAAACAGACATAAACACATACACACACACACACACACACACATAAATACATACACACATACATACATATACACACAGACATAGACACATGTGTACATACATACATGTACAAACAGACATAAATACATACACACATACATAAACACACACATAAATAAACACATACACACAGGCAAACCTACACAAATAAACACACATGCATACCAATGTTCATACATAAATACACAGCATTATCATAATGCACAGAGTCAATGCATAGTCAATGGTCACTTATAGTCCAGGTAGAAATCTGTATGTGAGATTGCTATTTCAAATTTATATAGCGCCACTTCAAGAGAGACGCTCCCAACCTAACACAATGAAACCACAATCAAACAGAATGGTCTTCAAGCGTTTACAGAAAAGAGGCAAAGACAGGCTGAGGAATTTGTGGAGAATCCCTAAGTCAAGGTACAGAAGGTAAGAAAAGTCGAGAATAAAAATTATTCATTATGATTTTTATTATTCATTATATCCTTTTAAGTACTAAAATATAATTAATTTCTTCATAAAGCTAACAAACTCACAAACAGTCTAGTTACATATCTGTTTTCAGTTAGCTTAGATAAGCCATCATTTAGTCATGGCCGCTTATTATTATTATTACTATTATTTGTATTGTTATCATTATTAGTACTATTATCATCATTATCATGAGTCTTAAGTTAAGGTCTGAATGACATCAGTTCTCTCACAGAATTGGGCAGCGAATTCCAAACCTTTGGACCAGCCACCACAGCCCAACACTGCTTTGGTGTGAGGCACAGCAAAAATGACAATAAAGTCAAAAATGGTCTGTTGGTGACGCCCAGTCAAAATCTGAAAAATCAGGGAATATTGATTAAAAGTTTGAGAAAGTTTGCACAGAAGACAGACCTTGGCGGTTATGTCGCACGGGTGATCTGGGTTCTGACTGAAATCACCGATTGGCACATAGTCTGCCATGCAGTAGATCTTCTGACGCAGTTCAGTCAACAGCTGCTGACCAAGAACTTCAAACTCCTGGTCCAGAGTCAGAGCCTGGAACCAAACAACAACGACTAAATTACAGATAAATGCTGGTTCCTGATTAATGCTGGTTCCAATTTAAGACTGGTCATGAATGTGCATATCGCAGGTGCGAGATAGTTGGGTGATGTGGTCAGCAAAAGTAAGGTTTTTGTCAAAGATAATTCAAAGATTGAAAACAGGAGTAGAGTAAGGTATGGGGGAGTGAAATCTTTTGGAGATAGGTCGGAAGGATAGGTTAGTTTACTTAATTGCTCGCGGAGGAAAATGATGAAGAATTCTGTTTTTGAAGGGGTTTAGGCATAGGAGGTTGGCAGGTCATCCAGACTGATCCCATGGTGGTGGTGTTATGTAGATGATTTGTGCATCTGGAAGGAAATGAGGAGATATGAAGAGTTGTGTATGGTCGGCATAGATCAACAGAGGATGATAAAATGAGTTTGCTGAGTGGTGAGGTATAAAGAATGAAGAGCAGAGGACCGAGAACAGAACCTCGAGAAACACCACAGGTGAGGATGTACAGATCAAATGAGTGACCAGCAGCATTAACAGTGAATGAACGTGAGGAATGGTATGACTTGATTCAGTGTAGTGCAGTGCCAGAGATTCCAAATACAGAGGAATGGTAGTTAGTAAGGATATCATGATCTATAGATAGTCACCTCCAAGCAAAAATCCCAATAACTCACATTCATATATCATGAATGGCTTAATACGCACAATAATAATAATAACAGTCTGTTAAGCTAGCCCGAGATCAACATCATTTTCTTAGCCTCAGCTTATTAGAGGCGGGTACTGGTAGTCAGTCCTCTCCCTCACTGTCACTTCTTTCCACTGATAGAGAAAAATCAGTGTACTCATTACAGCCAAGTTGGATAGGGGCGGAGGTTGAGATGAAAGCATCTAGGCAACTGTCAGCAATCATCAAGCAGTATCGAAGATCATCCTGTTATTTCTAAGACTCTCTGATGTGCAAACTAACTGAACAGTCTTGAAGATGCTTACTCTTTTTCTACAATAAGGTCGGTAGATCTGGACAGTTACTATAACGTCGGGAAACGCGGCAGAAGCGCCATCTGGAATGCTCTCTCGATTCAAGACACGATGTTTCTGAAACAGCAAGATTGAATATTTTAATTGTAGGCAGTAATCTTTGATAATTACTAAAAATTATCATCTATGCATATTTTGGAGATCAAAATATGCAAATTTTCAAAAATTGGAGAAAGTATACGTACAAAACTGAATGTAAGTTTATGAATTTATGCCATAGAATTATTAGAACTTAATAAATTATACCGTAGAATTATTAAAAATCAATATATTGTGCCACAGAATCATTATCAATTAAATAAATTATGCTACAGAATTATTCTTAATTATGCCACAGAATGCAAATTTAATATGCAAAGTGGCACCATAGATGCAATTTATAAAATTATGCCACTGGTAACAGAAATGCCAAATAAGAATGGATTTCGTAAAAAAAAACATTATCTCCGAATTTACTACAGAGATAAATCAGAGATTGTCTTTACCCAAGGACCAACGCGTCCTCTGTATTTCATCTTATCGAGAACTTTGTTCTTGTAGACAGAATCAACTTTCCTTTGTCTCAGTTCTACCTTCTGCTCCCTGGAAGAACAAGTCATTATTATTATTAGTAGTAGTATTAGTGCCACTATCTAATGACCAAGCATCAGTTTAAGGCCCTTAGTGATTGCAAATAAAAAACTTGCTCACGGTCCCTATGCAGCAACCATCTCAGGGGAGGCTCTCCGTACTCTCTGCGTAAAAGGAAGAAAGCAGGATTTGCCTACTGTTTCCAACAATCAGAAAGGGTAAAATGTGATGCAGAAATACACAGTCAAGCACATTTTGGAGTTGAATGGGAAATTAGATGATAATGGCCATACAAGGATATAAAAGGGCAAATGCAGGCATATATTTTAATCGAGATGTGCACATGCTTATATACATACACATTCATAAACACATACATACCCATACATACAAACAAACATACATAAACCCATGAGGCTTGGAGACTCTTCCTTCTCTGTCGCTGCACCAACTGCATGGAACAGTCTTCTAAACCATATCAATGTCATTGATTTTCGAAATCACATGCAGCATCCTTTCATTCAGCTTTGGTCATGTTACAGCACTATATAAATCATCTTATTATCATTATTAATGTTGTACAAACATACATACATATATTAGGCTGGCCAATTTTTATATTGGCAAAATTATTTCCCGGAATTTTACATCGCACACCCTCTAATTTGATGAGAATTGGTGTAAAAGTACCTAGTAAAAATGTTAGGGTAATCGAACAAGAGGAATTGGTCTACCACAGCCCAATAAAAAACACGTCATTCCTGTGTGATCGGATTCAACAAAATTCGGCAAAAATTTCTAGTGTGCCTAAATTGTTTACTTTCAACCGACCTCTAAGTCCTCTATGTGGAATTATACTTGTCAAGTATGTTACTTGTTTTAATGCAGTTGCTAGATGGCACCATTTGACTAATATGACTAGTTGACTAAATATTAGGTAAGAATTTTTATGTTAATTTATATTTTCAAATTTTTTAAAATTTTTATTGTTTTACATATTTCTCAATATTTTAGTATTTAATCGATTTTCAATTTTTAGCATTTATCTCTATGAGTTTTTATATTTCTGTTCGAGTTCCTTCATCTACCACAAGACTTCCTATCTACACGATCAAGTATCTGGTCAGAGCGCGATGACTACATTGCCGATCGAAAGACTGTTAGCACGCTGAAGGTTGGTAATGACTGCGCAGAATGTGCAGTTAAACTGGCTGCCGACTTCAATGAAGCTCTTACCAAGAATGACAAGCAGTGCTCTTCTATCATGTTTTTGAGCACCACTGAAAGCTTCTGTCAATAAATACAGCAACCGATAAGCAACCTAGTTGACAAGTCGAACTCAAAACTCAATAGTAACAAACTTGACACTGCTTGACAATTAGCCTGGCACCCTTGCTTTGTTTTGAGTATCGTTATTTTTTAATAAAGTTAATATTGATTTAAAGTATTTAAAACCCAATATTCTTGTTTGGTATTCAATTGTAGTCGGTGTTAACGGACGGAAAATTAGATGGAAATATGGGTTTTCACATTTTTTTATATTTCTGTTGAATATGGAATACTAGAAAGACTTACTAGCTCAAGCAGTGGCAAGCATTCAAGTTTATTTTACAGTAAGTTCTTCTATGCATAGAGTTTTGTGCAAATTTGAACAAAAACTGTTGGATAGGAAAAAAGTTATGAACCTTATTAAAAGATAGTAGAAATTTTTGCAGAATCAGTTCCCATGCATTTTTTTGTGGGCTGTGGGAGACCACTTCCCCTTATTAGATTTACTGAATAGTTTTATATCAAACCAAACAAAATGAGATAATGTGCGATTCAAAATACAAACTTTTTTCCTGGCCACCCAAACATATATACATACAAACGTATTCAAAGTAAAACTGTCGAAGCAAAACGAATCCCTGTGTAACTAAAAAGTTAAACCCCAACTTGCTTGAGAGTTTCAAGATCGACATTGTCTGGTATTTCACAAAGAAGAGTCAAATTGTCTTTTGGATCTGTTTCTGATGACAATGTCTCTGGCCTAAAAGCACCAAAAATGCAAAAAATTCACTGACCGCCTAGACTACCTTTTCAGTAACCGACTTAGGTCTTATCACAAGACAAAGGCGTTGGAAAAGACGATTAACTCCTGAGAGCTGTGAGAGGGCAATGTACAATTAAACTTAGTTTGAAATAAAAAAAAATGCAAATTAAAGAAATAAAAATAAATTCATATAGATTAAACTATTAGATAATTCAAGTCATTCTATAGATTTTTAAGTCACAAAATACCATGCACGCCACCCATGTTATTTCATTTTCGTATTTTAGTCTGACCATAGATTTTCACTCACGCGCACTCAGCTTCCAATTCTGCAATCATTTCGCTCGTAATTCCCATTTCTCCGATTGCATATTCTTGCACGTTTGCGGCTAAATCTCGATTTAAGTCGTAATCTGTTGTTACTTCTCTCCACTGTGCAAGAAATTCTCTCAAATTCACCGGATCGCTAACAGCGGTGTCGTCCATGTTTTAGTCTATGAAACGTACAACGCGAAGAGATTTCCCAATTACTATAGCGCCATCATTTTCGATAAATCGCGATAACCAATAGTCAGTGTGATAATAAAAGAAATTGAATAAATATGATGTAACGACAGTAACGCTACATCAATTTATGTAACGCTTAACTCATTATAATGATAATAATGTTTGCTTGTGAATAAGCTGATTCCCGCGACTTTTCCAACTTTAGCAAAGATCTTAGAGTCTACGACTCTAAGATCTTTGACTTTAGGTTCTACAGAAATCTCGAGATCACGGTTGCAATAATTATTCAATGACCTTTTATGACCTCGTTTGATTGGCGTCCGCGTGCTGATCTAGAAATGCGCTGCATGAATACTGAAATACGCGATGAGAGAGAGAGCCGTTGAAGTGTACGGACGTCTCGGAATTACGAAGAGCACTCAGAACGACAATATACCAGGTGAGACTGTATCGCTCCTTTATAATACCAGAATAAATACCCTCTGCTATCGTTCACTATGAACGACAGCGCGGGGTCTTCTGTTAGCAAATGTTATGATACGGATTATTATGAACTTCTGAGGATAGAATGTGATCGACTAAGGTCGCAAACGCTAGTGCCTAATAGCCCATTTCTAGACAGCGACACTGATGCTGCTAGTAACGCGGCAAATGATGTAGGATTCCAGTCCGTCAGTGGGAAAAGAGCCGGTGGAGTTGAGAGGCAGACAAAGAAGAAGAGGAGAACAAGAAAGAGAGTCGTGCAGCCGGAGGGGAAACCCGATGAAGAGCTGCATGACCGCGTGCAATCGACCGACGTGGCGCCAAGCACGATCGAGCACGAGACAGAGGTGTCCCATGCAACAGCCCCAGTCGCGGGTACTGCCATGGACGCCTCTGAAGGTACGGAGGTGGAAAAGGTTGAGGTGACTGCCGGCTCTGGCCCCATTGAACGGACGGTTGAGAATCGTCTGTTCATAGAATTCGCTGGAGTTCAATTAGCGATGGTAAATGCTCACGCTGTACGTAAGCAACTGAATGAACTATACGGACCTCTAGGCTCTGTCCGCTGACACACCCACGAGAGCTGCCACTTGTGTGCGCGTGCATCTGGGTGGTCAGAACAAAGACATAAACCGTACACGGCTGCTAGCAGCGACTGAGATCTGTGGCTATCGACTTAAAGTGTCTGAACCACGAGAGATTGTCAGACGTCGTACAGCGTACGCACAGAAGGTGGTCAAAGGCGTTCCGAGTAATCTCTCGGACGCTGACATCATGTCAACTCTTGAAGACCAAGAGAACCTCCCGATTGTCAAAGTAATGAGATTTTGTAAAACACAGAATAATGTGAGGGTACCGACGACATCGGTACTCCTCAGCTTTGAGCCGGGTACAATTGTGCCAAACAGGATCTACATAGGTTTTCTAGCGTTTAAAACCTATGATTATGTAGCTCTACCCACTCGCTGCTTTATCTGTCTATCTATAGGTCACGTGGCAAGACACTGCACGAAGACTCAGAAGTGCAGCTTCTGCGCCGGCGATCATATATAAGCACACCGAATGCGCGAAGAAAGAAGACCTGAAGTGCGCAGCCTGCGGCGGCCCACACTCTGCATTTTCGACCACCTGTCCCAAGTACGTACTGGCCAAAACCGCGAATACCATCAGCGTGAAGGAGAAGATGTCTCAAGGCCAGGCGTACAAAGAGGCGCTGCTCAGAACCAACGCCACGAGACAGCCGAAGCAGAAGACCGCACTCGTCATCACCATGCCAACGCAACAGGAAGCCACGACAGAAATCGCATACGCCTCTGGTGCGACCAACGGACAGAGGGAACCACAGGCGACACACGCATACGCCCCTGATGCGTCACTTGGACAGGGGACGAACCTGAATGTAAATACAGCCTCCGTCGAGACTCCAGAGATCCAGACAACCGTGCTTCAAGCCATGTACCAGGCCTGCTATTCAATCGGCGCTGCCCTCAAGGACACTCAAAGCTCTTCCATGACAGCCGACAAGATCCTGGAGTCGTTCGTGAAGGCCCTTCACCTGACCTTCGGCATCCCAATCCGGACAATCGTCTCCAAAGCCAATGGCGCCCTTAAAGACGCCGCTCGCTCTGAGACGCCAACATCAATGGAGGTTACAGTCGGCTAATCCTTGATCGATTGTCTTCCCGATAGAATACCGAAGAATACCGAAGAAAGGAACACCAAGAACTGTCCTAGTGTATATATTAGACTAAACATGTACATTCTAATGTAAATAGACAGTTAGCATAACTTAATTAGTGTACATATTTACAAATTGCGATGAACCGCTTTGAACTCTTGAACATGAACAATCTAATGTAAATAGCCAAAGCCTATCTTAGTGTATATATCTACGATAACCTAAACTACCGAAAGAACTAACACACTTTGAACTCGCGAGAACAAACATTCTAATGTAAATAACAAGCCCCACAAATGTAACCAAGACGGGGGAGGGGAGAAAACCCAACTCCGTTGACCGTGCATGGGAAAATCCTACCACCAGTTTCCCCTACGGGGGTTTTCTTGGTTGGCAGCCGGCCGTCAGCTTAACCTGTCTTGGACCCCAAACGTGATTATTATGTACCTGTACATATGTTACTGTGTAATGACGTCAATCATCTTTGATATGACGGCGTCGTTAAATAAATGTTACAACTGAAATACGCACAGTTACACATAATAATTATGGCACGTGACATTGAGTATCGCGGAAACTTTCGCAACCATTATCATCATTATGCCTTCGGCGCCAAAATCTACGTCTAAAGGTAGAAACACAGTATAAATTATTATTATTATTATTACAAACATTTTTAACGCGCGTAAAGTCACACAGAAATGCGAATCTGAGTACGTCGACTCGCATTGCTAACTGTTGACTAGTTTTTGGGGTTACGCCATTTTGAAACTGAGCTTTTGATTAATAGATTTAAGCTGAAATTAACGTTAAAAATAATAATATTGTTAATTCTAATGAAGTCCTCGACGTTGTTGTAACGTTTAAAAAATATTTTATGAGATGAATTCCGGTGTATCGGCGTGTAGTCCTCAATGTTGTGGTAACGTTTATAAATATTTGATGTGCTGGGTTCCGGTGTATCGACGTGTAAAAGCTCATATTCAAAATGGCGGTCGGTCACACATTCTGACTGCTGCATCGGCCGGGTGTCGACGTACTGTGTAATTATTTATACTATGGTAGAAATTATTATTTTAAACTCGAGCATTGCAGATCGCTATAGTATGGTACGACAGTATGCACAGAGTTCAAAATCTTCCAGACAATGTGCTGACGCAGTAAAAAGAAAAACTTTAGACAATATCAGTGATCTCTATTTTAGAGTTTTAAAATAGGCCTACCGCCACTTACCCACCGTCATCTGCCTCAGGCTGCGCTATAGCCCGATAGCGCATTGGATAACCAGGGGCGTAGCAATGGGTTGTGCAGGTTGTGCAAAGCACAAGGGCCCCCGGCGGTCAGAAGGGCCTCTGGCAGCGAGTATCAATTTTAGCCTAGAAGTGAATCTACATGTACAGCAAGTTAGCAACAACGTGCACAGTAATAAACACTGAAATGATGAACCATCTTCGAAATTGCACAACTGTTACTCGTTGACTCTCATATAGGCCTACATTCACTGCCATTCAGCGATGATGTCTGCACTGCCTACATGTTCCTGTTGACTTTGCCTGTGACTGTTGCGCCATGTGAACGATCATTTTCAAAATTGAAGCTAATCAAAAACTATTGTAATTGTAATTGTAATTGTAATTGTAATCGAGGATTTATATAGCGCCACTCATAAACAGAGGCGCTCCCGACCCGTGTCAGTGTCTTCACTGACAAAGAGAAATGTTTTCAGGCGCTTGCGAGACTGGGCAGGAGACAGAGAGAGGAGGACAAGTCTAAAGCCCTGAGGGAGGCTGTTCCAACTGGAAGGGCCCACAACCGCAAAACTACGGGACTGGGCAGTAGCAGTGCGCATCCAAGGGACTAACAAGAGGCCACGGGCAGATGACCGGAGAGAGGCCCGACCAGGCAAACTGGAAACTGGGGTGCAGTAAGCCCTGAGATACAGCGGAGCTGAGCCAACAAGACAGTTACGCATGAGGGAAAGGACCTTAAATTGAATGCGTTGGTGAATGGGAAGCCAGTGAACGGAGTCCCGGATGTAGGAAGAGATATGGGCAAACTTCATGATGCCCCCTATAAGGCGAGCAGCAGCATTAAGGATGGACTGAAGTTTAGATGTGTTAGTAGAGGACAGGCCAATATAGACAGCATTTCCGTAGTCAATCCTAGTACAGATCAGAGCATGAACCAAGGTCACAATCGCATGCAGCGGAAGAGACTGGCGAATGGCACGAAGTTGGCGTAAATAGTAAAAACACGAGCGAGAGACACTATTGACATGATCAGATAGAGAAAGAGTAGGATCTAGGACAAATCCAAGATCACGGACAGAGGAGGAGAAGTACACATTGGGAAACCTGAGGCGCAGAGAGTCAGCATCAATCCTGGCAAGCTGGACACGATTGCCAAGCCAAATGTACTTGGTTTTATCATAGTTAAGACGAAGGCGATTTGAGGACAACCAAAGATCAAGAGCAGAGGAAGCCTCCAGGATGCGTTCAACCATAAGAGCAGCTGAGTTGGCTGGACCATGGAGGTATGCCTGTGTGTCATCAGCGTATTGGTGAGACAAAACACCCATTGGACCAAGAACCCCAGCTAGATCCGAGGTATACAAAATGAACAGAAGGGGGGCGAGGACAGAGCCCTGAGGTAGTCCATACGGGATGTGGGTCCAAGGAGAGCGGGTAGGTCCAAAAACAACAGAAACAGAGCGATCAGTAAGGAATGAGCGAAACCAAAGAAGAGCAGAGTCAGCAATGCCAAAAGATTTAGATAAACGGTCTAAGAGGATGGTATGGTCTACAGTATCGAAGGCAGCGCTGATATCATAAAGAGCAAGTAAAGTGACCTGGCCACGATCAAAGGCTTGAAATACTTCAGCTAGAAGGCGCAGTATAAGCGATTCTGTCGAGTAGAATTTCCTGAACCCAGACTGCAGAGTAGGCATAAGAGAGTTAGAGTCAAGGTAATAGATCAGTTGACAAGAGACACATTTTTCCAGAAGCTTTGAAAGAAAAGAGAGGTTTGAGATAGGACGATAGTTTGAAGGAGAGTTAGGATCAAGTACAATGTCAGAAGAGGGGCTGAGCGACTTGGCAATCTTGTCAATAGAAATGAACATGCCAGAAAGCTTGACACTTCAAAAGCGGTAGATATTTTTGTGTAAGATAAGGCGCGCAAACGATTTCGTTATTTTTACCAAACAACCCAACTGTTTCACAATTTGACAGAATTGAAGAGTGGATAATTCATATTTTAGCAGTCAAGGCAGATGGAACAATGTTTTAGATTAATTATGCTCTACGCCTAGTTCAATTTTTTTTATGCTAGCCTGGAGAAATAAAATAAAAATTTTTATAAAAATAAATCGGAGAAAATAATTGAAGTGTAATTATTTAATTATTATTTCATTGGGGTGCGATTTGTGATATTTGCATATTTTTCACGGTGCGAAATAAGCAAATATCGCAAAAGCGCCAAGCGTTTTTCGCACAGCGGTTTTTTTCAAATCGAAGGGGTTCAAGGGGCCCATCATTGAAGCTCTGCACAAGGGCCCCCAAAAACCTTTCTACGCCACTGTGGATAACATCTGGCGTAGAGTGCGAGAGGTACAGAGATCGAGTCCCATAGGCGGACATGCTTTGTAGGCTGCAATTTGCGCCGTGTATTGCAGGCTGTCCGTTCTGTTAGTAGTTAAGATTTAGGCCTATAGCATAACATGTACATGTACAGCGCAGTGCGTTTGCAGGCGCTTAATTAAAGAATAAATATTATTATATTATTCCACTTCAAATTGAAGTCTCACCTCTTCAAGAATTCCTACCTTAATCCATCCGATCTTCAGAGTGTCCCCACCTGTCAAACAAAATCGCCGCCACTGTCCACGTGACGTCAATCTCGACGACATGACGCAGTACTCGTGAATCAAATAGTTCCCTGCGCATGGGTGTCACGAGGGGAAGGGGGATTTGGAAAAATTTGGAGATTTTGGAAATATTTTACACAAATAAATTTTTTCGATTATTAGGGCCTACAACAGTCCCAACACGATTTTCAATGCGAAAAAAACGCTTAATTATTTAGGTAGGGTAAGTCCTTGATCATTAAAAATTTTATTTTTGATTTTTCAATGCAAATTTTTTCTATGCAAAACGTCATTTTTCCCCTTAAAAAATTGTGTCCCATAAAAATTTTGGCCCTCCGTAAAAAATTCCTGCGGACGCCAATGGCCATGCGTTTACGTTAGATTGGCGCTTTATAAATATAGAGTTTACGATTAAGATTACGAATGCATTGCAGCATTGGGAACTTTGTGAAATGGTTAGACGAATATTTGATTTGAGTGATATGTGGACGATTATGTAATGCGCTACAAAATTACGTACGTATCTGCGCTTCAACGAAGGGGTTGTTAATGCAAAAATGGTGGAGTATTTTTCTCGTGTTTTAAAATTACCTATTGTTTAGTTTGTATTACTTTATTATAAGATGTTGTGTCCTATATGTGGCATATTCAAATATTATAAGAACTTTCGTGGAGTTGAATGTATTGGGGAAAATAAAATCTTAAAGTAACTCTGAAGTGATCCAGTAGGTAAGTAAGCATAAATTTTTTATAGCTCTTGTATTAGCGAAGATTATCCGTTGATTAAAAGTGTTGGAGATTACGTCGTCATAAAAATCGGTATTGAGTTTAAGGTATTTTAATTCTCGTCTTTTTATGTAGCGAAACCGTCAGGAGGACGGGGATAGAGTAATGGTAACACTCATGGCCAGGAGAGCATAAGGTACGCGGATCGATTCCCTTTACCCCCTCCAGGGCGGCGCCTTGCATAGCTGCCAAACCGTGTGTGTAATTAAGATCTTGATTGTACAAATTGTATAAATCAAATTGTACAAATCAAATTGGACAAATCAAATTGTACAAATTTAGTTGCCAAATTGTACAAAAACATTGTAAAAAAATTGTACAAAAACAGTACAAATTGTACAAATCAAATTGTACAAATCAAATTGTACAAATCAAATTGTACAAATCAAATTGTACAAATTTAGTTGCCATGCAACTAAATTCAATGGGGAAATCTCCTCCATTATTTATATAAACTCTAGTATAGTGCACTGTTCGGGGCTAGGACCAAACAACTTTACTATAACAATATCCAAGCTTAGGCCATACCATTCAAGAAATAGGTTACTAAAGTATGCGGATGATAGCTACTTGCTGATCCCATCCTCAAATATTGCCACTATCGCGGCTGAACTGGATCATGTAACGCAATGGGCGAGTGCATGTAACCTAAAGATAAACTGCAATAAGACCTATGAGATGATTATCAGGATGGCCCGGCGGCGTGCGGGGGGATGAACCAACTGAGATGCCGGGTTTAACCAGGGTCAAGAGCTTGAGGGTTCTTGGAGTAATTATGTCTGACACCCTTTGTTTCGATGAGCATATCGATCGAATATGCTGTGGGGCCAGGCAGTCCTTGTATGCCTTCCGCGTGCTAACTGCTCATGGTCTTGCTGGTCCCAGGCTGTATGATGTGGTGCGAGCTACTGCGCTGTCACGTCTGCTGTATGCCGCCACGGCATGGTGGCGATATGCTGGACAACAAGAAAAAGGAAGGCTCCAGGCAGTTGCAAATAGGCTAATCCGACAGAGGTACCTCCCTGGTGATTGCCCAAAGATCGAAAACATGTGCAGTCTGGCCGATACCCGTCTGTTTTCGGCGGTTCTCGAAGAACCGGGACATGTCCTTCATGGGTTCCCCCCACCCCAGTTAAGCCAGCGATTTACAACCTGCGCCCCAGACGCCATGACCGGGTGCTGCCAAAAGCAGACAATCAAATGAAGAAAACATTTATAGTCAGAATGTTATTTACATATTAATTTATCATGGTGTGCTGTTTGGTAACTGGTTATATTAAAGAATATACTTACTTACTTACTTACTTACTTGCTTTCATGTTTCAATGTAATCTTACTGCGTCTGTCGGTTTGAAATAATAAAGAATATAATTATTATTATTAGTAGCATTGCCTAATTTGTATTGAATACCAAGAATGTCCTTCATCGTTGAAACTATTATCATAGGCCAGTTGTTCGTGGAGTTTACAACAATTACGTGATGTGTCACAGACACCTAATACACGACATAACCCCTTCATAAAGTCTTTATCTAATCTGATCAATAGACTCCAATGATGCCATTGTAATAATGCACCAGGCGTCAATCAGTTGTCACTTCCAATAAAGAATATCTGGTTTTGTTAATGTTTATTGGCAGTGAATGTGGCTTTCGTTTTTGTTTGTTAGGAGTGCGAGGATGTTGGACAGCGAATCAAAAGGTTCAAGTTTCTGCAGGAGGAGCGTGTTCATACATATCAGCTGTTTGATGAGTTCGTTTGTTTATTTCTCAATAGTTTTAAAGTCAGAGTTTTGGTTGTCTAGGGAAATTCAACCCCCCCCCCTTAGCTCTTCTTCAAACTCCCAGCTCTAAGTAACTGAAAAATGTTGGGATCAGGTCCTCACATAGTTGCAAATTATTTAAATTGTAAAGTAAAGAGTAAGAGTTCTGTGAAGTATATTTTCTGTTTTTTTGCATACACCTGTTTAGATATGTGGTCATTTTAATTTGAGTTGCAGCTGTTTCGTATGCAACATATGAACATATTGTTCTTTGGTAATCTGTAAATTTTTGACTCTCCACTCTTTTTTGACAACTTAAACACTGATTAGAGTTCTTAGTGACTAGCAGTAAGTGCGTGGTTTGTCAGCAGTGAAGTTACTAATGAGAACCATCTGTGTTCTAGTTGTCACTATTAGTCTCTGGTCGTTTTTCTTCGTTAAAGTTTAAATACCAGTTATTGTAAATTGCAAGTTAAAAGTTTATTCTCCATGATCAATGCATTTTCAGTTTCGGTGTTTTATGAGGTGCTGTTTGTAATAATTGTAATTGTAGTTACAACAATTTATATAACATTATCAGTAACAAGCTACTTCTCTGGTATTTTACACTGTCCACTGTCAGCACTAAGGGTTTCACAGCAAGAGCATTTTAACTGTTTTTCAAAATCATGAAGAGTTTGGCCTTATGATTGGTTGCAGGAAGACAAGGTTTTAGATGCAGCAATTCTTCTGTAGTATGTTTCCGATGCGATAGATCAGGCATGAAAGATAATTTGTTTTTTGTAATTATAAATTTGGATTCAGTAGTTTAAATGTTAGAAATAATTGTAGAGTCTGTTGAAATTATATTAGATTTTCACTTTATGTGCTTAAAAACCTTCTCTATTTTCAATTTCACTGAGTAACCAAAACAATATACATATACAGTTTTACTGAAACTTAAGGCATGATCTATTGCTTTATTTAGAACATCTCTTGCTTCAGTTAAACCGATATTTATTTTTATGATGTTGTGTGTATTTCTTGTTAACCAGAGGCTTCCAGGCGTATCTGTCAACTGGACCAAACTATAACTTTCCTATGTTTCAACAAATTGTCCACAAGGTAACGGAAAGGTTTAAGACGATCTCGGACGAGATCATCGAAATTAACCGTGAGTTTTCGTCCGATCCGAAACTAAAAGCTGTCGCGTCTTGTGTTGGCAACATTCAGGACTGTGAGAAGAGTAAACTGGAGTTGGTGAGTAATTCTGATAAAAAGACAGAAATTGACAGAATGTATTTTAGAAATTCTATGATAGATCTTTAGAATTTTTGGCCTAACTTATTCAGTGGATTATGATTAATGCTTTGTCATTACTGGTATAATAATAATGATATTGTTTAAAATGATGATAATAGTATATGAGCAATTTGTTTCTGCTTGGAAAGTTTCTGGCAAAGCTTTTAAGAGGGAACAGGATGGGCCACTGATGATGAAACTGGGTAACTAGGACACATGATGCATTCTGGTCTATCTACGTGTGTAACATTAATCTAAAAAATGATAATCCAAGGTTTTTTAGGTTACATTCCCACAATTAATGCTTCCTGTGGCCCCTCTTGTTCCCTTCTTAAAATCTTTGGTTTCTAGTTTGATGTATTCTTGTTTCTCGATCTGTTTTGGTGATGGATTGTGTCGTATTTGAACAGACGGCCAGACTTCAGATTCTGACGCAGAACGTAATCGATCATCCGGATGATGACGGAAGCAAAGCGGAACTTGGTCAAGTGAAGATCGAGTCAGTACTTTCATCTCTCTCCTTATCTGTCTTGCTGTTAATCTACAGCAGCGGTTCTCAACCTGTGGGTCGTGACCCCCGCGGGGGTCGCCTTAATATTTGCCAGGGGTCGGCCGGAATCTTCAGATATTTGGATTGCAAAACTCCATCATATTTCTAGTTATAATTGAAATAATATTGTTGGCCTTCTGTAGCTTTGTTTTTTTCTTAAATCTGAAGAATGGTTAAACTTTAAATTTAGCAGCTGGCATTGAAATTTTTAACTCTTACTTGTGCAGTCATAGTACACTACACAGTACACAATAAATATTAAACGTCAAGTGAACATTTCATTTATTAAATTTTACTTTTGAAATTTTCAAAACTATTACCAAAAAAAATTACAAATTGTTTTGTTGATTAATGATTTATTATGTATAATGCATGTGGATTATCAGATGCTGAGCAGTGAAATGCATCATAATCGTAGCAAAAATGCGATGAAGGGGGTAACTCAATCAGTTTTATTGTTGGAGGTCGCCACAACTTTGGAAATATTATCAAGAGGTCGCAGCACTAAAAAGGTTGAGAACCGCTGATCTACAGCTTTCTTTATCCGTCCGTTTATCTGCTTGTCTGCTTGTTTTCGTCTGTCCAAGCCAAACTCTTCATCTCTGTTCATCTTTTGCCTGGGTTCATCTGTCTGCCTCTATGTCTGTGTTCATCTGTCTGCCTTTGTGTGTTCATCTGTGTGCATCTCTGTCTGCATTCATCTGTCTGCCTCTGTCTGTGTTCATCTGTCTTTATCTCTGTGTCTATGTGCCTCTTTCTTTGTCTGTTTTCTTTTGATTTGTCTGACTTGTTCTGTAAAAGTATGTTTAGCAATTTTTTGTAGCACCTTTAAAAACCATTGCATTGATAGTATCTAAATGTTATGGTTTTGTTCTGTAAGGTTGCAAAAGACGATGGACAAAATCAACGAACATCTCGAAGAACTTAAATACGAATCAGAAGATTTTCTACGATAAGAATTACGACAAACTGTACGGACGTTGGAACTAGATTAAGTTGTGTGGAAATCTGTCTTTTAAGTTAGCAGTATGTTAAGCTGTTGACATTTGTTAAGTGTGCAACTGTCACTTGTTCTTTAGCTTACTAGGTCTGCAAGATAAAGATTGCATTTTCAAGCCTTCAGAACAAACTCTTTTTAACAACCCTGTGTTCTATCTGTCTAGCAAGGGTGTGGGCAGTCCTCTATCTTGTCACGTTGCATGGCTAGTGTTCTTAACGAGGGTGCGTGGGCAGTCCTCTGTGTTGCCACGTTGTACGGCCAGTGTTCTCATTATAGCCGAGTTGGTGAGTGGTGCAGATGGAGCAGAAGACTCTAAACAAATATCTGTCCTGGTGGGGATTTGAATCCCTGACCTCTCGATTGACAGTCCAGCATGATAACCACGAGATGAACATGTCTGCCTCAAAGCAGAATTATACTAGGATTTGGAATGGCATAAGATTGGAAGCAAATGAAGGCCTTCAATGCACGGGCTAGTGGGTCTAAGTTAGTGGGTCACGACCCTAAGGGGTGTTTTCTGGGGGGGTTGCTGCGGTTAAGTGGATTCGTGCCAAATGCAAGCTCAAACGACAATTCGGAACCAGTCGGGAACTCTTAAACGCTTAACTGTATTCTGTGGGTTTATGTGTCACCATGCTTACCTTTTGAGTTTTACTTCCATTTGCCTCTATATATCTCTTCACGAGTGGATTTAAAATGCTTCTTCATATCAAAACAAAGGCAAGAATCAGACTGCATGTTGAGGATGACATGAGGTTGACTGTAACAAAAGCTAAACTGCGGATTTGAAGCCGGGTTGCCCAGCTGCAAGCACAACCATTGCATTAGAATATTAGGTTAGAATTATATTCTGAGGAATCAATTTTTAATGTGTTTTCTTTTTCCTAGGCCTAGAGTATTATAAATGCCTTCTTATGCAGTTGTGGCGGGGGGGGGTCACAAGTTACTAATCTATTATTGAACAATAAATTAGAAACAATATTATTGAACAATAAAAGCATATATATATGATGAATGATGATATAAAAGGGATCGTGACTCGTAAAAGGTTGGGAAACACTGGTCTAAATAGAGAAGATTGTCACGTACCAGTTGAGATGTAAGTAGAGATGCCAGTTCAGATACCAGTAGATGCATGTACCATATCCCACAATGGCACGATGGCAGGCGTCAATTGAAAATCTTTCAATTTTGCAACATTGCACAAAGGCTGTTTTAGTGTAACCAGGTTGCTTTTTAACATTAGACCAAGTTGATTTGTAAAATACCATGTTTTTGTTTCATGGATATCCTGTTCTATGTTTTGTAATGTGAAACTCTGAAATTCCCAGTGCTACACATGAGATGCATCACTCAGGCAGATCAACTTATTCACCGGGTCATTAGTTAGGACCCATGTGGGCTGTAAACCAGTCTTGTTGTCCTCGAGACCAAGGTCTTGGTCTCGAGTACACTCGAGTTCGTTTTTAAAAGTCTTGGTCTTGGTCTTGAGACCAAAGGTCTTGGTCTTGGTCTTGAGGTTCAAGGTCTTGGTCTTGGTCTTGAGGTTCAAAGTCTTGGTCTTGGTTTTGCAAGACCAAGACCAAGACTTTTGTCAATATGAGCAGTCATTAATTTTAACAAACGGCAAGAATTAAAAAAATTTATCCAGTAATTACTCATACAGTTATTGCTTTAGTATTTACACGGTGTGAATGAGGCTTCACTGTTGTTTTGGACAATTATTTTGACTTCCGGTTATTTACCATGGAATGATTTCAAAACAGACTCATGATTAATTTGTACATTTACATCCGGTTCTTGAAAAGCTGCTTTGTGTGCTAGCGATTTCAGCACTTGTAGACCGTGTTTTTTCACATGGCAGAATTTTTATGAGGCCCCACAGGTCTCGTCTTGGTCAGAAAATTCTGAGGAAATTGGTTTTTATAAAATTCAACAGGCATTTGGAATAACATTTCGCATGAAGGATTTTTGTAAATACGAATTCGGAATTCTCTGCAGTCTCCATTTAGAGTTGTTTTGCTTGAATAAAAGAAAAAACTCATGTTTTAATTAAAATAACGAGTAGTCCGACTGGACAATTTTTAGTAAGGAATAGAAGTCTGGATACGACTGTGATTTTTTGGGTCTTGGTCTCGGTCTTGGTCTTGAGGTTCAAGGTCTTGGTCTTGGTCTTGAGGTTCAAGGTCTTGGTCTTGGTCTTGGTCTTGAGGTTCAAGGTCTTGGTCTTGGTCTTGAGGTTCAAGGTCTTGGTCTTGATCTTGGTCTTGAGGTTTAAGGTCTTGACAACAAGACTGCTGTAAACCGGTCCAATATGGGTCCTACATAGGTTTCATCTGAGCCTGTTGGCAGTGTTGTGGTGTTGGCAGTGTTGTGTTGTGGTGTGGGATCGGATGCTTGGATCAGTTCCGTTTTCAGTCTGGGTTACCGCCAGCCGAGTTCGTTGGAAAAAAGAAAAATCCATATCTTCCCATACAGCCACGATATTTGGGACAACAGTGGATTGGATTGTGTCACTAGTTTTAACTGTTGGCCCAGTACAGACCCAGTCTTGTTGTCCTCGAGACCAAGGTCTTGGTCTCGAGTGCACTCGAGTTCGTTTTTAAAAGTCTTGGTCTTGGTCTTGGTCTTGAGGTTCAAGGTCTTGGTCTTGGTCTTGAGGTTCAAGGTCTTGGTCTTGGTCTTGAGGTTCAAAGTCTTGGTCTTGGTCTCGCAAGACCAAGACCAAGACCGGCTGTCAATATGAACAGTCATTTAACAGAACTCAAGAATTCTGTATCAAGCCTGCTTGCATCATACAACCAATATATAATCTATGGATGGATACAAGTCATGTTGGTCAGGAAAACCCATTGACAGCAGCAACAGTTATTCTGTATCAGACGGTATGATAAACCATGGGAAGATTTCAAAAGGACTCACTATCTGTACATTTACATCCAGTGCTTGAAAAGCTTCTATGTGTGTGTCAGCGACTTCAGCACCTGTAGAACGTATTTTTTCACATGGCGGAATTTTTATGAGGCCCACCAGGCACGTCTTGGTCAGAAAATTCTGACCGAATTGGTTTTTATAAAATACAAAAGGCATTTGGTATAAGAGTTTGCATGAAGGACTTTTGAATACAAATTCGGATTTCTCTGCAGTTTGCATTAAAAGTTAATTTGCTTGAATAAAATAAAAGACTCATGTTTTCATTAAAATAGCGAATATTCCGAGTTTACAATTTTTAGAAGTCGACTTGATTTCGATTTTTTGGGTCTTGGTCTTGGTCTTGAGGTTCAAGGTCTTGGTCTTGGTCTTGGTCTCGAGGTTCAAAGTCTTGGTCTTGGTCTCGAGGTTCAAGGTCTTGGTCTTGGTCTTGAGGTTCAAGGTCTTGGTCTTGGTCTTGGTCTTGAGGTTTAAGGTCTTGACAACAAGACTGTACAGACCCAATGGGAACCGCCAAGCGTTACAGTAATTGATGGCATGCCGCGTGAATGATTCTCAACTTCAGCAGAATCTTATAGCCGAATTCCTTAGGGCTGTCGTTCGAAGAAATTTTTAAAATATTTCTAGCCGGATGGGATTAGAAGCGTGATCCTCGATATCCGGGTTGCGTAACAAAGTAGAAACTCATCAGCTAAATTGTCTGCGAAATTTCTTAGCGTTATGCAAAAGTCGCGCCAGAGATGCTGTAATCTTATTAACGCTATTATCTTATTGCGTCGAATACTAGATGGCGCAACACGACGTCTGTGCTAGTGTGCGGTATCTCGGTATATAGTCTGTGTTTTGATCATCCACCAGAGAAATCCGAGTAGAAGCGGCGCCAACTTTTATGGAGCAAAGTCGTTTTTCGTGGTTTAATTCGTGGCTTATTTCGCCAAAATCGTAAAATGGCGAATTTCGACAACTGTAGATCTCCGAATGAGTCAAGACATCGACTTCTTTACAAGGCATCGACTCCGCCGTGGAAAGAGACGTATCGGAAGGTTGCTGTCATACTTGGTAATCTCGTCGATTTAAATGGTCTTGCGTGAGGCGAACATTTATGAAGCGCTTCAATATTCGCGGGCTCCGAGATATCACGGAATCGAAATATCTGTTTATGTTTCTTTAACTGAAAAAAATGACGCCCTTCTCATGATCTGGGGTTGAGCAGAATCCACAAATCTTTCTAAAATACTTAAATATCTTATTTCTGTTTTACCTAGGCAATTTTCTAAGTGTTCACACTGTCACGTGGTTTGTATAATATGAAACTGGCTTCCCAATCTCATCATTCGTATCGAATCCTCAAGTGTCTTTCATAATTATAAACCTTAGTAGTAATCTTTGGAACTTTCTGCCTGGTCTTGACACAGTCTTAGGAGTTTAGATTTTACTGCAGCAGAGCATGACAGCTGAAATTACTATGATGATGATGATGATGATGAATACGATGATTTCTACAGCGCCGTTACACGACACATGCCGTTACAAGGGCGCTTTGACAAGTACGCTGGTACACTACATGATGGAGTCTACCAAAATCCCAGTTCCCAAAAGCGATTAAACTGCAAAATAAACAGAATGAACAAAAGCGTGGATGTCGTCAAATCGACTACGCTTGAACCCGTCCAAAAGCAAATTTATTTGGCTAGGCACGCGACAGCAACTCGCTAAACTTGACCTCACTGCTCTTGCAATTGAATTCCCCAGCTATACCTTCTCAACTCTTGTCCGTGATCTTGGTTTTGGCTCGACCAGGAGCTTACTTTTGCTCCACAAATACACCGTCTTACTAGGGACTGCTACTACCAGCTGCGCCAGCTTCGCACTGTTACTCGTTCGCTAACGCCCAGTGCCACTGCTACACTGGTTCACTCCTTCGTCACAGCGCGCCTTGATTACTGCTCATCGCTTTATTTTGGTCTTCCATCTAGTCGCATAGTGTGTTTACAGCGAGTTCTGCGCTCTATTGCCCGTCTCATTGGGCATATTCCTAAACATGGCCAAGTCTCTAGATATATGCTGGAGGTCCTTCACTGGCTTCCTATGCGCTTACGCATAGAATATAGGATCGCTGCCTTAGTATGGTGATGTCGTCAGGGCCCTGCCCCTGCTTACCTTCGAGAGCAATGCTGCACAGTTTCAGGTGTCCAAGGCCGACGTTCCCTCCGCTCAGCGGGAAAAGGGGTACTTTTAGTTCCATTTGCTCGTTCCACGACTATGCAAAGTCGAGCTTTTTCAGTGGTGGGCCCGGTAGTCTGGAATAGACTTCCCTTAGAGCTCCGCATGTGCCCTGGGGTCACCCCTGGCATATTTCTTGCAAAACTTAAAACTGTCTTATATGAACGTGCTGGTGTCGGGAGCGCCTCTGAGTAGTTCCCTTGAAGAGGCGCTATATAAATCTTCGAATGAATGAATGAATGAAAAAAGCAGTTTTCCACCAAGCTTTCGATATCCCAAAACAATGCAGGACCAAATAAACAACTAACTCCTTAAACCTACAATAAAATTACTCATGAATCATTATTGGGACATCTGCTATAGTTGACTTTACTCAGTAATCATTAGAACGTGTTACGTTTTGCCAATGCTGTAACTGAATAAACTGATATACATATACACATAAATCCCTGAAACCAAAATCCTCAAAAGTGAATGGGACGTGGACTAGATGAGGCATCTCCAAAAGAATTAGGGTTGGGGATTCGCTATGAACCCTACAAGTTAGAGGTTTAGATAAGAAACATGTAACATTCATGAACTGTACACATTTAGAAAACAGATGTCAATGGTGAAACATGGATACAGAAATGCTGTTTACTTCTAGTGACTCGAACAGGCGTGTTACATGTTAGACTTACTGAACTAGATGCCTTAATTAGGCAGAAGGTATTGGATAATTCCCTTGGAAGAAACAGCTATTTGAATTTGCTCTTTTTATTAACGATACATCTACCCAAGAGTGTGGAAGTGAAGTGCTGCACACTACTGTAAGGACTCTCGTTAGTAAGAAGCAAGCAGGAAGTGACAGAGAAGAATACACAGTCATGGTTTTTCAGAATATGTTCACTGGTGTCAATAAATAACTTTGGTTAAGTTCCTGTGATGCATATAAGAAGGTTTCAGAACAATTTGTCATGAAACACGGTGCTCTACTTTCTCTCACAATCTGGGGTAGCCACATGTGTTGTTTATAAGTGGGGTGACTTCAAATGGCTTTTTCTATAGAAATTGTATATAAACATATAGTATTTTTAAATAAATTTTAATGAAATTGTAGTTAAATAATTATAAAATAAATGAGAAAGTAATGTTGACATTACAGAGATGTCAGGAGAGGCTGGCTGTGAATCGACAAAGTTTTCTGGAGAAGTTTCGACAGAACAGCCAGACTTTCATCGACGAAGAAGCGAGACTCGCCATTCACAATCTAGTCCTAAACGAATGGTCTTCCTTTCAAAAGGACAACCATCAGCCGGGCAACTTGGTAAGCGCTTGCCCGACTTCACCAGTTGGCACTGGGGAAGTTACAGTCCGGTCAGAAAGGTTCTTATTTGGTTCTGGAGTATTAGGGAGTAACCGGTTATTGGCTCGGAAACCGATAAGCACCGATAACTACTTCGAATCCCATTATCGGAAAATCCGATAATTTAATCACCGATAAAAAGTTCGAAAAATCGTAATTTTTAAGGTGGTGCGCTTCCTGAGAAAGCTAATGAAAGGGGTGCACTTCCTTGAAATGTGCTTAAAATTAATCTAAAATTCTAAATTGATACATTTTCAGAAATAAGTTTGCTGATGTAGTTTTTCATGGACCGAAATTTTCTGCAACTTCAGCAAGGCTATCGCAAAATACATAAAGAAATGCCACAAATTTTTAATATATCTGTATATAATATATATTTTAACATAACCATCATATTGTGATAACTTCACTCACAAGCTCAACAAATATTTGCGATTATCGGTATCGGTATCGGAATCACCAATAAAATGTGCTAAATTATCGGTATCGGTTATCGGAAGAAAAGTGCTTATCGGTTACTCCCTATGGAGTATGAAAGTACATTACATTTGAGAGGTTCATGAAAGAACATTGGTGTAATGCTATGCTTGTATTATGTTGTATTTATTAATTTCTTAAGTTGCAGGAGGAAGGCCATTCCAGACCAATGCAGACACAAGCCTGAGCTGCAAATTTATATAATGTTCTGTCGCGTACATAATTACATACATACATCCTTGGATACATTCGTAAATGTATATGCCTACATGCATATGTACATACATTCATACACACACATGCATATGTGCATGCATGCATTCATACAGATGTTGCACTTGACCAGATATTTACATGTTACTATTATTATTTGTATGCATATTGTGAATTGTTAATGACATTAATATTATTAATGTTGTTACTGTTACATTTTCAACTGTTTCATCCCTTGTACGTAGCGCCTCTTAGCGTCTCTCTCTTGAAGTGGTGCTATATAAATTTGCAATTACCATTACCATTTTCTTTTCTGGTTGTGGGGCTATGATTCGTCCTCTTCCCAGTCTTCAGTAACTGCTGACTGATGGCTGTGACAACTGTCCTATAGAAGCCTTCAAGTTTCATGAGACATTTTATCAAGACACTGGCAAGCATTCTAATTTTCTAAAGCTTCTGCATTTTGATGACGGTTCTATGGAAGTTATTAGAAGCGATTGTTCAGTTGTATTTTGCCTCAGGGTGATTGGTTAGACGGCCTTTACAGGTTCGAGCTTCACCAAGGCAGTTATTGTTTAGGGACCTTGAGCAAGTTCTCGCACACAACTGTTCAGCTCACATCATTGTTCTGTTGTAGGGTCGTGTGTGCTCTTGTGAACTTTGGAAGGGGGCAATATCAAGTACAGTTGTATTGTATTTAAAATACATTTGTACTGTTTCAAATACAGTTGTATTGTTTCAACTACAGTTGTATTGTGTAGTGTGTAACTAAGTTATTGTATTGTATTGCGATGTATGGTTTTCAGATGGATGGGTTGCCATCCGAAGATGTCGATGCTATTCTGTCAGTTTTTGACGAAATAACCCAAGAACTGCTAGACGAAGGTTTGTAGCCACTCGTCAACTTGTCTTGCCATTAAATTCTTTGCGTCATCGTTCATGTGTGTGAACTGCAATATCTGTGTGCTTTATTGTGCACAAAGAGTGTTGCAAAGCAGGCCATGTCGTAAATCTTTTAAGAAACCTTCTACAGTATCTGTAAAACTTCTTGTATCCACATTATGTCTTAAATTGGCCTGTTAGCAGGCCCACAGAGGCTCTGGCACTGGCCCTAAGCGTGGAATCCGGGCCATGACCCATCAGCCCAAAACCCAGCAAAGGAACTGTAATGATTATTTTACGAAGAGGAAGATGTCCTTTAAGCTAGCTCTGAGGCATCCATGGGTATGAAGAGATGACAACTTCATTTTCTTAGCCTCTGCATATGAGGGAGGGCAGGTGGCCAATCCTCTCCCTCACCGTCTCATTCTTCCCAGCGACAGTGTACTGTCAGTGTGCTCATCACTGCTGAGCTCACTGACCGTACTATATGCATATGACTGTCTTGGATCATTCCCAAGCCTGGATAGAGGAGGAAGGCATTGCTAATCATCTTTCTTGTGACACAGCGTCGTTAAACAGTAACTGACTTGAGCTGTTCATTTAAATTTCTTTTTGTGCATTCTCTTTTAGAGCAAAAGATTTTGGCCCAATACGAAGCTGACAATCGTCACGATGAAGCTGTTCTTCATTCTGCCATTGAACATCTTGTCTCCAACGAAGTCATCTGTCCAATTTGTCAGAAGTAAGGAGGACTGATTGAGAGAAAAGAAACTGATGATTCTGACCTGATCTATTTATCTCTGGCCTCTGCATGACCTCCTTTGTGACCCACTGAGGGTCAAGAAGGAGGTCATGCAGAGGCCAGGGAGAAATAGGTCTGTGGTTCAGGTTTGGCTGAGCTTGCGCGTGCAAAGAAATTTGAATTTTAAATATTATTAGTAATTGGCAATTTATGTAGCACCAGTATCTGTTTCACATCAAATGACAGTAAGCCAAAAAACAGGTCAAAGCCGTAATCGGGTCTCAGGCATAATCAGGTCAAAGACACAAACAGGTCAAAGGCGTAATCAGGTCAAAGACATAATCAGGTCAAAGGCATAATCAGGTCAAAGACACAAACAGGTCAAAGGCGTAATCAGGTCAAAGACATAATCAGGTCAAAGGCATGAACAGGTCAAAGGCATAATCAGGTCAAAGACAATCAGGTCAAAGACATAATCAGGTCAAAAGCATAATCAGGTCAAAGACATAAACAGGTCAAAGGCATAATCAGGTCAAAGGCATAATCAGGTCAAAGGCATAATCAGGTCAAAGGCATAATCAGGTCAAAGGCATAATTAGGTCAAAGGCATAAACAGGTCAGAGGCATAATCAGGTCAAAGGCATAGTCAGATGAAAGCTGTAATCACATCGACAGAATCCTTTGCAATGAGTGGAGCATACCTCTTGTGTAGGCTACTGAGCCAATAATTACTTAACCTGTTATTATCGCAGATTTTTAGCGCCACTTCAAGAGAAACTATTTCAAGATACTTCCAACCTGACATTTAGCCACACCTGAATGGAATTATTGTTTTCAAATACTGATGGAAATGTGTAAAGTAGACGTAAACTAGTGAGTTTTTTTTTACAAATGACTGCATATTTTTGGTTTTACAATTCCTTGTTTGTTAGTTGTTCTGAACATTTTCAATGTTGTGTTCGCGTTCTCATTGTTTTAAATTGTATTGAATTGTGACTAATCTAATCTAATCCAATGACTTCATCGACTGATGTCGTGTCGTTTTCATAATGTCCATGACATCAGTTCAAGTGAAATCGCAATCATTATAGTCTGTTGTGCAGACAAGACTTTGCTGTTGTAATGTTGAAACCTGCAACAAGATCTGCTCAGCCTATCTCCCTCTTTTCCGCAAACTCTTCAAGACGATTCTGTTCGATCATGGCTTCATTGTGTTAGATCGGAGCTTCTATGATTTGCAATTAGAATTACAGTTCTTGGAAATTCATTTTCCTTGTTTTGTATGGTATTGTTCTCTGCTGTAGATCCCCGCTCTTCATCAACAAAGGGATCGTATTCTGCAACTGTGGCGTTCGAATCGATACAGAGGTCAGTTAATTGTTCAGCTATAAAGAAGTCGTATTCAACATTTAAACAATTCTGGTATCTAATCTATTATTATTATTATTATTATTATTATTATCTTCTTCTTGTGCTGTCGGCTCTAGGAGCCCTAGCGATCGTCATGATACACAGTCTCCTTTGCCGTCTTGCTACTTCCCCAGCAGCCCTTCAGTCGCGCTCCTGCCTGGGAGTCCCACCATCAGCACTCCGGCCTGGGAGTCCCACAATCAGCGACCATCAGCGTGGTTTGGTGTGTGTCATGACGATTTTCTTGGCATGTTAACAGGGGTGGTTTGCCATTGCCTTCCCCTGGTTTTGCCTGCCGTGCCCGTTCGTTCCCCTTCCTTTGGAAGGGTACCAACAGTTCCCCTTCCTCTGGAAGGGTACCAACAGTCCGCACCACGTGAAGGTGGGCACGGAGGACTTTGGTTCACCAGCCCAGGTCGGATCCGAGTCTACGCTCATGAGAGACGTCGGTCAGGTCGCCTCCCTGCTTTACTCTGTAACAGAGTGACAGAGTGACTGGTGAACCTTTGCGGATTATTATTATAATTATTATTATTGTGATTATTGTTATTATTGTTATATTTAACAATAATGATTAAATAATCTGAAGCGCCATCTCAGCGTCACTCAGGGAACAATTTATCGTGAAAAGGTCGATGAGAAGCAGATGGCGTTCCCGCGTTGGACAGCTATCGACAGTCTCTGAAACAGGTAGCTTGTCTCAAGCGTGTCCTGAGTTGAATCTGTCAGCCTATGTCCCAGTTCCAACACAAAATCCAATCCTTCCGAACTCCATGCACCACTCGTCTCCACTGCAACCGCTACAAAAGCATGCGTTCGGGTGATTGTGTCGTATTTGGATCTTTTGGCGGCGGCTGCCCGGTTTGCGGCCTCACCTGCTCCGGTTGATGTTACAGCCAGATGTGACGCTGCATATGTGTTCGAAACCGTCACATCCCAAGTGAGGCACCTTCCGCATGACCACGGGATAATTGTCACGCTGTCAGGTCGCTTGCCGTCCTCTCTGGTGAGGCCCAACGGTTCCTTCTGAGAAGGGATGTTCGCTCTACCAAACGATCTCCATATGACATCGTTGAGCATGTTGTGCCGTTGATGTCTGCCAGCTTTTTTTCTGCAGACAAGACCGTGGAGTCCTCTGGCGTCAACTCTCTCGCCACATTGACACACATGTGGTTCGCACAGAGTCGTTCCAAGTCTTATTCCAACCGCGATCCGTATCACTTCATCAGACAAGCGGAGGCCCAATGCAGTAACCGGAGGAGCTAGCAACCAGTCTCCCGCGTGTGGTGCCCGAGAAGCTAAGAGACGAGCCCGGTCCAGTGCATTGTTCGCAGACTCGTGCAAAGTTTTTCACGCCTTATTAATCCAGCGGCTGTCCCATTCTCTTTGACGATGAGCTGTTGATCCGGTTGGTGGTTCCGCACCCGTGAGTGTTGTCCATGCTTTCAGTGTTGTGGTTACAAGATCGTCTGAGGCATCAGCTAGTTCTGGTGGCAGCATGTGTGCTTGGAGTTCGCTTGTGCTCGCAGCAGAAGCCAAGAAGGCAGAAAGTGCCAGCGTAGCAGCACAGCGTATCCCAAGGCCACCATCCTTCACCGGAATGGATGCCTGAGGCCAATTCTCGTCCGACAGTTCCACGTTCAAAATTTTATTATTATTATTTATTTGTTGATGAATCGGTTAAAATTTTTAAAGAAATGGTGCTCTTTGTTTAATTTGGACATGTCTTGAGTAATTTAGAGGTTAAATGGGTACTTGATCTCAAAAATCAATTGTTTATGGTACTCTGGTTGTAACACGGAAAGTATGAGCTTGCGCCTCCTCTGAGGCAGCAACTGTTTAGAGCAGTGGTTCTTAAACTTTTTAAAGCTCTATGTTGTTTTTCACAGCCCACTAATGGCAAGCGGGATCGCAACCTGGGGGATACATACATAAAGTATGGGGGATTCATGGGTTTTGTTAATGAGTACTGATTTGAAATAAAATATGTTTGAAATATTTTACATTTTTGCGAATAAGTTGGAAAATTATGAATTTTTAAGGACTTCCACGGACTGGCGCTGGTTAGTGACTATTAATGTTCTGTTTTTTACCCAGTGTAATTGTCATCGCCACTGGCGTAAACTTGTCTAAAATATTGGGGGGGGTGGGGGTGGGTGGGGCATTTGGCTATTCATTTTCACTTGTTGCATTGGATGTACAGTCCATCTCAATTATTGGGAGGCACATGCCCCGTTTGCCCCCCAGAGTCTGCGCCTATGGTCATCACTCAGGAATAAAACATTAATCCTATGAACTTTAACAGGATCTGTAACAGCTATGAACGTTCTTCAAGAATGCTTTACTATTATTATTATTATTGTTATTGTGATTATTATTATCAAATAAAGTTATATAATTATGTTTAATTGGATTTATTTTCGTTTCTAGCAAGACGCAGTGACGTTGGATATGGTGAGGATGAACTTGGATGAAGGACTTCGCCAGCATTCACTCTCGTGCCACGACTGTCCGTCGTTTGGTGTCGTGTCACATGTTGGGATTTGCAACATGTTAATGACCTGTGAGGTATTGTCACACGTCTAGGCTCTGTCAGTAGTAGTCGCTTTAGGGGCCATCCATATATTACATACACAAAAATCCGGGAAAATTGGACACCCCCAATCAATTTGAAGGCCCCCGTTTCCTATGCGTACATACATTATCAGTAGACCCCCAATACACAAGCATACACAAGCACATGGATTTGGTTATCCCCCTCACTCCATGCGTACGTAATATATGGATGGCCCCTTATTTGGTAATAATTGGTGACTTCTTGTTTCATTGGTAAACTTTCGTTGGTAAATGTTTTCATTGGCAACCTCCTGTTTCATTGGTAAACTGTTTCAGTGGTAAACGGTTTCAATGGTGACCTCTTGTTTCATTGGTAACCTTTCGTTGGTAGACAGTTTAATTGATCAACGTAATGTTGGTGACCTCCTGTATCATTGGGAAACTGTTGCATTGGTAACCTCTTGTTTCATTTGTAAACGGTTTCACTGGGAACTTTCTTGTTTTACTGGTAACCCTGCTTTATTGGTAACCTCCTGTTAGAACAATCCCTGAGCTGTGGTTGAAGGAAAATGATTGCCATTATAAATTATTACAGTTTTCAGTGAAAAGTTGTAAATTATTATGAACTAAATGATTACAATTTTTAATTTCTGTCATTAATGATTACAGTAAATGGAATTACTGCAGTTGTAAATGATTATGAGCATAAATGATTACAGCTGTAAAGAATTACTGCTTTGTTTTTGCAGGCCTGTGATTTTATGTACATCATCGTCTAGTCTGGAGTCGTCGGCTGTCGCTGGCTCCATCTGTCGAAGAAAACAAGAACTAGCATATCCGAGTTACTCTACTGTCAAAACTAATCGTAATGCAACTGGATTCAAAATGTGTTATGATGCGTTGTAATAAATCAGGCCATTGTTACTCTGGCCTTTCTAAGTTGCTTGTTATGACACTCTTTTTAACATGCATGTCATTATGGGTCATCCATAAAGGACGTCCTCGGTCATCCCATTGCGGACAAGGAGAAGGGGGTTATGACCAGCGTGGACGTCCGCATTTAAATTTGATACGTAGTTTTTCAGCACAACCTGTGCATTAAACACCAACTTCAGTCACATGGCAGACAATCCATGCTGCATTGGTTCATCATTAGTAATGTTTCGTTGCAGAATGCTCAATAACCATTTTCATCAGCGTGCACAGGGATTGTGGAACAGAGGCACCGACTTTCCTTTGTCTCTGGGTGCCAATAGGTGCCTGGGTCTTCCCTCTCTTCCCCTGCTCCCTCCCCTTATATGGGTGAATTTTAGGAGATTTTGGAGAAAGAAAATTGTTTTCTTGTCAAGGGTTTCAGAGTTATTATTTATTTATTATTTTAAATAATAAAAAAATTATTTATGTACGGGCTGTGACTGTGAGATAATGCAATGTTGGCTATTTGTGTTGTTGTATTTCTCACGTTGTGAGATTACAGTTAGGTGTAAAAAATTTGAATGTAGGGTCCGAATTCTTCTGGGTGTGACGCAACCACTGAACTTTTTCTCTGAGGGTTCACAAGAAGTCGGCGCCTATGCTGTGGAAAAATAGTTAAAACCATCTTAATCTGAAGATTTCTACAACGCCAAAAAGAGCGATGTTGCGGCAACCAGCTTATTCACAGACGCTCTGTAAAATCATAACCGATAGGCGTCGGGGTGAAATCCGTTCCAGGTCAAGATCCAAGAGGTCAATCAGTCAGACGACTAAGGTGTGTGGGGTTTAGGTTGAAATGGCAAGCGAGGTAAGGGGAAGAGGAGGAATCGGGATAGGATTTGTGAAAGAGCAGTGTTCATAGGTGTAATTTGTGGGGGTACGAGAGGTACGTGCACCCCCACTTTTTTGGACTGGGGGTACCATACCCCACTTTTTGAACAATGTCAAAGATTTTATTATTGTGCCTTCCCAGAGACCAGTGTATGTAAGAAATTGGTACCTCCCACTTTTTAGACCAAAGTTATGCCCCAGGCAGTTATAATAATAATAATAATAATAATAATCTTTTCTTTATTTAAGCGCCTGCACTGCGCTGTACAGTGAACATCAGGGGCATCTATCCCCCCAAGTCATTGGAGCAATTGGAGCAACTTCCCCTCCCCTCCTTCCTCTTCCCCCTTCCCCTTCCTTCCCCCAATAATGATGGCAGACACACTGACAAATCTTCCATCCCTCCTATTTTTGGGATGGAGCATTTGCTCCAAGGTATCTATGGAGTAGACGCATGGTGAACATACATATAGTTGAAACGGCAGCCTTACATACATGTATACAGTGGAAGCACATGATAACAATTTTACAGGAGTCGAATAAAAATGTTTATACGGCAGCCACCAGGGCGCCACTCACGGCCTACTATTCAGTTAACCGCCGCCACCTAGCGAGTGGAAGGCTGAATTAACCTTGCGGGGTCTACGGGATTCGATCTTGGTACCTACTGCTCTTCAGGCCAGTGTGTTATCAATTACTGTACGGGTCCCCCAAAATTAGCGATATTGTTAATCATCACTCATCATCAACATCTTTGACATCGACCATACACTTAAAAGATCATGTTACAGCACATATGTATATATATATATGTATACAACCGTATACATATATATATATACATGTATATGTATATATATATATATATATATACAGTACACACAATTTAAAAAGCCTCTACAAAAATGCTGAATTTTTAGGCCCCTGCTGTTTGTGAGGCCCTATAGCTGTAGCTTTTTTTAGCTTATGCCCAAATCCGGCACTGGTAGGACCGGATGTTGATGAACACTCGGTGTTGTTCAGGTCCAGACTCCACACTTCTCTTTCGACTTGCATAACGAGCATAATAACCTGGCTTTTCTTCTCTGATCTGCCCGACTTGGACTTGGCTTATCCAATGGATTCTGATTTTCGAATGCGATTTCGCTCTAAGATAACGCTCATTAGGACATAGGCGCCGACTTCTTGGGAGCCTTGGGTGCCAATGCACCCAGAGAGAAAGTTCAGTGGGTGCCTGGCACCCAGAAGAATTCGGACCCCAAATTCAAATTTTTACACCTAAGCAGTAAACTCACAGCGTGAGAAGTAGGCCTACCACTATACAACATAAATACCCAACATTGCATGATCTCACAGTCACAGCCGTACATAAATAAATTATTTATTTATTATTTAAAATAATAAATAAATAATAACACTGGAATCCTTCACAAGATAACAGTTTTCTTTCTCCGAAATTCCGTCTAAGACTCACCTACTTATGGGGAGGGGTAGGGAAAGGGAGGGTGAACTTATGCACCCACTGGCACCCACAGACAAAAGCAAAAGTCGGCGCCTATGCATTGGGATAACGGCGCAGTTGAAGTCATTAGATTAGTTTAGATATCATATTATAGAGAAGACCATGGGCGTCCGGAGGGGGCGCATTTGCCCCCTCTCTGGATTTGGCAAATACTTTATAAAAATAAAATCTTGATTATTTTGATTATTACAACAGTCCTAACACGATTTTCAATGCGAAGAAACAATTATATAGGTTAAGTCCTTGATCATTATTTATTTAAAAAAATTTTCTATGCAAAAGCGTCATTTTGCCCCCCCCCAATTTCCTCGCCCCCCCAAATTATTTTGCGGACCCCTAAAAAAATTCATGCGGACGCCCATGGAGAAGACTATAGAGTCAGAGTAGAGCGCTGAGTCTCGTGTGCAGAGAAAGCAACCGATCTGCGTCAGTAGTCTGTGTCACTGTGTGTCCGTCTATCCTGTGTCTGTCCGTTCTTCTGCCTGTGTCTGTCCGTTCTGCTCAATCGCCAGCTATACAATTTCAGCTATTGCGTCAGGGTCATGGGAGTTATTCAGCAGGTTGAAGAAGCTTTTCAATTTTAGAGTTTACAGCATAGACTTCTGTCGACATACTAGGCCTAGATAAAACGTAAAAGAGTCGTTTAGATCCAGTAATTGCGCTAGTGATGTTATGGGACAGATGCTGATGTTTTAAATGTAAAAGAGATATTAAAAATTCCAACGAATTTTACACAGCAGTAGGCCTATAGGCCTAGGTAGGCCTAATAGGCAGGACATAAGACAGGTCAAGAGTAAAATATAAAGGTTAAATAATTATGAGTGATTGAATAAAGGAACGAACAAATTAATTAATTAATCAACAAACGAATGAGTGAATTGAACGAACGAACGAATGAATTGTCACTCTATTGAGGCGCTATACAAATTTGGAAATTCCAGAAATAGTTCCGCATAAGCGGTTCTCGCAATTGGCCCCTATCAGTTAAAAACGAATTAATTTCATAATTTAATTGCTAATATTATTATTACCGGCACCGTTACTTGCTATTTTAATTGTTCCTATTACCAATAGGCCTGTCTACTGCTTGATAAATCAATTGCAGCGATTAAACGATAGCCAGGAAGCGACGTCATTTCCATTTTAGCAATGACGTCATTCATTACCTTTGTTCCATGCAGCTGTTCTACGAGTTTTCTTTAGCGTGCGTAGTTAGCGTTGAGATCGATGATAAATATTTCTTGTGTGATTAGATATTTTGTGGATTTGTTCCTTTTGAGTTTACGATTCGAGTCTTTTGCGGATTAATCCGCAAAAGACTCGAATCGTAAACTCAAAGGAACAAATCTTGTGAGATTGGTGAAGAAGATGAGTCGACTCTTTCGCCGATTGTTCGACGAAGGTGGCAGACGTCGCTGATTCGTGTCCAGCGCCGTCGGAGGAACTGGAGAAGACCGTCTCGTCGACTTCGGAGACACCGGAGGAACTGGAGAAGGCCGTTCCCTCGACTTTGGAGACACCGGAGGAACTGGAGAAGGCCGTTTCGTCGACGTTGGAGACACCGGAGGAACTGGAGAAGGCCGTTCCCTCGACTTTGGAGACACCGGAGGAACTGGAGAAGGCCGTTTCGTCGACTTTGGAGACACCGGAGGAACTGGAGAAGGCCGTTCCCTCGACTTTGGAGACACCGGAGGAACTGGAGAAGGCCGTTTCGTCGACGTTGGAGACACCGGAGGAACTGGAGAAGGCCGTTCCCTCGACTTTGGAGACACCGGAGGAACTGGAGAAGGCCGTTTCGTCGACTTTGGAGACACCGGAGGAACTGGAGAAGGCCGTTTCGTCGACTTTGGAGACACCGGAGGAAGTCGAAGAGTCAGCGATTGTCGACTCGGCTGTCGAAGAGGTAGGCCTAGGCTCGTCTTCTTTCTGTCTATCCTTCTTTCTATCTGTCACAACTTGTCTGGAGTATCGATGTGACGAAAAGCATTTCGGGTGACTCGATCGTTGAGTTAGCTCCAGTGTGTCTTCAGATTCAGATTGTTTTATTGATCACCATGTAAGAAAATGCATTTCCAAACAGTCACATACAATGGCGCCAATAGGTAAACCCATAAGGAACATATTAAGGTTCCGCTCTCATGGTCACCCTACTTACATTAATCATAATCTTTCTTCTCTTCCGTCAGTGATCTGACGATTAGGCCTTTACGAAACTTCTCCAAAGTTCATGTAAAGGTTTCTTGGTCTCTTTGCCGGGTGATGACCAGTTCTCTCCCGGTAGGGTAAGGAGGCCGGTGGGCCATTTGGCCTCATTCGCCCTAAGGTGTCCTTCCAGCCCCTGCCGCCTGCGTTAGCCATCCTTTTCCGGGTTCCTGGTGAGCCTGTCCACCTCGCGTGTCGCCCTAGGAGGTTCTTCGGCCATTGCCTTCTCCCCTGATGGCATAGCCTCACCAGGCTATCCCCTACTTCGGATGTTCACCCCCCACCACGGTGAGGTGCAGGTCGGTCTTTGGGGGGGGGATTGATGATTATATGATTGTATGTATTAATCATAATACATACAATCATATAATCATCAATTGAAGGGCTTGCCTCAATAACCAGGTATGTCGACATACCTGGTTTATGTGAAAAAGTATGCCAGCGTGCTTGGAATATTGTATTCTACATACCCTGCAAATTTGGTGCAAATCTGATTATTTTTGAATTGGCTTTTGGATAAAAAAGTTTGCCGACATATGGTATTTAGCAGCCGGCAGCATTACTCCAGTGCAATAACCCGGTTTGATAAAAAAATTGTCGTTTTTTCTGGTAATCTTTGAATTTAAACCGGTGCAATAATCAGGTTATTTGACATACCCGGTTATTGTCACTTACTTACTCTACAAATTCACTGATTTGGCGTTATTTTTTCCTTACTTTAATGTAGTTATGATGACTTACCTTCTTATTGAAAGATTAATTTTACTGTGTGCTAGTCACCATTTGGTGCAAGAATAAGGTATGTCGACTAACAGCAGATGATTTTTGCCTAATACTGGGTTACTGAGTGTCAATAACCAGGTATGAAGCAAAATGTCGTGAAAAAAACATTAATGTTATCTTTTGCATTGCATTATGTAACAATTTCGTGCAAACAGTAATAACTCACATGGTGCTTCAAACAGCTTGTCGATATCTCGTAAAATGGCTTAGATACAACGGTTTGAAGTGTAAAATCTTTGAAGCCATTTTCCCAAAACTCAAAAAATCGGACATACCTGGTTATTGCTGCAAGCCCTTCAATTGGTGACAACAGTATACTAAACAAGATTAAATCAGTATACATAAATGACAAATTTATGATAAATCTGTCATAAGAGATGGAAAAAAAACAACAGTAGTTCCAGTGCAAATAAACACATAATGCAGTCATGTGTGTGCATCCAAGAGATATAGTTTCAGTTTTTGTTTAAATTGATGTATAGGGGCCTAGTAGATAAACCAGTAAGTTCAACAGGCAAGGAATTCCAGAATAGCGGGCCACAAGACTTCGATGCTATGCTGCTTAACAGTAAGTAAGTAAGTAAGTAAGTAAGTAAGTAAGTAAGTAAGTAAGTAAGTAAGTAAGTGAGTGAGTAAGTAAGTAAGTAAGTAAGCAAGCAAGTAAGTAAGTAAGTAAGTATATTCTTTATTATACCACCTCCAAACGCACTGTGGTTAACAATACAGGTTATACAAATAGATGCATAAGAAACTAATAAATATAATAGCATACCGAAAGATAGACTTAATTTCGGTCAAGTGTTCAAATAAGTGAGTGAGTATTATTTAACAAATGTTAGTGTTGGATAGAGACCATAAATTATATAACAATTTTAGAGGTACAACATCCTAGTTGTGTGCACACTACCTTGATGGTACTTGTTGAGCGATTGTGTGTAATGATCGTGTACCTCAGAATTTTTACAAAAACAATGATTGAAATTCACAGGCAGTAGACTCGATTGAAGTTTGAACATAAATAGTCCAACTTGCAACTTATTTATCATGCATTCAAAAGGCCATATTCCCAAACTCAGAAATAACGGTCGAGTTGCAGCTCTAAAGGGTAAATTACATATAGTTCGAATGGCTCGCTTCTGCAGAGTTTTAAGAGTTGTTAAGCGAGTATGATACGTGGAAGCCCATGAAATATTACAGTACGATATATAAGGGTATATTAAAGAGTATTCACAAGTATATATTGCGCCTTTGAGACGAGCAGCGTCAAGCATTGTCCTGACCCTAGGGCTAAGCCTTGCAATAGGCCTACTAAAGAACAAGTCTGTAGTCGTAAAATTAGAGATGAGTACACGCTACCGGTTAGTTTTCCGAAACAAATAAGAGGTTAGTACAACGATTTTTGTGAGGTGAGTAAGCTTATACGGTCTCTAGAGATGAGTACACGCTGTATACCGGCGTATACCCTCGACTAAAGAGCGACTCGGATGAGGCGACAGTAGGCCAAGAAGACGCGGTCCCTGTTGCAGTGAGAGAGGCGGGACAGCCGCCAGCTGTGCCACTGCGTAGTTGTCTGAAAGTTCCACCAACACTGGGCGCCACAGAAGAGTTCGAAGGTCGTCTTGAAGGTAAAAGGATTCGGTGGTCGGACGATCTCTTCTCTTTCTGGTCATTCGAATAGGGCTTGTTCGAGGACATCGAAATCCTTACCATCTGCCCAGGGGACGATGGCAGCGAAGACTTGTGGCGAGTTACGTCTATGGGTACCCAGAGGACCTGACTGTCTTTACGGTAAGCTCGGACGCAGCTCATGATGTGGAGCTTGGAAGCAAGCTTCTTGATAGGCCTAATTGCAAGACAGTCAGCATCGGTCAGGTTCCTGCGGATGCTGTTGATGAGGATGGTCGTTTGTCTGCAGAGATGCCTGACTAAGACGTTGTGGTCTTTCGAACCGTTCCGCTAATAGGACCCCTTATGTCTGTGAGCCTGTGTCTACATGCACGTCTGTACCAACAATAGGTGCTTGGCTATCTTTTTAGTTTAATATTATCATTGCCATTAAAGGAAAATGTACAACAGTATCCACATTCATCAGTAGCCACTGAACGAAAGAATATATATTGCGTCGAGAAACACTGAATAAAATTGTCTAAAGAGAACATAATACGCGAACATGCAATACTTACGATATCCACTGTTTAATGACATTTTGTAGCTTCCACGGCTCTATACTTCGACTGAGAAACAAACGATTGAACGAATATGAGGAATATATAATATTGAGATAAAGTGCGAATTAAAAATTACCTGAGTCTAAAGAGATTGTAATGCTATTATTGACATCCACTGCATAATAACATCAGATTGTAATGCTATTATTGACATCCACTGCATAATAACATCTTGCGGCAGCCTTACTGGCAATCACCAAGGAACCCCGTAGTGTCGAGGAAAGCTTAAATAAAAGTGTCTAAAAACATACTATTAAAATACGACCCACCTAGTTGTTGTGGGGCCACAAGTGTCCATCTTTTCTTAATACTGGTCACGTTATTGAATAACGGACGGTCAGAAATTGTTGAGTGAACTCATTTCGTCGGAAGGAGAGACCAATGAGGCTTATATATAGCAACTGTTAAACTGAAATAAAGGTTTCTAAGGATTGACCATAATCTCACTCTTGATATCAATTATTATTAGCGACATCTAGCGTCTGTCAGGCCCGTTGAATTCGTCCTTGCACCTTACATATTCACATATGTCTGTTTCTAAATGCACGGCTGTAGCACAGTAAATGCTTGGCTATCTTTTTAGTTTAATATTATTATTTCCATTACAGGAAAATAAACAACAATATTCACATTCATCAGTAGCGATTCAACGAAAATATATATATTGCGTCGGGAAACACTGAATAAAGGTCTCTTAAGAGAACATAATACGCGTAAATGCATTACTTGCGATATCCACTGTTGAATGACATTTTATGGCTTCCACGGCCATATACATAGACTGAGAAACAAACGATTGAACGAATATGAGGAATACATAATATTGAGATAAAGTGCGAATTAAAAATTACCTGAGTCTAAAGAGATTGTAATGCTAGTATTGACATCCACTGCACAATAACATCTTGCGGCAGCCTTTCTGGCAATCACCAAGGAACCCCGTAGTTTCGAGGAAAGCTTAAATAAAGTGTCTAAAGACAAACTATTAAAACACTGCTGACCTAGTGGTTGTGGGGGCCACTAACGTCCATCTTTTCTTAATAATAGTCACGTTATTGAATAAAGGACGCTCAGAAATTTGGGACTCAATCCGTCTGAACGAAAAGACCAATGAGTCTTATATAAAGCAACTGTTAAACTGAAATAAAGGTTTCTAAAGAGAGACCATAATCTCAATCTAGATATCAGTTTTCACTAGCGACATCTAGCGTCTGTCAGGGCCGTTGAATTCGTCCTTGTACCTTACATACTCACATATGTCTGTGAGCCCATCTGTCTGTTTCTATATGCACTTCTGGACCAACAATAGGTGTTTGACCATATTTTCTTTAATATTGTCATTTCCATTAAAGGAAAATGTACACCAATATCCACATTCGTTAGTAGCGACTGAACAAAAGAATATATATTGCGTCGAGAAACACTGAATAAAAGTGTCTAAAGAGAACATAATACGCGCACATGCAATAATTACGATATACACTGTTTAATGACATTTTGTAGCTTCCACGGCTCTTTACATCGACTGAGAAACAAACGATTGAACGAATATGAGGAATATATAATATTGAGATAAAGTGCGAATTAAAAATTACCTGAGTCTAAAGAGATTGTAATGCTATTATTGACATCCACTGCATAATAACATCAGATTGTAATGCTATTATTGACATCCACTGCATAATAACATCTTGCGGCAGCCTTTCTGGCAATCACCAAGGAACCCCGCAGTGTCGAGGAAAGCTTAAATAAAAGTGTCTAAAAACATTGTATCAAAATACGACCCACCTAGTTGTTGTGGGGCCACAAGCGTCCATCTTTTCTTAATAATGGTCACGTTATTGAATAACGGACGGTCAGAAATTGTTGAGTAAACTCATTTCGTCGGAAGGAGAGACCAATGAGGCTTATATATAGCAACTGTTAAACTGAAATAAAGGTTTCTAAGGATTGACCATAATCTCACTCTTGATATCAATTATTATTAGCGACATCTAGCGTCTGTCAGGCCCGTTGAATTCGTCCTTATACCTTACCTATTCAATCAATCAATCAATCAAATGCTTTTATTGTTCCACATAAACATATAGGCATGAAAATAACAAGTACATATTACATGCAGTGACAATGGCAGTACCCAAAGGAGCGAACCGTTCCGCTACTAGGGCCCCTTATGTCTGTGAGCCTGTGTCTACATGCACGTCTGTACCAACAATAGGTGCTTGGCTATCTTTTTAGTTTAATATTATCATTCCCATTAAAGAAAATGTACAACAGTATCCACATTTCTCAGTAGCGACCGAACAAAAGAATATATATTGTTTGTTTCTAAATGCACGTCTGTAGCACAATAAATGCTTGGCTATCTTTTTAGTTTAATATTATTATTTCCATTAAAGGAAAATAAACAACAATATTCACATTCATCAGTAGCGATTCAACGAAAATATATATATTGCGTCGGGAAACACTGAATAAAGGTCTCTTAAGAGAACATAATACGCGTAAATGCATTACTTGCGATATCCACTGTTGAATGACATTTTCTGGCTTCCACGGCCCTATACATAGACTGAGAAACAAACGATTGAACGAATATGAGGACTACATAATATTGAGATAAAGCGCGAATTAAAACTTACCTGAGTCTAAAGAGATTGTAATGCTATTATTGACATTTCCTGCATAATAACATCTTGCGGCAGCCTTTCTGGCAATCACCAAAGAACCCCGTAGTTTCGAGGAAAGCTTAAATAAAGTGTCTAAAGACAAACTATTAAAACACTGCTGACCTAGTGGTTGTGGGGGCCACCAACGTCCATCTTTTCTTAATAATAGTCACGTTATTGAATAACGGACGGTCAGAAATTGTTGAGTAAACTCATTTCGTCGGAAGGAAAGACCAATGAGGCTTATATAAAGCAACTGTTAAACTGAAATAAAGGTTTCTAAGGATTGACCATAATCTCACTCTTGATATCAATTATTATTAGCGACATCTAGCGTCTGTCAGGCCCGTTGAATTCGTCCTTGCACCTTACATATTCACATATGTCTGTTTCTAAATGCACGGCTGTAGCACAATAAATGCTTGGCTATCTTTTTAGTTTAATATTATTATTTCCATTACAGGAAAATAAACAACAATATTCACATTCATCAGTAGCGATTCAACGAAAATATATATATTGCGTCGGGAAACACTGAATAAAGGTCTCTTAAGAGAACATAATACGCGTAAATGCATTACTTGCGATATCCACTGTTGAATGACATTTTATGGCTTCCACGGCCATATACATAGACTGAGAAACAAACGATTGAACGAATATGAGGAATACATAATATTGAGATAAAGTGCGAATTAAAAATTACCTGAGTCTAAAGAGATTGTAATGCTAGTATTGACATCCACTGCACAATAACATCTTGCGGCAGCCTTTCTGGCAATCACCAAGGAACCCCGTAGTTTCGAGGAAAGCTTAAATAAAGTGTCTAAAGACAAACTATTAAAACACTGCTGACCTAGTGGTTGTGGGGGCCACTAACGTCTATCTTTTCTTAATAATAGTCACGTTATTGAATAACGGACGCTCAGAAATTTGGGACTCAATCCGTCTGAACGAAAAGACCAATGAGTCTTATATAAAGCAACTGTTAAACTGAAATAAAGGTTTCTAAAGAGAGACCATAATCTCAATCTAGATATCAGTTTTCACTAGCGACATCTAGCGTCTGTCAGGGCCGTTGAATTCGTCCTTGTACCTTACATACTCACATATGTCTGTGAGCCCATCTGTCTGTTTTTCTATGCACTTCTGGACCAACAATAGGTGTTTGACCATCTTTTCTTTAATATTGTCATTTCCATTAAAGGAAAATGTACACCAATATCCACATTCGTTAGTAGCGACTGAACAAAAGAATATATATTGCGTCGAGAAACACTGAATAAAAGTGTCTAAAGAGAACATAATACGCGCTCATGCAATACTTACGATATCCACTGCTTAGTGATATCTTGTGGCTTCCACGGCCCCTTACATCGACTGAAGAAGAAACGATTGAACGAAAATAAGTAATATATAATGCTGAGACAAAGTGCAAATTAAAAATTACCAGAGTCTAAAGATATTGCAATGTTATTATTCACATCCACAGCTTACCGACATCTTGCGGCAGCCTTCTGGTAATCCACGGAGAACCCGTTGTTCCGAGGAAAGCTTAAATAAAGTGTTTAAAAACATACTATTAAAATACCACACACCAAGTGGTTAGCGTCCATTTTTCTTAATAATAGTCACGTTATTGAATAACGGACGGTCAGAAATTTACTCAATCCGTCTGAAGAAAAGACCAATAAGGCCTAAATATAGCAACACTTAAACTGAAATAAAGGTTTCTAAAGAGAGACCATAATCTCACTCTAGATATCAATTATTGTTAGCGACATCTAGCGTCTGTCAGGCCCGTTGAATTCGTCCATGCACCTTACATATTCACATATGTCTGTTTCTAAATGCACGTCTGTACCAACAATAGGTGCTTGGCTATCTGATTAGTTTAATATTATCATTCCAATTAAAGGTAAATGTACAACAGTATCCACATTCATCAGTAGCGACTGAACGAAAGAATATATTGCGTCGAGAAACACTGAATAAAAGTGTCTAAAGAGAACATAGTACGCGTAAATGCATTACTTGCGATATCCTCTGTTGAATGACATTTTGTGGCTTCCACAGCCATATACATAGACTGAGAAACAAACGATTGAACGAATATGAGGAATACATAATATTGAGATAAAGTGCGAATTAAAAATTACCTGAGTCTAAAGAGATTGTAATGCTATTATTGACATCCACTGCATAATAACATCTTGCGGCAGCCTTTCTGGCTGCCGCAAGATGTTTCTGGCCCCGTAGTTTCGACGAAATCTTAAATAAAGTGTCTAAAGACAAACTATTAAAACACGGCTGACCTAGTGGTTGTGGGGGCCACTAACGTCCATCTTTTCTTAATAATATTCACGTTATTGAATAACGGACGCTCAGAAATTTGGGACTCAATCCTTCTGAACGAAAGACCAATGAGTCTTATATAAAGCAACTGTTAAACTGAAATAAAGGTTTCTAAAGAGAGACCATAATCTCAATCTAGATATCAGTTTTCACTAGCGACATCTAGCGTCTGTCAGGGCCGTTGAATTCGTCCTTGTACCTTACATACTCACATATGTCTGTGAGCCCATCTGTCTGTTTCTATATGCACTTCTGGACCAACAATAGGTGTTTGACCATATTTTCTTTAATATTGTCATTTCCATTAAAGGAAAATGTACACCAATATCCACATTCGTTAGTAGCGACTGAACAAAAGAATATATATTGCGTCGAGAAACACTGAATAAAAGTGTCTAAAGAGAACATAATACGCGCACATGCAATAATTACGATATACACTGTTTAATGACATTTTGTAGCTTCCACGGCTCTTTACATCGACTGAGAAACAAACGATTGAACGAATATGAGGAATATATAATATTGAGATAAAGTGCGAATTAAAAATTACCTGAGTCTAAAGAGATTGTAATGCTATTATTGACATCCACTGCATAATAACATCAGATTGTAATGCTATTATTGACATCCACTGCATAATAACATCTTGCGCAGCCTTTCTGGCAATCACCAAGGAACCCCGCAGTGTCGAGGAAAGCTTAAATAAAAGTGTCTAAAAACATTGTATCAAAATACGACCCACCTAGTTGTTGTGGGGCCACAAGCGTCCATCTTTTCTTAATAATGGTCACGTCATTGAATAACGGACGGTCAGAAATTGTTGAGTAAACTCATTTCGTCGGAAGGAGAGACCAATGAGGCTTATATATAGCAACTGTTAAACTGAAATAAAGGTTTCTAAGGATTGACCATAATCTCACTCTTGATATCAATTATTATTAGCGACATCTAGCGTCTGTCAGGCCCGTTGAATTCGTCCTTATACCTTACCTATTCAATCAATCAATCAATCAAAATGCTTTTATTGTTCCACATAAACATATAGGCATGAAAATAACAAGTACATATTACATGCAGTGACAATGACAGTACCCAAAGGAGCGAACCGTTCCGCTACTAGGGCCCCTTATGTCTGTGAGCCTGTGTCTACATGCACGTCTGTACCAACAATAGGTGCTTGGCTATCTTTTTAGTTTAATATTATCATTCCCATTAAAGAAAATGTACAACAGTATCCACATTTCTCAGTAGCGACTGAACAAAAGAATATATATTGTTTGTTTCTAAATGCACGTCTGTAGCACAATAAATGCTTGGCTATCTTTTTAGTTTAATATTATTATTTCCATTAAAGGAAAATAAACAACAATATTCACATTCATCAGTAGCGATTCAACGAAAATATATATATTGCGTCGGGAAACACTGAATAAAGGTCTCTTAAGAGAACATAATACGCGTAAATGCATTACTTGCGATATCCACTGTTGAATGACATTTTCTGGCTTCCACGGCCCTATACATAGACTGAGAAACAAACGATTGAACGAATATGAGGACTACATAATATTGAGATAAAGCGCGAATTAAAACTTACCTGAGTCTAAAGAGATTGTAATGCTATTATTGACATTTCCTGCATAATAACATCTTGCGGCAGCCTTTCTGGCAATCACCAAAGAACCCCGTAGTTTCGAGGAAAGCTTAAATAAAGTGTCTAAAGACAAACTATTAAAACACTGCTGACCTAGTGGTTGTGGGGGCCACCAACGTCCATCTTTTCTTAATAATAGTCACGTTATTGAATAACGGACGGTCAGAAATTGTTGAGTAAACTCATTTCGTCGGAAGGAAAGACCAATGAGGCTTATATATAGCAACTGTTAAACTGAAATAAAGGTTTCTAAGGATTGACCATAATCTCACTCTTGATATCAATTATTATTAGCGACATCTAGCGTCTGTCAGGCCCGTTGAATTCGTCCTTGCACCTTACATATTCACATATGTCTGTTTCTAAATGCACGGCTGTAGCACAATAAATGCTTGGCTATCTTTTTAGTTTAATATTATTATTTCCATTACAGGAAAATAAACAACAATATTCACATTCATCAGTAGCGATTCAACGAAAATATATATATTGCGTCGGGAAACACTGAATAAAGGTCTCTTAAGAGAACATAATACGCGTCAATGCATTACTTGCGATATCCACTGTTGAATGACATTTTATGGCTTCCACGGCCATATACATAGACTGAGAAACAAACGATTGAACGAATATGAGGAATACATAATATTGAGATAAAGTGCGAATTAAAAATTACCTGAGTCTAAAGAGATTGTAATGCTAGTATTGACATCCACTGCACAATAACATCTTGCGGCAGCCTTTCTGGCAATCACCAAGGAACCCCGTAGTTTCGAGGAAAGCTTAAATAAAGTGTCTAAAGACAAACTATTAAAACACTGCTGACCTAGTGGTTGTGGGGGCCACTAACGTCTATCTTTTCTTAATAATAGTCACGTTATTGAATAACGGACGCTCAGAAATTTGGGACTCAATCCGTCTGAACGAAAAGACCAATGAGTCTTATATAAAGCAACTGTTAAACTGAAATAAAGGTTTCTAAAGAGAGACCATAATCTCAATCTAGATATCAGTTTTCACTAGCGACATCTAGCGTCTGTCAGGGCCGTTGAATTCGTCCTTGTACCTTACATACTCACATATGTCTGTGAGCCCATCTGTCTGTTTTTCTATGCACTTCTGGACCAACAATAGGTGTTTGACCATCTTTTCTTTAATATTGTCATTTCCATTAAAGGAAAATGTACACCAATATCCACATTCGTTAGTAGCGACTGAACAAAAGAATATATATTGCGTCGAGAAACACTGAATAAAAGTGTCTAAAGAGAACATAATACGCGCTCATGCAATACTTACGATATCCACTGCTTAGTGATATCTTGTGGCTTCCACGGCCCCTTACATCGACTGAGGAAGAAACGATTGAACGAAAATAAGTAATATATAATGCTGAGACAAAGTGCAAATTAAAAATTACCAGAGTCTAAAGATATTGCAATGTTATTATTCACATCCACAGCTTACCGACATCTTGCGGCAGCCTTCTGGTAATCCACGGAGAACCCGTTGTTCCGAGGAAAGCTTAAATAAAGTGTTTAAAAACATACTATTAAAATACCACACACCAAGTGGTTAGCGTCCATTTTTCTTAATAATAGTCACGTTATTGAATAACGGACGGTCAGAAATTTACTCAATCCGTCTGAAGAAAAGACCAATAAGGCCTAAATATAGCAACACTTAAACTGAAATAAAGGTTTCTAAAGAGAGACCATAATCTCACTCTAGATATCAATTATTGTTAGCGACATCTAGCGTCTGTCAGGCCCGTTGAATTCGTCCATGCACCTTACATATTCACATATGTCTGTTTCTAAATGCACGTCTGTACCAACAATAGGTGCTTGGCTATCTGATTAGTTTAATATTATCATTCCAATTAAAGGTAAATGTACAACAGTATCCACATTCATCAGTAGCGACTGAACGAAAGAATATATTGCGTCGAGAAACACTGAATAAAAGTGTCTAAAGAGAACATAGTACGCGTAAATGCATTACTTGCGATATCCTCTGTTGAATGACATTTTGTGGCTTCCACAGCCATATACATAGACTGAGAAACAAACGATTGAACGAATATGAGGAATACATAATATTGAGATAAAGTGCGAATTAAAAATTACCTGAGTCTAAAGAGATTGTAATGCTATTATTGACATCCACTGCATAATAACATCTTGCGGCAGCCTTTCTGGCTGCCGCAAGATGTTTCTGGCCCCGTAGTTTCGACGAAATCTTAAATAAAGTGTCTAAAGACAAACTATTAAAACACGGCTGACCTAGTGGTTGTGGGGGCCACTAACGTCCATCTTTTCTTAATAATATTCACGTTATTGAATAACGGACGCTCAGAAATTTGGGACTCAATCCTTCTGAACGAAAGACCAATGAGTCTTATATAAAGCAACTGTTAAACTGAAATAAAGGTTTCTAAAGAGAGACCATAATCTCAATCTAGATATCAGTTTTCACTAGCGACATCTAGCGTCTGTCAGGGCCGTTGAATTCGTCCTTGTACCTTACATACTCACATATGTCTGTGAGCCCATCTGTCTGTTTCTATATGCACTTCTGGACCAACAATAGGTGTTTGACCATATTTTCTTTAATATTGTCATTTCCATTAAAGGAAAATGTACACCAATATCCACATTCGTTAGTAGCGACTGAACAAAAGAATATATATTGCGTCGAGAAACACTGAATAAAAGTGTCTAAAGAGAACATAATACGCGCACATGCAATAATTACGATATACACTGTTTAATGACATTTTGTAGCTTCCACGGCTCTTTACATCGACTGAGAAACAAACGATTGAACGAATATGAGGAATATATAATATTGAGATAAAGTGCGAATTAAAAATTACCTGAGTCTAAAGAGATTGTAATGCTATTATTGACATCCACTGCATAATAACATCAGATTGTAATGCTATTATTGACATCCACTGCATAATAACATCTTGCGCAGCCTTTCTGGCAATCACCAAGGAACCCCGCAGTGCCGAGGAAAGCTTAAATAAAAGTGTCTAAAAACATTGTATCAAAATACGACCCACCTAGTTGTTGTGGGGCCACAAGCGTCCATCTTTTCTTAATAATGGTCACGTCATTGAATAACGGACGGTCAGAAATTGTTGAGTAAACTCATTTCGTCGGAAGGAGAGACCAATGAGGCTTATATATAGCAACTGTTAAACTGAAATAAAGGTTTCTAAGGATTGACCATAATCTCACTCTTGATATCAATTATTATTAGCGACATCTAGCGTCTGTCAGGCCCGTTGAATTCGTCCTTATACCTTACCTATTCAATCAATCAATCAATCAAAATGCTTTTATTGTTCCACATAAACATATAGGCATGAAAATAACAAGTACATATTACATGCAGTGACAATGACAGTACCCAAAGGAGCGAACCGTTCCGCTACTAGGGCCCCTTATGTCTGTGAGCCTGTGTCTACATGCACGTCTGTACCAACAATAGGTGCTTGGCAATCTTTTTAGTTTAATATTATCATTCCCATTAAAGAAAATGTACAACAGTATCCACATTTCTCAGTAGCGACTGAACAAAAGAATATATATTGTTTGTTTCTAAATGCACGTCTGTAGCACAATAAATGCTTGGCTATCTTTTTAGTTTAATATTATTATTTCCATTAAAGGAAAATAAACAACAATATTCACATTCATCAGTAGCGATTCAACGAAAATATATATATTGCGTCGGGAAACACTGAATAAAGGTCTCTTAAGAGAACATAATACGCGTAAATGCATTACTTGCGATATCCACTGTTGAATGACATTTTCTGGCTTCCACGGCCCTATACATAGACTGAGAAACAAACGATTGAACGAATATGAGGACTACATAATATTGAGATAAAGCGCGAATTAAAACTTACCTGAGTCTAAAGAGATTGTAATGCTATTATTGACATTTCCTGCATAATAACATCTTGCGGCAGCCTTTCTGGCAATCACCAAAGAACCCCGTAGTTTCGAGGAAAGCTTAAATAAAGTGTCTAAAGACAAACTATTAAAACACTGCTGACCTAGTGGTTGTGGGGGCCACCAACGTCCATCTTTTCTTAATAATAGTCACGTTATTGAATAACGGACGGTCAGAAATTGTTGAGTAAACTCATTTCGTCGGAAGGAAAGACCAATGAGGCTTATATATAGCAACTGTTAAACTGAAATAAAGGTTTCTAAGGATTGACCATAATCTCACTCTTGATATCAATTATTATTAGCGACATCTAGCGTCTGTCAGGCCCGTTGAATTCGTCCTTGCACCTTACATATTCACATATGTCTGTTTCTAAATGCACGGCTGTAGCACAATAAATGCTTGGCTATCTTTTTAGTTTAATATTATTATTTCCATTACAGGAAAATAAACAACAATATTCACATTCATCAGTAGCGATTCAACGAAAATATATATATTGCGTCGGGAAACACTGAATAAAGGTCTCTTAAGAGAACATAATACGCGTAAATGCATTACTTGCGATATCCACTGTTGAATGACATTTTATGGCTTCCACGGCCATATACATAGACTGAGAAACAAACGATTGAACGAATATGAGGAATACATAATATTGAGATAAAGTGCGAATTAAAAATTACCTGAGTCTAAAGAGATTGTAATGCTAGTATTGACATCCACTGCACAATAACATCTTGCGGCAGCCTTTCTGGCAATCACCAAGGAACCCCGTAGTTTCGAGGAAAGCTTAAATAAAGTGTCTAAAGACAAACTATTAAAACACTGCTGACCTAGTGGTTGTGGGGGCCACTAACGTCCATCTTTTCTTAATAATAGTCACGTTATTGAATAACGGACGCTCAGAAATTTGGGACTCAATCCGTCTGAACGAAAGACCAATGAGTCTTATATAAAGCAACTGTTAAACTGAAATAAAGGTTTCTAAAGAGAGACCATAATCTCAATCTAGATATCAGTTTTCACTAGCGACATCTAGCGTCTGTCAGGGCCGTTGAATTCGTCCTTGTACCTTACATACTCACATATGTCTGTGAGCCCATCTGTCTGTTTCCATATGCACTTCTGGACCAACAATAGGTGTTTGACCATCTTTTCTTTAATATTGTCATTTCCATTAAAGGAAAATGTACACCAATATCCACATTCGTTAGTAGCGACTGAACAAAAGAATATATTGCGTCGATTAACACTGAATAAAAGTGTATAAAGAGAACATAATACGCGCACATGCAATAATTACGATATACACTGTTTAATGACATTTTGTAGCTTCCACGGCTCTTTACATCGACTGAGAAACAAACGATTGAACGAATATGAGGAATATATAATATTGAGATGAAGTGCGAATTAAAAATTACCTGAGTCTAAAGAGATTGTAATGCTATTATTGACATCCACTGCATAACGACATCTTGCGGCAGCCTTTCTGGCAATCACCAAGGAACCCCGTAGTGTCGAGGAAAGCTTAAATAAAAGTGTCTAAAAACATACTATTAAAATACGACCCACCTAGTTGTTGTGGGGCCACAAGCGTCCATCTTTTCTTAATAATGGTCACGTTATTGAATAACGGACGATCAGAAATTGTTGAGTAAACTCATTTCGTCGGAAGGAAAGACCAATGAGGCTTATATAAAGCAACTGTTAAACTGAAATAAAGGTTTCTAAGGATTGACCATAATCTCACTCTTGATATCAATTATTATTAGCGACATCTAGCGTCTGTCAGGCCCGTTGAATTCGTCCTTGCACCTTACATATTCACATATGTCTGTTTCTAAATGCACGGCTGTAGCACAATAAATGCTTGGTTATCTTTTTAGTTTAATATTATTATTTCCATTAAAGGAAAAAACAACAACAATATTCACATTCATCAGTAGCGATTCAACGAAAATATATATATTGCGTCGGGAAACACTGAATAAAGGTCTCTTAAGAGAACATAATACGCGTAAATGCATTACTTGCGATATCCACTGTTGAATGACATTTTCTGGCTTCCACGGCCATATACATAGACTGAGAAACAAACGATTGAACGAATATGAGGAATACATAATATTGAGATAAAGTGCGAATTAAAAATTACCTGAATCTAAAGAGATTGTAATGCTATTATTGACATCCACTGCACAATAACATCTTGCGGCAGCCTTCTGGCAAATCCCAAAGGAACCCCGTAGTTTAGAGGAAAGCTTAAATAAAGTGTCTAAAAACAAACTAGTAAATACGGCTGACCTAGTGGTTGTGGGGGCCACTAGCGTCTATCTTATTATTATTATTCTTAATAATAGTCACGTTATTGAATAACGGACGCTCAGAAATTGGAGACTCATTTCGTCTGAAGGAAAGACCAATAAGGCTTATATATGGCAACTGTTAAACTGAAATAAAGGTTTCTAAAGAGAGACCATAATCTCAATCTAGATATCAGTTATCACTAGCGATATCTAGCGTCTGTCAGGGCCGTTGAATTCGTCCTTGTACCTTACATATTCACATATGTCTGTGGGCCCATCTGTCTGTTTGTAAATGCACGTCTGTACCAACAATAGGTGTTTGGCCATCTTTTCTTTAATATTCTCATTTCCATTAAAGGAAAATGTACACCAATATCCACATTCGTTAGTAGCGACTGAACGAAAAAAAATATATATAACGTCAAGAAACACTGAATAAAGGTGTCTAGAGAGAACATAGTACGCGCTCATGCAATACTTACGATATCCACTGTTTAGTGATATCTTGTGTCTTCCACGGCCCCTTACATCGTCTGAGGAAGAAACGATTGAACGAAAATAAGTAATATATAATGCTGAGACAAAGTGCAAATTAAAAATTACCAGAGTCTAAAGATATTGCAATGTTATTATTCACATCCACAGCTTACCGACATCTTGCGGCAGCCTTCTGGTAATCCACGGAGAACCCGTTGTTCCGAGGAAAGCTTAAATAAAGTGTTTAAAAACATACTATTAAAATACCACACACCAAGTGGTTAGCGTCCATTTTTCTTAATAATAGTCACGTTATTGAATAACGGACGGTCAGAAATTTACTCAATCCGTCTGAAGAAAAGACCAATAAGGCCTAAATATAGCAACACTTAAACTGAAATAAAGGTTTCTAAAGAGAGACCATAATCTCACTCTAGATATCAATTATTGTTAGCGACATCTAGCGTCTGTCAGGCCCGTTGAATTCGTCCATGCACCTTACATATTCACATATGTCTGTTTCTAAATGCACGTCTGTACCAACAATAGGTGCTTGGCTATCTGATTAGTTTAATATTATCATTCCAATTAAAGGAAAATGTACAACAGTATCCACATTCATCAGTAGCGACTGAACGAAAGAATATATTGCGTCGAGAAACACTGAATAAAAGTGTCTAAAGAGAACATAGTACGCGTAAATGCATTACTTGCGATATCCTCTGTTGAATGACATTTTGTGGCTTCCACGGCCATATACATAGACTGAGAAACAAACGATTGAACGAATATGAGGAATACATAATATTGAGATAAAGTGCGAATTAAAAATTACCTGAGTCTAAAGAGATTGTAATGCTATTATTGACATCCACTGCATAATAACATCTTGCGGCAGCCTTTCTGGCTGCCGCAAGATGTTTCTGGCCCCGTAGTTTCGACGAAATCTTAAATAAAGTGTCTAAAGACAAACTAACACGGCTGACCTAGTGGTTGTGGGGGCCATTAACGTCCATCTTTTCTTAATAATATTCACGTTATTGAATAACGGACGCTCAGAAATTTGGGACTCAATCCTTCTGAACGATGGATGGATGGATTCCAAGTTAAACGACAGCTTATGACAACAAAGGCCGTTGCCGTCGACAGAAATTTGTTTGGCTTAAGACCAATGAGTCTTATATAAAGCAACTGTTAAACTGAAATAAAGGTTTCTAAAGAGAGACCATAATCTCAATCTAGATATCAGTTTTCACTAGCGACATCTAGCGTCTGTCAGGGCCGTTGAATTCGTCCTTGTACCTTACATACTCACATATGTCTGTGAGCCCATCTGTCTGTTTCTATATGCACTTCTGGACCAACAATAGGTGTTTGACCATATTTTCTTTAATATTGTCATTTCCATTAAAGGAAAATGTACACCAATATCCACATTCGTTAGTAGCGACTGAACAAAAGAATATATATTGCGTCGAGAAACACTGAATAAAAGTGTCTAAAGAGAAAATAATACGCGCACATGCAATAATTACGATATACACTGTTTAATGACATTTTGTAGCTTCCACGGCTCTTTACATCGACTGAGAAACAAACGATTGAACGAATATGAGGAATATATAATATTGAGATAAAGTGCGAATTAAAAATTACCTGAGTCTAAAGAGATTGTAATGCTATTATTGACATCCACTGCATAATAACATCAGATTGTAATGCTATTATTGACATCCACTGCATAATAACATCTTGCGCAGCCTTTCTGGCAATCACCAAGGAACCCCGCAGTGTCGAGGAAAGCTTAAATAAAAGTGTCTAAAAACATTGTATCAAAATACGACCCACCTAGTTGTTGTGGGGCCACAAGCGTCCATCTTTTCTTAATAATGGTCACGTTATTGAATAACGGACGGTCAGAAATTGTTGAGTAAACTCATTTCGTCGGAAGGAGAGACCAATGAGGCTTATATATAGCAACTGTTAAACTGAAATAAAGGTTTCTAAGGATTGACCATAATCTCACTCTTAATATCAATTATTATTAGCGACATCGTCGGAAGGAGAGACCAATGAGGCTTATATATAGCAACTGTTAAACTGAAATAAAGGTTTCTAAGGATTGACCATAATCTCACTCTTGATATCAATTATTATTAGCGACATCTAGCGTCTGTCAGGCCCGTTGAATTCGTCCTTGCACCTTACATATTCAATCAATCAATCAATCAAAATGCTTTTATTGTTCCACATTCGTTAGTAGCGACTGAACAAAAGAATATATAATTATTGCGTCGAGAAACACTGAATAAAAGTGTCTAAAGAGAACATAATACGCGCACATGCAATAATTACGATATCCACTGTTTAATGACATTTTGTAGCTTCCACGGCTCTTTACATCGACTGAGAAACAAACGGTTGAACGAATATGAGGAATATATAATATTGAGATAAAGTGCGAATTAAAAATTACCTGAGTCTAAAGAGATTGTAATGCTATTATTGACATCCACTGCATAACGACATCTTGCGGCAGCCCTTCTGGCAATCACCAAGGTAATCCACGGAGAACCCGTTGTTTCGAGGAAAGCTTAAATAAAGTGTCTATAAACATACTATTAAAATACCACACACAAAGTGGTTAGCGTCCATCTTTTCGTAATAATAGTCACGTTATTGAATAACGGACGTTCAGAAATTTAGTCAATCCGTCTGAAGGAAAGACCAATAAGGCCTATATATAGCAACTCTTAAACTGAAATAATGGTTTCTAAAGAGAGACCATAATCTCACTCTAGATATCAATTATTGTTAGCGACATCTAGCGGCTGTCAGGGCCGCTGAATTCGTCCTTGTACCATACATATTCGCATCTGTCTGTTCCTAAATGCACGTCTGTAGCACAATAAATGTTTTACCATCTTTTTACTTCAATTTTATTATTTCCATTAAAGGATAATGTACAGCAATATCTCACGATATCCACTGATTAGCGATATCTTGTGGCTTCCACGGCCCTTTTAATCGACTGAGGAACAAACGATTGAATGATAATGAGGAATATATAATGCTGTGACAATGTGGAAATTAAAAATTACCTGAGTCTAAAGAGATTGTAATGCTATTATTGACATCCACTGCTTAACGACATCTTGCGGCATCCTTCTGGTAATCCCTAAGGAACCCGTACTGTCGAGGAAAGTTTAAATAAAAGTGTATAAAAAACATACTATTAAAATACTGCCCACCTAGCTGTTGTTGGGTCCACAAGCGTCCATCTTTTCTTAATAATAGTCACGTTATTGAATATCGGCCCACCAAGCTGTTGTGAGGGCCACAAGCGTCCATCTTTTCTTAATAATAGTCACGTTATTGAATAACGGACGTTCAGAAATTTACTCAATCCGTCTGAAGGAAAGACCAATAAGGCCTATATATAGCAACTCTTAAACTGAAATAAAGGTTTCTAAAGAGAGACCATAATCTCACTCTAGATATCAATTATTGTTAGCGACATCTAGCAGCTGTCAGGGCCGTTGAATTCTTCCTTGCACCTTACATATTCACATCTGTCTGTTTCTAAATGCACGGCTGTAGCACAATAAATGTTTGGCCATCTTTTTAGTTTAATTTTATTATTTCCATTAAAGGAAAATGTACACCAATATCCACACTCATCAGTAGCGACTCAACTACAAAATATATATATAATTATGGCATCGAGAAACACTGAATAAAAGTGTCTAAAGAGAATGTAACATGCGTACATGCAATACTTACGATATCCACTGTTTAATGACATCTTGTGGCTTCCACGGTCCTTTTAATCGACTGCGGAACAAACGATTGAACGAAAATGAGGAATATACAATGTTGAGACAAAGTGCAAATTAAAAATTACCTGAGTCTAAAGAGATTGTAATGCTATTATTGACATCCACTGCTTAACGACATCTTGCGGCAGCCTTCTGGCAAATCCCCAAGGAACCCCGTAGTTTCGAGGAAAGCTTAAATAAAGTGTCTAAAAACAAACTAATAAATACGGCTGACCTAGTGGTTGTGGGGGCCACTAGCGTCTATCTTATTAGTATTATTCTTAATAATAGTCACGTTATTGAATAACGGACCTTCAGAAATTGGAAACTCATTTCGTCTGAAGGAAAGACCAATAAGGCTTATATATGGCAACTGTTAAACTGAAATAAAGGTTTCTAAAGAGAGACCATAATCTCAATCTAGATATCAGTTATCACTAGCGACATCTAGCGTCTGTCAGGGCCGTTGAATTCGTCCTTGTACCTTACATATTCACATATGTCTGTGGGGTCCACTAGCGTCTATCTGTCTGTTTCTAAATGCACGTCTGTACCAGCAATACAAATAATCAAATCAAATAACATTTATTGGTCCAAAGTAGCAACACAGTAATGCCAAGTACTTCGTTAATTACACGTACATTGCACAGTAATGGAACACAGTAGATAACTAATTAATTGATACTGTAGCGGAAACCCCTGAGGCTTTTGACAGACCCTCCGAGAGTTTACTCTGCTCTTAGACCACTGTCCGCGATTTCTTTGTCTTCTAGTACCAGGATGTCGTGTGGGTGCTGTGGCCAAGAGTAGCTAGTCGTAAATGTTCTGGGGTCGGCCCTTGTGATATTCAAGGGTGCTTAATCGAGTTCTGATCAACTATTACTTAGGTAAGAGAAGTACAACGCAATCCAGTTTCAAACTTCTTGTGCTCTGAATCGGCAATTGATCGCCCTCAATTCAACGGAAAGTACAGTCAATTTCATATACAAGCTAACGACTACTCGTCGACATAATCTAACCAAGAATATCACTGCAAACAGTACCTTTCAGTTGCAAGCTGCTGAACTGAAGTAGTCACCCGTCTGACTTGACGAAGCCTCACAATTATTCAGTCCTTTAGCAATCGTAATTATCAATTCTATGACAAGAACTTCTTAGCAAGCGAAAACAACAAGAACTTCCTAGCGAGCTAAACGACAAGAGCTTCATAGCGAGTGAAAACGACAAGAGCCCTAATGAATCTTTGCGTGGCCTTATATAAGGTTTTCTAGGTCATGACCTGTGTGGTCATGGCCTGTACGGTCAGGACCTGTGCGGTCATGGCCTGTGCGGTCAGGACCAGAGAAGTCAGGACCTGTGCGGTCAGGACCCGTGCGGTCAGGACCTCTCCTGCCGGTCACCATGGTAACATGTGTGCTAGCGCGCACGCAACAACAATTGGGTTCATCGAGTTCAGTAAGCTTACGCGAAACAGCAAAATCACAGCGTGGGTGTGCATCAACAGCATTATGGAAAAACACTTAATACTAGGCATCAACAGAAATACAATTTCTCGACAATACTAAATACTTTACAAGCATAATTTCTTTGGGAGTAGAATCTTCTAGTTACTGATTTTTGTCCTAATTATCCTGTGTTATACTTGCATCGGCATTATAGCTAGGGTCAAATTTGGACACAATGGGGAATCCAGAAGGGATGAAATCCCGCTAGGAAGGGTCCCCCTAATTCAGTTATCATAAATTGGTGGGTTGAGTTGATAAGACCTATTGCTATCTGATTTACAGTATTTAAACATGTACTTTGCTTTATTTCTTCTTCTTTCCTTTCCTTCTTTTTTTATACATTCAGGACCAACAACATTACTTAACATTTAGATAATGGCATAGTGCCGAAGTAAAAATATATCATGAAATAAACACACACACAAAACAGAAAACAGAAAAAAACCGAAGAAAAACAGAAAAACAGAAAAAAAATAAAGAAAAATTTCAAAATTCAATTAGAGGAGTGACTAGTATTTTTACGTACCTGGTCCATCTTACCCCGTTCTTTGTTCATTAACAGCCAGTTCTCTAATTGTCTTTTAAATGCACATAAATTTGGGCAGTCTTTTATTTTCAGAGGTATTACATTCCAAATTAGTGGACCCTTGCATAAAATAGAAAATTTCCTTACATTAGTTCTTGCAAAGACACATCTTATAGGCCTATTAGAGGCAGTCCTTGTGGCATGTGAGTGCACTTGTGAGTTCATAGTAAAAAAGTTTGTGTATTCACGTGGAAATAATTTATTTATCGAGCAGTACATAAAATGTCCTATTTGGTATTCCAGAAGTTGGTCTAGTTTTAAGATTCCCTGTTGGCGAAATAAATCTTCAGTATGTGCTAAATGTTTTGATTTTGTTATTATCCTTATGCTCCTTTTTTGAAGTAACACCAGTTTTTTTTAGCCTAGTACTGTAATTTGAAGCCCACACAACTGTACAATAGTTTAAATATGGGTTGATCATCGTATAATATAAACTTTTCAATATATTCGGCTGAAGAAGATAAGATATTCTTTTTATTACACCTAAGTTTTTTGCTATTTTTCGGGAGATGTGTTCAATGTGATACTTCCATGTTAAGTTTTGGTCTAAGTAGACGTCCAGAAATTTAGTTGATGACACTTGCGGAAATACGTGTTTGGCCATCTTTTCTTTAATATTGTCATTTCCATTAAAGGAAAATGTACACCAATATCCACATTCGTTAGTAGCGACTGAACGAAAAAATATATATAGCGTCAAGAAACACTGAATAAAGGTGTCTAGAGAGAACATAGTACGCGTACATGCAATACTTACGATATCCACTGTTTAGTGATATCTTGTGGCTTCCACGGCCCCTTACATCGACTGAGGAAGAAACGATTGAACGAAACAAGTAATATATAATGCTAAGACAAAGTGCAAATTAAAAATTACCTGAATCTAAAGAGACTGTAATGCTATTATTGACATCCACTGCTTAACGACATCTTTCGGCAGCCTTCTGGCAAATCCCAAAGGAACCCCGTAGTTTAGAGGAAAGCTTAAATAAAGTGTCTAAAAACAAACTAGTACAATACGGCTGACCTAGTGGTTGTGGGGGCCACTAGCGTCTATCTTATTATTATTCTTCTTAATAATAGTCACGTTATTGAATAACGGACGCTCAGAAATTGGAGACTCATTTCGACTGAAGGAAAGACCAATAAGGCTTATATATGGCAACTGTTAAACTGAAATAAAGGTTTATAAGGAGAGACCATAATCTCAGTCTAGATATCAGTTATCACTAGCGACATCTAGCGTCTGTCAGGGCCGTTGAATTCGTCCTTGTACCTTACATATTCACATATGTCTGTGGGTCCATCTGTCTGTTTGTAAATGCACGTCTGTACCAACAATACGTGTTTGGCCATCTTTTCTTTAATATTCTCATTTCCATAAAAGGAAAATGTACACCAATATCCACATTCGTTAGCAGCGACTGAACGAAAAAATATATATAGCGTCAAGAAACACTGAATAAAGGTGTCTAGAGAGAACATAGTACGCGTACATGCAATACTTACGATATCCACTGTTTAGTGATATCTTGTGGCTTCCACGGCCCCTTACATCGACTGAGGAAGAAACGATTGAACGAAAATAAGTAATATATAATGTTGAGACAAAGTGCAAATTAAAAATTACCAGAGTCTAAAGATATTCCAATGTTATTATTCACATCCACTGCTTACCGACATCTTGCGGCAGCCTTCTGGTAATCCACGGAGAACCCGTTGTTTCAAGGAAAGCTTAAATAAAGTGTCTAAAGACATACAATTAAAATACCACACACCAAGTGGTTAGCGTCCATCTTTTCTTAATAATAGTCACGTTATTGAATAACGGACGTTCAGAAATTTACTCAATCCGTCTGAAGGAAAGACCAATAAGGCCTATATATAGCAACTGTTAAACTGAAATAAAGGTTTCTAAAGAGAGACCATAATCTCAATCTAGATATCAGTTTTCACTAGCGACATCTAGCGGCTGTCAGGGCCGTTGAATTCGTCCTTGTACCTTACATATTCACATATGTCTGTGGGGGCCACTAGCGTCTATCCGTCTGTTTCTAAATGCACGTCTGTACCAGCAATACGTGTTTGGCAATCTTTTCTTTAATATTCTCATTTCCATTAAAGGAAAATGTACACCAATATCCACATTCGTTAGTAGCGACTGAACGAAAAAATATATATAGCGTCAAGAAACACTGAATAAAGGTGTCTAGAGAGAACATAGTACGCGTACATGCAATACTTACGATATCCACTGTTTAGTGATATCTTGTGGCTTCCACGGCCACTTACATCGACTGAGGAAGAAACGATTGAACGAAAATAAGTAATATATAATGTTGAGACAAAGTGCAAATTAAAAATTACTAGAGTCTAAAGATATTGCAATGTTATTATTCACATCCACTGCTTACCGACATCTTGCGGCAGCCTTCTGGTAATCCACGGAGAACCCGTTGTTACGAGGAAAGCTTAAATAAAGTGTCTAACACATACTATTAAAATACCACACACCAAGTGGTTCGCGTCCATCTTTTCTTAATAATAGTCACGTTATTGAATAACGGACGTTCAGAAATTTACTCAATCCGTCTGAAGGAAAGACCAATAAGGCCTATATATAGCAACTCTTAAACTGAAATAAAGGTTTCTAAAGAGAGACCATAATCTCACTCTAGATATCAATTATTGTTAGCGACATATAGCGGCTGTCAGGGCCGTTGAATTCGTCCTTGTACCTTACATATTCGCATCTGTCTGTTTCTAAATGCACGTCTGTAGCACAGTAAATGTTTGGCCATCTTTTTACTTTAATTTTATTATTTCCATTAAAGGAAAATGTACAGCAATATCCACATTCATCAGAAGCGACTCAACGACAATATATATATATATATTTATATATATATAAATATATATATATATATATATTTATATATATATATATATATTTATATATATATTTATATATATATAAATATATATATATATATATATATAGCATCGAGAAACACTGAACAAAAGTGTCTAAAGAGAACATACTACACGTACGTGGAATACTCACGATATCCACTGATTAGTGATATCTTGTGGCTTCCACGGCCCTTTTAATCGACTGAGGAACAAACGATTGAATGATAATGAGGAATATATAATGCTGTGACAATGTGGAAATTAAAAATTACCTGAGTCTAAAGAGGTTGTAATGCTATTATTGACATCCACTGCTTAACGACATCTTGCGGCATCCTTCTGGTAATCCCTAAGGAACCCGTACTGTCGAGGAAAGTTTAAATAAAAGTGTATAAAAAACATACTATTAAAATACTGCGCACCTAGCTGTTGTTACGGCCACAAGCGTCCATCTTTTCTTAATAATAGTCATGTTATTGAATATCGGCCCACCAAGCTGTTGCGAGGGCCACAAGCGTCCATCTTTTCTTAATAATAGTCACGTTATTGAATAACGGACGTTCAGAAATTGTTAGGTAAACTCAATCCGTCTGAAGGAAAGACCAATAAGGCTTATATATGGCAACTGTTAAACTGAATTAAATGTTTTTCAAGAGAGACCATAATCTCACTCTAGATATTAATTATTATTAGCGACATCTGGCGTCTGTCAGGGCCGTTGAATTCTTCCTTGCACCTTACATATTCACATCTGTCTGTTTCTAAATGCACGGCTGTAGCACAATAAATGTTTGGCCATCTTTTTAGTTTAATTTTATTATTTCCATTAAAGGAAAATGTACACCAATATCCATATTCATCAGTAGCGACTCAACTACAAAATATATATATATATATATATAGCATCGAGAAACACTGAATAAAAGTGTCTAAAGAGAGAATGTAATATGCGTACATTCAATACTTACGATATCCACTGTTTAATGACATCGTGTGGCTTCCACGGTCCTTTTAATCGACTGCGGAACAAACGATTGAACGAAAATGAGGAATATATAATGTTGAGACAAAGTGCAAATTAAAAATTACCTGAGTCTAAAGAGATTGTAATGCTATTATTGACATCCACTGCTTAACGACATCTTGCGGCAGCCTTCTGTCAAATCCCCAAGGAACCCCGTAGTTTCGAGGAAAGCTTAAATAAAGTGTCTAAAAACAAACTAATAAAATACGGCTGACCTAGTGGTTGTGGGGGCCACTAGCGTCTATCTTATTATTATTATTCTTAATAATAGTCGCGGTATTGAATAACGGACCTTCAGAAATTGGAAACTCATTTCGTCTGAAGGAAAGACCAATAAGGCTTATATATGGCAACTGTTAAACTGAAATAAAGGTTTCTAAAGAGAGACCATAATCTCAATATAGATATCAGTTATCACTAGCGACATCTAGCGTCTGTCAGGGCCGTTGAATTCGGCCTTGTACCTTACATATTCACATATGTCTGTGGGCCCATCTGTCTGTTTCTAAATGCACGTCTGTACCAACAATACGTGTTTGGCCATCTTTTCTTTAATATTCTCATTTCCATTAAAGGAAAATGTACACCAATATCCACATTCGTTAGTAGCGACTGAACGAAAAAATATATATAACGTCAAGAAACACTGAATAAAGGTGTCTAGAGAGAACATAGTACGCGTACATGCAATACTTACGATATCCACTGTTTAGTGATATCTTGTTACTTCCACGGCCCCTTACATCGACTGAGGAAGAAACGATTGAACGAAAATAAGTAATATATAATGTTGAGACAAACTGCAAATTAAAAATTACCAGAGTCTAAAGATATTGCAATGTTATTATTCACATCCACTGCTTACCGACATCTTGCGGCAGCCTTCTGGAAATCCACGGAGAACCCGTTGTTTCGAGGAAGGCTTAAATAAAGTGTCTAAAAACATACTATTAAAATACCACACACCAAGTGGTTAGCGTCCATCTTTTCTTAATAATAGTCACGTTATTGAATAACGGACGTTCAGAAATTTACTCAATCCGTCTGAAGGAAAGACCAATAAGGCCTATATATAGCAACTCTTAAACTGAAATAAAGGTTTCTAAAGAGAGACCATAATCTCACTCTAGATATCAATTATTGTTAGCGACATATAGCGGCTGTCAGGGCCGTTGAATTCGTCCTTGTACCTTACATATTCGCATCTGTCTGTTTCTAAATGCACGTCTGTAGCACAATAAATGTTTGGCCATCTTTTTACTTTAATTTTATTATTTCCATTAAAGGAAAATGTACAGCAATATCCACATTCATCAGTAGCGACTCAACGACAATGTATATGTATATATATATATAGCATCGAGAAACACTGAATAAAAGTGGCTAAAGAGAACATACTACACGCACGTGGAATACTCACGATATCCACTGATTAGCGATATCTTTTGGCTTCCACGGCCCTTTTAATCGCCTGAGGAACAAACGATTGAATGATAATGAGGAATATATAATGCTGTGACAATGTGGAAATTAAAAATTACCTGAGTCTAAAGAGGTTGTAATGCTATTATTGACATCCACTGCTTAACGACATCTTGCGGCATCCTTCTGGTAATCCCTAAGGAACCCGTACTGTCGAGGAAAGTTTAAATAAAAGTGTATAAAAAACATACTATTAAAATACTGCCCACCTAGCTGTTGTTACGGCCACAAGCGTCCATCTTTTCTTAATAATAGTCATGTTATTGAATATCGGCCCACCAAGCTGTTGTGAGGGCCACAAGCGTCCATCTTTTCTTAATAATAGTCACGTTATTGAATAACGGACGTTCAGAAATTTACTCAATCCGTCTGAAGGAAAGACCAATAAGGCCTATATATAGCAACTCTTAAACTGAAATAAAGGTTTCTAAAGAGAGACCATAATCTCACTCTAGATATCAGTTATTGAAAACGAGATATCTAGCGGCTGTCAGGGCCGTTGAATTCGTCCTTGTACCTTACATATTCGCATCTGTCTGTTTCTAAATGCACGGCTTTAGCACAATAAATGTTTGGCCATCTTTTTAGTTTAATTTTATTATTTCCATTAAAGGAAAATGTACACCAATATCCACATTCATCAGTAGCGACTCAACTACAAAATATATATATATATGGCATCGAGAAACACTGAATAAAAGTGTCTAAAGAGAATGTAACATGCGTACATGCAATACTTACGATATCCACTGTTTAATGACATCTTGTGGCTTCCACGGTCCTTTTAATCGACTGCGGAACAAACGATTGAACGAAAATGAGGAATATATAATGTTGAGACAAAGTGCAAATTAAAAATTACGTGAGTCTAAAGAGATTTTAATGCTATTATTGACATCCACTGCTTAACGACATCTTGCGGCAGCCTTCTGGCAAATCCCCAAGGAACCCCGTAGTTTAGAGGAAAGCTTAAATAAAGTGTCTAAAAACAAACTAATAAAATACGGCTGACCTAGTGGTTGTGGGGGCCACTAGCGTCTATCTTATTATTATTATTCTTAATAATAGTCACGTTATTGAATAACGGACGCTCAGAAATTGGAAACTCATTTCGTCTGAAGGAAAGACCAATAAGGCTTATATATGGCAACTGTTAAACTGAAATAAAGGTTTCTAAAGAGAGACCATAATCTCAATCTAGATATCAGTTATCACTAGCGACATCTAGAGTCTGTCAGGACCGTTGAATTCGTCCTTGTACCTTACATATTCACATATGTCTGTGGGGACCACTAGCGTCTATCTGTCTGTTTCTAAATGCACGTCTGTACCAGCAATACGTGTTTGGCTATCTTTTCTTTAATATTGTCATTTCCATTAAAGGAAAATGTACACCAATATCCACATTCGTTAGTAGCGACTGAACGAAAAAATATATATAGCGTCAAGAAACACTGAATAAAGGTGTCTAGAGAGAACATAGTACGCGTACATGCAATATTTACGATATCAACTGTTTAGTGATATCTTGTGGCTTCCACGGCCCCTTACATCGACTGAGGAAGAAACGATTGAACGAAACAAGTAATATATAATGCTGAGATAAAGTGCAAATTAAAAATTACCTGAATCTCAAGAGATTGTAATGCTATTATTGACATCCATTCCTTAACGACATCTTGCGGCAGCCTTCTGACAAATCCCAAAGGAACCCCGTAGTTTAGAGGAAAGCTTAAATAAAGTGTCTAAAAACAAACTAGTAAAATACGGCTGACCTAGTGGTTGTGGGGGCCACTAGCGTCTATCTTATTATTATTATTCTTAATAATAGTCACGTTATTGAATAACGGACGCTCAGAAATTGGAAACTCATTTCGTCTGAAGGAAAGACCAATAAGGCTTATATATGGCAACTGTTAAACTGAAATAAAGGTTTCTAAAGAGAGACCATAATCTCAATATAGATATCAGTTATCACTAGCGACATCTAGCGTCTGTCAGGACCGTTGAATTCGTCCTTGTACCTTACATATTCACATATGTCTGTGGGCCCATCTGTCTGTTTGTAAATGCACGTCTGTACCAACAATACGTGTTTGGCCATCTTTTCTTTAATATTCTCATTTCCATTAAAGGAAAATGTACACCAATATCCACATTCGTTAGTAGCGACTGAACGAAAAAATATATATAGCGTCAAGAAACACTGAATAAAGGTGTCTAGAGAGAACATAGTACGCGTACATGCAATACTTACGATATCCACTGTTTAGTGATATCTTGTGGCTTCCACGGCCCCTTACATCGACTGAGGAAGAAACGATTGAACGAAACAAGTAATATATAATGCTGAGACAAAGTGCAAATTAAAAATTACCTGAATCTAAAGAGATTGTAATGCTATTATTGACATCCACTGCTTAACGACATCTTGCGGCAGCCTTCTGGCAAATCCCAAAGGAACCCCGTAGTTTAGAGGAAAGCTTAAATAAAGTGTCTGAAAACAAACTAGTAAAATACGGCTGACCTAGTGGTTGTGGGGGCCACTAGCGTCTATCTTATTATTATTATTCTTAATAATAGTCACGTTATTGAATAACGGACGCTCAGAAATTGGAAACTCATTTCGTCTGAAGGAAAGACCAATAAGGCCTATATATAGCAACTCTTAAACTGAAATAAAGGTTTCTAAAGAGAGACTATAATCTCAGTCTAGATATCAATTATTGTTAGCGACATCTAGCGTCTGTCAGGGCCGTTGAATTCGTCCTTGTACCTTACATATTCACATATGTCTGTGGGCCCATCTGTCTGTTTCTAAATGCACGTCTGTACCAACAATACGTGTTTGGCCATCTTTTCTTTAATATTCTCATTTCCATTAGAGGAAAATGTACACCAATATCCACATTCGTTAGTTGCGACTGAACGAAAAAATATATATAACGTCAAGAAACACTGAATAAAGGTGTCTAGAGAGAACATAGTACGCGTACATGCAATACTTACGATATCCGCTGTTTAGTGATATCTTGTGGCTTCCACGGCCCCATACATCGACTGAGGAAGAAACGATTGAACGAAAATAAGTAATATATAATGTTGAGACAAAGTGCAAATTAAAAATTACCAGAGTCTAAAGATATTGCAATGTTATAATTCACATCCACTGCTTACCGACATCTTGCGGCAGCCTTCTGGTAATCCACGGAAAACCCGTTGTTTCGAGGAAAGCTTAAATAAAGTGTCTAAAAACATACTATTAAAATACCACACACCAAGTGGTTAGCGTCCATCTTTTCTTAATAATAGTCACGTTATTGAATAACGGACGTTCAGAAATTTACTCAATCCGTCTGAAGGAAAGACCAATAAGGCCTATATATAGCAACTCTTAAACTGAAATAAAGGTTTCTAAAGAGAGACCATAATCTCACTCTAGATATCAATTATTGTTAACGACATCTAGCGTCTGTCACGGCCGTTGAATTCATCCTTGTACCATACATATTCGCATCTGTCTGTTTCTAAATGCGCGTCTGCAGCACAATAAATGTTTAGCCACCTTTTAACTTTAATTTTATTATTTCCATTAAAGAAAAAATGTACACCAATATCCACATTCATCAGTAGCGACTCAACGACAATATAAAGATATTGCAATGTTATTATTGACATCCACAGCTTACCGACATCTTGCAGCAGCCTTCTGGTAATCCGCGGAGAACCCGTTGTTTCGAGGAAAGCTTAAATAAAGTGTTTAAAAACATACTATTAAAATACCACACACCAAGTGGTTAGCGTCTATCTTTTCTTAATAATAGTCACCTTATTGAATAACGGACGTTCAGATATTTACTCATTCCGTCTGAAGGAAAGACCAATAAGCATTAAAATATAGCAACTCTTAAACTGAAATAAAGGTTTCTAAAGAGAGACCATAATCACACTCTAGATATCAATTATTGTTAACGACATCTAGCGGCTGTCAGGGCCATTAAAGGAAAATGTACAGCAAAATCCACATTCATCACTAGCGACTCAACGACAAAATATATATATATAGCATCGAGAAACACTGAACAAAAGTGTCTAAAGAGAACATACTACACGTACGTGGAATACTCACGATATCCACTGATTAGTGATGTCTTGTGGCTTCCACGGCCCTTTAAATTGACTGAGGAACAAACGGTTGAATGATAATGAGGAATATATAATGCTGTGACAATGTGGAAATTAAAAATATCCTGAGTCTAAAGAGGTTGTAGTGCTATTATTGACATCCACTGCTTAACGACATCTTGCGGCATCCTTCTGGTAATCCCTAAGGAACCCGTACTGTCGAGGAAAGTTTAAATAAAAGTGTATAAAAAACATACTATTAAAATACTGCCCACCTAGCTGTTGTTACGGCCACAAGCGTCCATCTTTTCTTAATAATAGTCATGTTATTGAATATCGGCCCACCAAGCTGTTGCGAGGGCCACAAGCGTCCATCTTTTCTTAATAATAGTCACGTTATTGAATAACGGACGGTCAGAAATTGTTAGGTAAACTCAATCCGTCTGAAGGAAAGACCAATAAGGCTTATATATGGCAACTGTTAAACTGAATTAAATGTTTTTCAAGAGAGACCATAATCTCACTCTAGATATTAATTATTATTAGCGACATCGAGCGTCTGTCAGGGCCGTTGAATTCGTCCTTGTACCTTACATATTCACATCTGTCTGTGTCTAAAATGCACGGCTGTAGCACAATAAATGTTTGGCCATCTTTTTAGTTTAATTTTATTATTTCCATTAAAGGAAAATGTACACCAATATCCACATTCATCAGTAGCGACTCAACTACAATATATATATATATATATATATATATATATATATATATATATATATATATATATATATATATATATATATATATATATATATATATATATATATATATATATAGCATCGAGAAACACTGAATAAAAGTGTCTAAAGACAACATAATATGCGTACATGCAATACTTACGATATCCGCTGTTGAGTGATATCTTGGGGCTTCCACGGTCCTTTTAATCGACTGCGGAACAAACGATCGAACGAAAATGAGGAATATATAATGTTGAGACAAAGTGCAAATTAAAAATTACCTGAGTCTAAAGAGATTGTAATGCTATTATTGACATCCATTGCTTAACGACATCTTGCGGCAGCCTTCTGGCAAATCCCCAAGGAACCCCGTAGTTTTGAGGAAAGCTTAAATAAAGTGTCCAAAAACAAGCTATTAAAATACGGCTGACCTAGTGGTTGTGGGGGCCACTAGCGTCCATCTTTTCTTTATAATAGTCACGTTATTGAATAACGGACGCTCAGAAATTGAAAACTCATTTCGTCTGAAGGAAAGACCAATAAGGCTTATATATGGCAACTGTTAAACTGAAATAAAGGTTTCTAAAGAGAGACCATAATCTCAATCTAGATATCAGTTATCACTAGCGACATCTAGCGTCTGTCAGGGCCGTTGAATTCGTCCTTGTACCTTACATATTCACATATGTCTGTGGGCCCATCTGTCTGTTTGTAAATGCACGTCTGTACCAACAATACGTGTTTGGCCATCTATTCTTTAATATTCTCATTTCCGTTAAAGGAAAATGTACATCAATATCCACATTCGTTAGTAGCGACTGAACGAAAAAATATATATAGCGTCAAGAAACACTGAATAAAGGTGTCTAGAGAGAACATAGTACGCGTACATGCAATACTTACGATATCCACTGTTTAGTGACATCTTGTGGCTTCCACGGCCCTTTACATCGACAGAGGAACAAACGATTGAACGAAACAAGTAAATCCCCAAGGAACCCGTAGTTTCGAGGAAAGCTTAAATAAAGTGTCTAAAAACAAACTAATAAAATACGGCTGACATAGTGGTTGTGGGGGCCACTTGCGTCCATCTTATTATAATTCTTAATAATAGTCACGTTATTGAATAACGGACGTTCAGAAATTTACTCAATCCGTCTGAAGGAAAGACCAATAAGGCTTATATATGTCAACTGTTAAACTGAAATAAAGGTTTCTAAGGAGAGACCATAATCTTAATCTAGATATCAGTTATCACTAGCGACATCTAGCGTCTGTCAGGCCGGTTGAATTCGTCCTTGTACCTGACGTATTCACATATGTCTGTGGGCCCACCTGTCTGTTTCTAAATGCACGTCTGTACCAACAATAGGTCTTTGGCCATCTTTTGTTTAATATTGTCATTTCCATTAAAGGAAAATGTACACCAATATCCACATTCGATAGTAGCGACTGAACGAAAAAATATATATTGGGTCAAGAAACACTGAATAAAGGTGTCTAGAGAGAACATAGTACGCGTACATGCAATAAGCTTACTTACGATATCCAGTGTTTAGTGACATCTTGTGGCTTCCACGGCCCTTTACATCGACAGAGGAACAAACGATTGAACGAAACAAGTAGTATATAATGTTGAGACAAGGCGCAAATTAAAAATTACCTGAGTCTAAAGATATTGTTATGCTATTATTGACATCCACTGCTTAACGACATCTTGTGGCAGCCTTCTGGTAATCCCCAGAGAACCCCGTAGTGTCGAGGAAAGCTTTAATACAAGTGTATGTGGAAACATACTATTAAAATACGACACACCTAGTGGTTGTGGGGGCCTATAACGTCCATCTTTTCTTAATAATAGTCACGTTATTGAATAACGGACGCTTGTAAATTTAACTCATTCCGTCTGAAGGAAAGTACAGTAAGGCCTATATATAGCAACTGTTAAACTGAATCAAAGGTTTCTAAAGAGAGACCATACACACACACACACACAATAGGGTCTACCTACCACCTACATACATGCCCACCTAAATTACTAAAAACTTACTGAACACAAGAAACGCCTTCCATATATACAACATAATATCTACCTACCTACCTGCCTAACTACCTACACGGCTACTATATATTCTATATAAATAAAGCGAGAATTCTGTGTGTGTCTGTCTGTCTGTTTGACCGGGATCAACTTCTACAATTTTGCACCTTTTCACTCGAAACCTTCACTACTGTGGCGGCCTCGGCATCGGACAACCAGTGGAGGGGTTCTCGTACCCCCTTTTCACCGCTAACATGGTGAAAATCACCAAAAACTCTACCCAACCGACCGTCCCTCACGCCCCAGCTCGCCTCTTCCACTGCAAAGCGGTTCTATATATAGCGCCGGTGTTCCCCAACGTCATTAATAATGCTCATAACGACACCGCCCCTCACGCCCCAGCTCGCCTCTTTCACTGCCAAGCGGTTCTATTTATGGCGCGGGTATTCCCCAACGTCATTAATAATGCGCATAGCGACGTTGTTTACTTTCGCACAAAATTTAATTACGATCGATTCGAACTATATTCATGGTTTTACAGCAAAATTGTATGTTCAAAGACTCTGCTTTACTAAAGGCAGTGAGGGCTACATTTCTGGCGTTTTCTTTAACCCGTCAAAGCCGGGTTCACCCTCTTCGACTGCAACGCAGTCAGTCCACGGGAGACTGCGAAGCAGTCGTCGCCAGAGGGCGACTGCGAAGCAGTCAGTCCATGGCAGAGGTCGCAAGACGCGACAAGGCGTATACAAGACTGCGAAGCAGTCTCCGCTGTACGCAAGAAGGCGTCTACAACACTGCGAAGCAGTCTCTCCCACAGGTCGCTAGACGCCACAAGGGCCTCCAAGACTGCGAAGCAGTCGCCGCCATAGGGCGACTGCGAAGCAGTAAGTCCACGGCAGAGGTCGCTATACGCCAGAAGGCGTATACAAGACTGCGAAGCAGTCTCCTTTGTATGGCTAGACTGCGAAGCAGTCTCCGCGACAGGTCGCCTAAATTTCTTCCTTATTCGCTACACGGATTTAAACTTATACCTAAATTTGTTGCTTATTCGCTACAGGGATTGAAACTTATAACTCCTGGCAACGCCGGATAAACCAGCTAGTACATAATATATTGTAACCGCATATTGACCAAACCAATTACACACCAAACTCATCCATCCAACCAGACACACACCCACTCGCCCATTCATACGATTACTGTATATATGTATACATTTCTATGCTGGTTATGTCTGGTTTTGTTATTGTGTATGTTTTGTTTTGTTTTGTTTTGGGTGGATTATTCTCTTCGTTTTCTTATAATATTATTTTAATGTGATGGAGTGCCAAAGAAAGTTTGCTGTCCAGGTTTGTTTTGTTCTTGCTTGTTTCATATATGCTACCTGACTGGCAAGTGGAATGCCTCGAAGGACAGACATCAAACTCAACATCGATGCCTGGCCACCCACTATACTGTACCTGGGAGAAATGGCCAATCACCAGGTGAATACGCGGCCAAGAAAACGAATGACATGAATCAAATCACGAAACTACATACCGGCTCGGACGTCGCCCGGGTTACAAAGGTCCGCGCATACGGCCAGGGGACTGTGGCCGGATGTGACAAGTTAGCTACCAGAACAACAGCAACAACAACACCAACAACAACAACAACGCCAACAACAACAATACCACCACCAGCAACAACAACAAAGACGGTGACGAAGAAGATGACGACAACAGGGGCAACAACTACCGACACAACTACCACCTCTACCAATGCTACAGTGGACAACAACACAACAAGAATAGAATTCAAGCTCGACAACATAGGAATAGGAACATGGAACGTGAGGACGCTGTCATTCACAGGAGCACTCGCCTTAGCAGTAAAAGAATTAGAAAGATACAGATGGGACATCATACGTCTCTGTGAGACAAGGTGGCGTGGAAAAGGAGAATTCTACCATGATCAATACAGAGTCATAACATCTGGAAGAGAAGATAACCAACTGCGAGAGGGGTAGCGATGATTCTGAACAAGAAAGCCACAAAAGCAATGATAGGATACCAGATGATATCACAACGAGTAATGTCTGCATGATTTTACACAAAATTTGGCAAAATGACAGTCATCCAAGCCTATGCACCGACGTCAACTGTCACAGCTACGGATGAAGAAATCGAGACATTTTATGAGCAGCTTCAGCAGATACTACACGGAATTCCCAGACACGATATAATCATTATTTCCGGAGATTTTAATGCAGAGGTCGGCAAAGACAACGATACATGGAGAGGCACCATTGGTAAATTCGGATGGGGAGACATGAATGACAGAGGAGAGAAACTTCTCCAATTCTGTGCTACAAACGACTTGAAGATAATGAACACTTTCTTCGAACAAAAGAAACCACAAAGGATATGGACATGGACATCACCCGATGGAAAGACACATAACCTGATCGACTATATCATAATAAACAAAAGATGGAGCTCAAATGTGACAAACTGTAGATCATTCGATGCGCAAATCGGGTCCGATCACAAGCTAGTAATAGCAAACTTGAAAATGAGATTAAGGAGAGGAATACGACCAACAGAGAACATCAAGTATGATATCAAGAAACTGACAAATGAAGACATCCGACAAATGTACGATGACGAGTTAGTGAGAAACATACAGATCAACGATCAACAAAGTATAGAAGCTATGTGGTCAAACATACAGAAAGGAATACAAACAGCAGCCAACAACATAGTCGGAAGAGCTTGCATGAAGCCGAAAGACCAATGGATATATGACGAAGTATTAGACCTAGTGGAAAAAAGAAGAAATATAGCCAAACAACAAGCATGCACTGGAGACCGGAAAATTTTAACTGGCTCTCTAGAGAAATCACAAGGAAACTACAAAGAGACAAAAACAACTGGATGGAACAACAGTGCAAAGAAGCTGAGGAAGCTTTCAAGATAAATAGAATGCAAGAAGTATGTAACAAGATAAAACTGCTGAGTGGACAATTTGAGCTCAAAGTGACATCAATCAAAGACGCTAATGGTAAAGTACTACAGGACAATGCAACCATACAGAAACGATGGAAGGAACACTTCGAACAGCTACTAAACGTCGACACAAATAGTGATCCCACGGTTCTCACAGAGTTGTCCATAAATAACTCTGAGGAAAAGATGCCAACATTTCTACAGGAAGAAGTAAGAGATGCTATCAACAAAATGAAAACGGATAAAGCACCAGGCATAGATGGAATCACTACAGAACTACTTCAAGGAGGAGGAGAAACAGTTGTTAGCGCTCTGCATACCATACCCTTGTTACAAAGATTCAGCAAGAGGGAGAAATACCAGAAGACTGGGCAAAATCGACAATTATCCCTATATACAAAAGAAAAGGAGATCCACAAGAATGCAAAAATTACAGAGGCATTAGCTTACAGAGCATTCCAGGAAAAGTCTTCACCAAAATGATACAAAACAGAATGAACCAGTATGTTGAAAGAGCACTCGGAGAAGAACAAGCCGGGTTCAGCCCAGGAAAAAGCACAATTTATCAACTATTCACAATGAGGCAGATACTTGAAAAAAGCATAGAACTCAACCAGAAAGTCTTCATCAACTTCATGGACTTCAAACAAGCATTTGACAGTATATGGCATGATGGAATGTGGAGAGCGATGCAAAACGCAGGAATACCAGAGCAACTGATCAAACTTGTACAAGAGATATCGAAAATCATCAAGTGCCATAACAGTAGAGAAAAAGATTACAGAATACTTTCACACGAAAATTGGAGTACGACAAGGATGCATCTTATCCCCATACTTATTTAGCCTAGTGTTAGAAGCAGTAATGTCACTCAGCCTCAACAATACCGAAGCAGGAATAAAACTAAATGGAGAGCTGGTGAATAATCTTCGATTTTCTGACGACATTGGCCTCCTCACTAGAAGCGAGGCAGAACTATAGGATATTACGACACAGATTGACGAAACCAGTAGAAGATTTGGCCTAATGATCAACGCCGAGAAAACTAAAACAATGGTGATTGAAAGACCAAAGAGACAGCAATATCTATCACAATCCAAGGAGAGGCTATTGAGCAAGTAGAACAATTCGTATATCTCGGAGGGCTAATAAACGCTGATGGCAGCAATGAAAAAGATATACAAAGAAGACTTGGACGCGCTTCACAAGCATTTGGAGTAATGAACAGGATTTGGAGGAGCAAAGAATTAACAAGGAAGACCAAGACAAAAATATACGAGACAATGATACAACCCATTTTCCTATATGGTTCGAAATGTTGGACAATGCGAAAACAAGATGAAAGAAGAATTCTTACAGCAGAAATGAACTGGCTGAGAAAGATCGCAGGGATTTCAAGACTGCAGAAAATAAGAAACGATGACATAAGACAATCATTAGGCATCAAAACAACTCTGCTAGACAAAGTCGTTCAGCGAAGACTCAGATGGTTTGGACATTGTCGCGATCGAAGGTCGCCTGTCGTGTGTTTGCCGTGTGTTGATGTCGACCCTCGACTCGCTTGTTCTTTTACTTGCACTTTTAATTAATGTGCCTAACTCTTCTTTAGAAGATTCACGACGCACTTTGTTTAATTAATAAAAGTATTTAATTAAAGAAACAAATATATACACTAACTCTACGGAAACTTTCACGTAGTATTAAAGCGTTTAGTTATTAAATCGGACTATCTCAAATGTTGCTTCGTACAGCCTAACTACAGATCGTTCTTCGCGTCAGTCTCTGAATCTGACGGACTATACTCTGCCGCCGCCGCTGGTCGCTCCTCTCGATGTTGATCGCTCGACCGTTGTTCTCACGTCGCGCTCGTCAGTAGTACAAGTCCCGTATTCTCCTTTCCCTTCGGTTATGTAGGAACTCCAGCGTCCGTCGGTCCGCCCCCTCCCCACGTCATGCTATCGCCAATTAGTGTCAGGTTGCTCTTCGAGACGCGGGTCGTCGCTCGCCTGCAGCGCGGGCGGTGTCTGGTTACACCCTAGCCGCGAGGTGTCCTATTACACCTTGGCTGTGTGGTGTCCGATTACACCTCGGCCTCGCTGTCTTCATTGTTGACCAAGTGGGGACTGGCTTTCGTCCGTCATCATTCCATCTCGACCGCCAACGACGCCTTTATCATGATGATGATGACATCTCGTCGTTGTCGTCGATCTCCTCACGCGACAGACATGTAGAGAGAATGCCAGTTGACAGATTCCCACACAGTGCACTACATGCAAGATTCGAAGGGAAAAGACACAAAGGCAGACCAAGGCTACGCTGGATAGATAATATAACTGAGGACATAACATCACTTGGACTAACATTAAGGGGCGCAATAGACTTGACAAATGACCGAGGACAATGGAGATCGTTTATTCGTACCCATCGCCGCCAAATGGCTGGCGTCAGGAACTGATGATGATGATGAAAGAGAGACCATAATCTCACTGTAGATATCAGTTATTATTAATAGCGACATCTAGCGGCCGTCAGGGCCGTTGAATTCGTCCTTCCACCTCACATATTCACATATGTGTGTGTCTGTCTGTGTCTAAATGCACGTCTGTACCAACAATAGATGTTTGACTATCTTTTTAGTGTATTATTATCATTTCCATTAAAGAAAAGTGTACAACAATATCCACATCCATCAGTAGCGACTCAACGAAAAAATGTATATAGAGTCGAGAAAAACTGAATAACAGTGTCTAAAGAGAACATAATACGCGTACATGCAATTCTTACGATATCCACTCTTTAATGACATCTTGTGGCTTTCACAGCCATTTTTATCAACTGAGTAACAAACGATTGAACGAAAATGAGGAATATATAATGTTGAGGCAAAGTGCAAATTAAAAATTACCTGAATCTGAAGAGATTGTAATGTTATCATTGACATTCACTGCTTAACGACATCTTGCGGCAGCCTTTCTGGTAATCCCCAAGAAAACCCGTTGTGTCGAGGAATGCTTAAATAAAAGTGTCTAAAAACATACTCAATACCTGACTGACTGACTTTATGAATGAAAGAACGAGTCAATGAAAGAATGGCCGTCCCTATAACTCCCAATTCATCTTGATTATAGATATGTTATAGAGTGTCCTCTTGGTCAAGGTCGTCCATTTTATGGGTTGAATGAAGCAAAAATCTTCATAGACTTTTCGGTGGCGGGAAGACATTTTTAGTTCATTAAACGTCTTCTCAGTCTTCAATTTCATTGATTAATCGATGTGTTTTTATATGTTCGTTTGCGTTTTCAGTTCATTTCTCAATAATTATAGCCTATCACTAGAACAGGATCCAGAGTTTAACGAAATCTTGTGGCAACAAAGGCCGTTGATGTCGACATAAATACCTTCACTCATCCAACAGGCTTTCCGTTCCTAATTGAAGTCTCACCTAAAAAAATTCATTTACTCCAATCCATCCGATCCTGCCTTCCGAGCTTTCTCGTCAACGAAACCCGCCTTAACAGTAACTCTGTCTCCTCTTTGTGGTCTCTCTAGCTACCGCACTCGTACCTCCACTGGACGTTGATCGCTGGACAACCCCTTTGATACGATGCAGCACTCGTGAATAAGTTGGTGCCATGCATGTCGCTTTAGAGTAGCGTTTAAGAGATTTGGAGTTTACGACTACAATTCCGAGAAATTTACTTGAACAGTTCTCACCGTTCGTATGGCATAATACAGCATATATAGCATAAATTGACAAAGAATTTGTAGTGTATAAAAAAAGACAAAATGAAACTCGCCTCTGCTTTCACTTATAGGATGAACATCATACTTGAAAGAGGTGTAGAATTATTTTGAACATTGCTCACCATTCGCATGGTTGTATTCACTTTCGAAGAAAGATATAATGCAGCAGCTCGCCTGTGCTTTAGCAAATCGAACGATGTCATATTTATTATTATTATTATTATTATTATTATTATTATTATTATTATTATTATACGAATTTATTTCTTCATACAACCAATACACTCATATACAGACGAATTGTTTACTGTTTCCAGTCACTGTATCTAGGCTATAGGCCGCCATATAGTCCTGGCTGCACCGTCTCCTTGTTGTTCAAATCGGAGGTGCCTAGAACAGATAGGGAGTTTCCAGTTTGTAGGGCGACTGATAGGCGCTGGAGCAGATGGCTGGTCTCACGCTGGTCACCTGTCGCTGCTTTTATCTTGGCTCCAAGTTCTTGGACGAAATCCAGTGATTCAGCATGCCAGCTTCCTGAGGTTTCGACTGCCACAGGGATGAAGTGGTGCGATTGTGAGATGGCAGCATATTTGCTTTCCTTATTATGGGCTGCTCTTTCCGCTGCGGCTCCTGCGTTTTGCGACGTTACATGTTTATATGATGCCGCAAATGTATCTGGCACCGTGACATCCCACGCTAGGCAACGCCCTCTAGACCAAGGTATTATGGTGACCCCATCAGGCCTTTTGCCGTCAGATCTGGAGAGGCCATTGGGCTCTTTGATGGCCGGTATTTTGGCTCTGGTGAAAGCCCTCCAAATCACGTCATTAATCATGCTATGTCGTTGTTGCCTTCCCGCTCCTTTGACGCAAGAGAATCCGTGATGACCATTGGGTTCTACTATGGCACCACATCTACATGTGTGTCTTTCACACAACGCAGTGCCAAGCCGGATGCCGGATGCTATTCTTAGTACTTCCTCTGGCATCCGTAAACCTGCTGTTGTTATGGGAAGTGCGTGAAGCCAGTCTCCTGAGTGTGGTGATTGCGCAGCTAACAGTCTGGCTTTAGCAGCAGAATCTGTAGCTCTTTCTGAAAGGCCTTCAAGTGCACCCGATATCAGTGCACTGTCCCATTCTCTTTGTGCATGAGCCTTCTGTTCGATGGGAGAAGGTGAGTTCGATCTCAAAGACCACGAACTAGAAGCCTCCTCTACCAATGGATCTGTGAACGTTACAGCGACATTGTGCAGCAGTTGGTCTTGAAGGCTTCGCGTGCCAGCGGCGGATGCCAAAAAGGCGGAAGTTGCCAGCATATCGGCACTACGAATGCCAAGACCACCGTTTCTCACAGGCAAAGATGCCTGGATCCATTGATCGTCGCTCATGTGAATGTTGAGAAGGCTACAGAGTCCTGTTCTCAAGACATCGTCGAAGTCGTGTAGAAGTCCTTCGTTTAAGAAGCAGGCTGAAGTTCTTAATAATGTATAACAGCTTCGGTATGCTTAAGCTGCACCTCAACAGGGTAAATGAGTCGTGTGGATGTAGTGTCTCAAGTCTTGTGATGACTTTCTCCAGATCTTTAATCTTTTTCTGAATCGATGTATCGACAGCTCTGCCTGGAAGTAGCGGTGCACCCAGCAATGTCAAATCTTCAACGGCCACATTTTCAAACTCGGCAAAGGCCTGACAATTGTTTGCTTCATCATGACTTATAAAAGATGCTTCGCATTTTGCTCGATTCAGCTGTAGACCATACATGGGCGCGTGTTTCTCTATCAAGTTGATGTCGTACTCAACTTTATCCATCGGTCCAGCGAGAGTGAGATCGTCCATGTAGCCAACATTTAGAGGGGTTGTTAGACTCTCGAGAAGTGGTTGTATCGTAAGGCAGAACTCCAATGGTCCTAGTGGATCGCCTTGTTGGGTGCCTTCCTCAGAAAAAATAGTGTGCTGTCTGGTCTGTAGTTGGGGTGCGTAGGCATAGTTGTCAAATACGTATCTGTATATTTCTGGAGCCTTTGTTGCTACCGCCTCTAACATTGAGTCTCTTCTCAGTGCATTGAAGGCATTCGAGAAGTCCAGTTTTACTAAAATGTGGTTTTCAGGCATAGACTGCAAATATCGTCTGGTTGCGTGGACAGCAGCCTCAGCTCCTCCTGATACTCCCACACCGATTTGGAGCGGTGACAGACTTTGAGATAGGTATGGAGTGACAGCACGACAGATACACTTGGCAGCAAGACGTCGCCACGTGTATTATTTATATTATTATTATTATTATTATTATTATTATTATTATTATTATTATTATTATTATTATTATTATTATTATTATTATTATTATTATTATTATTATTCGTTTATTAACTGCACACGTTGTCACACCGCAACATGGTATAAAACACAAGTTTAGAATAATAGAATCAAGAGTCGCTTGCAATCATGTCTGTAAATAAAAATGAGTTATACAGAAACTGGATTCTACTTTAAGGCTTCATAGAGAACCCTAGAAATTAAATTAGTATTTAAAAGAGGCTCGTACTTATAGGATTAATATCATACTTAAAAGAGGTGTGTAATTCTTTTGAACAGTTCTCACTGGTCGAGTGGCATAAGGGGGCCGTCCATAAATAACGTCACGCACCTAGGGGAGGGGGTCAGAAATTTGTGACGATGTCTGATACTAGGGGAGGGGTTTTATGAATGTGACGTCACATCAGGTCTACGTAATTAAATTTAGATATTTAACAACAATTTAATTTTAACAATAACAACATTAATTTTGAGTAATTTTGATTATTATTGTTTTCAATATTTAAATAAATAATACCCGGTCACAGTCATTATTAATTTTTGATTATTTAAATATTTGCATATATGGTAACCGTCAGATTTTATTCGTAACAATATTAAATAAATAAATTTATCTTTTAATCATTTGATGTGAATGGCTTATTACTGATAAGCCATCTAGTAATTTAATATATACCTATGGTTTGAAAATAATATATATGTTCACTTTTGATAATATATTTCGTCAGGAAGAGGAAATAGGCATAGAGATAAATAATTTTTAAGGCAGTAGTTATAAAAAGACTTGATGGTCGTAATCGCGAACAAAGAAAATGGAGAGAGTGCAGATTGGATAGAGGAATGGAAATCCATTCCACTGGATGAAGAGATCCATGCTCTCCATATCTATTCCATCAAAGAGCATATTGCTTTGCCATGAGTGAGCGGAGAAGCATAAATTTTGTAAATTTGTATAATCATTGTTATTAAACATTTTAATTCTAATGATTCTACTAGAGCTTTTCATTCTGTGGAATGAATATGTGATTGTTATAATTTTACTCTCTCCATTTTGCTTCTTTATAGGCCCTACTGAAAAGTTTCTAGTATTTCTTAATAGTAGTCATTTCCCACTTGGAAATATTTGTTGTCTAACCAATTACTACAGATCTTCAGAATACTATAATAATATTCTGAACATCTGTAGTAATTGGTAGTAATGTAGTAATATTATAAAATATTCTGAACATCTGTAGTGATTTTTAGTAATGTAGTAATATCATAAAATATTCTGAACATCTGTAGTGATTTTTAGTAATGTAGTAATATTATAAAATATTCTGAACATCTGTAGTGATTTTTAGTAATGTAGCAATATTATAAAATATTCTGAACATCTGTAGTGATTTTTAGTAATGTAGCAATATTATAAAATATTCTGAACATCTGTAGTGATTGCTTAGACGATGAATATTTTCAAGTTAATTTTATGCTAATTTAAGCTTTCCATAATAAATGACTTTCTCCTTACAACATCAAAGTGCAGCGCCGCATTAAATACTGATTAGAATGACAATAAATGATATTTAAAACATGTTTAATCATCAAATTGGAAATTGTTTTTTTTTGTTGGGCAGACATGTTTGATCATCAAATTGGAAATTGTTTTTTGTTGGGCAGAGCTTTGTGACGTCGTTTTTGAGAGGGTTTTACTTTTTGTGACGATGTTTAAAGAGGGGAGGGATAAAAAATCGTCCAAAATTGTGTGACGTCATTTATTGACGGCCCCTAATGAAAATGAAAATGTAAATGCCACTATACAGAACCGGTCTTCGCATTTACTTATTGGACAAATATTACAGTTAAAAGAGGTGTGTAAATATTTTGAACAGTTCTCACAGTTCGTATGGCATAATACTGCTCGTTAACGATTGATTGGTTAGTTGCTGTTAACGACAATGTTTCATAACAGACATGCTTAGCGTTGCCCTCCTCCTTTCCCAGGCTTGGGACTGGCAGTGCAACAGTAGGGGCAGTGGCGGAGTTAGTGGCGGTTAGCGATAGTGGTACTTTTCGGTGTTTTACGACACCATATGGCTGCCAGGGACGCTGACGTTACCTTGCAATATTACCACATTCTATGAAGTTGAGTCAAAGTAGTAGTAGTTTCAATTTAACGAAATGCGTGATAACAAAGACCATTAACCTAGCATCGTCCTCCTCCATCATCCAGGCTTGGGACTGGCACTGCCAGAGTACGAGCAGTGCCGTGGTTGAAGTTGACGCGAGCATTTGAAAAAATATCATCATTGAAAGCGAAATGAAAGAGAGCGAAATATTATCATTGTTGTTTATTGTTTAATGACACCTTTGCTACGACCTTATCTACATGTAAATAGCAGGAGATTGTGGCGCAGCCTGATAGCGAGTAGTAGTTTCCAGTGTTTAACGACATCTTATGGCAAGAAAGGGCGTTGACGGCGCCCTCCTCCTTTTTACTGGGTTGGGACTCGCACTACTTGGTACTAGTCGCTGTGGCGGAGTTCTGGCAGCGATTTGGCTTGGTAAGTTGCTGTTAACGACGCCACTCTGCCCTATAGCCTACCACAGATGATTAGCGTCGCCCACCTCCTTCTCCAGACTTCGGACTGGCCTTGCTAGAATTCTTCAAGGTGCGTAGTTAACGTCAATGAGGTTTATATGGCGTCAGATAAAGGTGAATGGAAGGTGTCGAATCAGAACGCAATATTTACGATATCTTGTGGCTTCCAGGTCCGTTGGCGGAGATTTTTCTTAACTCGTAGAAGTATGGCACAGCCAGTACTGTGTATGTATGTATTCAAATCTTTAACGACATTTTATAGCTACAAAAGAATGTTGACGTCTTTAAATTTTTTTATATGTCTGAGTTCATTTTCATATAAGCTTAAGTTTCGTCGTCAGTTTTCTTTGGCTTCTCTCGTCGTTGATCCCTCTCTGGCAGGTTTGTTGAGACGGCGATATTTGACAGTAGGTTGTTGACAATCATTTAAAATATATAGATTAATATATAATACAAATATACATATTGATATATAGGGTCTATATTTTGTATATCTACATATACTGTATATAAACACACCTGTGCATCATTATTCATTTGGCCATTTGGCTTCTTTTCCTTTTGCTCTTTCGCGTAATTGCGTCTTTCTCTTGAGGTAATCGTAATCGTAATCTCCAAACTTCTAAAGCGCCACTCGAAGGCCAAGCGCAGGACACCAGCCTATTCACGAGCGCTTGCTTGTTTGTCGGTTTCTCTATTCCTCTTTATGTCTGTGTGCCTACATGTTTGTACCCAAATGCAAGTCTGTATATATGTCCGTCCGTCTTTGTCTGTCTATCTTTTTATTTTATTTGTATTTTTGACCCTAAAACGAAATTTACTAAAAATCGATAAGCTATTAGCAATTGAACGAAAATAGCTGTAAGTTATATATAGCATCGGGAAACTCTGAATTAAAGGTGTCTAAAGAGAACATTTAAAAATACGAGTATTTCTATATTATTTTGTTAAGTAGGACAACAGGCAAAACGATGTAAGTGTATGTGAAAACTAGGGAGTAACCGGTTATTGGACCGGAAACCGATAAGCACCGATAACTACTTCAAATCCCATTATCGGAAAATCCGATAATTCATTCACCGATAAAAATTTCGAAAAATCGTAATTTTTAAGTCCACTTCCTTGAAATTTGCTTAAAATTAATCTAAAATTCTAAATTGATAAGACATTTTCAGAAATACGTTTGCTGATATAGTTTTTGCATCGACCGAAACTTTCCGCAACTTCAGCAAGGCGCTAATAGATAAACAAACATGGCGGCCCTAGCGGACAATTTCTTTTATGTTTGTCACGTTTTTAGCTTTAATGACTTAGAAAATTTAAAAAAGTGCATGAAACGAATAGTATTCGGAAATTTGATGGTCGCCTGACGTTCTGGAATCACGTGACTGGCGGCCCGCTCGTATTCGAAATTTCAGGGCCGCGTGGCTGGATATATCCACTAGTCACAGCCTATAATTTTTGATAATCGAAAACTTCCGTAAAATTGCGACTTTAATGTTATAAATTTAACAAAACATTATTAAAAATAAATTAGCTGATTTGACTCAACGGTAATTTCTGCAAGGCAATCGCGTGAGGCGCTGAATAAAACAAATTTCTTTACTGGCCTAATTTTCGTTTCCCAAGACAAGCGTAGTTTACTTTTGCGTTCGATTGCGAATTAATTTAATACTATAATTATTATAATTTACAGTCAACGTTAATTTCCGCAAGCTTGCGACATTATTTGTTATAAAATTAAGAAAAGGTTTAAAAAAATAACTTTACTGAAACAAAACTCATTTGCTTACCTCGCCTTCGATTCAGGTGACAAGAGACGCTTACAAAGCATACAAATTCTGCTTTGTTGGATTCCGACACCAATATTAGAAATTTAGAAACTTATTTAGTTCATGATGTCTCAAACCAGAAGTAAGATCTAGAATTATTTTGAAATTAATTCCACTGACGAACCAAACCATCAGCGACAACTTTGCATAATAAAGAAGATTGGAGAGATGATCGCATTCAGCATTGTGAGTAACCACTATAAACTAACCCTAACCACAACTGTATCCCGAAACCTAGCCTTAACTGACCGGTTGTCATTTTCATATTTGCTGAAACTTTCTTAAAATTTGCAAACAAAAACAACTTCAAAACACATAACGAAATGCCACAAATTTTTAATATATCTCTATATATATTTTAACATAACCATCATATTGTCACAACTTCACTCACAAGCTCAACAAATATTTGTGATTATCGGTATCGGTATCGGAATTTCCAATAAAACGTGTTAAATTATCGGTATCGGTTATCGGTGGAAAAATGCTTATCGGTTACTCCCTAGTGAAAACTAGAACTGAGGGAAGAAATACCTTAGTGTGAGTTGACAAATAACATACAAGAAATAAAGTTTCGTGAGTCTTTATCAGGGAGGTTAAAGTTATGAGGCCTATCTCTAAGGAAACAGGAAATTAAATGATGGTTAGGGAAGAGGCATCTTAGTGAATGGTTTTAATTATATAAGACAGCTTTAAATAATGAAGTGTCAGCTTTGTTTGCAAGCTCAGTTGTAGAGGGAGAATTAGGGTGAATATGACCGTATCGTTTAAGCCTGTTCATTAGGCGTTCCAGGCGAGATTTGTCATTTTCTTCAGCTAGGGCCCACCGGGCAGGAGAATCATACAATGTTCTTACTATAATGGTTGCGCTGGTAATCAACAGAAGAGAATCTATAGATACGCGGTGATTTTAAGTGTTTTAGAGCGAATATAGAAGAGGAGCCAGTTTTTATAACTTGGTTGATGTGTTCTGCAACTGTTAGTTTTTCTCCAACGGTAACACAAAGAACTTTGATGTTAGTAGAACCAAGAACTTTGATGGTAGTAGAACGCGGAACTCCAGTGATAGAATGTTTGTCGGAGAGTGAAGTTTGATGACAAACATTTCACGAATTTTAGTTGAATTTATTTTCAGGTTCTTTGCTTTTGACCAGTTGTAGATGTGTTGAAGTTCTGTTTCAGCTGTGTATAGCGAGTTAGATCCGATGAAGAGGTAGGAGTCATCAGCATATTTGTATCTGCAATTCTAATGATTTCCATTGTTTAAGGATATCTTGTGGCTTCCACAGCTCTTTACATCGACCGAGGAACAAGCGATTGAACGAAAATGAGGAGTATATAAAGTTGCGACAGAGTGGAAGTTAAAAACTACTGAAGATTGTAATACTATTATTGACATCCATTGTTTAACGACATCTTGTGGCAATCCCTTTAATTATCATATGAAGACAAATAAAGCGTAAGTTAATATAACTAAATACACCGCATATGCGCCTGTAGTAACTCGGCTTAGTCAGTTGATGTGAACAAGTAGGCCTTAAGTCTTTTATTTCTTCCTGAAGATTTCGATAGACTGACGGGAAGACACCTTCCAAACCTTACCTCCTTTATTATAGACAATGTTAAAGATTGAATACTGTTTCTACATTACAGCTGTCAGCTCTATCTACCGACCAACCGAGCCAAACACAAAAGTTATGACTGATTTAATAATGTGAAATACGAATTTTATATACAGGATACATACACAGGCATGCACATACAGCTCTTTTGATTGGCTAAAGCCGTATGCCCTATACTAATTATACTTGTCCTATCCTAACAAAGTCTTTATGTAGATATACTGTCATAATACTATACAAGCATATACATAATTACATATAAACCACGCCTACCCACTCTAGAGCCTAACAAAATACCTACCCACAATTAATGCATATGACATACCTCTTATCCTTCTTTTTCAAGTTTGCAAATCATATAAATTTGCAAACTTGAATACAATGCAATTATCAACACAAAATAATTCAAAACACATAAAAACACAAAAACACAAAGATTATACACTACATATGTTTTCCCTGGGTCCATATGTACATTACATTACACTTTAGGCCCTAATCTAAAGTCTAGAAAGGCAGTCCGCTACCACGTTCAATTTTCCCTTCTTGTATTTAAGTTCTAGATCGAAGGCTTGTAGCGCCAATCCCCAGCGTACTAGCTTGGCTGATTTAGACATGGTCGTGCTTAAGTAGATCAGAGGATTATGATCTGTGTATACCATTATGTGGGAGCCCAGAATTATATCCCTTAATTTGGATAACGCCCAAACAACGGCATATGCCTCTTTCTCTATGGTCGCCCAATTTTGCTGGCTTGCAGTCAATTTCTGACTGATAAAATAAACAGGCCTTTCCTTTCCTTCATGGTCCAATTGGGTCATCACAGCGCCAACAGCTGCCTCACTGCTATCACAATACAAGTTTACTGGTTGACCTAACTGAAAAAGTTTTAATACCACATTACGGCACAAGCAATGTTTTAATTCATCAAATGCTTTCTGATGATCTTCTGTCCAACACACACTTTCAGGCTTCTTCTTTCCAGTTTCGTTAGTTATAATGGCTTCGCAATTTTGTCAAAGTCTTTTATAAACTGTTTGTACTAACTAAATAAAACAAATCAAAAGTCTCAATTACTTCTTAGCTGATAGTCTAGTCATGTCTGTCATTGTCTTCAGTTTATCAGGTTCCATTTTCTTTTAACTCGAACCAATCACGTGTCCAATTAACACTTCTACAATCAAACACTGAAATTACATTAGCTTAACCAACTTTCATACGAATTTCATCAACAATAGACATCGGATATTGACATTCAATTGTAAAACTATTGACATATCGATAGTCACAAGCCAATCGAAGCGAACCATCCTTTTTTCTTTACTTTCGCCAATGGCGCAGCCAGAAGCCTGTTCGACGTCTTCATGACGCCCATGGCATTCAGACCCTCGATCTTGACTTCAGATCGATAAATCAGTGGTACACGGTACGCAGAAAACTCTTTCGATACACAGTCAGAGCACAGTTTAACCTCATGTTCTTCTACAATACTGTCACGACCCTAGCGCTCTATGTTGCCAGAAGGCCCTGGTCGTGACAATTTACAACGCGGTGCGAAGGAAGTGTTTAATATTTATTATTATATCTACAACTACAGAGATAGAATACGTTAATTAGATCATGAGGCACACTTGGCGAATTATCAAACGAGCGACTCTCAATTGTTCTCAAACGTTCGTGCAGCAATGTTACTCAAAGCGTGATCTTACAGTTGCCGTCAGATGTCGCTCCGCCAAAGTCCTCCGCCAGTGTCCTCCTGCGGCCAGCCTTCGTTGGCCTTAAATACAGTTCGCTTATCGCCCTAACGACGTGCCAACTGTCATTATTGAAAGACCGTCCTCTGTGGTCGAGCGCAGGAGATTGACCGTGTCCAATCAATTAGCAACGGGCGCCATTTGGGGTCCACCTTCGCAGCTCGCCCTTGATGCCCCGGTGGGGACCGTTATCCGACCGCCGATGAGTTAATGGCCTTTCGCCCGTTGACCGTTGACGAACTCGATGACCTCTGCCGGTTGAACGGCGAGTTCTACAGGTCCGGCTTCTGTAGCGCCCTGTCTGCGTCAGATCACCATTGTCAGGAATGCTGGAACGTGACAAATACACAAACCAGTTTTGTCAGAAATACGATCAGAATATTTATGCAAAACATTCAACAATTGTTTCTGTTGTAGGCCTATAACAATCAAATGATCAATTTGTTTATGATCTATTTGCAACGGCTTAGTTTCGGTTTCAGTTTTCACTAGAATTTCATGTACCTTTCCAAATGCTTCAGCTTCGTACACAACAAGGCCACATAATAATGCTCTTGTTCCAAATCTGCATATTTTATTGGCATGCACAAACCTTCTACTATCATCGTCCATGTCAACCAAATATGAGCCCTTTGATCTTTCCTGCAAAATGTTGCAAGGACTATGCCATCTAGACATTAATTTGTTAGATGAAGTGGAGAACACAACAATAACTGTGTCTCCCAGTTCAAAAGATTTCTTTTTAGCATGTTTATTGTACTCGTGGACATATTGTTCTTGTTTCAACTGATTATGTGTGTCAACATTTTTCAAAGCTTTAATTTGGCACGCAGCGCAGGGCTTACACCACTCACTGTTATCCTGCCTCACTGCGGGCCAAACAAAAGATAAACTGATTCTCTCTCGTGGAATGGGAGTAATTGGCACTCGATCTAGCGTTAACTTTCTGCTTTTTAATCGACACACGGCACAGGACTTACACCAGTCCTTTATCTCAGTTCTGATCGACGGCCAAATAAAAGACAAACATATCCGCTCACGGGTTTTCTCCTCGGCAAAATGCTTTCCCAAAACTGATGCATGTGCCAATTTCTTTATCTGCATCCGCCTTTCCTCTGGCACAGCCAACTGTAATACGATCTGCCCTGAGATAATGGTTCGTTTATACAACAGACCATTACACAAACAAAATTCAGAATTAACTTCCCTCGCCTTATCAAACCATTTCCGCAAAGACTCATCTTCCTGTTGTTGCTTGCCAAACAAAACCGAATCTGATAAACCTACAGGCTGTTGTAGTTGTTGCTGTGATGATGTTACTTGCTGTTGTGATGATAATGTATTATTATCTACACCATTTTCAGTTTTCTCTGTGTCAAAAAGACTACCCAACTGTAAATCTGTTGTATCAGATTTCTCCAAATTATCTGCCTCTTCACTTTGGCTTACTTCTTTACTCATCTCTTGTTCAGCTTTTCTCTTTTGTGTTCTCGTCATTACATTTGACTGCACCTGTGCGTCCAAAATAGGAATTTGTGGCAATTGTTTTAAATCTGCAATGACCTCCGGGTGAAGAAGAAAGTTTTCTTTTCCCGTCATGTTTTCAACAACTGCACATATTACAGGCAAAAATGGTCCTATGTTTAACCACGTCTTGTCCTTGTCCGTTTCTTCATTCGCCATTCTCAATTCTAGCTTGACCAATCTAGCCGAAACAGGTTTTCCCGCTGCACACTGAAGGCTTACCCTACCCATTTATTCCACAGGCACGCCTTTTATTACCTCCTGACTTAGCACGGGAATTTCTGTCCCAGAATCAACTAGGCAATTTATCCGTCTATTCTCACTTCCATTCTGTTTGATCTCCACTGACACATGCTGTAAAGTCGCTTTTTTTAGAATCACATCTGGCTTAGGGCAATTAAAATTTTCTTCCTTCATTCTTTCATTCTCTGCCCTGCTTGTCTTTCTTTCATTCTCCACTACACACTTCATTACGACCTTCGCTTCAGTCTCGGTCGATTCTACATTTTCACTTTCTGGTCTGTTAATCACCTGTATAATAGGCGTTTCCATTTCTTCTAATGCACATGCCCTAGAAGAAACTTCTTTTGATTGCTTTTTCCAGCAATTCTTCAAAAGATGAGACTTATCACCACAAGCCCAACACCTTCTCTCACTCTTTTCTGCTGTAAAACCTTTCTTCTCTTCAGGTCTTACATATTTACTTGGAAATACTTTTTCCTTAACAGACATGTCCTTCATGCCTCCATTACCTTGAACCTTGCCCTGCTGTACGTAATTCTCTTGCGGTCTTGGCTGACTGAAAAATGCTTTCGGTTGACCCAAATAACCAATTTTATTATTCACATGCAGATCGGCCAACTCGGCAATAACATCAGATGTCAAACAATCTGTTCCCTCTTTCATTAGGACAAACTGTAGAGGTCCCGGTCCCAAGGATTCTTTTAGCCTGTCGGCCACCATTAGATCGGCCAGCTTTTCAAAGCTCTGTTTGACATCTCTGCTCCGTAAATAATAATTAAAAATGTTCTTTAATCTGGTGTTAAAAAGAGTAAAAGTCTCATCAGGCAATTTTTTGGCCTAAAAATACTGTGATCTGTACTGACGGGCAGTGAGTTTAAATTCTCGGAGAATATAATCTTTGACCCGATCATAATCATCATGGTCCTGAAAAGCCAGTCTGTTTAACACTGCTCTTGCTTTGTATGTCATTAAGGGTAAGAGTAGTTTCACCCAAAACGCCTTTTCAACTTTAAAACTTCTGAAAGCATTTTCAACCGTTTCAAAATACAGGGGTATATCTCCCAAATCAGCACGCATCCTAGGTAAAACATGCTTCATTGCATCACCTAGCCTTTTCATTTTCACAATAGGCGTTTTATCCTCCTCCTCCTTCTTTCTTATTCTTTCTTCTTCACGCTCTCTCCATTTCAATCTTTCTGTCTCCATGTTCTCCATATGCATCTGTAATTGTTTTTTTCTGAAATGCCATTTCCTCCTTTCTCATCTCCATTTCCTCTCTTCTTAAAGCCATTTCTTTTAAAGCCATTGCTTCTCTTCTCTCCTCCCTCTTCAGCGCCATATCCTCCATTCTCAATCTCTCCTCTCGATCTTAACTCACCCTTCTTTGCCTCTCCCCCTCCAACTCTCTACTCTCTTCTTCCACTTTTGCAAACGCTCCTTCATATTCCTCTCCTTCTTCTGCAATCCACGCCATAGCCAACTCTTCCAAAAGTGCTTCTCTGTCAAGCAAAAGCAATTCATCCTCAGACTTACCATACCTTACCAACGCTTCTCTAACCCTCTCGGTCGACATTTTCTTTAACTGAGCTCTTCTTTCACTTGAAAGACGCTCCATCTTGACACGTTATTCAAGAATCAAATAATCAGTACACAAAGCAAAATTACACACAAAAGTGATAACTGTCAAGCTATTGTGCACAAAAATTCAACTTATCTTCAACCACGGTAATCTTTTCTTCCGTTATCGTTGAAATCACCAACAGATCCGGTTGTCTCCGACTTGTTCACCGTCTGTCGATCCAGAACTTCGCCTGTCGATCCGTTGCACGGCTTGTTCTCCAATTCACGGCACCAGAAATCGTCCGCTTCAGTCACCGCGTGTACTGTTGACCTGGATACCGAACTGCTTGGCTTCGTCTGATTTCCTTGTTTCCGAATCAGCGTGGCCTCCTCCGTTACACCCCAAATCACACAGAAGGCAGCGGATACGACTCAGACCTAAATATGATCAGCCCTTATCGCATCCACTAACCAACCGCTGATTTCCGTCCGAGTTCGACTTGTGGATGGGCCCACTCGACCACTCAGACACAGATAACTATTTTGTTGTAGTTATCTCTCTACGTTGGTCACACACAAACAGTCTCTTCGGCACTGTTGCGTAGCCAGGGATAATCCGCATCCCGCAAAGCTGCCACCAAAATGTCAGCTCTATCTACCGACCAACCGAGCCAAACACAAAAGTTATGACTGATTTAATAATGTGAAATACGAATTTTATATACAGGATACATACACAGGCATGCACATACAGCTCTTTTGATTGGCTAAAGCCGTATGCCCTATACTAATTATACTTGTCCTATCCTAACAAAGTCTTTATGTAGATATACTGTCATTTTACTATACAAGCATATACATAATTACATATAAACCACGCCTACCCACTCTAGAGCCTAACAAAATACCTACCCACAATTAATGCATATGACAACAGCTCCGGCAGCTGAATGTGATTTCCCGTTCTTTGTCCTCTGGTGCAGCTTCCACACTTGTCCATGCATTTGTTGTTTCTCGACTGGACTACTGCAGTGCCATATATAACGGACTGCCGGCCTGCCGGATTGAGCCCCTGAATAGAATCCTGCGTTCTGCTGCCCGCCTTATAGGCCGCATCCCCAAGTTTGGCAGAGTGTCTGCGTATATGAGGGATGTTCTACACTGGCTCCCCTACCCGCAACGCATCACTTATCGAATCTCTGCCTTGGTTCGGCGATGCTTTGAAGGCGTGGCCCCTTCATACCTGCGGGAGCTCTGCTGTCCCACTTCATGTTCGCAACGTCGTTGCTCTCTCCGCTCAGCTGCGCAGGCTGAACTTATTGTTCCCCGTGCGCGGACAGCCATACAACAGCGCCGTTCCTTCTCTGTGGCTGGCCCCATGACCTGGAATGGGCTCCCTACCAAACTCCGCCAAATACCGATTGGTCATTTCACCTTGTTTCTTACTGTTCTCAAAACTGCGTTGTTCGACCGTGGTTGGGCTGGGAGCGCTCCTGAGTAGGCAATCTTGAAGTCTTGAAGGGGCGCTATAGAAAACTGCTTTAATAATAATAATAATAATAATTTCAGTCTCTGTCTCTCTCAGCACTACTGACGACTGCCCTGCAATCCGTCGATGTGTTTAACTTATACAACGAATATCAAGCTTAAAAGAGGTGTGTAATTCTTTTGAACAGTTCTCACTGGTCCAGTGGCATAAGGCAAATGTGGTGTACGGATTGATTGCACTGGAATAGTTTCAGTTTAACGACACTGTGTGATAACGAAGATCATTAACGTCGCCCTCCTCCTTTATCCAGGCTTGGGATTGCACTGCCAGAGCACGAGCAGTGGCGGAGTTGATTACCCTGGACCGGTCTTCGCTCTTATAGCACAAATATCTCACTTAGAAGAGCCTAAAGAGGTGTGTAATTACACAGTTCCTATGGCATAATATTGCTCGTTAACGATTGGTTGATTAGCTGCTGTTAACGACAATGTGTCACAGCAAAGATGATTTAGCGATAGTTGTGGTTTTCTGTATTTTACGATTAGATATCTTATAGCTGCCAGGGCCGCTGACGTGACCTTGCAACAACTATGCAGTTGAGTAGTAGTAGTAATAGTTTCAGTTTAACGACACTGTGTGTCAACAAAGATCATTTGCGTCGCCCTCCTCTTCATCTAGGCTTGGGACTGGCACTGCCAGAGTACGAGCAGTGGCGGATTTTAAATTGACGCGAGTATTTGAATGAAAATAGCATAATTGAAAACTAAATCAACGGTATCTAAAGAGAGCGCAATATTATCACCTTTGCGTCGACCTTTATAAATAATAGGTGATTGTCGTGCAGCCTGACAGCGAGTATTAGTTTCCAGTGTTTAACGACATCTTATGACAACGAAGGCCGTTGACGTCGCCCTCCTCCTTTTTACGGGCTTGGGAATGTAACTACTTGACACTAGTGGCACGGACTGGCAGTGGCGGAGTTCTGGCAGCAGGTTGGTTAGTTGCTGTTAATAACACTATGTTATACTACAAGGATGATTAGTGTCACCTTCCTCCGTTTGTAGATTCCGTACAGTTGTTGAAATAACGGAAATTAGACTTATATAGCATTGGGAAAAGCTGAATTAAAGGTGTCGAAAGAGAAAACAATCATCTTGTCTTATCTTGTGGTTATCTTGTGATATCTTGTGGTTTTGGTCCGTTGGCGGAGATTTGTTCTTGACTTGCAGAAGTATGGCACAGCCAGTGCTGTGTATGTACGTATTCAAGTGTCTAACGACATCTTATAGCTATAAAGTATGTTGACATCTTTAATGTTGTTGGAGAATTTCATTTCGTTTTCAGATAACTTTCGTCATTAGTTTTCTTTCGCTTCTCTCGTCGTTGATTTCGCGTCCGACAGGTTATCGAGACGGCGATATTTGACAGGTGGTTGTTGTCGATATTTTAATAACACATAGATTAATATTTAATGCATATATTTATATAGCTACATATATTATAAACGCACCTGTTTGTGAAATTGTTACTATTTCACAATAATAAGATTGCAGCGATAGATATTGCCGTAGGATGTATTGGGAGGGTGGATAGATGAATGGTAACACTAATGGCTAGTAGAGCATTAGATCGCGGTTGGATACCCGTAATCCCCCTCTAGAGCGGGCGCCTTGCATGGCTGCCAACACGTGTGTTTAAGATCTTGATTGTAGGCCCTACTGTCATGTTCCAATGTAATCTTACTGCGTACTTGTCAGTTTGAAGTAATAAACGGTCACATCCCAAGTGAGGCATCTTCCGCATGACCACGGGATAAGCGTCACGCCGTCCGGTCGCTTGCCATCTTCTCTGGTGAGGCCCAACGGTTCTTTTTGAGAAGGAATATTTGCTCTTCCCAACGATCTCCATACTGTATAATTGAGCATGTTGTGCCGTTGATGTCTGCCAGCGCTTTTCTGCAGCCAAGACCGCGGATTCCTCTGGCGTCGACTCTCTTCCCACAGTGACACAAATGTGGTTCGCATAGTATTGTTCCGAGTCGCATTCCCACCGCTGTCCGTATCACTTCATCAGACAAGACAATAATAATAATAATAATAATAATAATAATAATAATAATAATAATAATAATAATAATAATAATAATAATAATAATAATAATAATAATAACGCCGTCGCATTTCGAGGCACTTTTGCACAACTAGTCGGGGACGAGGACCGCTAACTCCTGAACATAACGCCTCTCTGAGGGCAGTTTCTAAGAGCCCGAGGGATCATTTCTACCTCGGGCGAAAAAAAATATAATAATATCAATATTATTACCTGTAGGATTGCATCATTGTTTCCTTTGCCATTTGACTTTCGTTTCATTCTGCTCTTTGATTGTTCTCAGCATTATATGACTGTAGTCTACCTTCGAAAAAGACTTAATAATTATTCAGAATCTCTCTCTGCTTCTATTTATAGGACGAATATCATGCTTAAAACAAAACCTTCTGGTCAAGTGGCAAAATGCAAATGAAAAGTATTATCTTTTAATTGTACAGGATCGGTCATCTGCCTTTACTTATAGCGTAAATATAAAACTTAGAAGAGGTGTGTAATTATTTTAAAACGTTCAATGGTCCTAATGATCAATGGTCCGTGTGACCAAACGTAATATGATCAATAGTCCTATGATCAATAGTCCTGTGATCAATGGTCCGCAAATCCTCTCCCACCAACTATCAGTCTTAAATGTTGCTGCTAGGCTCATAGCACATCTTCCTCACTTTACTCATATCTCCACATACATTATTGAAGTCTTACACTGGCTCCCAATTACTTCGCGTATCCAGTGTAAGATCCTCCTTCTGGTTCCAAGTCCTAGCTACGGCTTGCCCCTAAATACCTCTCTGACCTTATGCGGCAACCTCTCTCTGCAACTTCTGCTCGTCCTTTGCGCTCTGCTGGTCGTCTTGATCTCTTTGTCCCTCGTACTAGGACCACTCTGGCCAAACGTCGAGCTTTTGCTGTAACAGGTTCCTCTACCTGGAATGGTCTTCCATCTCGACTTCGAACTAAACTCATGATGGGAATCTCCCCAACAACTACTCGCTTGCTCAAGACTTTTCTGATTCCACGGGGCTCATGCACTGAGGGTGCCTCTGGATAGCTTATACTGCGAGAGGCGCCTTATAAATTACTAGATACGATACGATACGATCACCTAACTGTAGCAAGCACATCAGCGACAGCCAACGCTATTATTATTATTATTCCAAAAGTTTAACGACATCTTATGGCTACATAGGCCGATGACGTCTTTACAGTTTTTTTTTATATATTTCAGTTCATGTTCGTATAACTTTCATTTATCAGTTTCTTTCTTTCTGTTTTCTTTCTTTCTTTTTTTCTTTCTTTCTTTTGATTGTCTCATCGTTTGTTTCCATGTTTGGCTCTTTATTTTAAAGAATTTCACATTTATTTACATTATCATAAGAACCGTTCATAACAAATTTACAAACAATGTTCAATATAAACATTAATAGTTAATATTTATACAGATTGCTTCAATATTCAATATTAACTTGACATAGAAAGTACTTAGTTCTTATTTAGAGGCTTCAATAATAATATCAATATTATTCAATGTCATTTCTGAATTTCAAAATGAGTTGAAATGTCTGATCCCATACATTGATTTACACACACACGCACGCACGCACACCAATTTAGCAGTATTGTCCAAGGACCAATAATATTATAAACATTACTAGTCATCGATTATATCCAATTAAAAAAAAGCACACACACATTAGGTTATGAATTCCATACATTTTAAAACATTACAAATCACCCATTTATATGTAACAAGGAATTATCAGTGTCCAGAAAAAAAAATGTTATATGGTTAGATAACACAACGAAGAAAATAGTTTCTTGGATTATTTCAAATTAGTGAATTACTTGGAAATTAACAGATGATTAGTGATAAGCACATAAGAATCTGTCAATTAATTTCTTTTTATATAAACATTATGGTAACAAAATTTATAAATATTTACATTATTTTATCGGAGAACATCCAACTCAAATGGCAGAACTCCAATATACATGTTGACAGTATTTTCAGATATAATTTACACTATTTATTTCTGATATTTACATAATCTTTCCACTAGTTATAGTCATAAGTAAACTATATACTTCAAGATAAATATCTCGAACTGTCAAGATATTTTTAACAGTGTATTCCACTTTTTTCTTTGCACATTTCTGAACTAGCATTTGTGATATTTCATGTTTTTTACAAGCAGTTAGTATATGATGAATTGTTTCAGGTACCTGGCATTCAAAACATAAGTCCGTTGGGCTTTTACCTATAGATTTCAGCCAGGTATTAGTTAGAATATGTCCCATTCTAAGTCTGGTAATTTGAACTTCTCGTTTTCTAAGATAGTCTGTAAATTTTATATCTGTAGATACCAGGGGTTGAATATTTTTATAGAATCTTCCATTTGTTTTAAGGTTGTATTCAATTTGCCATTTATTAATTACATAATTCCTGATTAAAGAATAGATTTCCTTAAACTCTAAATAATTTGTTGAATTAATCTCAGATATTTCCAGTCTTTTCTTTGCCAGCATATCTGCCATTTCATTTCCAGATAAACCAATATGGCTTGGTATCCATGCTACTATGATTTTGCTATGTTTTATCTTATTAAAATTATCTAAAAATTCAAGAAAAAGATTAGGCCTTGAACTAGACCCATTCTCTTTTATAGAAGTGGCTACACTTAATGAGTCAGTAAATATGATATATTTATTTGTATTTTCATTTTCATTTATAATAATCCATTTAATTGCTTCAATTATGGCTGTTAATTCAGCTGAATAAATCGATGAATCATTTACAATTCTATAAATATTATGAAACTGTATAGAAGGTATATAGAAGGCTGCTGAAACTATACTTTCAAGTTTAGATCCATCCGTATAAATGGGTGTGTAATCAAGATATCTATTAATTAATTCTAATGACAAGGATGACATAAAATTAGGGGAGTCTGTCTTTTTGTTGATATATTTTTTCAAAGACAGATCAACCTTAATGGTTTTATTAAGCCAGGGGGCTGTTGACTGGTAAGATGGTGATTTAAACGGCTGAGAGATCAATGAGAAAAAATGTTCAGTTCTTTTAAATATGGAATTTTGTTTAACAGAAGATGCATAATAATAATTTGTCCAGTGGTCTCGCATAGCTTCCGCCGCAGGATGATCTTTTGAACTGAGGATTTTAGATCCTATTTTAAGCGAATTATTCAAACGACGTAGGTGGAGTGGAATTTCACCACATTCATTTTGAAGAGCCATGATTGGGGTGCCTTTAGCTGAGCCACAAGCTAATCTCAAAGCCTCAGATTGGATATTTTGCAACTTTTTTAACTGGCTGGAACTAGCTGTGGTATATGCTACATCCCCATAATCAAGAACTGATCTAATTATAGCTTTATAAATGCATAGGAGGGCTCGTTTGGATGCCCCCCATCTATACCCAGATACAGCTCTCATTATATTCATTCGTTTTTTACATTTGATAACAATGTATTCTATATGGTGCTTCCAATTTAATTTAGAGTCAAAAATAACTCCCAGACATTTGACAGTTTTTTCTATTTTAATTTCTTTTTTATTAAGGAAAATCTGTAATTTGTGTATTTTTCTTGTTTTTGTAAATAATACTCCAGTGGTTTTATTTAAAGAGATTTTAAAACCATTTTCATCACACCAGTCATTAATTTTATTAATAGCTTTTTGGATTTTACCTTGTAGTGATTTTATGTTCCGACCAGCACAGAAAATGGCACTATCATCAGCAAATAATGACAGTTCGACATTCTCCAAACCAGGATCCAGATTATTTATCATTATTAAGAATAACAATGGGGAAATAATGGAGCCCTGTGGAGTTCCGTTCTCTTGTGAGAATTTTTCAGATAATTCTACTCCTACTTTAACTTGAAAGGTTCGATTAGTTAAGAATTTAGAAATCCAGTTGAAAACATTTCCTACTATTCCAATATTTTGTAATTTTTCTAAAAGAGTTGGGACATGAAGCATATCATATGCTCTTTCAAAATCAATAAAGATTGCCAAGACATGTTGTTTATTGCTTATTTTTTTATGAATATAATCTTGAAGCCTAAGAATTTGGTCTATAGTGCTTTTATGTTTTCTAAATCCTGTTTGATATGGAGATAGAAGTTTATTGGTTTCCAAAAACCACTGTAATCTATTTGTTATCATCTTTTCCATTATTTTACACATAATTTTGCAAATAATGATGCTAATAATATGTCTATGATTGATCGGAACCAAACTGTATTTTCAAATGATTTCTGTATTGGTACGTCTGCTGTTGATCAGATTGAAATGTCTGGTGCTCAGAGAGATAGAACAGCTGAGACACTGAAAAAAGTATCAATCAGGGCTACACTTAATCAGCCACAAGCAACAAATACTGCAAAACACAGAACTCTAGTTGTAGAAAATTCATTTCTTCAAAATAAAGGACCAAGAACCTCCAATTTTAACGGAAGCATGCGCTTCTCCCCTGAAAAACAGAAACAAATAAATGATATTTTGTCCCGAACAGTTTACATAAATAGTAGTAAAAGGGAATTATGTAACTACTTCAAAACTAAACCTCATCAGCTTAAAAATGAACTGAGACAGGCAGCTGAAAATGAGGTGGAAAGGATTCAGATTGTAGGAGAGGGTCTTCGTATTCTGGCTTATAGCATTAACCAGAGGAATAAATTGTTAAGTTTGACTAACTTAGGAGGAAAACCCATTAAGACTAGCTTGCCTTTTGCTTTATCCAGAAATACTCATGTGAAACCCCCTAATTCTGACAGAAAAGAAATATCAAGTGCTAAACCTATTCATGAACCAAAAGCTGTTATTTACGGCTTACAAGAGAGTCAGGAGAACCTAAAAGAAATTGCAAGTGTTCTAGATCTAAAAGTATTAAAGAAATTAGGGAATCCATTGAATAGTAAAACTACGCTGGTCATCTTTAAACAGGGAATTCAAATCCCCACACATCTGAACATTGGAGGGCATTTCTTTAAAACCTGGGCCTTCACTCCCCGACCTCATCGCTGTGATAGATGCCAAGAATTTGGACATCCAACATTTTCCTGCCAAAATCCAATAAAATGCAGCAAGTGCAGTGGACCTCATACTTATTTAAACTGTTTAAATAAAAACACTCCAAAATGTGCAAATTGCCATGAAGCACACAGCGCGGCTTATACTAAATGTCGGAAATATTTAGAAATCCAGCAGGCTATTAAGGCAAAAACCAACACGAAAATCCTCTACTCAGATATGGTGAAAAAAGGAACTGGGACCTATGTACCAGATAATGTAGAATCCCCCCAAAACATTCAACTCAATACTTATGAGTTTTTAGTTGATGAATCTCAAACAGTACCGCTTATGTCAGTTTCACCTCAAATTAATGAAAATGTTAAACTGTTTCTGGATTTTGATAAAAATAAATATAATCTAGTCCTCACAGAAGAAAATCGGATGCCACTTGATAATCGTAACGAACCTGAAAGGAAGATCATTCAATTTGTACAAGGTTGTATAGCCTTATTAGATAATGAAAAGACTGATGATGAAAAGAAAACTATCTTAATTCATTCAGCCAATCATATTATGTTTAATGGAAGAATTGTTTTAATTCCTTAACATAATTAATGCATAGTGGTAATTTTGTGCATATCAATATATGATATTATCACATTTTGTAATGTATTAAAAATCATATCAAATTTGGTACTGTATTATGGATTTAGTCATTATGCAGTGGAATGCCAGAGGATTAGTGGCAAATAAAAATCAATTAAAAAATTATCTAAGCAACAGGAATAGCATATATTCACCAGATCTAGTTTGCATACAGGAAACTTTTCTAAAAGAACATAAAAAAAATATTAAAAAAAATATAAAAAAAACCTTACTATTGATGGCTATAATGTGGTTAGCCAAGATAACCCGGATATAAATAGGAGAGGGGGTATGACCTTCTTAATTAAAACTGGACTTAATTATACTATTATTAAAAGTAAAGAAATCACAAATATTGAAAATCAATGCCTGGAAATTAATACTAATATGGGTCCCATCCATATCTTAAATATATATATTCCTCCATCAGCTAAGGTAGATTGTGAAACTTTGAGTGAAATTTTTAAAAGCAAAAGAACCATTGCAGTTGGAGATTTTAATGCTCATAATAAAATGTGGGGGAGTAGTCTAAATAATACAAAAGGAAGAATTTTGGAAAAAATAATAAAAGAAAACAATCTCACGGTACTAAATACTGGTAAAGCAACTCGTATAAATTCTAATCAATCTAATATAAATTCAGTTATTGATTTAGCAATTGCGTCTCATGATCTGGCTCTAAACTGTTCCCATTTTGTTGAAAATACCTCGCTAGGATCAGATCATTTACCTACATTTACAAAAGTTAATGAGATTATAACTCTTGAAGATAACATGGGAATGCATGTTTGGAATTTAAAGAAAGCAAATTGGAAAAATTTTAAAACTGAAAGTAAATTTCATATAACAGAAAACCTTTTGGATGAAGACATAGATAAAACCTTCTTAAATTTAACAACGGCTATATCAACATTAGCTAATTCTGTTATTCCAGCTAGAAAATATATTAAAAGTAAAAATAAAAGACACAAACCGTTACCCTTTTGGAATGAAAATTGTAGTAAAGCAATATACGAGAGAAATCGAATCCGTAATAAGATGATTAAGTCAAAAAACCTAGATGATTATGTAGAGTTTAAGAGACAAAATGCGGTATCAAAAAGAGTGATAACAGATGAGGCAAGAACTAGCTGGGAAACCTATTGTAGTGAATTAAATAATCAGTCAAAATTGGCACCAATTTTGGAATATGGCACGCAGAATGGAAGGGGTGGCATCTACAACATCTATTCCTACCCTTCAATACGAGAGAACTAAGGCTGAAACTAATCTACAGAAGGCAAATTTATTGGGAAAAACTTACTCCCAAACCAGTAGTAGCTCAAATTATAAGGAAAAATTCTTAAATCATCTACGAAATAAGGACAATGAAAATGAAACATTATCAAATCAATATAATAACGATGCAGCAGCTCTTAATGTGACCTTCAGTATTCGAGAGCTCCAAGATGCTATAGAATCATCAAAAACTAATAAGTCTCCAGGGGAAGATAGAATCCCTTATGATTTACTTAAACATCTCCATAAAAATGTTAGAAATGTTTTATTATCCTTTTACAATAAAGTGTGGACAACAGGTATACTTCCAAAGGAATGGAATCATGCTATAATTATGCCTATCCTTAAAACTAATAAAGATCCTATGGCTCCTGAATCTTATAGACCAATTTCTCTTACACCAACCCTGTGTAAAATAATGGAAAAGCCAACGCTAAGACAACAACGAGGTTTATATAACGTTTTAAGAAACTCAATAAAAGGTGTCTAAAGAGAGCATATTGTTATTAATGTTGTCCATTGTTTAGTGACATTTTGTGGCCTGTTAGTTCAGTTAATGTGTCATAGCGAAGATGCAGTTGAGTCACCTGCTCTATCTGCACTTTCACTGCTAGAAGACTGCTTCTGTCTCTGACTGGATCTGTCTGGGTGTCTGTCTACGTCTGTCTGCATGTCTGTTCATCTTAGCAGTTCTTTCTGTCTGTCTATCTACCCGAGCCCTTCTTTCTGTGTGTTTATCTCTTCCTGTCTATCTCTGTTTTCTGTCTATATGTCTGTCTGGCTGTGTGTCTGTGTTTCTGTGTTGTTTGCCCGCGTCTTTCTCTTGTTCCGCTCCTCTCGTTTCCGCCTTGATATTCCTCGTCATGCTTGTCTGTCGGCTTATCTGTCCGTCTTTCTGTCTGTGTGCCAATCTGTCTGTATCTAAATAGATGTCTGTATGTATGTCTGTACCATTTATCGGTGTCTGTCTCTCTTTTCCTGTCTGTCAATGTCTACCTACATTTTTTATTTTATTGTTATTATTGACCTTAGAACGAAGATATACAACAAAGTCCACATCCATTGTTTTCGACTGAACAATATGTATATTATTATAGCGTCGAGAACACTTAATTAGAGGTGTCTAAAGAGAACATAATACACATTCATGGAATACTAATGATATCTATTGAAGGGCTTGCATCAATAACCAGGTATGTCGACATACCTGGTTTATGTGAAAAAGTATGCCAGCGTGTTTGGAATGTTGTATTCTATATGCCCTGCAAATTTGGTGCAAATCTGATTATTTTTGAATTGGCTTTTGGATAAAAAAGTTTGTCGACATATGGTATTTAGCAGCCGGCAGCATTACTCCAGTGCAATAATCCGGTATGATAACAAAATTTGTTTTTTCTTGTAATCTTTGAATTTAAACCGGTGCAATAATCAGGTTATTTGACATACCCGGTTATTGTCACTTACTTACTCTACAAATTCACTGATTTTGCGTTATTTTTTCCTTACTTTAATGTAGTTATGATGACTTACCTTCTTATTGCACGATTAATTTGTACTGTGTGCTAGTCACCATTTAGTGCAAGAATAAGGTATGTCGACTAACAGCAGACGATTTTTGCTTCATACTGGGTTATTAAGTGTCAATAACCAGGTATGAAGCAAAATGTCGTGAAAAAACATTAATGTTATCTTTTGCATTCCATTATGTAACAATTTCGTGAACGACAGTAATAACTCACATGGTGCTTCAAACAGCTTGTCGATATCTCGTAAAATGGCTTAGATACAACGGTTTGAAGTGTAAAATCTTTGAAGCCATTTTCCCAAAACTCAAATAATCGGACATACCTGGTTATTGCTGCAAGCCCTTCTATTGTTTAAGGACATCTTGTGGCTTCCACAGCCCTTTACGTTGACTAGCGATTGAATGAAAATGAAATGCGTAATGTTGTGACAAAGTGTAAGTTAAAAACTGCCTAAGGAGATTATAATACTATTACTGAAATCCATTGTGTAACGACATCTTGCGGCAGTCCCCTATTATTAGAAGATTGATAAAGCGCAAGCTTTGTAACTAAATATACCGCATATGCGCTAGTAGTAGCTCGGCTTAGTCAGATGACGGTGACGTGGGACCGTGGTTTAGAACGAACAGGGGTATGAGACAAGGCGATCCAGTTTCACCTACAGTGTTCATTACCGATCTGGAAAGAGCGATGGACAGAATCAAAAATGAAGAAAAAGGGATTTCAGTTCACGGAATGCGAATAAACAACCTTCGCTTTGCAGACGATGTTGATATCTTGGAAGAATCTGAGATGGAATTAGAACGAACAGTACAGATGCTGAATGTTGAAGCCAAGAAATATGGTTTGATTATGAACTTCGATAAAACAAAAACTATGGTATTTGGTGACAAGGAGATAAATCATCAAATTGTGGTCGAGGACATAGGGTTGGAGAATGTGGAGAAGTTTACATATCTTGGAAGCAACATAACCTACGATTTAGACTGCAAAAGTGAAATAAAGATACGCATAGCCAAAGGAACAGCCGTGCTGAAAGCCATGGACAAAATTTGGAAAGGCAAGGCAATTAGTATGAGGACTAAACTGAGTGTATTAAAGACATGTGTGTTCAGTAGCATGATGTATGGATGCGAGACATGGGTGCTTACAAAGGCTTCACAAAAGAGAGTGTTGGCATTCGAACGAAAATGCTATCGTAAGATTCTCAGAATAGGATGGACTCAAAAGATCAGCAATGAAGAAGTATAGGCTACAGAAGAATTAATCTGACTGAAAATCTCATGCAAACAATTATTCAGAGAAAGTTAAGACTTTTCGGACATATCTGTAGAATGAAGGAGGACAGAAAAATTAAAACTTTGATTTTTGGAATAGTGGAAGGCACAAACAAAAGAGTAAGACCTCACAGGGAATGGACAGATGACATTGAAGAATGGTGTGGAGCAAGTCTCCAGAAACTGAGCCACTCGGCACTGGACAGAACGGAGTGGAAAGACATTGTAAAGAAGGCATCAGACACCTACGGGCGCTGAGCCCATGGTTATTGAATGAATGAATTAGTCAGATGACTTGAACAAGAAAGTCTTTAATTCCCTTCTAAAGCTTTCGACACAAAGTTCCGGAACACGGGGTTCAACGCGCAGCGCATTCGAAACCGTTGGGTCGAATGCACCGATTGACGTTGATCTTTTATTACCAAAAGCCAGGTTTGTAGAACAACATTTACCAGTGGAACGAAACGTTTCAATCGATTATCGTTGACGTTGTGTAGGCCTAATAAAAAAATTGATTACTTTCGCCCTCTTCCTTAAACCAGGTTTGGAACTGGCACTGCCAGAATGCGGGCGGTGTCGGGGTTATTCCTAGCAGTTTAATGATAACGAGAACCGCGTAGCGTCGAGGAAAGCATAAATAAAAGTGTGTAAAAGAACAGACTATTAAATAAATAAATATATATTTATATACATTAGTTAATATGTATATACATTAGTTAATACATTAGTTAGTACATTAGTTAATATATATATACATTAGTTTATATACATTAGTTAATATATATATATACATATATATATATGTGTGTGTGTGCGTGTGCTTGTGCGTGTGCGTGTGCGTGTGCGTGCGCGTGCGCGTGCGCGTGCGCGTGTGCGTGTGTGTGTGTGTGTGTGTGTCTGTGTGTGTGTGTGCGTGTGCGTGTGCGACACACCTAGTGGCTGTGGGGCCATTAACATCCATCTGTTCTTACCAATAATACAAATTATTATTATTATTCCACAGTTTAACGTCGTCCTATGACTTCAAAGTCGTTGACGACAATTTAGATCATATACAGTACAGTAAAATGAAGTTATAACATCTGTAAGACACCATTTAAAGGTGTCAGAAGTTCAGAACTGAATTTATAATGTCATTAGTGTTCATTGCTTAACAACATAAGATAATACAGCTAATAATGTCAATTATACATGAACTGTGATAAGACATTTTAAACAATATTCTGCATTAATTATCAATTTTAAATGTACAAAAAAATTCTTGATGAACATTCTCAGTGCACATGGTATTCTTAATCTATTTATTTGAGCAGTAAAGAAAAAAGTTTTATTGCAAGTTTATAAGACAAGTAATTTTCGTATTCACGAAATTCTTATTCTATTTCTGTGTTTTCAAGAGTTATCAATGAATACAATGTTATATTGTACGAATAAGGCTAATAAGGCTTTATATATAGCGCTAAGTAGAACTGAATTAAAGGTGTCTAGAGGATACCATACTTTCACTCTTGATATCCATTACTATTAGCGGCATCTAGTGGCTGTCAGGGCCGTTGAATTCGTCCTTGTGCCGTAAGTCTTCATAGGTTTTACCACTCAACAACGTGACCAATGTCCAGTGTAACAGTGTCTGTACAACGCTGTGTCATATAATGGGGGACCCGGTAGCGCATTGGATAACATCTGGCGTAGAGTGCGAGAGGTACAGAGATCGAGTCCCATAGGCGGACATGCTTTGTAGGCTGCAATTTGCGCCGTGTATTGCAGGCTGTCTGTTCTGTTAGTAGTTAAGGTTTATCGCAAAACATGTACATGTACAGCTCAGTGCGTTTGCAGGCGCTTAATTAAAGAACAAATATTATTATTATTATTATTATTATTATTATTATATGAGAGATTATTAGGAAGGACAAACTACATAAATATATTTCTCTATTGTATTGTCAATTTATTACATTAATTACATCTTTTAAAATTTATACACACCTTTATTAACGGTGAAAAAAGCTGTTATCAACAGAAACATTCCGAACTTAACGCTGAGTAAATATTTGTTACACGCTTACTTATTTTTACAGCTCTAGGTTAGTTGTTATCGTCATCATTATTATGATGATGGTTGGACGTGGGTGTGTGGGTGTGTGGGTGCGTGTGTTCGTTCCATGACAACCGGTCCTTGTTGCCGCAGCAATCAATACTCAGCATCTCTGCGGCCGCATCCCAAGCAGATGCAGCAACCGACCGAGTAGTCCGGGAAAGCTTATTACCTTATTACGTCTATACCGTCTGCTCATCTCTCACTCTCTGTCCAGCTGACTGACTGACTGACTTACTTACTTACTTACTGACTTAATGACTGACTGACTTACTGAATGATTGACTTAGCGACTGACTGACTTACTTACTGATTGACTCAAGGACTGAATGACTGACCGGACGACCAACAGAATTACTGACCGACTGACTTACTTACTTACTTGAAGACTGACTGACTGACCTAATGACTGACTGACTGACTGACTGACTGACTGACTGACTGACTCACTCACTGACTCACTGACTGACTGACTGACTGACTGACTGACTGACTGACTGACTGACTGACTGACTGACTGACTGACAGACGACTGACTGACTGACTGACTGACTGACTGACTCACTGACTCACTGACTGACTGACTCACTGACTCACTGACTCACTGAATGACTGACTAAATGAATAGACGACTGACTGAATGAATGTCTGACTGACCGACCGACTGAATTATTGACTGATTGATTTCTGAATGACTGACTGACTGACTGAATCAACGAACGAACGAACGAACGAACGAACGAACGAACGAACGAACGAACGAACTAACGAACGAACGAACGAACGAACGAACGAACGAACGAACGAACGAACGAACGAACGAACGAACGAACGAACGAACGAACGAACGAACGAACGAACGAACGAACGAACGAACGAACGAACGAACGAACGAACGAACGAACGAACGAACGAACGAACGAACGAACGAACGAACGAACGAACGAACGAACGAACGAACGAATGAATGAATGGCCATCCTTGTAACTTATAATCCTTCTCGGCTTTAGGGTATCCCCACGTTCACATTTGTTTATGTCTCTCTCCGTCTTTCTGTCTGTATCTCTGCATCTTTCTGTGTGTCTCTCTGCGTCTTTCTGTGTGTCTCTCTGCGTCTTTCTGTCTGTCTGTCTGCGTCTTTCTGCCTGTCTCTCTGCGTCTTTCTGTCTGTCTCTCTGCGTCTTTCTGTCTGTCTCTCTGCGTCTTTCTGTCTGTCTCTCTGCGTCTTTCTGTCTAGCTTTCTGTCTCGTTGTCTGTCGATCTGTCTTTCGGGTCATCCTTGTGCGTCTGCTCATTGTTCAGTTGTTTGTCTCTCTATTTCTACGTCTGTCTCATTCTATCTCCTTGTCTTCTTGTCATCCAGCCTGGTTGCCTGGGTGTTGTCTGGTTGCCTGCATGTTGTAAGATTGCGTGTGTTGTCTGATTGCCTGTGTTGACTGGTTGCCTGCGTGTTGTCTGGTTGCCTGCATGTTGTAAGATTGCGTGTGTTGTCTGATTGCCTGTGTTGACTGGTTGTCTGCGTGTTGTCTGGTTGACTGTGTTGTCTGATTGGCTGTGTTGTCTGGTTGCATGTGTTGTCTGTTGCTGTGTTGTTCTTGCGTGTCCTTGTTTTGTCTCCAAAGGCCGCCTAATCCCGTACAATTCGGGACCTCTTGTCGTCGGCGCAATCCAAACCTTCCTCCCTCAGTCCCTGCGTCCGTCCGTCCCTCTCTCCTCCCTCTCTCCTCCCTCCGGCTTTCCCTTTCCCTCTCTCTCCTCCCTCTTTACTCCCTCCCTTTCTCCTTCCTCCCTCTGTAGACCTCCACGTCTACTCGCCCCTTTATCCCTCCCAGTCTCACTCCTTTTCTTCCTGTGTGCCTAACTACGTTTGTCCCTACGTCTCTCTATGTCTGTCTGTGTCTGTCTGTCCCTTGTTTGCACTGCCCGTGTTAATAGTCACCTGGCTTGCTTCGTCTGTTCCTCCATGTGTCTGTGTGTGTGTCTTTCTCTACCCCTCTGCCCCTCTCAGTATACATGCGTGTCTTTCTCTCCCGCGGTTGTAACATTTATTTAACGACGCCGTCATATCAAAGATGATTGACGTCATTACACAGTAACATATGTACAGGTACATAATAATCACGTTTGGGGTCCAAGACAGGTTAAGCTGACGGCCGGCTGCCAACCAAGAAAACCCCCGTAGGGGAAAGTGGTGGTAGGATTTTCCCATGCACGGTCAACGGAGTTGGGTTTTCTCCCCTCCCCCGTCTTGGTTACATTTGTGGGGCTTGTTATTTACACTAGAATGTTTGTTCTCGCTAGTTCAAAGTGTGTTAGTTCTTTCGGTAGTTTAGGTTATCGTAGATATATACACTAAGATAGGCTTTGGCTATTTACATTAGATTGTTCATGTTCAAGAGTTCAAAGCGGTTCATCGCAATTTGTAAATATGTACACTAATTAAGTTATGCTAACTGTCTATTTACATTAGAATGTACATGTTTAGTCTAATATATACACTAGGACAGTTCTTGGTGTTCCTTTCTTCGGTATTCTTCGGTATTCTATCGGGAAGACAATCGATCAAGGATTAGCCGACTGTAACCTCCATTGATGTTGGCGTTTCAGAGCGAGCGGCGTCTTTAAGGGCGCCATTGGCTTTGGAGACGATTGTCTGGATTGGGATGCCGAAGGTCAGGTGAAGGGCCTTCACGAACGACTCCAGGATCTTGTCGGCTGTCATGGAAGAGCTTTGAGTGTCCTTGAGGGCAGCGCCGATTGAATAGCAGGCCTGGTACATGGCTTGAAGCACGGTTGTCTGGATCTCTGGAGTCTCGACGGAGGCTGTATTTACATTCAGGTTCGTCCCCTGTCCAAGTGACGCATCAGGGGCGTATGCGTTTGTCGCCTGTGGTTCCCTCTGTCCGTTGGTCGCATGCGTATCGTATGCGATTTCTGTCGTGGCTTCCTGTTGCGTTGGCATGGTGATGACGAGTGCGGTCTTCTGCTTCGGCTGTCTCGTGGCGTTGGTTCTGAGCAGCGCCTCTTTGTACGCCTGGCCTTGAGACATCTTCTCCTTCACGCTGATGGTATTCGCGGTTTTGGCCAGTACGTACTTGGGACAGGTGGTCGAAAATGCAGAGTGTGGGCCGCCGCAGGCTGCGCACTTCAGGTCTTCTTTCTTCGCGCATTCGGTGTGCTTATGATCGCCGGCGCAGAAGCTGCACTTCTGAGTCTTCGTGCAGTGTCTTGCCACGTGACCTATAGATAGACAGATAAAGCAGCGAGTGGATAGAGCTACATAATCATAGGTTTTAAACGCTAGAAAACCTATGTAGATCCTGTTTGGCACAATTGTACCCGGCTCAAAGCTGAGGAGTACCGATGTCGTCGGTACCCTCACATTATTCTGTGTTTTACAAAATCTCATTACTTTGACAATCGGGAGGTTCTCTTGGTCTTTAAGAGTTGACATGATGTCAGCGTCCGAGAGATTACTCGGAACGCCTTTGACCACCTTCTGTGCGTACGCTGTACGACGTCTGACAATCTCTCGTGGTTCAGACACTTTAAGTCGATAGCCACAGATCTCAGTCGCTGCTAGCAGCCGTGTACGGTTTATGTCTTTGTTCTGACCACCCAGATGCACGCGCACACAAGTGGCAGCTCTCGTGGGTGTGTCAGCGGACAGAGGTCCGTATAGTTCATTCAGTTGCTTACGTACAGCGTGAGCATTTACCATCGCTAATTGAACTCCAGCGAATTCTATGAACAGACGATTCTCAACCGTCCGTTCAATGGGGCCAGAGCCGGCAGTCACCTCAACCTTTTCCACCTCCGTACCTTCAGAGGCGTCCATGGCAGTACCCGCGACTGGGGCTGTTGCATGGGACACCTCTGTCTCGTGCTCGATCGTGCTTGGCGCCACGTCGGTCGATTGCACGCGGTCATGCAGCTCTTCATCGGGTTTCCCCTCCGGCTGCACGACACTCTTTCTTGTTCTCCTCTTCTTCTTTGTCTGCCTCTCAACTCCACCGGCTCTTTTCCCACTGACGGACTGGATGTTGGTGGACTCTTGTATGCAAGTATGTAAGTCCGTACAGCTGTTTCGGTAGGACGATCCGGCTGGTTTGACTGAGCGATTGCGGATGTCCTTCGAAGGCTGCGCCGTGGATTAAAATCAGATGCGGACAGACGACGACGGGCTGGTAGATGATTGGACCGGCGCCGCTACGCTTACCCGCTCTCTCCCTCTCTCTCTCCCTCTCTCCGTCTGCCTCACTGTGTCTCACTGTGTCTCACTCTGTCTGTGACTGTCTCACTCTGTCTCACTCTGTCTATCTCTTTCTCATTCTGACTCTCCCTTTCTCACTCTGTCTCTCTCGCACTGCTACGCTCACTCGCTCTTTCCTCCTTCTCTCCCTCTCTTTCTCCCTCTCTTCCCGTGTCTCTCCTTCTGTCTCTCTATGTCTCACTCTGTCTGCCTCTGCCTATCTATCTGTCTGTATGTCTCTCTATTTCCCTCTATCTGTGTCTCTCTCCGTCCGTCTGTCTGTCCGAGGCAGCGGCTGACGCGCCAGAGCCCAGCTGACACTTAGGGACACGGACGGATTGGAAGGCAGGCGTCAGTGGTGCTGGGAGAGGCATAGACTGAGGGCGGGAGGTAGAGACAAACCGAGAGAGAGAGAGAGAGAGAGAGAGAGAAAGAGAGAGAGAGAGAGAGAGAGAGAGAAACGTATGAAGAGAGACGGAGAAATATTTGGTGAGAGTGATGACAGAAAGACGTACAGATACGGGGAGAGAGATAGACGGAGGAACAGACGAAGAGAGACGAAAACAACACTGTCTGAGAGAGGTGCGCAGAGAAACGGATAGATACGGAGAGGGAGAGAGAGAGAGACAGGGGAAGAGAGAGAGACGGACAAAAATACCCTGACACAAGGAGACTGAGAAAGAGAGAGAGACAGAAAGAGACACACTTTAAGGGATGGTGAAACAGAGTGAGACAGAGTGAGACAGTCACAGACAGAGTGAGACACAGTGAGACACAGTGAGGCAGACGGAGAGAGGGAGAGAGAGAGGGAGAGAGCGGGTAAGCGTAGCGGCGCCGGTCCAATCATCTACCAGCCCGTCGTCGTCTGTCCGCATCTGATTTTAATCCACGGCGCAGCCTTCGAAGGACATCCGCAATCGCTCAGTCAAACCAGCCGGATCGTCCTACCGAAACAGCTGTACGGACTTACATACTTGCATACAAGAGTCCACCAACATCCGGCTGCGGCGCTATATAAGCTTCGATCCGAACAATTTACTGGACGAAAGGCGTGGATTTGCTGAAAGAATGGCGCTAATGGATCTGTGTTGACATGCTATCAACAGGCGTATTAGATATTTATACAGTTAAGCCTTGCGGAGTCTAAGACGCATTGGGATTGATGACTGGTGGCGCAATATAAATAGCTTTGAAGTACGTCATCGACTGTAATCAAGTAAACAATGCGTGAATTGTCCGTGAAGAGTTGAGTTCGTGGACGAGGGATCGAGGAATTGGGAGACATTTCGGACGAATGAAACTCGACAGAGAGGAAATCCTGAGGATCTGGAACTGAAGAGGTAAGCGAACAAAATGATTATATCTATTGTGTTCGAAGCCATGCATGGTATCTGGAAAACGGAAGACCACATAATTATGGTATCTGGAAAAGGGAAGACCATGTATGGTATCTAGAAAAGGGAAGGCCACGCATGGTATCTGAAAAGGGAAGGCCACGTTCGGTGTCTGGAACATAGTATCTGGAAAGGAGAAGGCCATATATGGTATCTTGAAAAAGGCAGACCACACAAGGTATCTGGAAAAAGGAAGACCATAAAAATAATATCTGGAAAAGAGAAGCCATATAATTTTATGGTATCTTGAAAAGAGAAGCCATAATTATATGGTATCTTCAACAGGAAAGATAAAACCTTTTTCCTCGCTGTGCTCGAAATCTGCTGCTTTTAGTTTTTTAATCAACCGATCTATCACAGCGTCTGTTCATTTCCTCTCAACAATCCATCAATTCACTCATCCATCTTCCCTGCAATACAAATTATATCAGTCCAACGGTCCGTCTATCCATCCATCTATCCATCCATCTATCCAGCAACCCATCCATCCATCCATCCATCCATCCACCCATCCATTCTGCCATCCATCGGTTTTTCCGCTACAGCTTAATCTCATTGCATTTTGTAAATAGGCCAAGGATAAGGTCATAGGTGAAATGTCAGAGGTCAGTCAGACACGTGACTGCGTCGTCTAATAGTTGGCCTAAGATGCGTAACATAGATGGCGATCGTGGATTCGGTCGAAGCTGAGATTGATGAAACAACTGCATCGGATCTGAAGCGCTTGGCCAAGCATACCTCGATCTGAAATGTGTATCATAGACACAAAGGATATATATCAATTTTAAATATCTCACCATAAAGTACTGTCTTACGGACTGATCTTCTGGATATTAACCTGATCACAGCTTGGTTTGGTGTGCCATCGGTTGATGCCTTGTGCATTTGACACTGGCACAATAGAAGTTACTAATTCAGTGACTCACTTGCTTACTGACTGACTGAGTGACTGAGTGAGTGAGTGAGTGACTGACTTACTTACTTACTTACTTACTTACTTACTTACTTACTTACTTACTTACTTACTGACCGATTTATCATACGGCTGAGGCGCAGATACAACCCCATTAATCCAACAATGCGACGCATGTTAACCTCCAGAATTGGTCATTTATCAGTCCCGAAAGGATGGAGGACTGAGTTGGCGCCAGGTGGCATAATCGTCCACAGACGGCCACTCAGTCTATTAAGGACTAACCCGGCTCGATGATGCTTAAGTTCAGTGTCGTATTAATAAAAGTAAGTGATCGGTCTGCGTAGTATTGTACTCGTTACCAGTCGAGGACCTTTGAGAATGAGAGGATAGGACCTGTGAGAAGGAGAGCCAGAGGATCTATGAGGAGAGGAAAGGACCAAATGAGAATGAGAGGATAGGACCTGTGAGAAGGAGAGCCAGAGGATCTATGAGGAGAGGAAAGGACCAAATGAGAATGGGAGGACTGTGTCGTCCTCTGACGATGATGCCTTTCAATTTTTCAAACAATACTTGTCTATGGCCGTGTCTGTCTGCGTCTGCTTGTCTGTATGTGCATCTGTCTGTCTGTCCGATACACTGCCTCTGTCTGTCTGCCTGCCCGATTTACTGATTGTCTCTCTGTCTGTCTGCCGTCTGTCTATCTGTCTGTCTGCTGGTATTGTCCGATATACTGCCTGAATACCTTTCTGTAAGTGCTTGGCTGTCTGCTGTTCTTAAAGTATGTTCGATTGTTTGTGCATGTGTGCATGTCTGTCTGTCTGACTGTCTGTCTCTGTTCGCTTGCTTAACTGTCTCATTGTCTTATTGTCTTCTTGATTGCTTATACCTCCAAGTATGCCTGCTTATCTGCCTGACTATCGGGTTGTCTGTTAGCTTACTTGTCTTAAAATCACTGTGTGCTTCATTGTTACCTACATGTACCGGTCTGTCTATCTAAATTTTGTCTATTGGTCTTCTGTCTATGTTCCTGTCTGTCTGTATGTATGTATGTATGTATGTATGTATGTATGTATGTATGTATGTATGTATGTATGTATGTATGTATGTATGTATGTATGTATGTATGTATGTATGTATGTATGTATGTATGTATGTATGTATGTATGTATGTGTGTATGTCTAGTTGTATTCTGTCTATCTATTTCTCTGTCTGTCTATTTGTCTGGTCGGTCTATCTGCCTGTCCGTCTGTCTGTCTGTCTGTCTGTCTGTCTGTGCATCTGCTGGTATTGTTGGTTTCGTAGAAGGACTTCGCCGTCAGCAGCCGATGAAGAAGAGGAGAATCGGAAGAAGAAGAAGAAGTTCCGTCTCTCAGGAGCCCTTGTCTTCATCTTCATTCTTTTCTTCACACTCCGTCTCTCACTCGCCTTTATTCCTGCCTCAGCAGCCCATACATCCTAATCAGCCGTGCACTGCATCCGAGGGAGGCTGAGCAGGACCAGGAGGAGCGACAACAATGAATAATACATCGCCAGCAAGCGAACAATGGTAGCGTCTGGAACAACCATCTCGGTCCAACCACAGGTGGTAATGTCGAAGACAATGCCTCTCGCGTTCCTTCTCTACGCTGCGGTCAGCCTACTCATCGAGCAAGCACTAGGTACGGCACTCAAGTCTAATTGTCTACTTCCGTTTGCCTGTCTGTATTAACTCGGGCGCTATATAAATCGTATATCGCCACGAATACATCCAGGTGTATGTATGTATGTATGCATGTACCCAGAGACTTGACTCGGTAGAAAGCCTCACCTACTTACTTACTTTCTTACATAATAAGTTGCTCAATAGTGTACGTGTTGTAATCAAACAACATAATAACCGATGTACGTCTGTCTGTCTGTCCCGTAACAAACACTATTGTGACATCACTATACTGCCGCCTTGGCGACGGCTGTCTTGACGACGGCTATAGGCCTATAATATGACGTCATAATATAACGGGGAAGTAAGCTTAATTGTTATCACTGCAACAATTGTTTTATATACCGTGATTTTTCACGGGTTACAGCTAGTTCTTACTTAATTGCGTAATTTCAACCTGTTACGTTTCTCTTTCGCTTAAGTACACTGGCGGATGGCGTCAAAAGAAAGTAACTATATCCAGTGATGGGCAATAGTTAACTAAAAAGTTACTAACTTTTAGTTTAACTAAAAAAAATTAGTTAAGGAAGAAGTTTAACTAAAAAAATAGTTTAGTTAAAACCATAGTTTAACTAAACAATTTTAGTTGCTAACTAAAAAGTTTAACTAAAAAAATCAGCAATATGCAACTATTTTTCCACAGTGAACATTGAACACTGTCAGCAAAAAACCATTTAAACACTGCATGGTTTTAGCATGAACAGCCTGTGTTTTCTAATTCATACACTACTTACAGTACACATGTAACTGTATGCCAGAAAAGCACACATTGCATAGTTTGAAGGTGAAATTGTCATTGACGCTTTGCATTATTACAGTTCACTTAACGTCTTTTATTGTGAAAATGTTTGTCGTAAATAGTTGGAAAATTGTTGGAAAAAGTTTAACTACTTTTTTTAGTTTAGTTAACTAATTTCCAAAATCAGTTGCCAACTTTAGTTAAACAATTTTTTTAGTTGGAAACTAGTTAGTTTAGTGCCCATCACTCAGTGTGATTCTCCTTACAGATTATATTTTAGTTACAGTTACAGTTATAGTTAATGGTTTTTCATTTTAGTTATAGTTACAGTTATAGTTAATGGTTTTTCATTTTAGTTATAGTTACAGTTATAGTTAATATTATTTTTTAGTTACAGTTATAGTTATCGTTAACGAAATCATTTTGCTTTCGTTAACGAAAACATTTTCGTTACCGTTATCGTTAATGAAAATCACACTGAATTATGAAAACGTGTTACACAATAATTTGCTTAGAGCTTTGACGAATGGGTCCACTCAGCTTCATGAATACACAGCGCTCCATATTCACCGACATCCAAGGCGAACATAGGAATCATTTTGCTTTCGTTAACGGGTGTATTTTCACGTTCTCACGTTAGTTGATATTGCACTTTTTATTCGTATTAACGAAAATAGCAATGAATTTTCGTAAGTGTTATTTTCGTTATAGTTATAGTTATAGTTAATGATATTTTTTAGTTATAGTTATAGTTATCGTTAACGAAATCATTTTTTGTTCGTTAACGAACATTTTCGTTATCGTTAACGTTAACGAGAATCACACTGCCATCACTGACTATAATCTAGAGATCTGCGGCTCGAGATACTCAGTTGTCCATTCCACAGTTTCGCAAGCGCCTGAAGTCTGTAGGCCTATTATTCGAAGGTAATTTCACTGGTTCGGGTCGGGAGTGTCACGTGTGAGTTCTTTCTTGATGTGGCGCTTTATAAAGTGTCAGATTACAATTTCAATTACATAGCATTTTTTTCTGGGTGCGGGAACGATAAACGCGCTCCTCCAGTACACTCCAGGTTTGGATTTCGCGTCTGATTGAAGAGTTGCAGCTGTTTGACCACGTGATCATCGATCGGGCCATCAAACAGTGGCGTCCACGTCCACGGTCGTGTGTCCGTGAACAAAAAGGGCATTTTGAACACCAGCTGTTGCTGAACTTCACTTCCTTATGGCTCTTGTATGTTGGAAACTTCCCATTTTCAGGGCTGCGTCTCAAACATTCACAAACTTGACAAACTCGGCAACATTTCCAAACGGCGTTAGGATTTGGTGGCAATATGGCTACTCTTGTTGTTTTTAAAATTTCAGGCAAATGCTAAAAGTTTTGACCGAGTTATGACACTCTTTCTTGGGGTCCACTTTTCATCGGGACACAGTGTATATAGACTAATCCTTTTGTTATTATTTTTACCCGTGGTAAGTGTGATCCCTCGGGAGTAAAAAAGTTATGCTCGGAACCGTTGCTGGTATCGTGAAAATCAGACCCAGTCCTTCGCAAGATCAGTGAACGTACCTCGAAATAATATGGCATTGAAAAGCTGGATACAGATGGAAAGGAGGTGGAAAAGGAAATTGACCTCGCGTGACTCGCCGGAAATGGTCGAAAGGCGCTGGCCAACCTCACGGATGAAATCAACCCCGGCATATTACAGTGAATTGGTCCCGGTGAAAAGATCTGGAGATGCAAATGACTCCGTTTCTGGAATGTATGTAGTATGAATGCATGCGTGTATGTATATTGTATGCTTGTATGTATGTATGTATGTATGTATGTATGTATGTATGTTTGTTTGTTTGTTTGTTTGTTTGTATGTATGTATGTATGTGTGTATGTAATAATTTAGTAATAATAACGAGAATAAAAATAATAATAATGATGATGATGATGATGATGATGATGATGATGATGATGATGATGATGATGATGATGATGATGATGATGATGATGATGATGATGATGATGATGATGATGATGATGATGAATAATAATATTAATAATAATAATAATAATAATAATAATAATAATAATAATAATAATAATAATAATCGTTTATTGATCCAAACTGACAAGTATGTATGTATATATCTAGACATCAATAGAACATTGAAATAGATTCATGTTGCTGAATCTCTTCAACCAATTGCGTTGTGTCAACTGGTTGATGAATAAACGAATATTTTTGATTGATTTGATTTGATCAACATTCAGCAAGTCATCTGATTGCTTTTCTTCGGTTATGCATAAATCAAGAACTGTTCTTGGTGAACGACCTTTTTCAGTTGCTGGACCTCGAATAATTTAGAACTCGTTCTCTGCGTCTGTTTGTTCTGCTCAGTCGCTTACGTCATTTCGTTCTCAACCTAAGAGACCTGTTCATCCATCATAGACTGCCTCTCTCTCTGTCTTAGTGCACTGATCTTTCGGACGTTGACCTCATTACGGCCTGGATTTGGTTGATTCCTTCTGCATTAGACACCTGCGTTTTGTAATAGCAAATTAATAAAAAGGAAAAAATATGATTAGAAGGGAATGGTTAATTACCTCACTGACTCTCTTCGTCTCATCTCTATGTTTGTCTGTTTGTGTGTCTGTCTGCATCCGTCACTGTGTCTGTCTTGTGTCTGTCTGTCTGTGTCTGTCTTGTGTGTGTGTGTGTGTGTGTGTGTGTGTGTGTGTGTGTGTCTGTCTGTCTGTCTGTCTGTCTGTCTGTCTGTCTGTCTGTCTGTCTGTCTGTCTGTCTGTCTTCGTTGTCACTGACTTTCTCTTCTTCCTGGCTTTCAAAATCTCCGTCTCTTCCAGACTTTGATTCCTGGAAACAATACGAGACGATAAGATTTGCGCACATAATAAACGTCCTTCGTAAATATTCAAGGACATTATAGATTGATAACATTCGATGTCCTGTATTCAGCATGGCCACTAAAGTAACTGTCCAGATTACTTCATTACCATCGATGTCGTCGTCAGAAACATCATTACCGGCGTCGTCATCATCTCAAGGGGCATTTAATTATCATCATCGTCAAAATCATAATCATCTTCATCATCATCATCATCATCATCATCATCATCATCATCATCATCATCATCATCATCATCATCATCATCATCATCATCATCATCGGCATCATCATTGTCATCATCATCATCATCATCGGCATCATCATCATCATCGGCATCATCATCATCATCATCATGGTTGGAGACACCATCAGTTAAGCACATCATCATTATCATCAGCAGAAGACCGTCAGCAATATATTATTCATCATCGTCATCATCACTTTTAATTCCTGTCGTTCTCGTATATGCATGTACACACAAAAACACACACACACACACACACACACACACACACACACACACACACACACACCAATTTAACTCAAGCATAGCATGTAGCATATGATATATTATTCATGACCATGCGTTCAGCCTACATGACGCCGTTGTCGGCTAATATTGCTCAGTTGCGAATGTTAAAAATGGTGTCCAACGGTTCGTACTCCACTTCCGTTGCCTTTCGTTGCTCTTTCGAGAAACAACGGCCAGACTGACGGATGACATTTCGTGTCATTTACTCTCAACGACCACTGCCACCAGCAGAGGGCAGCACGGATATTTATCCATTTCTACGACGTCACCACGAGTTAACGGCGCCGGCCGCTGGGAGGCGCTTTCGACTCACGGCGACGCCATATTGGCAGACCAGTTCTAATTATACGCTGATAAGTAATTAGGATGTTGCTATGGATGGAAATACGGGCCGACCAAATGGGTAATTTTAGGTGGTCTTGGTGGAATGGGCTCTTCTTCTTGTTAGGGTAATGTAACAAGAAATTTATTAGGCGCCGCAATAAACCGAAACCCACAGAGACTCATTCCTTGTGCTCGGCAGACCCAGTGGGAAAATAAATGCATGAAAACCGGTTCCTGTGGCTTGTCTGGAACAACAACCAATGGTCAGTTCCGCTTTATATGCAGCTAAGGCTGGAAATAGGCAAAGTAGGCCTACTGAAAGAGCCTTTGACTCCGTAACCCCTCATTTCACGATTACGTTGTCATGTATGTTTGCCTATGTGTATGTATACGTGTATGAATATTATGCATTGTATGTATTTTTATATTCATATGTACAATTGCTGCCTCTCTGTTTTACGGACTGATCGTCTGGATATTGACCAGATATTGGTTTTGTTTTGCCATCGGTTGATGCCATGTGCATTAGACACCAGCGCAATAGAAGTTACTAGGTCCTAATTATAATGTCCGTACCAATTTGATGTTTCCTTTTAAAAGTGACGTCGTTAGGCTAGAGAAATTCAAAAATAAAACGACTGACATACTTTCTATCTGTTCTGATCTATCCTGGATTCGTCGACCTCGTCATATACATCGTAATCTAATCTTCACATTTCGAAAGCGCAACTCTAAAACTAATCGCAAAGCACCAGATTAATTAACGAACGCTGCGTGGTATCACAGGGTTGTCCGAGATCGACGTCCAGTGGAGATCAGAGTCTAGTTGCCAGAGAGACCAGAGAGAGGTGGCAGAGTAGATGCTAAGGCGGGTTTTATTGAGGACGAGAAAGCTTGGAAGGCGAAGCGGACCTTACTTTTAATCAGTGCTTTTTTCAGCAGGCATGGCGTTCCGGCAACTTTTTAAGCTACTAAACATTATTTATTTTAATGATAAACAATAATTTAGTTATTTTAATTTAATTTTATTGCTGTGAATAGTTGTTTTCATTGTTTATTGAGACCCCGAATCCCGTTTTTCTCGGGCTTTGCCCTCGATTTTAGCCCTTCCATAATTGTTCAGTTCAGGAACCTTTTTTCTACAAAAAAGCACTGCTTTTAATTAGGCCAGTTTAGGGGCCATCCACATATTACGTGCGCAATTAGGGGAGGGTGTCGGATTTTGGCGATTTTGCGTACGGGTGCGAACGGGGGGCAGGGGGGGGGTAACAAAATGTGTACGTACACAAAATAAATTTCTAATTATGACGTCCACATTAGCCTATTTATAACTCTGTATTGTCCTATAGTCGTCCGATGGCATTTTATTACATTATATAAAAGCCATGTGCAGTTATTCTGTGCTGTGAACGAGACACCTATAATTTGCCTATATTGGCCCTCACTCATCCTTCAATAATCTGGCCTAAAGTGCAGACAGTCGCTGCCGAGACACTTTCTGCAGCTGGTCTTCTGGGGGGGGGGGGGTGGAAGAAAGTACGCTTGCGAACAGGGGGCGGGAGGGGGTCCAATTTTCCCGGATTTTTGTGTATGTAATATATGGATGGGCCCTTAGCATACCATACCATAACATTACCACTTCTCAGTTTCACTCGCTGTTTAAGACTACGTTCTCCCGCTTAGCCTGGTTCGGGAGCACATATGAGCATAGGGATCTAGCGCCTCCGAGTAGGGATCTTCATCTTGAAGTGGCGCTATACAAATTTCGATTGATTGATTGATTGATTGATATCATGCCACCAATTACATTAGATTGTATTAGATTTTATTAAAATTTAGCTTTCGTGCTTATATAGTTTTTAATGACGTTTTGCATCATAATTATATCGCAGGCTACCACAGAGATCGCTCTGATTAGTTTGTTCCCAGGTCGGCGCTATATAAATTGTCGATTACAATATTACAATGCTGTCTTCAATGCAATATTACAATGACATAGCTAGAGATTTGGTCCTTAGCTCATTGTTTTCTCCATAGGCTGTTTACGTATCTTCTCGGCTATTTCCATGTCTTCTCGGCTATTCCCGTGTCTTCACGGACTCCTTTCTTGGATTTCCACCGGACTCACCCTGGAATTTGGCTTGCACCTCGATTTTGCATAGTAGCGACCATCGACTGATGCCTTAAGCATTGTGACACTGGCACTATAGAAGTTCTTAGATTAGATTGGTTTAGACTTTGCCATTTCTGACCACATGATTCATGTCCTCACCTTATACCTAACTGCTGTCCTGTTCCATTCCTGACATTATTCATAGCGCTCCTTGTTAAGTCAGGCATTACGCCGAACAGATAATGCTTTTTTCTTGTTTTTCCTCATCATTGTTGTTGCATGATGATGATTCCAGTTTGTCGTTGTCATCGGCTGATGGCGAGCGATGACGTCATCGGTCATCCTGCTTCCGAAAAGAAGGACGCACTTCCGGTCCGTCATCATGGACTCATCCAGAACCTCACGGTCAGCCTGGGAGACAGAGCTGTCTTCAAGTGTCGGATCGACAATCTAGGAACGAAAACAGTTAAGCAAATACTCACTATTATTCATTTTATCCGATACATATATATATATATATATATATATATATATATATACACACACAAACACACACACATGTGTTGTTAATTCATAAGATTATGCAGTGTTATTAGGCTAGTTGTCTCCGGACAGTTTTATCTCGTCTGGTGAATTACCCTGAGCTTGCGTGACAAACTAGTCAAATAAAATGTTATATGATACGCAGCTCATCCGCTTACTCTCTCTGGCCTCTCTGGCGATCGGACACGAATCTCTTCCCTTGACATATATCTGAACGTCCACAAAGCTGACACGACACAGTGCTCGTGAATAAGCTGGTGCAATGCGCTTAGTATTCGAGTAGGGCTGTAGAAATTTGGAGTCTACGATTACGATTATAAAATTTTATAATCATGCAAACCTGAACTATTAAGATATTACCCAAAGCTCAATCCAACGCTTTAATGCTTTCGCTTTTGCGGTACATTGTCGGTAAAAAAATATGTATGCTATACTGATATATTTGCTAATGATGGTTCTACGTGGCACGGTGGCCGAGGGGTTACAGCTCTCGGGTTGTAACGCCGAGAGTATGGGTTCGAGCCTTGTCCGAGGCAGTTAATGTGTAAGGACCATGAGGAAGTTCTTCACTCGCAATTGCTCTGCGCCATCGATGCTCTGTTGTATGGCCATGTGCACTTCTGAACTTTAGAAGGAAGGCAATATCAAAATACAGTTGTATTGTATTGTATTCCACGAGGCATTTTTGTCAATTGTACACGGAGCATTGTGTTTCGAAATGAAGGAATATAAACAATTAGCGCATTTGTTGAAATATTATCTTGGTGTCATATTTACAGCATGTTGCAAGCAAGACCAAAATTCCGAGATTAAAACCAAAGGCTCAAGACCAAAAATAGTAAGACCAAGACTAAGACCACAGGTTTCAAGACCAAAACCGAGATCAAAACCCAACTTTACATGTATTGTCTCGAAACTGTCTCGAGACCAAGACCACGGTCTCCAGAACCCATCACTGGTAGTTAGTACCGTGCCACGATGAACTCTCGGTATCGCTAACACGGAACGTCCCAACAGTGGCGCCTATAACTGTAGGAGCAAGTCTTCACTGAGCAATAATACTATGCAGGCGGTTTTATTGTGTCGTAAATGGCAGGGTATTACACCATTTTCCGCACATTATGGGCAGGATGACCATAGCCTTTGAGTTAGAGATCAACTGGGATAAGACCGAGATCCAGCCCATCGCGAATTAAGCACGGCCCGTTAACGGGGACCTTAAATGGCGTGGCACCCATTCAAACGGGCAGCGGTGGGGAAGGATTTCACCCGATCAATTGACTGAAAAACGAGCAGCCCCGAGGCCATACTTGTCGCTATAGCTAAACGTGTGTACATTGACATTTACGCATCTGGCCATTTCCCTTTAACGGCCGCGGACGATGAGTTGGAGGTTGGTAAAGCCTTTATTTATCTCAACGGCCAGACAATGTCAAGCAGTTCCAGCGAACGGGAGATCAATCGCCGAATTACCGTCGCCATATCCTGCATGCATCGTCTCCCTGGATAAAAACGTCGGGGGATCTGCAGTTGAGCTGGGACGCTAAACTACAGATCGTAATCGTAACTGTAAACTCCAAATTTCTAAAGCGATACTAGAAGTTAAATAGAGCAGGGCACTAGCTTATTCACCAGCGCTGCGTCGTGTCAGAGAGGTTGTCGAGAGACAACATGCTAATAACTGTATGGTTGCCAGAGAGAGGATGCAGAGGAGCTGCTAAGGCGGGTTTCGTTTAGGTCAGCGGTGCGCAACCTGCGGCCGTACGGCCGCATGCGGCCGTGAGAGGGAGGATTGGCGGCCGTGGACAGTTGACCTAATGATAATGTTTTGGCGGCCGTGTGCAGATTGATTCAGAAGTATGAAACTGTGGAATTCTATTCCATGAAGAATATAAATTGATCCGGAAGCGACAGTAACTTCCTCACCTCTGTGCTATTATAGCCCTACTCTTCAATAACAGTAGCAGATAATTATTTTGGCGGCCGCGTACTGGTAGCGATCTTGTATGACAGGTGGGGGGGGGACACGGGACACTTGAACTGATCTGGTCAAAAAAAGGGGTGAAAAATTTTCGCGCTCACGCGCAAACAAATGTGTTAACCTTTTTGGTGTTTCTTCACAATTTGGGGAACAACTGTACAGTGTGTCCCTCGACTGTTAAAGGTGGGAGTCTTATCCCTCTCGACCCTCCCCCGGGATCGCCGCCCATGCGGCCGTGACGAGAATATGAACCTGTAATGCGGCCGAAATTAACGAAAAGGTTGCGCACCCCTGGTTTAGGTCGAGACAGTTTGGAAGGCGAAGGATCAGATGAGTCATGGTTATTGTAATCGTAATCTCCAATTTTCTACAGTGCCACTGTAAAGCTAAGCGCAAAGCACCAGCTTATTCACGAGCGCTGCGACGTAGGCTATCAGAGATCGATGTCAGATCGATATCAGAGATCGATGTCCATTGTTGGTTCGATTCCGGTTGCCAGAGAGTCCAGGGAAGGGTAGGCATTCTTCAAGAGGTCAAACTTAGTTCTAAAAAAGCGCCTTAGAAGTTTGTGAACGATTACGGATGATGGAAAAAAACACTGATTTGTTTAATTTTCTCCACTGCAAAGCCGTGCAATATACACCTACGCAAGTGCTGTGTCCAAAATGGCCTATCGTTTCTCTAGCGTGTCAATTTCGATCGATTAGTTTGTCATATCGGATTTTGCCGGATAATTTTCGTTCGCTAGGACTTCAAATGTGACGTAGTATTCATTCTCGCATTTATTTATCTCTCTCACCGTTGTCTCTGAGTGATTTGAACGGTGCTTGAACGTTTTTAATCGTGGCTTCGCGCGTAAACATGGACTCTCGCAGACAAGGGGTTTCATGTTACCAGAGTGAAAATGGTCATTTGGAAAGGCTAAGGGAGTCAATGGATTGTTGCTGACCGTTCCACAGCGGTCAAGCTTTACGAACAATTGCTGGCTGCGAAGAATGTCGTCGTCCACAGACCCCTCCCCCCGTGGCTGAGGACTGCTCGGATGCAGTGTGTCTTCTACCATCTGCGAGGTACTGATTGGTTTTGGGGTTCGTGTGCTCTAAGCATTTTGTCACCAGTTGTCGCCCCTCTTCTTCGGCGCACCGTACTTCACGAACTCCAGACATATGTCTACTATCAGCAGTCAGCACTGGACGGGAATCTATCAGTCGGGCTCTAAATGTCTGCGGGTGCTCGTCAGTGGTGATTCTTCTGAGCACTGTTCGCTTAATGATTAACCTTTTGTTCTTAGTTGCTTGAACATCAGTTAGGTTGTCCGTTAGGTTTGCTTAGGCCGCGTTTTTGTAAGGTACTAAAATGGGCTATAGTAAATGTCCACTGTCCACATGCATTATACATAAATTCAAGACCTTTCTCAGCGAACATCAACGGCATCACCCGGATTGAATTGAGCGAGTGTTGTACCACTGATTACCCTTACGACAGGGCATTTAACATGCTTTAGGCGAAACGCCGTTGATGGCCGTTTTATTGACCTTACCGTACACTTTACTAAAGTGCAGGAGCATTAATATTGCACGCATTCATTACAGGAGCCTTCGAAAGCAGACGATATATCTCGGAGTCCATTAATCTAAATCCTATGGTTAATTTCCGCCACGCCAGTCCATCACCGCCATGTTTAATACTCTCGTCTCCGCCGTGTTCTCTTCTGCGCTCGTGCTTAATACTCTCGACTCCACCGATTTCTCTTCTGTGCTCGTGAAATTGCTGTAAAATCAGCCAATGTCTGTCGTTATCATGGATTCTGAAGGGAATTCCCTATAGCTATAGCTGAGCGGATCAGACATGATCCTCAGATAATTCATTAACTGCAGTCTCTTAGGTCAATATGATTTCCATAATTCAATATTTATCTCACATGGATGAAAGAGTTTTTTTATTTCAATATTAATATCCTAATACTCATTGGTCCCATAAGCAAATCTTAGTCCTCTAATAGTCAAGTCGGTAGGTAGGTACGTTGGATCAGGAAATTCCAAAAACCGTCCGTCATCTATTAGCAGCTGCAACGAGCGCTTTCAAGGAAAATGAGAAGCTCATTGGCAGTCGATTGATGCTGCAAAGGTGACTTATTCTATGCACAGAAATCAGTTTATGAAGACTTCTCACCCGATATTCTTCGCAACATATTGGCCTAATTAAACCGGAGCGAATGTCGGCTACCATCCCCACAGAAAATCAAATACAAGTCCCACGATCTTTTATGAGTTTTGGCGACTGTTCCAGCAGATTCTTCTTTGTCACTGGACCCACTGCATGGAACAGTCCTCCTGATAAAGTGAAGAGTGCGTCAGCTCTGTAGACATTCCAAGCACAGCTTAAGACCTTTCTTTTTGAACTGTCATGTAACTGTCATTGATCATCTTAACTCATGAATAGGGCCACTTTCTTCGTCCTCGGTTGGATACGCTATACAAGTCGTCTTATTGTATTCTATTCTAATTATTATTATTATTATTTTTTTTTTTTGTACATTTGTTTATCAAACAAACAAAACATCACTCGACAAGTTCTGGCCAAGTTCTGGTTCTATTATTATTATTATTATTATTATTATTATTATTATTATTGTTGTTGTTGTTGTTGTTGTTGTTGTTGTTATTGTTATTGTTATTATTATTATTATTATTATTATTATTATTATTATTATTATTATTATTATTATTATTATTATTATTATTATTATTATTATTATTATTATTATTATTATTATTATTATTTCAACACCCCTTGCTCTTTATGCTGACTTCCACTTAGAGTTATTCCCACCTGAAGAGGAGGAAGAGCAGTTTCTGAGAGGCAGCCATACGTATAAAGTGTTAACAATTTCATTTTCTTAGCCAACACATATGTGGGCGAGTGGCTCTCCCTCGCCGTCTCATCTTCCAACCGAAAGTGCATGCTCAGTGTACTCATTATAGCTGAGTTGGCTAGGGGGCGTAGGCGGAGAAGAAGTCTCAAACCAAATTTCTGCCCTGGCGGGATTTCGATTGGCAGTCCAGCACGCTAACCACTACACTATGATCGAGCGCCCCTTCACATTAGAATTTTATTTATAGAAAACTGTCATAAAAGAAACGATGATTCACTTGTTCATTGGTCTCGCGTCAGCACAGGAGTGCAAACATCGATGAGCTGTCAAGGAGTGGCCAGTTCGGAGGCAGCATCCGAGCTGATCATAAATTCTCTGCTTGCCTTTCTCGACACCGAATCGGAAATGTCAATTTGGCATGAATGATCGCCCTCTCGGACAGCCTTACAGTCGCAGACGCGTGCCGCAAATAATGTAGATCTCGAAGTAAGCCGAAAATCCTGACAGTATTATATTATGGTCAGGCGTCTCGGGCTTCAGGATTGGCTTTCCACCGTCTTATTTATTTATGACCGGGAAAATCAGAAGAGTGTCTCCGTCGTGCTGAGACTCCGATAGGCCTACGTTACCTGCTTTTCCGTGTTGGTGCTGTGTCAGGACCGTATATGCTGGAAAGAATCTGTGTGGATTTCAGTGGGCTAAAACAATGACAGAAATCAGACAGTAACAAGACTGTGAAGAAGTTCGACAATTTTACCCGTCGGAACCATGGGCGTCCGCAGGAATTTTTCCAGTTGGGGGCTAAAATTTCCAGGGGGGCAAACTTTTGTTGCGGGGAGCAAAATGACGTTTTTACATAGAATAGCTGACTTACCTCAATAAATAAGTGTTTTTAGCATTGAAAATTGTGTTGGAACTGTTGGAATAATCATAAAAATTGAAATTTTTTATTTTTTTTATATTTTCAAAATCCAGAGGTGGGAAATGCCCCCATTGCCCCTCCGGACGCCCATGGTCGGAACCACAAGACGTTTTTACGTTTCTAGATTTTCAGTTTTTCTCTTTCTAGTCTTTCTAGTTTTCTAATTTGTAACGCAAGATTTTCGTTCTTCTAGTTTCTCCTGCGAAATTTATCTATAACCTTTTTATTTTCAAAGTTTTTACTCTTCCTATCGTAATGTTTGCCAGATAACCTTAGTCTAGTTACTAGCACCAGTGTTTGTGTCAGATGAATGACTCAGTGCCCCTCCTCAAAATCGCCGCCTAATCTTCCCACCGACAGTGTACAGTCAATGTACTCATTACATTCGAGTGTGCTAGGGGCGCAGCTGACACAGAAATCCCAAAACAAATGTCTGCCCTGGCGTGGATTTGAACCCCGACCTTTTGATTGACAGTCCAGCGCGCTAACCACTGAACTATCTCGCCCAATCTAAAACCTCCATTTAAATATGATAGTGGTTTACAAGCCGGAAATTTGCCGCAGCCTCCATCCACAGGAATTTTCCTACGGTTTTGCGCAATAGCTTCCATGCAGCTTTAGACTCATATAGAGCAGTTTTCCGAAACGGCTCGTGTAACACCCTTGAAGAAAGAATGCAATTTACTTCACAAATATGGCGAATGGGTTGTTATCAAAAGCTCGTAAAGCTGGCCGTGGATATAGGAATTGCCGACAACAACCGAATATAATGGATGACGGCGCCGCATAGAATTCTGGGAAAGATATTGGCACACATGCTGTTGTCCGCCAGCAATAGTCGCCATTTCTATTCTAGGCATTACACATTATCGTCGCGGGAAAGAAACAAGTCGATTTTTTTATCACGCACGATAAATCTTTATTTTACAGATGAATGTGTTGAATCTTGTGCTTGAGGAAGCAAAATTTAATGTATAATGGTTACACGGTAAATGGTCTGAACTCATTAATCGTATCCAAAACTAACTGGTCCGGGCTGTCACTAGAACGCCCAAACATCATCATATCACTCCCATCCTCAAATCACCCCATTGGCTAAAAAATCCAGAGCGGATTCACTTCGATGTCCTGACACTAACCTACAAATCCCTACAATATTCCCAGCCCGATTACCTCCGTGATCCCTTCACCATCCAGGCAACCCGCTCTACCCGATCCTCCTCCTATCTCAGTCTTTCTCGACCCCAAGTCACTACTCATCTCAAGTTCTCCAAACGAGCCATATCCAACACAACACCACGCTTCTGGAATGATCTGCCCCGTACCAGCATGACTGTACTGCCCGTACACGCCGGAAGTGGTAGGCTTATATATATATATATATATTTATTTATTTATTTATTTATATGCTTGAGGAAATTTATATCCTACCAGCATGCCTATACTGCTCGTACTCTGACAGTGCCAATCCCAAGGCGGGGAGAAAGGAGGAGGGCGATGCTAATTAGCTTTGCTATAAACAGCAACCAAAACCAGCCGTAATGAGCCCATATAGTGCTCATATTTCCAACAGGGTCCCATATAGAGCCGAGAAGTGTCCCATATGTATTTATTATTAAGGAACATTTATATAGCGCCCCTTAAAGGCTATCTACTCAGGAGCGCTCAAAAGCCCATGGAAATGATGTCAGGGTATATATATGAAGCTCTTCTTCAATGTTTATTGTTTGTATGATTTCTAAGTAAATTGTCAATATTGTGTTAAACATGATTCTGACATGTCCGCAGTGGATTTTCCTCCCTTTAAAAATACTTAATTTTGAAGACAATAAGCTTACTGTTGCAGCTACTTGTATTTTTATGCATACAAAGTACTTATCGTTTTGAAAATGACGCAAGTTGTACGGTATCCTTACCAAACGACATATTGGAAGCCATATTGTTTCTCGCGTTTGTAACACAAAATCTTCATTTTTTTCATAAAATTAAACTTGAAGCAATAACTCAGGTCACACCGTATACATATTTGGTAAATTTGTCGCGTTTCGGCATCGGAAATAACCGTCTTAATTGTAATAATGAGATTTTAAAGACTTTTTGGTAGTAAATACGAATGCGAGGACGCCGTATTGAAAACGACACTAAACGACAAAGATATGTCGTCCGCCAGAGAGGCATCCATTGAATCAGAAACAAGACAAATAGTTTCGACGCCATATTTGTTTGGAAATATGGCGCCAGTCTAATCAGACGATCCATCCGTCTTGCGCTGTTGTAATTTCTCTGCCGGCTACAAGATGTCGCCCGTGTTGACACAGGACGATTAAAAACGTCGGACGTCATTTGTCGGATATATTATAACGCTTGTTTTTCTGGACGACGGTCGTCAACGTTATCTCGTCGATTCATCAAAACAAAGACACAACGGATCCTACCGAACCCACTGTGGATGAAGAACTGGAAGAAGAAGTAGAAGGAGAAGGAGGAGGAGGAAGAGGAAGAGGAAGAGGAAGAGGAAGAGGAGGAGAAAGAGGAGGAGGAGGAGGAGGAGAACAAGGAGGAGAACAAGAAGAAGAAGAAGGAAGAAAAGGTAGAGGAGGAAGAGGAAGAGGAGGACGAGGACGAGGACGAGGAGGAGGACGAGGAGGAGTAGGAGGAGGAGGAGGAGTAGGAGGAGGAAAAGGAGAAGAAAAAGAAGAAGAAGAAGAAGAAGAAGACGACGAAGAAGAAGAAGAAGAGCAGTCCGTGAAGCACGTGATGCAGCCACGGGTGTTTAGTGACTTCATTTTTCATAGCATCGGCACATGCTGGCTGGTGGCCGGTCCTCTCCCTCGCCGTCTCATCTTCCCACCTACAGTGTACGCTCAGTGACGGCGAGGGAGAGGACTGGTCACCTGCCCTCAATGGCATGGTGTAGAAATCAAGTAGCTAACACTTCTTACCCATGGCAGCCTCTCGGGGTAACTCAAATGACAGCCACCATGGCAACAACAGGTTACAATACCACCGACTGCGTCACAGCCTTCCTACATTACAACTGCGATGTTGCATACGTACATGTGTATATGCATGTATGTCGAAATGTATGCACGCGTAGAAATAGGCATACATGAATAAATGCTCTTTAAATAGTGCTTTGAATGAATGAATGTATGAATGCGTATACGTGTATACATGTATGTACGTACGTACGTATACATGCATGTATGTTGTATGTATGTATGTAATGTATGTATGTATCAATATGATGCATATATTTCTGCACTTATATATGTACGTGCGCATGTGTGTTTGTATGTATGCAGTACATATGCATATTTAGCTGTATGTATGTATATATACATGCATGTGTATGCATACAATGTCATGTACCTGTGCATATGTATACACATGTCTGAACATTTATGTAACGCCATGGAAATCATTTGACCGCAACTATAGGTCACGTGGCGGAAGTTGGGCGATGGTCATCCGCTGACCATTGGTCATTTCCCGTTCGCCGCCGATACCCGGATGAGTGTCGACAGCAACCAGCGGACGAACGAGTGGAGCCTGATCATTCAGGACGTCCGGACGCAGGACGAAGGCGTCTACCAGTGCTGCCTGACGGTCAAGGACAGACAGGAGTTCACCAACGACATCCGTCTCATCGTACGAAGTCAGTCGACCATCAACAATCCTCATCATCCTCACAATCATATTCTTCGCCCTATTCCTCGTCACATTCGTCCTATTCCTCGTCCTTATTCTTCGTCCTAATTCTTGTCCTTTTCTTCATCCTATTCCTTGTCCTATTCGTGCTATTCCTCGTCATATTCTTCGTTTTATTCATCGTCCTTCATATATCGTCCTATTTCTTGTCCTTTTCTTTGTCCTACTTCTCGTCCTTTTTTCTTGCTTTTTTCGTCCCATTTTTTAGTCCTTTTCCATCCTATTTTTCGTCCCATTTCTCGTCTTTTTTTCATCCTATTTCTCGTCTTATTTCTCGACCTATTCTTCCCTATTCTTCGTTCCTATTCTCATCCTATTCTACATCGTATTTTTCGTCCCATCCCGCTCCCCCCCTCTTCATCATCCAACTCCTATTGGGTGATGAAAGATTGCAGTCTCACCTCTTCAGGAATTCCTACCCTAATCCATCCGATCATAATCTTCTAAGCTTTCCGTCCTCGACGAAGCTCGCCTTGGCAGCTGCACTACCTACTCTATCTGGCAACCCGGCTCGGATATTCCCTTTACCTCTTAGGACAACCCCTCTAACTTGATGCAGTTATCGTAAATAAGCTGGTGCCCTGAGCTTGGCTCTATAGTAGCGTTTTAGAATTTTGAAATTACGATTACGATTACACATCGCCCTTCCCTTGAACCGATCGTGGATTCTTCGAATGCCAGACGTTGCAGCATAACACAACAAAACATAGCATAATATAACATAACGTAACATAATATAACATAACATAACATGATATAACTGTCAGCTCTATTAAACCGACCAACTGAGTCAAACACAAGTTATGACTGATTTAATACTACCACGTACGATCTTTATATACAGGATACATACACAGGCATGCACATACAGCTTTTTTGATTGGCTAAAGCCGTATGCTCTATACTAATTATACATTGTCCTATCCTAGCAAAGTCTTTATATAGCTATACTGTCATTATACTATACAAGCATATACATAATTACATATAAACCACGCCTACCCACTCTAGAGCCTAACAAAACACCTACCCACAATTAATGCATATGACATACCTCTAATCCTTCTTTTTCAAGTTTGAAAATCATATAAATTTGCAAACTTGAATACAATGCAATTATCAACACAATAGTAATTCAAAAACACATAAAACACAAAAACACAAAGACTATACACTACATATGTTTTCCCTGGGTCCATATGTACATTACATTACACTTTAGGCCCTAATCTAAAGTCTAGAAAGGCAGTCCGCTACCACGTTCAATTTTCCCTTCTTGTATTTAAGTTCTAGATCAAAAGCTTGTAACGCCAATCCCCAACGTACTAGCTTGGCTGATTTTGACATGGTCGTGCTTAAATAGGTCAAAGGATTATGATCTGTGTAAACCATTATGTGAGAGCCCAGAATAATATCTTTTAATTTGGACAACGCCCAAACAACGGCATAGGCCTCCTTCTCAATGGTTGCACAATTTTCCTGGCTAGCAGTCAATTTCTGACTGATAAAATAAACAGGTCTTTCCTTTCCTTCATGATCTAGTTGCGTCATTACAGCGCCAACGGCTGCCTCACTGCTATCACAATACAAGTTCACTGGTTGACCTAACTGAAAAATTTCAAGTACAACATTATGGCATAAACAATGTTTTAATTCATCAAATGCTTTCTGATGATCTTCTGTCCAGCACACACTTTCAGGCTTTTTCTTACCAGTTTCATCAGTCAATGGCTTGGCAATTTTTGCAAAGTCTTTTATGAATTGTCTGTAATAGCTAAACAAACCCATTAAACGTCTGAGTTGTGTCTTAGTTGATGGTCTAGTCATATCTGTCATTACCTTCAGTTTGTCAGGGTCCATTTTCTTATGACCCGAACCAATCACATGTCCAATAAATTTGATTTCTTGTTTACCAAATGCGCACTTGTTTAAATTCAGTGTCATGTTATGTTTTCTCATTTGTATAAGAAACAATTCAATATGCCTAAGGTGATCAGACCATGACACAGAATGGACAGCCACGTCATCAATGTATGGCTCAGTAAAGGCTTTTATAGGTTGAAGTACAATGTTCATAGCTTTTACAAAGGTTCGTCCAGAATTAATCATGCCAAAAGGCACTCTTGTCCATTCAAACAAGCCATGGTGTGTTATGAACGCAGTTTTCCATTGGTCAGAATTTTTTACGGGACACGTCCAATATGCACTTCTACAGTCAAACACTGAAATGTAATTAGCTTTACCAACTTTCATTAATACGTCATCGACAATAGGCATAGGATATTGACATTCAATTGTAAAACTATTGACATATCGATAATCACAAGCCAATCGAAGTGAACCATCCTTTTTCTTGACGATCACTAGTGGCGTTGCCATCGGGCTCGTTGACGGCTTCACAATGCCCATGGCCATCAGGTCATCGATTTGTCTCTCGACCTCGGATCGATAAATCAGTGGTACACGATAAGCAGAAAATTCTTTCGGTACAAAATCAGGACGCAGTTTAACCTCGTGTTCAACTACAGAACAGAAACCAGGTTTGTCAGAAAAACGATCAGAATATTTATGCAAAACATTCAACAATTGTTTCTGTTGTATAACAGTCAAATGCTCAATTTGTTTATGCTCTATTTGCAACGGCTTAGGTTTGGCTTCAGTTTTCACTGGCATTTCATGTATTTTCCCAAACGCTTCATCCTCATCCACAACTAGACCGCATGCTAATGCTCTTGTTACGAATCTTCGAATTTTATTGACGTGGACTAGCCTTTTACTACCATCTCCCATATCAATCAAGTAAGAACTCTTTGACCTTTTCTGTAAAATACTGCAAGGACCATGCCATCTAGACATTAGTTTGTTAGATGATGTAGGGTACAGAACAACAACTTTTTCCCCCGGTTCAAAAGATTTTTCCTTTGCAAATTTATTGTACTGATGTGCATATTGTTCTTGTTTCAACTGAGTATGAATCTCAGCATTTTTCAAAACTTCTGACAAGTTTTCCTTCAATTTTTCCAAATATTCTAAGGGCTTGTTCCCTAGATCTGATGGGAATTGAATTTCATTTGACCATGTTTCTTTAAGTATCGCTAGGGGTCCGCGGGGCAAATGTCCGTAGACCATAAGGTATGGACTTACACCCGTTGTGGAATTCGGAACCTCTCTTAAAGCCCAGACAGTAAATGGTACTAAAAGATGCCACTTTCTTGGATTTTTCTGAATCACATGGTGAATCATTTTTTTCAAAGATTGATTCCACCTTTCAACAAGTCCTGAAGCTTCGGGATGAAAAGGGGTATTGAAACGTGGGGTGCAGCATAGCAATTTCAAAAACTCCTGTGTCAAACGTGCTGTAAAATTTGTGCCCTGGTCACTTGTTATCACGGCTGGCACACCTACTTGGATAAACAGCTGTAATAACGCATTACAAACAGCTGTTGCAGTTAACCGCTTCAATAGAAAAACAGTTGGCCAGCGGGTACATAAATCCACAATGCAAAGACAATATTTGTGGCCCTCTGCCGACGGTGGATCAATTTCGCCGATTAAATCCATTTGGAAATGCCTAAAAGGAATTTTCTCTCGTGGAATGGGAGTAATTGGCACTCGATCTAACGTTAACTTTCTACTTTTTAATTGACACGCAGTGCAGGACCTACACCACTCACTAATGTCGTGTCTGATCCCCGGCCAAATAAAAGATAAAGATATCCGCTCACGGGTTTTCTCCTCGGCAAAATGCCCACCGAACACGGAGGCATGAGCGAATTCCATTATCTGCTTTCGCCTTTCCTGGGGAACTGCCAATTGGAAAACGAGCTGACCTGAGATAATGGTTCGTTTATATAACAGACCATTACACAAACAAAATTCAGAATTGCCTTGTCTCGCCTTTTCAAACCATTTCCGCAAAGACTCATCTTCCTGTTGTTGCTTGCCAAACAAAACCGAATCTGATAAACCTACAGGCTGTTGTAGTGGTTGCTGTGATGATGTTACTTGCTGTTGTGATGATAATGTATTATTATCTACACCACTTTCAGTTTTCTCTGTATCAAAAAGACTACCCAACTGTAAATCTGTTGTATCAGATTTCTCCAAATCATCTGCCTCTTCACTTTGGCTTACTTCTTTACTCATCTCTTGTTCAGCTTTTCTCTTTTGTGCCCTTGTCATTACATTTGACTGCACCTGTGCATCCAAAATAGGAATTTGTGGCAATTGTTTTAAATCTGCAATGACCTCAGGGTGAAGAAGAAAGTTTTCTTTTCCCGTCATGTTTTCAACAACTGCACATATTACAGGTAAAAAGGGTCCTATGTTTAGACACTTTTTATCCTTATCCGTTTCCTCATTCGCCATTCTCAATTCAAGCTTGACCAATCTAGCCGAAACAGGTTTGCCCGCTGCACACTGAAGGCTTACCATACCCATTTCTTCCACTGGCACACCTTTTATTACCTCCTGACTTAGCACGGGAATTTCTGTCCCAGAATCAACTAGGCAATTTATCCGTCTATTCTCACTTCCATTCTGTCTGATCTCCACTGCCACATGTTGTAAAGTCGCTGTTTTAAGAACCACATCAGGCTTAGGGCAATTAAAATTTTCTTCCTTCATTCTTTCATTCTCTGCCCTGCTTGTCTTTCTTTCATTCTCCACCACACACTTCATTACGACCTTCGCTTCAGTCTCGGTCGATTCCAAATTTTCACTTTCTGGTCTGTTAATCACCTGAATAACCGGTGTTTCCATATCTTCTAATGCATACGCCCTAGAAGAAACTTCTTTTGATTGCTTTTTCCAGCAATTCTTCAAAAGATGTGACTTATCACCACAAGCCCAGCACCTTCTCTCACTCTTTTCTGCAGTAAAACCTTTCTTCTCTTCAGGTCTTACATACTTATTCGGAAACACCTTTTCCTTAACAGACATGTCCTTCATGCCTCCATTACCTTGAACCTTGCCCTGCTGTACGTAATTCTCTTGCGGTTTTGGTGGACTGTAAAATGCTTTCGGTTGACCCAAATAACCAATTTTATTATTCACGTGGAGATCGGCCAACTCGGCGATAACATCAGATGTCAAACAATCTGTTCCCTCTTTCATTAGAACAAACTGAAGTGGTCCCGGTCCCAAGGATTCTTTCAGCCTGTCGGCCACCATTAGATCGGCCAGCTTTTCAAAGCTCTGTTTGACATCTCTGCTCCGTAAATAATAATTAAAAATGTTCTTTAATCTGGTGTTAAAAAGAGTAAAAGTCTCATCGGGCATTTTTTTGGGCTCAAAAAATTGTGATCGATATTGGCGCGAAGTCAATTTAAATTCTCGGAGAATGTAATCCTTGACCCGATCATAATCATCATGATCCTGGAAAGCCAATCTATTTAACACTGCTCTTGCTTTGTATGTCATTAAGGGTAAGAGCAGTTTTACCCAGAACGCCTTCTCGACTTTAAAGCTTCTGAAAGCATTTTCAACCGTTTCAAAATACAGGGGTATGTCTCCCAAATCAGCAGGCATCCTAGGTAAAACATGCTTCATTGCATCACCTAGCCTTTTCATTTTCACAATAGGCGTTTTCTCCTCCTCCTCCTTCTTTCTTAACCTTTCTTCATCACGCTCCCTCCATTTTAATCTCTCTACCTCCATCTGTTCCTGCTGCTTCTTCCAAACTGCTTCCATGTTCTCCATATGCATCTGCAATTGTTTTTTCTGAAAAGCCATCTCCTCCTTTCTCATCTGCATTTCCTCTCTTCTTAAAGCCATTTCTTCTCTTCTTTCCTCTCTCCTCATCTCCATATCCTCCATTCTCACTTTCTCCTCTCGATCTGCACTCATCCTTCTTTGCCTCTCCCCGTCCAACTCTCTACTCTCTTCTTCTACTTTTGCAAACGCTCCTTCATATTCCTCTCCTTCTTCGGCAATCCACGCCATAGCCAACTCTTCCAAAAGTGCTTCTCTGTCAAGCAACAACAATTCATCCTCTGACTTACCATACCTTACCAACGCTTGTCTGACCCTCTCGGTCGACATTTTCTTTAACTGAGCTCTTCTTTCACTCGAAAGACGCTCCATATTGACACGTTATTCAAGTACCAATAATCAGTACACAAAGCAAAATTACACACAAAAGTGATAAACGTCAAGCTATTGTGTACACAAATTCAACTTATCTTCAACCACGGTTTTCTTTTCTTCCGTTATCGTTGAAATCACCAACAGATCCGGTTGTCTCCGACTTGTTCACCGTCTGTCGATCCAGAACTTCGCCTGTCGATCCGTTGCACGGCTTGTTCTCCAATTCACGGCACCAGAAATCGTCCGCTTCAGTCACCGCGTGTACTGTTGACCTGGATACCGAACTGCTTGGCTTCGTCTGATTTCCTCCCTCCGAATCAGCTTGGCCTCCTCCGTTGCACCCCAAATCACACAGAAGGCAGCGGATACGACTTAGACCTAAATATGATCAGCCCTTATCGCATCCACTAACCAACTGCTGATTTCCGTCCGAGTTCGACTTGTGGATGGGCCCACTCGACCACTCAGACACAGATAACTATTTTGTTGTAGTTATCTCTCTACGTTGGTCACACACAAACAGTCTCTTCGGCACTGTTGCGTAGCCAGGGATATTCGCATCCCGCAAAGCTGCCACCAAAATGTCAGCTCTATTAAACCGACCAACTGAGTCAAACACAAGTTATGACTGATTTAATACTACCACGTACGATCTTTATATACAGGATACATACACAGGCATGCACATACAGCTCTTTTGATTGGCTAAAGCCGTATGCTCTATACTAATTATACATTGTCCTATCCTAGCAAAGTCTTTATATAGCTATACTGTCATTATACTATACAAGCATAATACATAATTACATATAAACCACGCCTACCCACTCTAGAGCCTAACAAAACACCTACCCACAATTAATGCATATGACAATAACATAACAAAACAAAACGATTTTTAAGTAGTTCAGAAGACGTGTAGTCTGTGAGCAGGTAATTTATTTATTTATTAAGGACATTTATATAGCGCCTCTCCAGGAAATGGTCGATGTCTGATGAGGATTTAACCGACAGGTGGCGTTGCTTGGTTAGTGTTGATGCGGAAACACGCAAGATGTCGTGTCAGACGGCGAGAGACCTGGAAATAAGAGCCTTAGGGATTGCAGATGTTCTGCTATGTTCTGCCATGTTATACAGAGACAGAGATAGACAGAGAGACAGACAGATTTACTGCGACAGACAGAGACAGACACAGACAGACACAGACAGACACAGACAGGCAGAGACAGACAGAGAGCAATAATGGGCGCATAGGACACTTGAAGGCAGACCAGGAGATTCTTTGCTCTCTTAGCAATATCGCTACAATGCCATGGTAATAGCATAGCTTATGTGTTGCACAACAATAGCATGTGAACAGTGTGTGGTTGTAGCAGTGTAGCGTCCTGTTGTCATGGAAACAGCGATCACACGCATCCATATTGTGGTTGTATCCTACACTTTCACTCTTAGATACAGCGGTGTCAATGCAAACAAAACAATGTCAACGGAACGAACACATTTACACTGCGAGCTACAATGGTATCAATACAATGCATTTCAATACATAACAATGCAATACAATACAATTCGGTATAATTTAATACAGCATAATAGAATACAATATAACACAATGCAATACAAAACAATACAGTACAGTACATTTTCATCGTTGAGTTACAGCAGTCCAGATCGAGGGAACTGCGTACGTGGAGATCGGAGGTACGATCTCCCTCGAGTGCAGCGCGGTCCGTCGTCCAAACCACCAGGGTGTGGGTCAGACGGCTTCGTCGGGACTCACATGGTTCCACAACGGACGTCGGATCGAGACGAACATCTCGGATGGCATCACCATCACGCAGGTCATCGGTGGTCAAGGACTGGCCACTAGCAAACTGACCGTTCAGCCAGCCGATACTTCAATGTCCGGTGATTACATCTGCAAATCGTCGGACGATGATCTCGCGTCGACAGTCGTCAATGTTCTCGATGGTATCGGAAAAGTCTTTTCTTATGTCGTCCGTTGATCGATTCGCTTCGTCGTTCATTCATTTACTCAATGAATTCATTCGTTTGTTTATTTTTCCATTCACTCGTTCACTCATCCGTTGCTCCCTGTTTCATTTTTCATTTGTGTTTGTCTGTCTATTCCTTTGTCTGTCTTTCTATCGTCAGCACCCTTTCTTTTGTGTGACCATTGTACCCTAACTTTGATGTGTCTTTGACCATTCGGATATTGACAAGGACCTTATCAATCGATCTATTGATCTATCCGTGCGTGTGTCCGTCCATCCCTCCCTCCCCTCCCTCCCTCCTCCCTCCATCTATCCATCCATCTATATATCCATCCATCCAATCATCTCTCCAACCAACCAGCCATCCATCAATTCATCCATCCATCCTTCCCTGCATCTGTATGTCCATTCATCCAACCATCAATCCATCCCTTCATCCATCCATCCACCTTTCCATCCATCCATCCATCCATTCATCCATACATCCGTTCATTTATACATCCATCTATCCATCCACCCTTCCATCTCTCCATCCAACCCTCCATCCCTTCATCCATCCATCCACCCATCCATCTATCCATCCATCCACCCTTCCATCCAAACACCATCCCTCCCTCCATCCATCCATCCATCCTCCCATCCATCCACATATTATGCCTCTCTAAACATTGCGTTTTTCTTAGCCATTCCTCCCCAGCAGAAGACGGTCAGGTGATCGCAGAGCATGCGTCCATAAAGCCAGTCCGACTAATTCCCTTATACGATGTGCAAATCTTGTGCCAGACGCAAGAGCCGCACAGACCAACGAGTCTTACACGGCCATCTCATCATCATCGACCTCTGACCAGAATGTCTGCTCCTTCACAGCAGTCATGTCTCAAAACAACAGACATTGCTATTCCGAATAGACCAATAGTCTTTCCAGCAGTAGGCCTTCTCTGGGTCTTAAATCCAACAGTTGCGGGTCCGAGGTCGCTGAGAAGACTCTGTTTAAACGACCCTGAACGATCTGCTCTAACGCACACTTGTTCCGCATCTCAGATGCAGGTTTCCATACCTTGAAAAATGCTGAATGACTTAACAAAGGAATACTTAAATGAATGAACAAAAGAATTAATTAATTAATTAATTAATTAATCAGTCAATCAGTAAGTAAATAAATGAATGAGCGAATGAAGTAATGAATGAATTTCTTCAACTACATTAGCTTTATTTGCATAGAGACGTTCTTTAACAACCTTGGCATCAGTTACGGTTGTGATAAGCGCTTTGTCGAGCGTTTCAAACGGCACTATAGAAGCGCTCAGGTACAAACACACATGTGCATGCATCCTCATACGTTCTACTGCCCATGGAGAAGTGCAGGGGCCTCAATTCCTTCCTTGGGAAGCAACCCACCTGGCGCCAACTCAGCCCCTCATGCTTTGGTGATCGGCTATAGCAATGCACATTGGGAGGTAATAGGATTCACATCTGGAGGTTAGTAGACGTCAAAATGGGCGGTTAATAGGAGTCACATCTGGAGGTTAGTAGACGTCAAAATGGGCGGTTAATAGGAGTCACATCTGGAGGTTAGTAGACGTCAAAATGGGAGGTTAATAGGAGTCACATTGGGAGGTTAATAGGATTCACATCTGGAGGTTAGTAGACGTCAAAATGGGCGGTTAATAGGATTCACATCTGGAGGTTAGTAGACGTCAAAATGGGCGGTTAATAGGAGTCACATCTGGAGGTTAGTAGACGTCAAAATGGGAGGTTAATAGGAGTCACATTGGGAGGTTAATAGGATTCACATCTGGAGGTTAGTAGACGTCAAAATGGGCGGTTAATAGGAGTCACATTGGGAGGTTAATAGGATTCACATCTGGAGGTTAGTAGACGTCAAAATGGGCGGTTAATAGGAGTCACATTGGGAGGTTAATAGGATTCACATCTGGAGGTTAGTAGACGTCAAAATGGGAGGTTAATGGGAGTCACATTGGGAGGTTAATAGGATTCACATCTGGAGGTTAGTAGACGTCAAAATGGGAGGTTAATAGCAGTCACATCGGGAGGCTAATAGGACTCTAATGTGAGTCACATCGGGAGGCTAATAGGATTCACTTTGCGAGGTAAGTAGGAGTTACACTGGGAGATTAACAGGCGTGCCCTGTTGCGGTCATATCTGCGCCTCAGCCGAGTTATCTCTTGACCTCAGGAGGACCAGGTTTCATAGGGGCTTCTATGGAACCATACGAGCACGTGTTAACAGTTACCTCTTTATTCCTCAGAGGTTTCTCTAGGTGTATCAAAAACAACTCTGCTACCTTTACCTTCGCCTTCACCTTAAGGTTATTTTCTGCATAGGTATCTAAAGAGTGTGATACTTTACCTTTATGATGTTTCTGAGGTTCATCTTAACAGGCATGTAAGAAAGTGTGTCACCAATACCTTTGTTGCCTTTTACCGTCTTTTAATGTCTGATCACACTATCATTTAACGTCAACAGACAAGACTAAAGACTGCACATTCCGTGAGCAGCACATCCCTCTCAAGAGACTACAAGGCTATTTGTCTATACGTTTTCGTGCATGTGCGTGTGTGTATGTGTGCATATGTATCAGTGCGTGTGTAGAATGAGAACGCACCAAATTGAATTTATGTGGCGCCGTTAATCTTTTTGCGACTCGGCCTCGGCAGCTGCGATCGATATTAATGGTTGGTGTACGTTTTCATTTGACAGACTTCCTCATGAAACGAAGAACCGTCAACAAGGGTAAGAAAGACAGAGAGACAGAGAGACGTACCTCTACCTGTCTGTGTGTGTATGTCTGTGTGTGTATGTCTGTGTGTGTATGTGTCTGTCTGTCTGTTGACTATCGGTTTGCTTGTATGCATGCATGAATGGCAGTGTGTTTGTTTGTACGACCGCATCCTATCCATTCGCCTGTCTCTGTTTCTACCTCCATCCGTCTGTCTGTTTGTTTCTGTGTGTCTCTCTGTATGTGTCGTGTCTGTTTGCATTTCTTTCTGTGTCTGCTTTTCTCTATCTGTATGTCCGTCTACCGGTTTTGCTTGCGTGAATGTCGATATAAGCCCGTCTCTCTCTGTCTGGTTGTGTCTCTATACGTGTTGTATGTTTGTCTGTCTATCTGTTCATCTGCCTTTGTCTGTCTGTGTGTGTGTCTCTCTGTCTGTCTGTCTATCTGTCTGTCAAAAATGCAAACAGACACGACACATACAGAGAGACACACTGTTCATCTGCATGTGTGTCTGTCTGTCTGTCTGCGTGTCTGTCTGTATAATTCTGTATCGTTGTACTGTTTTCCTTAGTTTTCCATAGCATAAACTAATGCATTTATGATCTCCTATGACCTGAGTGGTCATAAAAATACTGTGTACATATAATCAGAATGAGATCGTTAAATATATACACATAATATATACACATATTATATATATATATATATACATGTATATATGTGTAGGTTTATATGTGTATGGATAAATTCTTATTGCTAAAAGTTCGAATTGTTACTTGAAAACAATAATTCCAATTGTCTCATGCAGGAAACTTAAACTCGTCAAATGCCACTGGCCGTCGAGCCTGCATATAAGGTACTAAGCTGGCATTTTGTTACAGGCCTAGGGTAGTATATCTGTGGCAGATTATATGTGATTTACGTGTAGGTCGATGTAAGCAGAAGAAAAGAGCCGTCCCTTAAGCTAACCCTGGATCAGCCATGCGCATGAAGTGTTGGCTACTTCTTTTTCTTAGCCTCGACAGATGGCCAGTTAGAGGGCAGGTGGCCTGTCCTCTCCTCGTCGTCTCAACTTCCCATCGACAGTGTACAGTCAGTGTACCCATTATAGCTGCGTTGGCTATGAGTGGAGGTGAAGCAAAAATATCGGACCAAATTTCTGCCCTGGCGGGGTTGATGTAAACCAATGGTCCAATGGAATCAAACAACTCTGTCTCATTCTCTCGCTATCTTTGGTCTTCTTGCTTCTTTACTTAGGCTAGTCTCTGGACAACTCCTCTGACGCGACGCAGCGCTCATGAATAAGGTCGTGCTTAGCGTTTAACTAGTGCTTTCGGAGTTTACAATTTTACGATTATCAATACGATTTACTGACCTGGCTGATATCCGATTGTTCACAGGTTATATTTAGGCCCTATTTAAGCGGAAAATGTGATGATCGTCATACACAACAAATTCATTATAATACTGTTCTTGGGAGTCAGAGCCAGAGCCCTTTTATTTAACGAGACGGTCTTATTAATGACTGAACTTAATCGCGGATCCATGATCTTATCCTTTTAAAAACAAGTCTCTGATGTGGTGTAGTCTCCGACTTGCAAATGCGCTGTAAGAGCAGGGCACCAGCTTATTCATGGACCATGCGTCAAGTTGAAGGAGCTGACAATTAACCAGAGATATCGTTTGAAATACAAGATTCGAATGCCGGGATATCGAAGTGGAGATAGCGTTTAATTAATAAAGTTGATCATAAATGTGTTAAGTGTTCTTAACTATTAACTGGTGTATTATTGATAACATAGGAATTTCTGCTGCTGAACGAATAACAGGGAACCACGAGAGAAACGAAGCAGCCAATCAACGATCGACACGTCATAAAGTGTCCGCCATTTTAACACTGACTATTGCCTTCGTCCTAAACTGTTTTGTCGAAATCTCTCGATTGTTTAACTTTCCTGAGAGACTACTATGACTTCGTGTAATTCTAACATCATTGAAGTTCGATAACTATTAAGCGATTACGAAATTACACCCAAGCTATATAGAAAGAGAAATCTGTATGACATCTGTAACCTATCCATGCTCTGCACCTTGAGTAGGTGCTTCTCAATTCTGTACATTCTCCACCAGTCTGGCCGCTCATCCATCATCGTCTGACTCAATTAAGCTTCTCTACCCATCACCCCTCAGGCTTTCCAGAGTCTCCTCTTTAATAATTTCCACCCTTATCCATCTAATCATTCGCTTTCCAATCTCTATCGAACTAAACTAAACCCGTCCTTGCAGCTCCTCTGCCTCCGCCTCTCTCTTTCTGGTTTTCTGGCAACCTCTAACAACGGTCGTTCCAAAAGTAAGTGAGTGATATTTACTAAAAAAAACCTTAACTGTTATTCAGTGAAGAATAAACTAAGTGGCGTACGTCTCTGAAATACATAAAAAAAAGTTCGCAAAACTGCTGACGCCTTATAAAGTTTCGCCACACGAACTTCTGAAAGAACGTGTTGTGTCATTACTACTTCCAGTGTTTCCGCAGTGCGAACACTTACTCCAAGAGGAAACATTTCACGAATATATAAAAAATTATGTCCATTTAACAGAAGATGGCATCATGTGCTTCACCCCAACAAAATAAAGTTTTCTTCGAAAATATTATGTTCTATACAAATTACTTACTTACTTTAGGGAATTCTGCTTGAGAGGTACACGTAGCAGTCTATTGTATCTGAGTCTGAGGCGGCCATATTTTGTATTATGGACGTCGGTCGCAGACGAAGTGAAGTAAAGATTTCAAATGCATCAATTGTTGTTAAGCAAAATATTATTTAATAGATTTTAAATTTCAATTATATTAAAAAACGAGAAAAAATTACGCTTTTCGTAGCGATCCTGCTTTTGAATATAAAGGCCCTGTTAGCTCCACTTTACGTTTCCCTCTTACTGTGTAAGCTTATACCTACGTATCCTGGAATTAGCAGAGAATGAGATGATCTAATTTATAAAGAAAATTTTGTGGTCATTGGAATGCAGTTTGAGGATATCCTTTTCAATTTACAGAAAAATATTATGAATTATCTGTTATTTGTCGGTTGTCAAACTCAATTTATTATTAAAATTAGCACATTAACCACGCCACTTTTAGGAAGATAATCAGCACAGCCGAGTAATATAGATTGAATTTGCTAAACAATTTATACAGATTTTATGTGAAATGTGCTTTTATTATCTAGGTCATAATTTTATTGCTCTATGGTAATGGTTTTTGTTGTCAGATCTAGAGCATTTCTGACGAGTCCTTTAAAAGGTTCTATATAAATATGTTGCTACATTTACAAATACGTTTGGCTTTCTGTCTCGGCTACTTTAACGGATTACTCTACTGTCTTCCAATGCACTATGCAGACGGTGACTATACAATACAAAACCATACAACCGTAATTTAATAATGCCCTCCCTACAAAGTTTAGAAGTGCACATTGAAGCCGGGCAATTTAAGAGCCATAGGTAGACTGGAAGAGGTAAGTTTTCACTTTAGAGCAAAAGACAGTCTCGCTAAGAGAGTTGCGAACATGAAGAGGTCGAGAGTTCCAGATGAAGGGACCGGTAACTGTGAATGAACACCGGCCAAAAACAAGACTTGTAACAGGAACACAATACTTTCCAGCAGATACTGATCGAAGAGAGGAGCGACCTTTAACAGAGTTGCAAGGTGTGACCATGAACAATAAATAGCATGGCAGATGATCTGCACGTGTTCTGTACATGAGGAGTGCCAGCTTCAAGTGGACTCGCTCACAGACAGGAAGCCAGTGTAGGGAGCGAAGAGCAGGTGTGATACGGTCTCGGTAGGAGTGTCCAAGACACAGTCTTGCAGACTGATGCAGGATTCTGGTTAGAGGAAGTAGTGTGCATTCAGGGAGACAACAGAGTATAGAGTTGGAGTAGTCAAATCACGTCAGGATAAGGCAGTGTAACAGTGTTTTCAGTGATTCTGAATCCAGAGTAGAGCGAAACTGTTGGATTCTTCTGAAGTGAAACAAGCAAGCCCGAGAAATGGTAGCTACTTGAGGTTTTCAGGAGAGTGTTGAGTTAAGGATGACTGCAAGATTCCGAACAGTAGATGATGGAGAGAGTAGAGGGGATGAAGTAGAGAGTGAGAGTTAAGTGCACTGTGGGAGCTTAGAGGAACGGTAAAACCAGATGAGCTCAGCTTTTGACTGGGTTAAGTTTGAGGCGCATTGAAAGACTCCATGTGCAGCATAATGTCAACGATGCAGGAATAAAGTCCCTTGGTAGCATCTCCAACCTCATTTAGTCACAGATGTACATAGAGTGGGTATCATCACCATAGAAGTGGATTCCTATGCGGTGACGAGAGGCAATAGCTGACTATGTTCTCGGCGTCACTTATCACACTCAGTTGTGGATGACTCAGGATTTGAAATTTTGATTCTTGTTGAAGATTTACCAGGCAGAGTCCTCACTCAGCCCTATACATTCTCAAGTGAACCTGAAATAAATTACAGCAAAAAGTATTACACCATCAAATTGTTAAAAATACAAGCTTTGTAACATGTTATCCTTTTGTTGAAGGTTTGAATATGCGTGGAAAAGGTCATAATGAAGAAAAAAATCAAATGTGAAGTTTCTCCAGAACATTTGCAGAGATTTACAGTCTCAAGATCCATACAAGAATCCACCATATATAAGTAAGTAAGTAAGTAAGTATATTCTTTATTAAGCAGCGCTAGCAAACGCACAGTGCTGTTACATTGTTATTTATCATGTTCTGTTGCAGTGCATTTACAGTGTTATGTTATTAAAGTTTTATGTTACAGTGCAGTGGCACAGAAGACTCATCTGGAAAGCCATACAAGAACCTCCACAGGAGAAAAGTCATACAAGTACAATTTAAGCCAAAAGACATTTTTGCAACTAACAATAACCTCTATTGTCATAAAAGAATTGATACCGGAGAAAAGCCATACAAATGCAAGTTACGCCACAAAGCTTTTGCATATAAGAATGTTCTAGACAATTTATACGAAAGCCCACACTGGAGAAAAGCCATACAAGTGCAATTTATGCCGCAAAGCATTTTCACAGCTGCATTATCTGGAGTATCATACAAGAACCCACAATGGAGTAAAGCCATATTAGTGCGATTCATGCTACAGAGCATTTTCAATAAAACGATACATGGAAAGCCATACAAGAACCCACACTGGAGAAGATCCATGCAAATGCAATTTATGTCACAAAGTACTTGCAAACAAGAATAGTCTGGATTGTCACACAAGAATCCACACTGGGGAAAAACCACACAAATGCAAATTATGCCACAAAGTATTTGCACATAAGAATAGTCTGGCTTGTCACACTAGAACCCACACTGGAGAAAAACCATACAAGTGCAATTTATGCCACAAAGCATTTGCACAGAAGAATACTCTGACTGGTCACACGAGAATTCACACTGGAGAAAAACCATACAAATGCAAATTATGCCACAAAGTATTTGCACATAAGAATAGCCTGGCTTGTCACACTAGAACCCACACTGGAGAAAAACCTTACAAGTGCAATTTATGTCACAAAAAATTTGTGAGTCGGAATTCTCTGAAATGCCATAAAAGTACCCACACTAAAGAAAAGCCGTACAGGTGCAATTTATGTAACAATGCATTTGGACAGAAGAGTCATCTGGTATATCATACAAGAACCCATACCGGAGAAAAACCTTACAACTGCCATTTATGTAACAATGCATTTGCACAGAAGTGTAATCTGGAAAACCATACAAGAATCCATACCGGAGAAAAACCATACATTTGCAAATTGTGTGACAAAGCATTTACACGTGCGAGTTCCATGCATTACCATAAAAGAACACATACTGGAGAAAAAATATACAAGTGTAATATATGTCTGATAAGATTCTCACAGAGCAATCATCTGGAATTCCAAACAGCATCCTACACCAAAATGAAACCATACATATGCGATTTATGTGAGAAAGCATTAATGCACAAGAATAATCTAACAAAGCATGCAAAAACCAGCTGTAGAGAAAAACTATGCAGGTGCAATTTATATAAAAAGGACTTTGCACAGAAGACTGATCTGGAATGCCATTTGCGCACCGACACTGGAAATAAACTACTCATGTGTAATTTATGTTCCAAAGCATTTGCATGGAGTCATGCTTTCAAATGGAATGTGAAAAAACACACTGAAGAAATCCCTTATAAGTGCAATTTATGTAACGACGCATTTGCGTCGAGTGAAGATTTGAACAACCATTTAAAATTCCATAATGGTGAAAAATTATGTGAAATTAAATGCAGTGAAAGCTTTGTGCTGACTATGACACAGAAATGCCATGAAAATACTTTGCATAAGAATGTCATTATATGTACTGAAACTGAGAACTGTGTTGATGGAAAGCAGTTGTCAACTGCAGAAAGCATGCAAGATCTCTCTGAGCAGAGGAAGAATCGAAGTCAAGTTGACAAACGACGTAATGAGCTAATCCCTGATTATATTACTCATTCAATATTTAGACCATTTGGATGTGGAATGTGTGACAAAATGTTTGAAATTGAAAAAGATTTTCTGAAGCATTGCTCTCAACACTATTATGATGCTCCACAGAAAGATACATTTCTTGAAATATTTGAACTTCCTCTGTGTAGTTACTTTCCTCGATCACAGAAAGCTAATCTGTTCACAAGTCCTGTAGCCTAGCTGTTGGATTTGCGTCTGTTTTAATTCTAAACATTGTTAGATAGTGGGCCCTATTTCCATTCTTATTTCATCAGTACCTAGGCTTAAGATAGATAATCAGTTATTGTTCGTGTTTTCATGTGATTTTAATAATTTTAAAGGTTTTGACAACTTTTATTATTAGTCTGGATGCATGGCGTTGATATTCAGTGATGGGCAATAGTTAACTAAAAAGTTGCTAACTTTTAGTTTAACTAAAAAAATTAGTTAAGGATGAAGTTTAACTAAAAATAAATAGTTTAGTTAAAACCATAGTTTAAGTAAAAAAAAATTAGTTGCTAACTAAAAAGTTTAATTTAAAAAAATCAGCAATATGCAACTATTTTCCGCAATGACCATTGAACACTGTCAACAACTCAACGTGAAACTTATTGATTAACACTGCATGGTTTTAGCATTAACAGCCTGTGGTTTAACATTCATGCACTACTTACAGTATGCCTGTAACTGTATGCTAGAACAGTAGGCCTACACATTGCATAGTTCGAAGGGAAATTGTAATTGATGCTCTGCATTATTACAGTTCACTTAACCTCTGTTATTGTGAAAATGTTTGTCGTTAAAAGTTGGGAAAAGTTTAACTATTTTTTAGTTTAGTTAAATAATTTCCAAAATCAGTTTCCAACTGTAGTTAAACTAATTTTTTTTAGTTGGAAAAGTTTTAGTTTAACTTTAAAACCACACCCCACCCCCCATAGATAGCCTACCTGTAGATGTCGCCTCCCCTCATATACATGTGGCATGAGAGCCGTCGCAGTATATAGCCAAGGTCAACGCCCTTCTTTTGTAGCGACAGTCACAACAGCACACCTTCGGAAAAATACTAAGGCGTTACTTAAAGACAAATTTTATCGTAACTTCCATTACGCATCGGAGACGGCGCCATAAACACTGTTCAGCCTTCCATAGGTGACGCTTCTTAAGATCTGTCGGATAGACAGTTTCAAACTTTCAGCCAACTTCGAGCTTTAAAAGAGGCTCTGTCGGCCTATAGCCTAAACACCCATTTATTCACGAATACAGGGGAAAGCCGATTAATTTACCGATTGGCTTATAACTAAACACGCATGTACGCTAGATTAGTTACACGAAACTCCATATTTACTCATTGCAAACACTGCAGCAGCAAGATTCGCGCCAGGGTATGGTAACAACGCACAGCAAAGTGGCTTTAACCTACAAAACTTCACAATATGTTTTTAATGAATGTCTAAGCTATTCTGACACTGGCAGTTCTTTCGTCGTAGTCATTATCATCATCATCATAGACGTAATTTTCGGAGGATACGAGGGATACCCGTACACCACCCCTTTTGGACTGAAGGGTACCGTACCCCTCAATTTTCATACCCAGAAGAAACGGTGCACAATATTATTTTTCTCGGGGAAGGCCTTCATTTGAGCCTGAAGACTCAGAGCATTTACAAAGCATCATCATAGTGATTATTGTTATTACTACTACTACTACTACTACTACTACTACTACTACTACTACTACTACTACTACTACTACTACTACTACTACTACTACTACTGCTACTGCTGCTGCTGCTGCTGCTGCTGATGCTGCTGCTGCTGCTGCTACTACTACTACTATTTTTAGTATTATTATTATTACTATTATTATTAGGCATGGTGCGCGAAAACGGCGCCGTTGTAATAATTTTATAGTCGCGAAGGGAAACTATGCGAAATTTGGAACCCCTACTTTCTAGACCAAAGTTACGCCCTTGATCATCATCATCATCATAATCATCACCAGCCTCGTCGATATCCATGGCCCGTGGGTTCTCGCTGTACATTAATCGTTTCATTGAACAATTTCTGTCTTGTACTTTCTCAGTTTTCTCAGTCATGCGTGTTCAGTTATAAGCAAGAATCTAAAGAAGAGAATGGTGAAGACACTGGTGTGGAGTGTTGTTCTGTACGGCTACGAGACATGGACAATGAAGAAGGACGACATAAAAAGATTGGAGGCCTTCGAGATGTGGGTGTGGCGCAGAATGGAGAGAGTTAGCTGGGCGGAACGGAGGACGAACGAGGAAATCCTGCAAATGGTAGAAGAACAAAGGTCACTCATAAGTACTATACGCGGACGACAAAGGAAATGGATCGGGCACATCCTAAGGAGTGAGACACTGCTAAGAGACATCATGGAGGGAAGGGTGGAGGGGAGAAAGACGCGAGGAAGACCGAGGGCAATGCTGCTAGACTGGATGATGACAAAAGAAGAAGGATACAGTGGACTGAAGAGAAGAGCACAAGACAGAGAACGATGGCGTCATTGGTCATACGAACCTGCCGGTGGGCAGAGAACATAAAGAACTTTCTCAGAATAAATTTCTAATGATTATAATGACAAACACCTTTTGAGCCCACACAGACAACGAAATCTCATTCATCGTGTTCATTGGTCCGAGCAGTATATGAAGCGTGGGCAGCATTTTAACTTTACAGAAGGCCACACTAAGAGTGAACCTTGGCCTCTCTGTGGTCCTCCTCCATAGTGATTCCCAGACATATAGGCCTACTGTAGGCCTACACCGCTATGGGGTCATTATTTGTTTCGGTCATTAAATTAACAAATGAATGGCTGCTATTAGCAAAACATGGAGCAGAGGAAATAGATGAATAATAGGCCATTAAGAAAGTAAACAAGATCTAAACTAGGGCTGTTTTGAAATAAGTTCAGGCTAATAGGCCTACGTGAGCAGGCATGTAGGCTATAACGCTTAATTTCCATGCTGTTCGGGTTGCATTTCGTAGTCAGGCTCTCATATATAATCACAATTCGATCTAAAAAGCTCTCGCACGGATATTAAACAATGCAATTCCCAATACAGTTTGTATGGCTCCAAGTGCTGCATTTAAATCAGCATCCGAATATTCAGTGTCAAGTACATTTGGATCAACAAATCAGTAAACCCATGATTCAGCTCCTCGTTGGAAATGTTGCTCTCCTCTTAAGGACCTGGGGTAACGTATTATGCATACTCAGCGGTCAACAAGTCGTAACAAATTGGTCGAAATGCTATAAATTCAGATCACAAAACAGAGACGTCAATTGTCTCGGAAGTCAAGGCGACGTTTTGAAATCCCTGAAGAGGACAACGGAGACAGAATCAGACCGAGGAAGAACCTGAACAGAGGCATCATATATAACGGTAAGTCGCAGCAAATACTTGGTCCTTAAAAGGACGTTGTAGTATTTACATGTGTGGCGGACCGGCCACAGGGCATGAATGCATGTTTTATCAATCATAGCTGTGTTGTTGACGCGTTATCCGGCGATATAATGCATCAGAGGGCATCAGCGGCCGATGCGTAAATGGTAGCGCTAACGTGATATTAAAATCGATTAATATTTGAGTTGTAGCTAATTTTGCCATTTTAGCGATTTAGATTATTAATTAGTATAATTTAATACGCCTTTCGGTCCAATGAATAAGGCCCAAAGCTAGGGCGGCGCTTATTATCATTGGTAGATCTTTCTATCTTAGACACCTGTATTTGAGAAGGTGTGCGTGGCCTAATATATAAGTAAGGAGGCCGGAATATACCTTGCGTACTAAATTATAGCACGCAGTCAGTGAATTTAGCCGGCCTATGGAGGCCAGAATGCAATTTACGTGCCAGTTTCTAGCATGCAGACGGATGCATAGAGCCTGCCACAAGGTGCATTGCTTATAACGTAGAGTGGCGATGTGTGCACTCTGCATATAAGTGATACGATGTATCACAGGTCCGGGTTAGGTTACCAATATTTATTTACAAGGCTAATCAGTGCCCTCCCGAGTGACAGCCGCTCCAAACGCGGTCTGACCAGTGCTGGCAAAACGCCGATCCAACGGAGTAAGGGCCCGCTCTGTTGTAGATCGCGAGCAGTACCGAGTCTGATCATGGAAGGCTGATTCGGGGAAAGACCGATCGTGAGAGATAAAGGCTCACAGGTCTGTGTCGGTAAAGTCCGGGGAAGGCGACCCCGGCGGTTCCGTTCGATAGATAGACGGGAAAGGTCCCGTCGGTGTCTGGTTCGCTGGTGACTGTTCGATAGCCCGGGGGAAAGACCCCGGCGGTTCCGTCCAATAAAGACTGGGAAGCAGCCCCAGTCGGTGGCCGTTCAATAAAGACGGGAAAAGATCCCGTGTTGTGACATTTCGATACATACGGGGAAGACCCAGGTGTTGACCGTCAGAGATACACGCGGAAAGACTCCGCTGGTGAGCGTCAGAGATACATGGGCAAAGTTCCCGCTGTTGACCGTTTGATATACACGGGCAAGGACCTGGTGTTGACCGTCAGAGATACGCGCGGAAAGACCGCGCTGGTGACCGTCTGAGATGCATGGGCAAAGACCCATGGTGACCGTTAGAGATACAGGGACAAAGACCCGGTGGTGATAACTCAGTTCAAGTAACGTCAATAAAAGTTAACCAGTGCGATCCCGAGTTACAGCAAAACTAATCACTCTTGGGTGTTGGATTGACCGCCGATTCGACAGGGATGGGGCCACCCTGCTGTTAGATCGCCAGCCGGTCTGTATCCCGATTGTGGAAGTTTAACGGGCTGTGTAAACCTCGGGGAAAGACCGATCTTGAGTAATAAAGAAAACAGAGGTCTTTGTCGGTAAAGACGGGGAGGCAGACCTCGTTGGTGACCGCTCGACGTGTACGGGGAAAGGTACCAGGTTGATTCCGTTCGAAAGTACGGGGAAGCAGACTCCGTTGGTGACGTTCGATAAAGACGGGGCAAGACCCCGGTGGTTCCGTTCGATACACAGGTCTGTATAAAAACGGGGAAGGCAAGTCCCCGATGGTGACAGTTCGATATGTACGGGGAGGGTGACCCCGTTGGTTCCGTTCGATTGTATCGGGTAACTTACACGCATTTCTTTTAACTCGCGGGACTAGCCGCAATCTCTCAACTCGCGGTCAAACAGAAATATCTCAACTACACATAAAAGTCTATACATATTATACAATTCACAATAAACAATAATACATTTATACGCTGAACCTTAACTCGCGGTCTACCGGCAAGTTTCTTCCTTTACCTAGCACCGTCATAGTTACTCACGCGGTTTTTCCGCATATCTTTCTTTGGCCTATCTAACTCCGGTTGTCGTTACTCTCGCGGTCTACCCGCAAAATCTTGGCTGGCGGAACTAACCTCAAACTTCTCAGTTCGGGGAACTGCCCGAACAATCTGACCGTGGTTCGTACAGGTGCGTGGAAGACAGGAAACTTCCCGGAGTGGGAAGTGAAAACACAGGTCTGTGTGTAATGATGGGGTAACAGTACTGATAGTTACTCCACTGGTGCCGTTAGTAGAATCGAGTCTGTGTACTTAGAAATGAAGCCTATACGAGTCTGTGAGCTCCCGGGAAAACACAACCGTATAAAAGGTTATGTAAACCGGGTAGGGATACGCCGCAACGAGAAGATACAGCGGGTCAGATCCCTAGGTGAAGAGTACGCGAGTTCCAGGTAAACAGAGATTAAATCAGACCAGGAGGAAGAGATTAACCTCAAAGTTCGGGTCGGGTAGTCGGGTACCCAGGTCCGAAAGAGACCAGTTCGCGTTTTGCTAGCCGAAGTTTAGTTAGTCAGAGTCCCTAGGTGAGGAGTACGATAATCCCATGTATGAAGGGAAATAATAAAGCAGACCAAGAGAGCGATACGTGAACGTCCGGGTAGTCGGATACCCGGGTAGAACTATATTTGCTTGTCGTAACACACAGCTCTGAGGACTGACTGAAGTGCGAGGCTGGGCCCCCTCGTGCGTAGGTCGGAACGAAGTTCTGTGTGTAGATAGGAAGGTCACAGAGAGATGACCTTCACTATCAGAGTGCCATGAAGACCCTTACCGTTATCTCTTGACGCAGAATTTATCTCTGTGTTGGTCGATAATTGCCAACACAGAAGACGGATAAGGAAACTTACTCCGTAAATGTGGTGCATGACAAAATACGTGTGAGGCCGGTATGCCCTGCACGGAAATGGAGCGAGAGACACGTGACGGTGGGAAGACAGTTGTCAAATGGACGGGTGCCTAGACGACATGACGAAGAGAGGTACCATTGACAGTTGCCCAATAGACCGGTGTCTAGGACGATATGACGTAAAGACTTGTCACATGTATTCCTTGTTCCCGATTCTTAGAAAACGTTTGGTGTCCCTTATAAATGGCGATAGTACAAGAGTCACGAGATGTAGAATGGTACGTCAAAGTTCAGATCATGTGGAGAGTTGGAGGAAGCCCGTAGCTAAGAAGGCACACAAAAGAGGAAGACTCCTGCTGGTAAGAGAACGAACCCTGTTCTGAAGGACGGCCATCCTGCAGGACGTTGCCCATCCGGCGACCGCGGAAAAGAGCAGAGTCAGACCCCGAGATAGAACGGTATAGTGTTGCCTTTCTTAAGCGGTCAATCCTGAATCTCCTCTGATAGGAACCTTCACGTTGGGCAGAGATAGAGACCAGCCATTTTACGTTGGAAGTAGACAAGGCAGAGTGACTCGGGTGTGGCTCCAGACGGGCAGTGGGCTGGAGTCACCACCACCAAGGAAACCCGCCCGGCGCAACGAGAGTGCAGGCGTCCGGGCGGGCGAAGAACGCCACACATGTACATACACATGAAGTTACCTCTCATCTGGCGCTGAAGATCTGATAGAGTTCATTCGCCTTGTTACCAGAGTTTTTCAGTCTTTAGTCTGTGGTGCCTTGTTTTACCTCGGGAAATGATCGTGACGGCGGTAATGGTGGTTATCATGACGAAGATATTGGTGCATCTATACCCTAGCATAGGATTGCTTAAGTTTTGTGAAATTTCCATCTTCTTTACCCTAAATGTTTACAAATTATTCTAATGCTGCACATTCAATACCCTGAACACCAATCAAGCAGACAATCTAGTTTCTAAGATACCTGTCTAATAGTTTGCAAGTCAAAATAACTGACAGGTATATTTCTAAATTTCACTTACCCCTCATACCAACAAATATTGGACTTGATTAGCAAACTTAATATGTACCTCGCCTTAGGACAGTGTTCGGCTCTCGTTCATCCGATGCGATTGATCCGAAATTTGAATTTCACTGTCCAGTTCTATGCGTTCTACCAGTCTCTTACTGCGACTCTTCCCATTTAACTTTCTTATGCAGTTAAACTGCTGGGTTATAAGGCGCTTCTTCGACGGACTAGAGTTTTAGGTAGACATGTGGTTCAGTTTGAAGCGCCCATAGACTAATGCGGTGTCTAGTTTGACCAGAACAGATCACCACTAACCAGGTAACGTAAGATTAGATTAGGAGACAGTAGCAGACAGATGGGACTGTGACCGAATTGTTCTTGCTTATTTTACCTAACTTATTATCCAAATTCTCTTTTCCGATCAACTTAATTTCCCATTGAAATAATCATCCGATCTGCTTCAGATTCAACGGATTTTTTTTTATTAAAGAACAGACCAGTTAGACTTCGAAGAATGAAGACCATCACAGCAACGTTGGCAGTGATCGTGCTACTGAATCATACAAAGCCTGGACGCACAGAGCAGTGTTTAATCTAGACGTCAGTTTCCCCCCACCCCCGAGAGCTCAGCAATATTGTAAGGCAGAGACCTTTTGGGGGGAAATTCCCCTCCCCCCGAGAAACCTTGTTTCCCCCCCCCCCCAGAACAGGGGGACTAGATTACACACTGCGCACAGAGTCTGACTCAGCTTTACAATTCCAAAGTAGTGTCAGCCCAACGATATCTGCGTCCACTTGATTTCAACGCTCCCCAATGGATCAAGAAAATACTCCCCAAGCATTGTGGAGTAGTGGTCACTTTGGCGAACGGTCAGCGTTGGTTAGTTCAAAAGGGAGACGGTTACGGCAAAGCGAGTGAAACAGTACCAGTCAAATGTCGTCAGTGTGGAGTGCAAAAGAGTCTAAACGTATTCGATCCTCAAAGGTTAGCGACTACGTGAGAGAAGGCGGACAGAAATACGACATGATCACCGACAACTGTATTCACGCTTGCGCAAGAATGATGAAACTGTCCTAAAATTCATCTGTGTCCTAACACTTTAAAGACGAGTGTGTACTAAACGTGACTGGGAAACTAGTGCTGCTCGTCGCTAAAGTGTTAAAGACTTTGCAAATGCTATTATTGTAGGCCTACTATGGCTAAACTAAAAACTAGACATATTCGTATTTAAGAACATTATTTTGTTAGACCAGTGAATCTAGGTTAAAACTTTAACACTTTTCTCGAAATTGATAAACTGACAATACTCCGTTTAATCGTCTCTGACTTTATTATCGTTAAAGTGTTAAAGACTTTGCAAATGCTATAGTAGGCCTATTATAGTTAAACTAAAAACCAGACGTAGGCCTATTCGTATTTAAAGAACGAGATGAAAACGTTATAATGTAGCATATTAGATAATCAATTATTTTCCCACTTTCTACGAACCGATCAACATCTAATAGAAGTTATAGAACTATACTTTGCTCAATAACTTCTGATTTTATTACTGATGTGAAGGACTGTAATATATAGTGGAATTGCAATACTAGCATATATCCACTAGTTTCATTATTAATATAACATAACAAGGTTTTAAGTGGCTTAGTAGACTTGCATCTGTGTCAGAGCCACTCTCTCGAACCTCCTCGCAATTGCCCTCCTTCTAGTATCCAAGTTCATTGAGTTTCTTCTTAAATGCAATGGAATCCGCTTGTTCATTGTTTGGATTATTTTGACAGAAAAAGTTTTGATAATCATCATACACAAGAAGCTCGTTATAATCCTATCTTTGGGAGCCAAAGAAAGAACCGCCTTATAACGAGACCGTGTTGTAAGCCTAATGGCTGTGGGCTACCTATTTGCGGATCCGTGATCTCACCCTTTAAAAATAAAATTCGTTTAAAATTAATCTTGTTTTAACAAGTCTCTGATGTGCTGTAGTCTCCAAATTGCCAAAGCTCTGCTTAAAAGAACAGGGTACCAGCTCATTCACGACACATGCCTCATATCGAAGGCGCTGAAAATCATGGGCGGCAATCCTGGGGGGTCGAGGGGGACAAAACTTTAAGTGTGGGGGACACACCTTTAAGAGTGGGGGGGGGACACACCATACATTTGTCCCCCCTCCCCAAATTTAGAAGAAACACCAAAGAAAGTCAACAAACTTTATCGCGCGCAAGGGCGAATTTTTTTACAACAAATTGTATCACTTTTTTACCAGATCAGTACTGTTCAAAACAATTTTTGACCAGATCATTTCAAAAGTGTCAGTATTAACTATCTGTCAAACAAGATCGCCGCCACTGCTGACAATTAACCAGATATATCGATTGAAATAAGATTCGAATGCTGGGAGATCAGAGAGCGAGGGAGATCAGAGCGTGTATTTAATCAAGTTGATCATAAATGTGTTACGTGTTATTAACTATTGACTGTTGTATTATTGATTAAATAGGAATTTCTGCTGAACGAATAACAGAGAACCACGAGAGAAACGAAGCAGCCAATCAATGATAGACACGTCATAAAGTGTCCGCCATTTTAACGCTGACTATTGCCTTCGTCCTAAACTGTTTCGTCGAAATCTCTCGATTGTTTAACTTTCATGAGAGACAACTATGACTTCGTGTAATTTTATAAAGGTCTATAACTATTAAGCGATTACGAAAGTAGGCCTACACACGAGCTTAAAGAAAGAGAAGTCTGTATGCACTGGCGGCGATCTTGTTTGACAGGTGGGAGGAGGGGACACTTTTGAACTGATCTGGTCAAACAAGAGTTTTGAACTGATCTGCTGAAAACAATTTGTTGACCTTTTTGGTGTCTCTTCAAAATGGGGGTTGGGGGAATGTCTGGTGTGTGCTCCAGACTCTCAGAGGTGGGGCGGGAGGTCTTGTCTCCCTCGAGCCTCCGGGATCGCCACCCATGTCTGTGTGACATATGTAACCTATTCATACGGTGCACCTCACTACTTTCAATTATGAACATTCTCCATCAATCTGGCTGCTCACCGGCCCATCATCATCTGACTGAAGCGTCCCTACCCATCACTCCTCAGGATTTCCACTGCTAATTAGAGTCTCTCCTATTTAGTAATTCCTAACCTTATTTAATTACTCCAATTTCCAATCTCTATCGCTCTAACCAAACCCATCACAACAGCTCCTCTGTCTCCGTCTCTCTCACTTTCTGGTCTTCTGGCAACCTCCAACAACGGTAGTTCGAAAAGGATTGAATATTAATATTTACTAAAGCCTTAACTGTAATTTAGTGAAGAATAAATTGAGTGGCGTGCGTCTCTGAAATACATATAGGGCCTACATGTAAGAAGTCTTCGGAAAAATCTGCTCGCGCCGAAAAAGCTTCGCCACACGAACTCCTGGAAGAACCTGTTGTGATAATAATTTTTGCGTACCAGTTCCAATGTTTCACTTTCCGCAGTGGGATCATTTACTCCAACAGGAAGCATTTTGCGAAAATTTATATATGTATTTAAGAGGTGGCCCCTTAATGCATCATCAAATAAAATTTCAGTTTTCTTCGTAAATCTTGTGTTCGATGCAAATTACTTACTTATTTCTGCTGTAAAAGGTTGCACTCTATTCTATTCGAGTCTGAGGCGGCCATATTTTTCATAATATAATGGTCATCCGCAGACGACGGAAAGGTAAAGATTTAAAATGCATTCATTCTTGTTAAACGACATATTATGTAATACATTGTTGATTTCAGTTATATTACAGAAATCTGAAAAATTTCGCTTTTCGTACCCACCCTGCTTTCTCCGCTGAATCAAAGCGATTGTTAGCTCCACGTTGAGCTTATACTGTCCTCTTACTGTGTAGGTCTTATCATAGGCCTACATCTCCTGGAATTTGCAGAGATAGGCCTAATCTCATTTCAGAAGAGTTTAAATAGCACTTTTTAAACTAGATTTGGTTATCCCGTAGTTTAGGTTGCTAAATTCCTTAAGAGAAGTTTAGGTTGCTAAATTATTTTAATCTCGGAAACACGCACTTGGTCATTTAATTAACATTTTAATCGTTCATCCCGCTTCAGTTCAATTAACTTTTTAATCGTCATCCCGCTTCTAGTTTAATTAACATTTCAATCGTTCATCCCGCTTCCAGTTTAATTAACATTTTAATCTTTCGTTTAATAATTTAGCAACCTAAAGTACGGGATTGAAAGCATGGTCTGAATTTAGCAACCTAAACTACGGGATTACCCTAGATTTTGTGGTCCATGGAATGCACTCTAAAGCTATCCTAATTCTGAAAGTTTATAGCTCGTAACATGCTGCTTTATCACAGCTTGGAAGAATGATTAAACGACAATACAATACAATTTTTGATTGACAGAAACATATTATAAAGTATCTGTTCTTTATCAGTTGCGAAACTCAATTATTAAAATTAGCACCTTAACCACGCCATGTTTTGAAAAATATTATGTAATAAATTGTTAATTTAAATTATGCGAAATTTTTCAGATTTCTGTAATATGACTGAAATTAACAAATATTAACCTAAGTAAATTACAGCACAGCCAAGTAATATAGATTGAAATCGCTAAAAATTGCTACAGGTTACATTTCATGTGCTTTTAGTACGCCTACCTACGTCATATTGTTATGTCGTCGTGGTTTGTGTTGTCCGATCTAGAGCATTTCTGACTAATCGCTCACGAAAAGGTTCTATATAAATATGTAACTACAATTACGAATACATGAACGTCTGACTAACTGTCTCGGCTAGTGTGACAGACTGCTCTTCTCTACTCTCTTCATGTGCAACATGCAGACGACGACTATGTTCTCGGCGTCACACATCAACAATCAGTTGTGGATGACCCAAGTTTTCAAAATTTCATTCTTGATGAAGATTTATCAGATTGAATCCTCACTAACCACATGACTTTCTCAAGTGGACTCGAGATCTATCTGTGAAGTCGAAACATTAAAACCTAAGTAAATTACAGCAAAATCATAACACCATATTAAATTGCTAAAAGAATAAGCTTTGTTACATGTTATCCTTTTGTTGAAGATCTCGATATGCGTGGAAAAATTCATAATGAAGAAGCACAAATCAAATGTGAAGTTTGTTCCAGAACATTTGCAGAGATTTACAGTCTCAAAATCCATACAAGAATCCACAACTTATGTCACAGTGCATTTCCACAGAAGACGTATCTGGAAAGCCATACAAGAACCCACACTGAAAAGTCACACAAGTGCAATTTATGCTACAAAGCATTTGCAAGTAAGAATAACCTGCATTGTCATATTGTCATAAAAGAATCCACACTGGAGAAAAACCATACAAATGCAAATTATGCCACAAAGCTTTTACATCTAAGAAAGTTCTAGACAATCATATAAGAGTCCACACTGGAGAAAAGCCATACAAGTGCAATTTATGCTACAAAGCATTTGCAGATAAGAATAACATGTATTGTCATAAAAGAATCCACACTGGAGAAAAGCCATACAAATGTAATTTGTGCCACAAAACTTTTAGGTATAGGAATATTCTAGGTAATCATCTAAGAATCCACACTGGAGAAAAACCATACAAGTGCAATTTATGCCATAAAGCATTTACACAGAAGAATACCCTGGATTCTCACACTAGAACCCACACCGGAGATAAACCATACAAGTGCAATTTATGCCATAAAGCATTTACACAGAAGACTAGTCTTGTTGTTCACACAAGAATCCACACTGGAGAAAAACCATACAAGTGCAATTTATGCCATAAAGCATTTACACAGAAGACTAGTCTGCCTTTGCATACAAGAATCCACACTGGAGAAAAACCATACTTGTGCAATTTATGCCACAAGGCATTTGCACAAAAGGTTAATCTGGATTGTCATACAAGAATCCACACTGGAGCAACACCATACAAGTGCAATTTATGTCACAAAAAGTTTGGGAATAGGAATACTCTGGAATGCCATACAAGAACCCACACTAAAGAAAAGCCATACATTTGCAATTTATGTAACAATGCTTTTGCACAGAAGGGTCATCTAGAAAACCACACAAGAACCCATACTGGAGAAAAGCCATACCTTTGCAAATTGTGTGACAAAGCATTTGCACAGAAGCATAATTTGCATTATCACAAAAAAACACATACTGGAGATAAAAACAACTCTAGAGAAAACCCATGCAGGTGCAATTTATATAAAAAATGCTTTGCGCAGAAGACTCATGTGGGAAGCCATATGCAAACCCAGACTGCAAATAAATTATTCAGGTGTAGTTTATGTACCAAAGCATTTGCTTCGAGTGATTCATCCAAACGGAACGTGAGAAAAAACCCATATAAGTGCAATTTATGTAACAACGCATTTACATGGAGTGAAGATCTGAACAACCATTTAAAAATCCATATTGATGAAAAATTAAGTGAAATTAAATCCAGCGAATGCGTTGTGCTGAGTATGTCACAGAAATGCCATGAAAGTACTTTGCATAAGAACGTCATTATATGTACTGAATCTGAGAACTGTGTTGAAGGAAAACAGTTGTCAATTGCAGAAACCATGCAAGAACTCTCTGAGCAGGGGAAGAATCCAAGTCAAGTTGACAAACGCCTTTCTGTAGATGGTTCTGGAATAATCACTGATGATGTTACTCATTCAATATTTAGACCATTTGGATGTGGAATGTGTGACGAAATTTTTGAAATTCAAAAAGAATTTCTGGAGCATTGCTATGGACACTATTATGATGCTCCACAGAAAGATACATTTCTTGAAATATTTGAACTTCATCTGTGTAGTTACTTTCCTCGATCACAGAAAACAGATTAGTTCACAAGTCTGTTGCCTATGTGAAGCTGCTGAATTTACATCATTTTAATTTTTAAATATTTGTTATATAGTATAATTCTATTCATATTTCATCAGTGCCTAGGCTTAAGAACAGTTAATGCTCATTGTTTCATGTGATTGTAATAGTTTCAAAGTTTTCGACTACTTTTTTATTAGTCTGTAACCATTTTGCGTTGATATTGCGACTTTACAGTTAAGTGATTAGCTGTTCTTGTCTTAAATAACTGTAATTGAGTTACAGAGAGCCGTCTATAAACGATGTCCACAAAATAAGATAGTCACCCAATTTATGGTTGCATGGGAAGAGAGGGTTACGCTTACTGAGGACATTCACAACTATATTTTGTAGAACCTCTTCATAAACACATTTCAGTCGTTTTATACGGAAAGAGACGCAAAAGATTTTTTGCACTTTTTAAAGGTTGCTTATTGTTTAATGAGCGCAAATGATCAGTGTTAGGCCCATGGGCGCCCGCAGGAATTTTCCTAGGGGGAAAATGTTTGTAGGGTGAGGCAACTTTTTGTAGGGGCGAGTTAAATGACGTTTTGGTATTGAATAGCTATTCATGAAGGCAGAACACGTGACAACTTTAAAATAAGTAATGGTCAAGGACATACCTCAATAGTTTTTTTTGCATTGAAAAGCGTGTTTGGACTTTTGTAATAATCATAATATTCAAAACGTTTTATTTTGTAAAATATTTGCAAAATCCAGGGGCAAAACCCTTGCCCCCTCCAGACGCCTATGGATAGGCCATCCTACTTCAAATTTGGAAATATAGGCTACATGTAGTTATCGATGCATAAAGTAGGCCTATATAACATACGACAGAGTAACTTCAAATTTAAGTTATTACTGGGGTCTAGGCTTATAATGACTTATTATTTTTATCCGAGATACAAATAATCCCTGAGGATTTAAAATATATGGATAGCATTTTTCTGAGATGGCTATAGTCTTCGTTGATACAGTGCTCGGTGCATAAGTGCTGTGAAAAGCGAGCGTATTAGGCGTTGGATGGCTGCAGATCAGCACGGGTATTTAGTAATCATAAATTTTCATTATTATTATTTTTTGCCCCAAGTTACACAAGAACCCTCAGGGACTTATCGGTATGGATTTTTCGTCTGGAGAAGTTCCGGTATGCTTTCAGCCGGCCAGGAGAGATGCCGGTATGGCATACCGTTTCATACCGTCCCACTTCGAGCACAGGATGGATGCATGGATGGACGGACGGATGGATGATTGGGTGGATGGATGGACTGAATG
>OY744602.1:101034692-101047192 GCA_963556255.1 Allolobophora icterica | reverse complement strand
ATTACGATTACGATAAGCAACACAAGTTAATGTGAAGTGGAATCCCTATGGCGGCGCCATCTGGCGAATCTTTAGAAATGCATGCCGGTTAAAGAGAATTGGCGGTCAAACACACAGAATCTTCTCGGGCGGCGCCATCTGGCGAATGAAAATAGGTCGACTGGAATTTGTGTGGACTAGGTATAAAGTGGAGGTTTTGGGCCGGGACACCATAGAAGCGGTGAAAACGGGGGAGGCGCAGCCTCACACTGGGTGTGTAATGCCCACCCCGAGACAGTAATGAAGGTTTGGAGTGAAAACGTCCAAAGCTGTAGAAATGCATCGCGGTCAAAGATCGCTGTGACAGACAGACAGACAGACAGACAGACAGACAGAGTCTTGTCTTTATTTATATAGATAATTACATACGCAAATTTTGCTAAAATTATCTGAAGTTACCTTATGTAGTGTGTGGCAGGCATGGGCGGCGATCCCGGGGGGTCGAGGGGGACAAGGCCCCCACTGTTAACAGTGGGGGACACGCCATACATCGGACCCCAAAATTTGGAAGAAACACGCAAAAAGGTCATCAAATGTTTTTTTGACCTCTTTTTTGACCAGATCAGTTCAAAACTCTTTTTTGACCAGATCAGTTAAAAAATGCCCCCCACCTGTCAAACTTCTCGAAAACCATCTCTAGACAAGGAACTTCTCTCCAACTACCGCCCAATTTCATCTCTCTTTCCTATTTAAGCTGTCCGAATGGGTTGTCCTCTCTCGTCTCAACGGTTATCTTACCTCAAACAATCTCCTAAACCCAAATCAATCCGCCTACACCAAACATCACTCCACCGAAACAGTCCTCACCTCGCTATACAGCAAACTTGTCATGGTAATAGGTCGTCAACAAACTTGTACGTCTCTTGTCTGTGTATTTTGGACATATCTGCCGCCTTTGACACAATAGACCATGCTATCCTTATTAAACGTTTGTGCTTTGACCTAAATCTCCACATCCCGATATGAATAAGATTACCATAAGGCGGAGATTGATGGTGATATCATATCTTTCCAAGAAGAGTGTAGCCGTAGCCCAGATAACGTGGCTTCTGCGAGCTGATATCACGTCAGTCTGTCGGGTGAACTGTTTGGCTGACAGTCTGTTACTCAGTTCGTTTGGCTCTCGGTTTACCTGTACACGTGTGTCTAAGTACTTTCGTGCTTTTGTGGTACATAAGCCTACTCCTCATTCTGGCTACATACAAGGAGCAAGTCGGAGACAGCGATACCTGGGAAGGCACAACAATAAAATATTGATTGGAATTGCTTAAAAAGTGGGTGGTACGGTACCCCAATCCAAAAAGAGGGAGTACGGGTACCCCTCGTACCCCCCACAAATTACTGGGTGATCTCTCGACTCCTTGCGGATCTCGCGTTTGGCCCGTGTAACTCCACCCTCAACATTGTCCATAATAATACATTCTAGTTACAGCTAGAAGGCACGTCAAAATATCATCGCTGAACAATAAGGCGGCCATATCAGTCAATGGTGGCATACAGTCGAAATAGCTGGTATAGAGCATACTTAAGCCTAGACATTAGTGAAATATGACTAGACGAGGAGAATCAAACACATGTTTAGATTTATAGCATTAAAACTGGTGTAAAGTCAACGACTTCCAAACTAATCGGTTCTCTTTGTTCTACGAAATTAACTAACATAATGATAATGTTTGATGACAACATAATAAAAATGGTTCATAAAATCCTTCTCAGTTTCAAACATTGTGTCACTCATACCACATCCACATAGTGAAAAAATTAAACGAGTAATTACTTCAGACTTTACACTAGAATAGCTCCTGAAAATCGTTTTCAACTGGACTATGATTCTTCCTCTGCTTAGGAAGATCTTGCAAGATTTCTGGAGCTGACAACTGTTTTCCATCAACACAGTTCTCAAAGTCAGTAAATATACCGAATCTCTTACAAAAAGTGCTTGCATGTCATACTCATCCCATCACACAATTCGGCACAATGAATTCATAGAATTCACTCTCACGTAATTTTTTACCAGTATATCTTGCGTGGTAGCTGAGACACTACATGCAATGCCACATCACATTATTTACACTTCCTTGCATTTTACCAAGTGTCTTCTTGACTGCATTCGGAGAGCGCTTCACTCCATGTAAATGCTTTGTTACATAGTTTTTCTCCGTTGTGGGCTCATGCATGGCATTTCTGAGGGCATGTCTGTGTAAATGATTTTTGACATACATTGCAGTGTTTTTTTGCTCCAGTGTAGTCTCTTACATGGCATTTGAGAGCAGCACTGCTTGCAAATCGTTTGCGACATAAACATGACTTGTATGGGTTTCTCTAGTGTGGGTCCTTATATGGTGATCTAGGACTCTCTTCTGTACAAATGTTTTGTGACATAAATTGCAAATGTATGGCTTTTCTCCAGTGTGGGTTCTTCTGTGGTGTACCAGTGTAGTTTCCCATGTAAATGCTTTGCTACATAAATTGCGCTTTTTCTCCAGTGTGGGTTTTTGTATGGTAGTCTAGAGAATTCTTCCATGCAAATGCTTTGTGACATAAATTGCAAATGTATGGTTTTTCTCCATTGTGGATTCTTCTGTGGTGTTCCAAAGTAGTATTCTGTGCAAATGCTTTGTGACATAAATTGCAAATGTATGGTTTTTCTCCAGTGTGGGTTTTTGTATGGTAGTCTAGAGCACTCTTCGATGCAAATGTTTTGTGACATAAATTGCAAATGTATGGTTTTTCTCCATTGTGAATCCTTCTATGGCGTTCCAGAGTAGTATTCTGTGCAAATGCTTTGTGACATAAATTGCAAATGTATGGTTTTTCTCCAGTGTGCAGTGGCGGCGATCTTGTTTGACAGGTGGGGGGGACATTCTTGAACTGATCTGGTCAAAAAAGAGTTTTGAACTGATCTGGTCCAAAAAAAGGTCAAAAAATTTTTTCGCGCTCACGCGCGAACAAATTTCATAACTCTAGCACGACAAAATTTGATGACCTTTTTTTGGGGTTTCTTCAAAATTTGGGGGGGGGGGTCCGATGCATGGCGTGTCCCCCCCACTCTTAAAGGTGGGGGGGTCTTGTCCCCCTCGACCCCCCCGGGATCGCCGCCCATGCCAGTGTGGGTTTTTGTATGGTAGTCTAGAGAACTCGTCCATGCAAATGCTTTGTGACAAAAATTGCAAATATATGGTTTTTCTCCACTGTGGGTTCTTCTATGGCGTTCTAGAGCAGTATTCCGTGCAAATGCTTTGTGGCATAAATTACACATGAAAGGTTTTTCTCCAGTATGGGTTCTTTTATGGTTTTCCAGAGAAGTCTTCTGTATAAAATCTTTGTAACATAAATTACACTTGTATGGTTTTTCTCCAGTGTGGGTTTTTGTATGGTCGTCTAGAACACTCTTCTGTGCAAATGCTCTGCGACATAAATTGCAAATGTAGGTTTTTTGTCCAGTGTGGATTTTTGCATGGCAGTCTAGAGCACTCTTCCATGCAAATGCTTTGTGACATAATCTGCACATGTATAGTTTTTCTCCAGTGTGGGTTCTGCTATGGCGTTCCAGAGTAGAATTTCGTGCAAATGTTTTGTGACATAAATTGCAAATGTAGGGTTTTTCTCCAGTGTGGGTTTTTGTATGGTAGTCTAAAGAACTCTTCCATGCAAATGCTTTGTGACATAAATTGCAAATATATGGTTTTTCTCCATTGTGGATTCTTCTATGGCATTCCAGAGCAGAATTCCATGCAAATGCATTGTGACATACATTGCACTTGAATGGCTTTTCTCCAGTGTGGGTTCTTTTATGGATTTTCACACTGGATTTCCATGTAAACGTTTTGTCACAAAAATCACATATGTTTGGTTTGTTGTGTTTATTTGCTTGCATCTTGAGATCTTGATCACAGCCAAAATATTGGACTAATTTATAGGTTGAATTTATGACTGCGTTTCCACATTATTGCAGACCTATCACGAATTAGAATATGCAACTTTTAAATTAAAAGTATTGAGAGAAGATGGGATGCAACAGGAAACTGAGGACAAAAAATAATGAAACCCTAATTGCGAATCCAAAGTTATGAACTACGTGTGCAAAGATGTCTCAAGGGTAACCGGGCAATTCGGCGCAAACAATTCGGAGCGGACAATTCGGCACGAATAGAAGAACTTCAAAATTCTGTGAACTTACAGTTCAGGTGGTAGATTGTCGTTGACCTGAAGTGGAAGCTGCGGATGTCTTCTCATGTTATGTTTGATGGTTTCTAGTTTTGGTACAGTTGCTTGAACTGATGGACTCAAATACCCCATAGCTAACTGTAAATCTTTCACTCTCTCCCCATTGCTGTATAGCAGCGACCTTTACAAGAATGATCAGAACATCTCCATATCTCCTTCTGTTCCGTTTTTTTGTCCACGTGATAAAGAAAACATTGGTAGGTTAGCATTCTTTTACCTTTCTCGTACTTCAAATATTGTACAGCCATTTCTGTGAGTGACACTACTTAATACTATTTTTACAGAAAATGCATGGATAACTTTGTAAACTTTTCATTCGTGACTTTTTATTATGCATAGTTGTGTGGTCCTAGATTACCTGTTATAACATGATTAATTTTTTTGCAATTTAACTTAGAATAAAAATGTTAAATATTCTCATAATTGTCCGCACCTAATTGTCCACGCCTAATTTTCCGGCTCCGAATTGCCCTATCAGAGGGTACCTGGTACAGCAGCCAAGGTGTTACTGGAGAGGTTACTAAAACACTGGAAACACTTTTCTGTTACCATCTGTAAATCTTAGATCATTGAACTGATAGTTGAAAGTTTTCGTACCCTATGTGTGATTATGCTTCCAAGATATGGTGATAGGCCTAGGAAGTTTGGAATAGGCAGCCTAGCAACACAAATTCAAGGTTGGATCAGGAAGCTATAGTAGCAAGATCAAGATCTGGATAATACAATTATTGGAAAAAGATTGATATACAATACAATACAATACAACTTATATTTATAGCGTGCCTTAATAAAACAGAGTCTTACTCAAAGGACGCGTTACAATGCCGTAATTAATTATAGTAAGCTTACTTAACTTAGAGAATAAATGAGTTTTGAGTTTAGTTTTAAAAGTATTTATTGAAGTGGATCTTCGAGAGTTCCATTCAGCTTGACGCTGAACGTAAACGTCGCCTTGGTTCAAGGGTAGCACATGGTGTAACTAGAGATTATGATCATAATTATGATAAATAAATAAATAAATATATATATATATACTACATAATTAAACTTATAGTTATTACTTACACACTATGTAGATTCCTTAGTTTAGATATAGAACGAAATATGCTTCACTGCTGCAAATAAATGCAGGAGATTACAGTATCAAAAAGTAGTAGGCCTATAATAAAGAAGAGCATACTAAGTCTTATTAATCGTTTTCTTTATGACGCAAATAACATAGCTTCCAATCGTTTCACAAATTTAGTCCAAAATGCGAAAATACTAATCGTAATCTAGTTAAGATCCTTGCTCCACACTTATACAACACAGGCACCAGCATATTCACGAGCCCTGAGCTAAGTCAGAATTGGTTTTCCAGATGGTAGTCACAGGCCTAGGTCCGAGTCCGGTTTCCGGGGGCCAGATCAAGAGAATAATTATGAGCAGAGCAGCAGCTGTTAAGGCAGGGTCAATTAAATGTCGATAAGAAAAGGCAGGGTCAATTAAATGTCGATAAGAAATGGAAGGCGGAGGATCAGATGAGTCAGAGTTGAAATTCGTGAAAATGCCCGGGAGACTAGTTTTGAGTGGAAAGCCTGGCCAGAGATGATAGATGAAAGAGCCTGAGGAGGATGATAGATAATGTTAATGATGATGGAGGAACCGAAGATCTTCGGAATTCGGAAGGAAGATCGTTCCAGAGTTTTGGTTATGTAGGCCTAGAGAAAGGTCAGCGAACTATGACAAATTCTTGGACCTCACTTTTGCTACTGTTGGCAATTGCTCCTCTCCAGTTTTCTCTTTATTTATCGTTTGCAAAAGCATGCGATTTACAAAAAACCTGTTACAATCTTTAGGCAGTTGCGTAATTGCGTAGGCCCTAGGCCTAATGCTATTTATGCGCCTGTACACATACGATCAGCAAGACAGAGACTGCGATCTCTGGGAATTAAGCACAATAATAAAATATTGATTGGCATTGTTTGAAAAGTGCCAAGTGGGGGTTACGGTACCCCCAGTCCAAAACAAATTACGCTTATGAGGTCAACGTCAACGATCCTGGCAGCCATTATTTCTTCTAAAAACTGGAAACTTCCACACCAAATCGACAAATTTGGGGTCCAAAGAGTAGCGGTAACATCACTGGCGTGAAGATCAGTAGGTAGCGGGATTGCCACTGAGCCTATCATTCGCGAGATGGCGCGTTGTTAAAATGAGATGTAGGACGTGATGGGCGCCTTGCATGGCTGCCGAATACAGTTAAAATTCGACTCCTGTAATAACTTGAGATCATCCGTTCATTGGATAACATCTGGCGTAGAGTGCGAGAGGTACAGAGATCGAGTCCCATAGGCGGACATGCTTTGTAGGCTGCAACTTTCGCCGTGTGTTGCGGGCTGTCTGTTCTGTTAGTAGCCTAGTTAAGATTTATCGCATAACATGTACATGTACAGCGCAGTGCGTTTGCAGGCGCTTAGGCCTAATTAAAGAATAAATATTATTATTATTATTATTATTATTATTATTATAATCTTTATTAATTCAAATCGACAAGCACACAGCAAGATCACATCAGAAAATGACAGTACAATCAAGATCATAATAATAATATGATCCCTCAGGTGGTCAAAACTATTCCGGAGATATTATGGTGTTATTATGGAACAGCTTCTCCCTCGTCAAGATTCTGTTGGGCAAAGGTTCCTCGACATGCAATTGCATTAAAGCGTTGAATGGTGACAGAGAGGCGTTGGAAGAGATAGCAAGTCTCTCTGGGTTCTCCGGTGATTAACGTTAGACGTTTTCCCAGTTCTTTAACAAAGTCCATTCCGCTGGTGTTAATGGGGCCTAGAGTCTCGAAAGCCACAGGTACGAACAAGTGGTCTGCGAGTAGTAGTATTATTATTATTATTATTATTATTATTATTATTATTATTATTATTATTATTATTATTATTATTATTATTATTATTATTATTATTATTATTATTATTATTATTATTATTAATCATACTTCGTAATTGTCAGTTTGAAAATATTAAACGAGGATCATTTAGTATTATTAAATATTGAAATATTCTACCGTGGTCTTGCTTTGTTAAAATCAAATATTGCAATTATTATAGATTTAATTGCACCGGTGAATGGTCGAGTTGGTCTCCTTGACGTATCGTTTGTTTGGCGCTGGGCAATGGCAGGGATTTACGTTAAATTACAAATTGGAAGTTTCCGGCATGGAATGTTTACTTTGGATCTACTTACTCACCAAAATAGGTTCTGCTATATCATTAAAATATTTTCAAATATTGCAGCCAATATTTGAAATTTTCTGAAAGGTATTGTAAATTTTAATTTTTAAATGTTTTTATCTCCTAAACAATTAGTAAATGATATTCATTTTGAGGTAAATATTAGGCAATGTTTAAAATTAAACAGAGACAACGTCGGTTGTTAGGTTCGAGATTATATGTTGATAAGATGGCTTCCGAGTGAAATTCTGCCAGGTACTTGAGGATAATAAATCATTTCGTCATAATCTTATCCAAATCTTCCTTGCTTTAACCGGATTATCACATTCACCTAAATCAATTACGCCTTTGTAAACTTTAATTATGTATTTACGTAATTCCGTCGACCTCATTTTCTTTCAGATCAGGTTCCGTAACAGTCGGCGGGAATTTATCGTCTATTGCTAACGTTTTGTAATTGTAATGTAATTTGTTCTTGTAACTTTTGTAGAGTCTCGAAACAGATGTTTATACTTATAATGGTCTTTTTTCCAATATTGCCTAGACTGCTTCTTATCTCTAGTCCACCTCTGGTCTCTGTTGACAAACGCACTTGGAATTTCACTTGCACAACCCTTATGACTTGACGCAGTTGCTCGGGAATAACCTGGTGCTTTAGAGTAACGCTTTAGAAATTTGGAGTTCATGATTACGAGTGCTAATTTTGCAGTGAATTTATCGGGTAAGACCCCGAATAAGAGTTCCCGATTGGTTTGAGCCTTCCACACGTCTAGGGTTGCCACCTCCTAAGGATACGAATCCGGGAGATTCGAGAAATTTTTTTAACATTTGCAATTGCACTGATAGAACAGAATCTAAGTATAGTTTTAAAGCATTTTGTTTTAGACATTAGGTAAACACAAGAAACAGCTATCAACTAATTATTTAATTGGTCATTCACTTTAGTCCATAGTGCTGTGGTAGAGTGATGAAGACTACTTGCGCTTAAAAGTATATTTCGCATCAGATCTTGCAGCAGCCAACAATCTGGGTTTCTTAATCAAGAAGTCATAAAACTCTGAGTATTTGTACTGCAAATTTTCACACACCTGCAGCTCAGCTCGCAAAAGAGCAAGTCCAAGACGATGTGGCGTCCCTCTTATTTTACTGATAATGTTTGCTGGCAAATTTTGCACTCTGCTTCCAACTCGTTTTTCTTAGCCAACCAATCCTTAAAATCGTCTTCTTTGAGCCACTCATCGTTGAATGAACAGTAATACTTTTGTTTTCTTCTTAACTACACATTTTTCTGGATTAGACTCAGAGTCAGAATTTGAATTCGCCATTGCGACGCTATTTTGCTTATAACGATAACAACGGGCTAACCTTCACGGCGAACTTCACGCGCAAACTGCACGCGCAGTCATAAACATAGATATCTCAATTGAAAAGTGTCCGCAGAAAGTTAGAAAAATACATAGTAGGGCCTATATATAAATTGAATTTGAAAAGTGTCCGCTGAAAGTTAAAAAATACAACCTCGATCAGACATTCAGACTCTGAGTCTCTGACTCGATGTCGAGCAGTGACGCATTGTGCAGTTGTCCTAGGGAATAGGACTTCTCAGCATTCCGGGATATTTCAAAGTTTTCCAAATTAATTCCTGGAGACGGGAGATCATATCGAAATACGGGAGACTCCCGCCCAATCCGGGAGAGGTGGCAACCCTACACACGTCACCTGGTGACCGTTTAGCCCTCGATCAGTAAGTGAGCAAGTTTGAAGGTTGAAATTTGTGGTGGGTTGCTGTTGGGTGTAACTGTACCTCAGCCAATCCTACCTCAGGATCATGCTTCTATTCATTTTCTATTAGAATCTATTCTATCTATTTAAGACCTATCTGTTCTAATAAGTTTCTATCTATAGAGTTTCTTTGGAGTTTCTAAATGTGGACAACTCTGTTAACCCTTTACCTTAAGCTGTATGCTTCCAAGGAGTTTCTGCAGAGTTGTATGAGCGTGTCTCCATTACGTTTATCTCGGGACAGAGTAGCGACTTTGTAGGGACTTTGAGTCCAAGTGCTCAGCGCCATCGGTCGGTGCTTGGACACTAGGAAATGGTGCTTAACAAATACATAATAATATAAATTAAATATTTATCTTTGACAGTGTTGAAAATAGTGATGATGATGATTGCCATAATCAACGGCTGCTTTCAGGTATCTCTGATCGTACAATTGTGCGCATGAGTTTTAAAGTACAAACATCATGAAGGCTTTTCTGAAGAGCATTGACGGCGTCTTTCCGCTACAACCCAAGGTCACAACAATTGGCAGAGATGGTTGCAACCTTGTAATCCAGGTAATCCATGAGTCTTGCTTGCTGAGGTTCAGGATTACGGTCTAACAGTCGGATGATCACACCAAACAATTGGATAATCATACCTAACAATCAAATGACCATACCCAACAAAAATTTGATGATCACACCTTACAATCAGATGATCGCACCTAGCAGTGGTTGCCTGCACCATGCAATAGGTTGATCACACCTATCAATACGTTGAGCATGCATAACAATAGGGTGATGACACCTAACGTAGGATTATCATGCCTAGCAATTGTACCTAGTAACGGTCACACTTAGCAAAAACGTGGTCATGCTTAATGGCAGATTTACAGGTAGTCATAATTAATAAACATGATGTTTTATATTATTGTGATTATTACTATTATTATTACTAATATTACTATTATTATTATTATTATTTATTATAATTATTATTACTGTTATTATTAATATTTTTGTTGTGATTTTTATTATTATTATTATTATGACCATCTGAGTATTGACTCAATTACAGTTTGGTTTTAGTTGCACCATCAGTTGGTGCTTTGTAGATTCAACACCGGCACAATAGAATTTTGTAATTAACAATTATGACAATTATTCAGATAATTACTAACAAGATAATTCCATGACTCAGACTCAGATTTACTTACGTCGTTTATTTTGTGATTAGTGCTTTTAACCTACAAATAGACAAATATTTAAATTGATAAAAAGCGAATAAAAGGAATAATCGTAATTTCTGTCTTGTGCATTTGTTCAACGTCAGTCGCCATCAGTCACAAGTCAACATGCATTAATCGAGTACTGTGACGTCAGAAACTGGTTCGTGCTGCAAGATCTTGACACTGTTCTTGGCACCACTGTCAACGGCTTCCTCTTCCAGAACACGGGGGTTCAGCTGAAGACGGGAGATGTCGTACGGTTCGGTTCTCATCCGGTTCTCTACGAGTTCTTCATCGACGGTGGCACAAAGGTTCTTTATGTTTGCTGTTTGGTTTGCTTGATTGATTAATTGGAAGGTAGATTGATAGATTGCTACTTTGATTGATCTGAATGATTGATTAATTAATTGGAAGATAGATCGATTGATTGCTAATTTGATTGATTGATTGATTTGTTGATTGTTATGTTTACTTATTTGTTGTTTGTTTTTGTTGATTCTGTGATTGAATGATTTTTTTAATGTAATGATTAATTGACTGACTCACATATCGTTTGATTGGATTGATTGGTGATAGTCAAGGAAAGTTGATTGCGCATTTATGTTTGGTAATATTATGCATTACATGTATAATATTACCTCTGAGTAGGTCTCTGGGAGAGGCACGATGTAAATTTCCAGAATGAATGAATGAATGAATGTTTAGTTAAGTGAGCAATTAGCTTGAATCGGCTCTATATAAATGTCTGATCGCTTAAAGACAACTTTCAAAATTTCTTTTAACTACAGTTTCTATACCACATTACATTAACAAAGATTACAAGCAAAGCGACTACGTCACAGTAAATGTACATCACATACATTCACATTAAGTGTACATCACATACATTCACATTAAGTGTACATCATGTACATTCACATTAAATGCACATCACGTACATTCACATTAGATGCACATCACATACATTCACATTAAATGTGCATCACATACATTCACATTAAATGTGCATCACATACATTCACATTAAATGCACATCACATACATTCACATTAAATGTGCATCACATACCTTCACATTAAATGTACATCACACAAAAGTCATGCTCATTAAATGCTACATCACATTCATTTACTTTATGATTACCGGTGTGTCAGATAACAAGTGCATTATATTGGTTTACACTGCAACTACATAACATTACCAGTACATTACGGGTACATTGCATTAATTGACAATGCATTCACTCTTCAGTTACATTGCCTGAGTTTGTGTTTGTAGGCTTTGAGTCCAACTCAAGGTCAGTTTTCGATCCGCGCTCACCCAAACGTTTTGCCATCTGAGTCAAATCTGCCACAAATCTTTCGATCCAACAACAACACATCGATTGTCAACTGGCCAACCGTGAACAACCGTCATGGTTCAGTAGCTCTACCACGACCTCCAATGTCTCTGAGGCCGAGGCCATTGAGTTCGCTCGCTCGAAGACCGAGCACCGAGAAGCTGCCTCAGGCTGTGGCACTTGGAGCGCATGGTTAGTTTTTAGGTTTTTTGTAAGTTGGTTTGTTAGTTAGTCTGTTTGTTGTTTGGGTAGTTTGTTTGTTTGTTGGTTTAGTTAGTTGGTTAGTTAGTTAATTGGTTAGTTAGTTTGTTAACTAGTCTCTTAGTTTGTTAGTTGCTTGATTATTTTGTTAGTTGGTTAGTTTCTTAGTTTTTTGGTCAATTAGTTTTTGCTTGTTGGCTAGGTTGTTAGTTAGTTTGTTTATTCGGTAGTTTGTTTGTTAGTTTCTGATGTAAGTAGTTACTTTCTTACTGTCACAGTGGATGGACTTTCTGGTGGTGACCTGACTATGGCTTCATATGGTGTGAGATTGGTGAACATGGGGAGGAGTGATAGAGTAATGGTAACACTCATGGCCAGGAGAGCATTAGGGCGCCTTACATGGCTGCCAAGACGTGTGCTTTTAAATTAAGATCTTGATTGTACTGTCATGTTTCAATGTAATCTTACTGCG
>OY744602.1:100630954-101034492 GCA_963556255.1 Allolobophora icterica | reverse complement strand
CTTCTTGACTGCATTCGGAGAGCGCTTCACTCCATGTAAATGCTTTGTTACATAGTTTTTCTCCGTTGTGGGCTCATGCATGGCATTTCTGAGGGCATGTCTGTGTAAATGATTTTTGACATACATTGCAGTGTTTTTTTGCTCCAGTGTAGTCTCTTACATGGCATTTGAGAGCAGCACTGCTTGCAAATCGTTTGCGACATAAACATGACTTGTATGGGTTTCTCTAGTGTGGGTCCTTATATGGTGATCTAGGACTCTCTTCTGTACAAATGTTTTGTGACATAAATTGCAAATGTATGGCTTTTCTCCAGTGTGGGTTCTTCTGTGGTGTACCAGTGTAGTTTCCCATGTAAATGCTTTGCTACATAAATTGCGCTTTTTCTCCAGTGTGGGTTTTTGTATGGTAGTCTAGAGAATTCTTCCATGCAAATGCTTTGTGACATAAATTGCAAATGTATGGTTTTTCTCCATTGTGGATTCTTCTGTGGTGTTCCAAAGTAGTATTCTGTGCAAATGCTTTGTGACATAAATTGCAAATGTATGGTTTTTCTCCAGTGTGGGTTTTTGTATGGTAGTCTAGAGCACTCTTCGATGCAAATGTTTTGTGACATAAATTGCAAATGTATGGTTTTTCTCCATTGTGAATCCTTCTATGGCGTTCCAGAGTAGTATTCTGTGCAAATGCTTTGTGACATAAATTGCAAATGTATGGTTTTTCTCCAGTGTGCAGTGGCGGCGATCTTGTTTGACAGGTGGGGGGGACATTCTTGAACTGATCTGGTCAAAAAAGAGTTTTGAACTGATCTGGTCCAAAAAAAGGTCAAAAAATTTTTTCGCGCTCACGCGCGAACAAATTTCATAACTCTAGCACGACAAAATTTGATGACCTTTTTTTGGGGTTTCTTCAAAATTTGGGGGGGGGGGTCCGATGCATGGCGTGTCCCCCCCACTCTTAAAGGTGGGGGGGTCTTGTCCCCCTCGACCCCCCCGGGATCGCCGCCCATGCCAGTGTGGGTTTTTGTATGGTAGTCTAGAGAACTCGTCCATGCAAATGCTTTGTGACAAAAATTGCAAATATATGGTTTTTCTCCACTGTGGGTTCTTCTATGGCGTTCTAGAGCAGTATTCCGTGCAAATGCTTTGTGGCATAAATTACACATGAAAGGTTTTTCTCCAGTATGGGTTCTTTTATGGTTTTCCAGAGAAGTCTTCTGTATAAAATCTTTGTAACATAAATTACACTTGTATGGTTTTTCTCCAGTGTGGGTTTTTGTATGGTCGTCTAGAACACTCTTCTGTGCAAATGCTCTGCGACATAAATTGCAAATGTAGGTTTTTTGTCCAGTGTGGATTTTTGCATGGCAGTCTAGAGCACTCTTCCATGCAAATGCTTTGTGACATAATCTGCACATGTATAGTTTTTCTCCAGTGTGGGTTCTGCTATGGCGTTCCAGAGTAGAATTTCGTGCAAATGTTTTGTGACATAAATTGCAAATGTAGGGTTTTTCTCCAGTGTGGGTTTTTGTATGGTAGTCTAAAGAACTCTTCCATGCAAATGCTTTGTGACATAAATTGCAAATATATGGTTTTTCTCCATTGTGGATTCTTCTATGGCATTCCAGAGCAGAATTCCATGCAAATGCATTGTGACATACATTGCACTTGAATGGCTTTTCTCCAGTGTGGGTTCTTTTATGGATTTTCACACTGGATTTCCATGTAAACGTTTTGTCACAAAAATCACATATGTTTGGTTTGTTGTGTTTATTTGCTTGCATCTTGAGATCTTGATCACAGCCAAAATATTGGACTAATTTATAGGTTGAATTTATGACTGCGTTTCCACATTATTGCAGACCTATCACGAATTAGAATATGCAACTTTTAAATTAAAAGTATTGAGAGAAGATGGGATGCAACAGGAAACTGAGGACAAAAAATAATGAAACCCTAATTGCGAATCCAAAGTTATGAACTACGTGTGCAAAGATGTCTCAAGGGTAACCGGGCAATTCGGCGCAAACAATTCGGAGCGGACAATTCGGCACGAATAGAAGAACTTCAAAATTCTGTGAACTTACAGTTCAGGTGGTAGATTGTCGTTGACCTGAAGTGGAAGCTGCGGATGTCTTCTCATGTTATGTTTGATGGTTTCTAGTTTTGGTACAGTTGCTTGAACTGATGGACTCAAATACCCCATAGCTAACTGTAAATCTTTCACTCTCTCCCCATTGCTGTATAGCAGCGACCTTTACAAGAATGATCAGAACATCTCCATATCTCCTTCTGTTCCGTTTTTTTGTCCACGTGATAAAGAAAACATTGGTAGGTTAGCATTCTTTTACCTTTCTCGTACTTCAAATATTGTACAGCCATTTCTGTGAGTGACACTACTTAATACTATTTTTACAGAAAATGCATGGATAACTTTGTAAACTTTTCATTCGTGACTTTTTATTATGCATAGTTGTGTGGTCCTAGATTACCTGTTATAACATGATTAATTTTTTTGCAATTTAACTTAGAATAAAAATGTTAAATATTCTCATAATTGTCCGCACCTAATTGTCCACGCCTAATTTTCCGGCTCCGAATTGCCCTATCAGAGGGTACCTGGTACAGCAGCCAAGGTGTTACTGGAGAGGTTACTAAAACACTGGAAACACTTTTCTGTTACCATCTGTAAATCTTAGATCATTGAACTGATAGTTGAAAGTTTTCGTACCCTATGTGTGATTATGCTTCCAAGATATGGTGATAGGCCTAGGAAGTTTGGAATAGGCAGCCTAGCAACACAAATTCAAGGTTGGATCAGGAAGCTATAGTAGCAAGATCAAGATCTGGATAATACAATTATTGGAAAAAGATTGATATACAATACAATACAATACAACTTATATTTATAGCGTGCCTTAATAAAACAGAGTCTTACTCAAAGGACGCGTTACAATGCCGTAATTAATTATAGTAAGCTTACTTAACTTAGAGAATAAATGAGTTTTGAGTTTAGTTTTAAAAGTATTTATTGAAGTGGATCTTCGAGAGTTCCATTCAGCTTGACGCTGAACGTAAACGTCGCCTTGGTTCAAGGGTAGCACATGGTGTAACTAGAGATTATGATCATAATTATGATAAATAAATAAATAAATATATATATATATACTACATAATTAAACTTATAGTTATTACTTACACACTATGTAGATTCCTTAGTTTAGATATAGAACGAAATATGCTTCACTGCTGCAAATAAATGCAGGAGATTACAGTATCAAAAAGTAGTAGGCCTATAATAAAGAAGAGCATACTAAGTCTTATTAATCGTTTTCTTTATGACGCAAATAACATAGCTTCCAATCGTTTCACAAATTTAGTCCAAAATGCGAAAATACTAATCGTAATCTAGTTAAGATCCTTGCTCCACACTTATACAACACAGGCACCAGCATATTCACGAGCCCTGAGCTAAGTCAGAATTGGTTTTCCAGATGGTAGTCACAGGCCTAGGTCCGAGTCCGGTTTCCGGGGGCCAGATCAAGAGAATAATTATGAGCAGAGCAGCAGCTGTTAAGGCAGGGTCAATTAAATGTCGATAAGAAAAGGCAGGGTCAATTAAATGTCGATAAGAAATGGAAGGCGGAGGATCAGATGAGTCAGAGTTGAAATTCGTGAAAATGCCCGGGAGACTAGTTTTGAGTGGAAAGCCTGGCCAGAGATGATAGATGAAAGAGCCTGAGGAGGATGATAGATAATGTTAATGATGATGGAGGAACCGAAGATCTTCGGAATTCGGAAGGAAGATCGTTCCAGAGTTTTGGTTATGTAGGCCTAGAGAAAGGTCAGCGAACTATGACAAATTCTTGGACCTCACTTTTGCTACTGTTGGCAATTGCTCCTCTCCAGTTTTCTCTTTATTTATCGTTTGCAAAAGCATGCGATTTACAAAAAACCTGTTACAATCTTTAGGCAGTTGCGTAATTGCGTAGGCCCTAGGCCTAATGCTATTTATGCGCCTGTACACATACGATCAGCAAGACAGAGACTGCGATCTCTGGGAATTAAGCACAATAATAAAATATTGATTGGCATTGTTTGAAAAGTGCCAAGTGGGGGTTACGGTACCCCCAGTCCAAAACAAATTACGCTTATGAGGTCAACGTCAACGATCCTGGCAGCCATTATTTCTTCTAAAAACTGGAAACTTCCACACCAAATCGACAAATTTGGGGTCCAAAGAGTAGCGGTAACATCACTGGCGTGAAGATCAGTAGGTAGCGGGATTGCCACTGAGCCTATCATTCGCGAGATGGCGCGTTGTTAAAATGAGATGTAGGACGTGATGGGCGCCTTGCATGGCTGCCGAATACAGTTAAAATTCGACTCCTGTAATAACTTGAGATCATCCGTTCATTGGATAACATCTGGCGTAGAGTGCGAGAGGTACAGAGATCGAGTCCCATAGGCGGACATGCTTTGTAGGCTGCAACTTTCGCCGTGTGTTGCGGGCTGTCTGTTCTGTTAGTAGCCTAGTTAAGATTTATCGCATAACATGTACATGTACAGCGCAGTGCGTTTGCAGGCGCTTAGGCCTAATTAAAGAATAAATATTATTATTATTATTATTATTATTATTATTATAATCTTTATTAATTCAAATCGACAAGCACACAGCAAGATCACATCAGAAAATGACAGTACAATCAAGATCATAATAATAATATGATCCCTCAGGTGGTCAAAACTATTCCGGAGATATTATGGTGTTATTATGGAACAGCTTCTCCCTCGTCAAGATTCTGTTGGGCAAAGGTTCCTCGACATGCAATTGCATTAAAGCGTTGAATGGTGACAGAGAGGCGTTGGAAGAGATAGCAAGTCTCTCTGGGTTCTCCGGTGATTAACGTTAGACGTTTTCCCAGTTCTTTAACAAAGTCCATTCCGCTGGTGTTAATGGGGCCTAGAGTCTCGAAAGCCACAGGTACGAACAAGTGGTCTGCGAGTAGTAGTATTATTATTATTATTATTATTATTATTATTATTATTATTATTATTATTATTATTATTATTATTATTATTATTATTATTATTATTATTATTATTAATCATACTTCGTAATTGTCAGTTTGAAAATATTAAACGAGGATCATTTAGTATTATTAAATATTGAAATATTCTACCGTGGTCTTGCTTTGTTAAAATCAAATATTGCAATTATTATAGATTTAATTGCACCGGTGAATGGTCGAGTTGGTCTCCTTGACGTATCGTTTGTTTGGCGCTGGGCAATGGCAGGGATTTACGTTAAATTACAAATTGGAAGTTTCCGGCATGGAATGTTTACTTTGGATCTACTTACTCACCAAAATAGGTTCTGCTATATCATTAAAATATTTTCAAATATTGCAGCCAATATTTGAAATTTTCTGAAAGGTATTGTAAATTTTAATTTTTAAATGTTTTTATCTCCTAAACAATTAGTAAATGATATTCATTTTGAGGTAAATATTAGGCAATGTTTAAAATTAAACAGAGACAACGTCGGTTGTTAGGTTCGAGATTATATGTTGATAAGATGGCTTCCGAGTGAAATTCTGCCAGGTACTTGAGGATAATAAATCATTTCGTCATAATCTTATCCAAATCTTCCTTGCTTTAACCGGATTATCACATTCACCTAAATCAATTACGCCTTTGTAAACTTTAATTATGTATTTACGTAATTCCGTCGACCTCATTTTCTTTCAGATCAGGTTCCGTAACAGTCGGCGGGAATTTATCGTCTATTGCTAACGTTTTGTAATTGTAATGTAATTTGTTCTTGTAACTTTTGTAGAGTCTCGAAACAGATGTTTATACTTATAATGGTCTTTTTTCCAATATTGCCTAGACTGCTTCTTATCTCTAGTCCACCTCTGGTCTCTGTTGACAAACGCACTTGGAATTTCACTTGCACAACCCTTATGACTTGACGCAGTTGCTCGGGAATAACCTGGTGCTTTAGAGTAACGCTTTAGAAATTTGGAGTTCATGATTACGAGTGCTAATTTTGCAGTGAATTTATCGGGTAAGACCCCGAATAAGAGTTCCCGATTGGTTTGAGCCTTCCACACGTCTAGGGTTGCCACCTCCTAAGGATACGAATCCGGGAGATTCGAGAAATTTTTTTAACATTTGCAATTGCACTGATAGAACAGAATCTAAGTATAGTTTTAAAGCATTTTGTTTTAGACATTAGGTAAACACAAGAAACAGCTATCAACTAATTATTTAATTGGTCATTCACTTTAGTCCATAGTGCTGTGGTAGAGTGATGAAGACTACTTGCGCTTAAAAGTATATTTCGCATCAGATCTTGCAGCAGCCAACAATCTGGGTTTCTTAATCAAGAAGTCATAAAACTCTGAGTATTTGTACTGCAAATTTTCACACACCTGCAGCTCAGCTCGCAAAAGAGCAAGTCCAAGACGATGTGGCGTCCCTCTTATTTTACTGATAATGTTTGCTGGCAAATTTTGCACTCTGCTTCCAACTCGTTTTTCTTAGCCAACCAATCCTTAAAATCGTCTTCTTTGAGCCACTCATCGTTGAATGAACAGTAATACTTTTGTTTTCTTCTTAACTACACATTTTTCTGGATTAGACTCAGAGTCAGAATTTGAATTCGCCATTGCGACGCTATTTTGCTTATAACGATAACAACGGGCTAACCTTCACGGCGAACTTCACGCGCAAACTGCACGCGCAGTCATAAACATAGATATCTCAATTGAAAAGTGTCCGCAGAAAGTTAGAAAAATACATAGTAGGGCCTATATATAAATTGAATTTGAAAAGTGTCCGCTGAAAGTTAAAAAATACAACCTCGATCAGACATTCAGACTCTGAGTCTCTGACTCGATGTCGAGCAGTGACGCATTGTGCAGTTGTCCTAGGGAATAGGACTTCTCAGCATTCCGGGATATTTCAAAGTTTTCCAAATTAATTCCTGGAGACGGGAGATCATATCGAAATACGGGAGACTCCCGCCCAATCCGGGAGAGGTGGCAACCCTACACACGTCACCTGGTGACCGTTTAGCCCTCGATCAGTAAGTGAGCAAGTTTGAAGGTTGAAATTTGTGGTGGGTTGCTGTTGGGTGTAACTGTACCTCAGCCAATCCTACCTCAGGATCATGCTTCTATTCATTTTCTATTAGAATCTATTCTATCTATTTAAGACCTATCTGTTCTAATAAGTTTCTATCTATAGAGTTTCTTTGGAGTTTCTAAATGTGGACAACTCTGTTAACCCTTTACCTTAAGCTGTATGCTTCCAAGGAGTTTCTGCAGAGTTGTATGAGCGTGTCTCCATTACGTTTATCTCGGGACAGAGTAGCGACTTTGTAGGGACTTTGAGTCCAAGTGCTCAGCGCCATCGGTCGGTGCTTGGACACTAGGAAATGGTGCTTAACAAATACATAATAATATAAATTAAATATTTATCTTTGACAGTGTTGAAAATAGTGATGATGATGATTGCCATAATCAACGGCTGCTTTCAGGTATCTCTGATCGTACAATTGTGCGCATGAGTTTTAAAGTACAAACATCATGAAGGCTTTTCTGAAGAGCATTGACGGCGTCTTTCCGCTACAACCCAAGGTCACAACAATTGGCAGAGATGGTTGCAACCTTGTAATCCAGGTAATCCATGAGTCTTGCTTGCTGAGGTTCAGGATTACGGTCTAACAGTCGGATGATCACACCAAACAATTGGATAATCATACCTAACAATCAAATGACCATACCCAACAAAAATTTGATGATCACACCTTACAATCAGATGATCGCACCTAGCAGTGGTTGCCTGCACCATGCAATAGGTTGATCACACCTATCAATACGTTGAGCATGCATAACAATAGGGTGATGACACCTAACGTAGGATTATCATGCCTAGCAATTGTACCTAGTAACGGTCACACTTAGCAAAAACGTGGTCATGCTTAATGGCAGATTTACAGGTAGTCATAATTAATAAACATGATGTTTTATATTATTGTGATTATTACTATTATTATTACTAATATTACTATTATTATTATTATTATTTATTATAATTATTATTACTGTTATTATTAATATTTTTGTTGTGATTTTTATTATTATTATTATTATGACCATCTGAGTATTGACTCAATTACAGTTTGGTTTTAGTTGCACCATCAGTTGGTGCTTTGTAGATTCAACACCGGCACAATAGAATTTTGTAATTAACAATTATGACAATTATTCAGATAATTACTAACAAGATAATTCCATGACTCAGACTCAGATTTACTTACGTCGTTTATTTTGTGATTAGTGCTTTTAACCTACAAATAGACAAATATTTAAATTGATAAAAAGCGAATAAAAGGAATAATCGTAATTTCTGTCTTGTGCATTTGTTCAACGTCAGTCGCCATCAGTCACAAGTCAACATGCATTAATCGAGTACTGTGACGTCAGAAACTGGTTCGTGCTGCAAGATCTTGACACTGTTCTTGGCACCACTGTCAACGGCTTCCTCTTCCAGAACACGGGGGTTCAGCTGAAGACGGGAGATGTCGTACGGTTCGGTTCTCATCCGGTTCTCTACGAGTTCTTCATCGACGGTGGCACAAAGGTTCTTTATGTTTGCTGTTTGGTTTGCTTGATTGATTAATTGGAAGGTAGATTGATAGATTGCTACTTTGATTGATCTGAATGATTGATTAATTAATTGGAAGATAGATCGATTGATTGCTAATTTGATTGATTGATTGATTTGTTGATTGTTATGTTTACTTATTTGTTGTTTGTTTTTGTTGATTCTGTGATTGAATGATTTTTTTAATGTAATGATTAATTGACTGACTCACATATCGTTTGATTGGATTGATTGGTGATAGTCAAGGAAAGTTGATTGCGCATTTATGTTTGGTAATATTATGCATTACATGTATAATATTACCTCTGAGTAGGTCTCTGGGAGAGGCACGATGTAAATTTCCAGAATGAATGAATGAATGAATGTTTAGTTAAGTGAGCAATTAGCTTGAATCGGCTCTATATAAATGTCTGATCGCTTAAAGACAACTTTCAAAATTTCTTTTAACTACAGTTTCTATACCACATTACATTAACAAAGATTACAAGCAAAGCGACTACGTCACAGTAAATGTACATCACATACATTCACATTAAGTGTACATCACATACATTCACATTAAGTGTACATCATGTACATTCACATTAAATGCACATCACGTACATTCACATTAGATGCACATCACATACATTCACATTAAATGTGCATCACATACATTCACATTAAATGTGCATCACATACATTCACATTAAATGCACATCACATACATTCACATTAAATGTGCATCACATACCTTCACATTAAATGTACATCACACAAAAGTCATGCTCATTAAATGCTACATCACATTCATTTACTTTATGATTACCGGTGTGTCAGATAACAAGTGCATTATATTGGTTTACACTGCAACTACATAACATTACCAGTACATTACGGGTACATTGCATTAATTGACAATGCATTCACTCTTCAGTTACATTGCCTGAGTTTGTGTTTGTAGGCTTTGAGTCCAACTCAAGGTCAGTTTTCGATCCGCGCTCACCCAAACGTTTTGCCATCTGAGTCAAATCTGCCACAAATCTTTCGATCCAACAACAACACATCGATTGTCAACTGGCCAACCGTGAACAACCGTCATGGTTCAGTAGCTCTACCACGACCTCCAATGTCTCTGAGGCCGAGGCCATTGAGTTCGCTCGCTCGAAGACCGAGCACCGAGAAGCTGCCTCAGGCTGTGGCACTTGGAGCGCATGGTTAGTTTTTAGGTTTTTTGTAAGTTGGTTTGTTAGTTAGTCTGTTTGTTGTTTGGGTAGTTTGTTTGTTTGTTGGTTTAGTTAGTTGGTTAGTTAGTTAATTGGTTAGTTAGTTTGTTAACTAGTCTCTTAGTTTGTTAGTTGCTTGATTATTTTGTTAGTTGGTTAGTTTCTTAGTTTTTTGGTCAATTAGTTTTTGCTTGTTGGCTAGGTTGTTAGTTAGTTTGTTTATTCGGTAGTTTGTTTGTTAGTTTCTGATGTAAGTAGTTACTTTCTTACTGTCACAGTGGATGGACTTTCTGGTGGTGACCTGACTATGGCTTCATATGGTGTGAGATTGGTGAACATGGGGAGGAGTGATAGAGTAATGGTAACACTCATGGCCAGGAGAGCATTAGGGCGCCTTACATGGCTGCCAAGACGTGTGCTTTTAAATTAAGATCTTGATTGTACTGTCATGTTTCAATGTAATCTTACTGCGTACTTGTAAGTTTGAATTAATAAAGAAGATTATTACTATTGTTTGACTGCTTATGCATAAGTTACTGTCGCTGTAGAAGTTGCTGATTATTATTAGTTACAGAGATATCCAGGCAGACAGAGTCTGTCTGTCTGTGTGTCTTTCTTTATGTCTGTCAATCAGTCAGTTAGTAAATATTTAGGTAGGTAGGTGAGTTAGCAAGTGGCCTTTATATTCTCTCTGTGATCCAATTTTCCAAGCCATTTCGGGGTTCATAATAGGCTTTGTGTAACTACCTATGTCTTTCTAGTACTGAGCCTGAATCCACTATGAGGACTATGATGTAACAACGACTATTTAGCAGATTCTCTGAGATTCTGATAGATGTACGTATATATTTAACACTCATGTATTACTTTCTTGAATCTGTTTGTTTAACTACAGATGAAACCACAAATGAACTATCCTGCACCTCCTCGAGTGGATGTAGTAGCGTCAGCCAGCATACTCAGCCTGAAGATATCGTATGTTTATCGCTTTCTTTTTTTCTGGATTTTTATTAATTTCATAAATAATTGTAATTTATAACTTCCATTTAGCTGGTGTCTAATGCAGAAGGCATCAACCGATGGCTCTCCAAAACCAACTCGTAATCGGGTCAATATCCAGAAGATCAGCCCAATAAGACAGAAAGGCAGCCTGTGGTGGATAATCAATTAGAAAGAGGTAGGTTTTAAGTTGAAATGAACAGATGCAGGGACAGAGTTCCAAAATCTAAGCCCAGGAAATTGAATGTACAGTTAGTCTGAGAACATTCTTTTAGATTTTTAAAATGTTGTTTTTCATATAATTTCTGCAATATTATCATTACTATTTTTAACATTAACTGAAAGCGTAGTGGAAATGACGGTATGCGGACGTTTGGTCAAAGGACGGTTGATCACGTACGATTGGTCAATGGACGATTGGTCAAGTGGACTGTTTGTCAAGAGGACTGTTGATCAAGGGTCCTTTCGTCAAGAGGATGGTTGATCAAAAGTTTATAAAGCAATCAATGAGGTTATAAAGTTTATAGCTCATTAAGCAAACAATGAGGTTATAAAGTTTATAGTTTATAAAGCAATCAATGAGGTTATAGGCATTGTTATTCCTCAAAATAATACACTTTAATGTAGTAGTTTTTATATCAAATATAGTCAAATAGTTAAAACACGAAGGTACCTAATTGTGAGGCAAATGTGCAATAGCACGAAGATATATTAGCACGTTCGCTCTTCCATATCCCCCCCCCCCCAAAAGAAGACTTTTCCGACCAAGTCACGATATTCGTTTTATTTGTGTATGGGCTACGCTTTGCTGTGCATGTAAAGATGCCTGGTTTTGTAATGGCTTAATTGGTCGGCTTAATTGGTCTGTCTAGGGATAATTAGTGGTCGTCGATTTCAAAGGGTTATCGTATATCTGTGCCAGTGCAGTTGTTTGTACTGATAAGAGAAGTGACATATTTTAAGAGCGTCTCCAATATCTAAAATTAAAACTTCTGATAAACCGTCCTCTTGACGAAATGACCCTTGATCAACAGTCCCCTTGACGAACAGTCCGCTTGACCAATCGTCCATTGACCAATCGTCCGTGACCAATCGTCCGTTGACCAATCGTCCGTTGACCAAACGTCCTAGAATCGGAAATGACAAACCCTGGCCATGGCTAATGATTAACAATTGCCGATTCAAAGTATTAGCATAACCAACAGTTCCGAAGACATTAGATTATTATTTTTATTAGTAGTATTAGTAGTAGTGATGGTGGTGGTAGTAGTAGTACTTAGTAGCAGTAGCAGTAGTAGTAGTAATAATATGCTACTACTATGCCAACAAACTCATAAACAGACACATTAAATTGACTATTTTCAGTTAACTGTACCTGTTAATCATCATTTAGTCACTTTATTGGTTATTATTATTATTTTATTAATTTATCATTATTATCATTATTATTATGTTTTTTGAATTTGTGTGATCTTCTTGAAGCATGTCCAGATGCGATACTTGAGCGATGAAGTGAAGAGGATGTCTGGTTTTGAGAGCACTTGCAAACAAAAGGATGAAGTAATCACACAGCTGAAGAATGAGGTTGGCAATCTGCAGCGACTGCTGAGGCAGAGAGATGTTGGACATGATGTAGAGCCAGAGATGCGGCTGCGGCTGATGCAGCTGGATGTAAACGCCAAGGTGACTGATTCCCATCTCGTAAATATAATAGTAATAAAAATAATGATTATTGTTATTATCATTATTATGATTGTAAGAATACTGTTAACCCTCAGGCTACCAAGGTTTTTTGCGACATCGGCTACCAAGGGGGTGGTTACCACCCCCCCGGAATTTCGTTTTTGGTTTCAAATATATCATGTAACACAGCATTTGATTCAGCATTCATTTCTGACAAGAATGGTGTATTTAGTTGTAAAATATATGAATGCATCTCGAAATTATATATTTTTAACAAAGGCACCGGTCCATTTAACGATATCTTATATTATCCCACACAATTTGTACTTTTTGGATAAAAAGATATAAATGATGTGGGTTTTGAAAATGAACTATGTATCCAAGAATATTCTAAATATAATGAGGCTTAATTTTCAACAATACAAACTATTCCAAAGTCTGTTTCAGTTTCAGGTAAAACCTAAAGGCGTGCAACTATATCAACACGAAACAAGAAATTATGTAATTTTCCGGGCAGTCAAATACGTCAGTGGTCCTTGCAGTTATTGCAAGTTACTTTCATTGTTTTGTGCGAATGCTTCCTGCAAACCGGCTTCTTGAACACTTCACAGCACTGCTTTACTCTGTTAGCATTCTGCTTTGACTGTTTATAGCCCTTCCCCATACCCAACCATATCGGTTTACGTTGTGATGTTGCATCAGTGATTTTCACACTGATAAAGCGTATTATTATTTATTATGATCAATTCCGGTTTTCAAAAGACAAATAACTAAGAACCAAATATAGCCCTACATTCCCTCTAAAGAATGGCATAGTTGTTTCTCTTCCAGAAAGAATAATGAATACCTTTATAGTCGACAACAGCTAACAGCTGACAAGAGAAATTCCTGATTCCAAAACGTGGTACCTAGGCTATATCGGGTATAACTTTTTTATGCTGTGGGATATCATCATGACTTTTACCTCAAAATGTGTGCAAATGGACCCCCTACAGCTACCTAAAATGTCAAAATTATATTCCATGTGCTAAAAACATTTTTGCAGAAAAACGTAGGGGGGTGGTAACCATCCCCCTTGGTATCCCGAGGGTTAATAAAAATAACGTTCGTAAAACAGTTGACTCTCGCCAGTCACAATACTTAAAACCAGTTCTTCAATAAGGTCATCCGATCATCTTTATCCGGTCATACCGAAATCAATAACTGTTGTTGGTGAACGAGCTTTTTCGGTGGCTGAACCTACTTTTTGGTACTTTCTCTTTGAGTCTGTTCGTTTTGAACTTAAAACTTGCCTCTTTAAAATTGCTTATCCACCAGAGGCTGCCTCTCTGTTTTACAGACTGTTCTTTTGGTTTTGGTGCGTCTTCCTCTGTTACCTTGTGCATTAGACACCGTCACAATAGCGGTCACTAATTACAATTACAATTGCTGATGGTTACTCTCCTAAAGCTGATAGTTAAAGAGTGCTTTTTTTAAAATAGGAGAGTGAGCGGCGAGTGAAGTCGGCTGGCTCGAAACACAACTCTGTTGGTAGCGAGGTTAGAAACGGTTTTGAAGAATCGTCCGATGTTGTCATTGGTTTGGAATTGGAACAGCTGAAGAAGGAGAAGAAACTGACGATTGGTCTGATCGCACAGATGCAGCGTGACATGGCCAGCAAGGTTTACAACAACTTTAACTGAAATAGTAACGATAGTTGTGATGGTGGTGGTGGTGTTTGGGGTTGATGGTGGGGTGATGGTAGTAGTAGTGGTGTGGTGGTGATAGTGGTGGCATGGTAGTAGTGGTGTAACAGTGAAGATGGTAGTGATGGTGTTGGTGGTGATGCTGATGATGGTAGTGGTGGTGTTGATGATGGTGGCATGGTAGTAGTGGTGAAGATGGTAGTGGTGATAATGGTGGTGATGGTGTGGTGATGCTGGTGGTGTAATGGTGATGATAGTAGTGATGGTGGTGGGAAGCTGATGATGTAGTAACGATGGTGATGGTGGTGGTGTTTGGAGTTGATGAGGTGATGATAGTAGTAGTGGTGGTGGTGGTGGTGGTGGTGGTTGTGGCATGGTAATAGTAGTGGTGTAACGGTAAAGATGGTGGTGTTGGTGCTGGTGGTGGGATGCTGATGATGATTGTTTTACCATTTGACCTGACATAGAATCTGGTCATATGATCTGATCTGATAATTCTTATTTAATTTTTTTCTCGGATATCTTCATTTTATTTCTATCTTGCCTCTAATTTCAATAATCAGGCTGTAACATTTATGTAGTGCCTTTACTGACCCAACTCGACTCGCCTCTACACGAATCAACTTGGCCCGACTCAACCTGACCCGACCTGCTTCGACCTGATCTGACTCGACCTGACCTGCCCAACTTGAAGTGACCTGAACTGGCCTTGTCTTTTAGTTGCTTGTCTAACGACCCCATCTGATGAAATTTAATCGTTGTGAACTTTTAATAGGACACCATGATCAGTCGATTGGCCAAAGAGATCGAAGAGTTGCAAAAGGAAATCGTAACGAAAGAAACGAATATTACTGCACTGAAAACAACTGTATGTTTCAGTATTATTTGTTATCATCATGATTATTTCCATTGTCATCATCATCAACATCATCATCATCATCATCATTATTATTAGTCAGTGGTTGCTTCAAGTGAAACCAGGGTAAAATTCGTAATCCTTTGGAGCATTGATAGAAACGACACTTGTGAATAAGCTGGTTCCCTGCATTTGGCTTAGAAATCTGGAGTTTACAATTACAAAATCCGATGTGGGTTAGAGAAACCAGAAGTGAGGGAACATTTGGAAACAGATGAGTCTGAAGTTAGAGGTGAATAAAACTAAGAACTGACGGAATGCATTATGATTATTATAATTATGAATTAATACCAGTCTCTATTGCACAAGGCATCAACGAATGATGAACTAAAATTAAACCGTAATCAGACCTTATTTATGGTGGTGTTTTTTTCTAATGGTCTGTGAATGATTTCATTTGCAGATGGATGGATGTGATTCGGAAAATCTTGCAGTTGAAAACCACCTGGAAAAAGAACAGGAAATAGCACTCCTCCAACATGTTAGCCACCAGTTTATGTTAACTCTTCTGCCTTGTTACTGAATACTATTGGATCTGATCTGTTGAATTCTGTTGCCATACTAAGTTTTGGAGATAATTAAAGGCTTACCATCTGATTGGTCTGTACACTGGAACTGTGAAATCCGTATCAAGTGCCATAAGGAGTTATTAAGGACCATATCAATGGTTAATAAAGAATATACTTACTTTTGTCTGATGAGGTTCTATGATAACTGATTTAAGTAGGGTTTATTTTCAATTACTTATTCCACTTACTTTGTGCACAATCTAATCTTATCGAATGACTTCTATGACATTATTATCATAATGCACAGGAGATCAATCGATGGTTGATTCTGGTGAACTTGCAATCAAAACTCATAATCCATTGGAGAATTCAGGTTGAAATCCGATAGATTAGAGAAATTACAAGCCTGGCTACAGTAGGTATTTAAGTTGCAAGAGACTATATTAGTTAGTAACTTCTAGCGCCGGTGTCTAATGCACAAAGAGCATCAACCAAATGGCACACCAAAACCAAGCCGTAATGAGGTCAATATCCAGAAGATCAGTCCGTAAGACAGAGAGGCAGCCTATGGTGGATAGATAAGAAATTTGAAAGAGGTAAGTTTTAAGTTGAGAATGAAATGATTTGAGTTGTAAGTTTAGACCGGATTGCCATCTAAGAATAATTGACTGAGGATCGAGATAAGTGTGTGCAAACAACTTGTCCAGGGCTGTTACAAAGAGTTTGCTCATAGTCATTGTGTTCCATTGTCTTATCCACAATAGGCTGCCTCTCTGTCTCAATGGACTGATCTTCTGAATATTGACCTGTTCATGGCTTGGTTTTGCTGTGCCATCAATTGGTGCCTTGTGCATTAGACACTGGCGCAATAGAAGTTAGAAATTAATAATAATAATAATGTTATTATTACAGACCCAGTGTGCTACTGAACAGTACATACGCAACTGCTTAATCTGTTTTATTTGATTTCTAGAAACTGAAATCATCGGAGAGCCAAAGACAGGCTTTGAATGAAACGATTTCAGTGTTGAAGAAAGAAGTTTATCAGTTGAAGGGTTCTGTGGACTCCAGCCAAGCAGTAAGTACTCTTCAAACTCATACACACATACAGACATACATACATACGTACAGTCATGTATACAAAGTACATGCATATATTTGCAAAACATATGTACACATACACACTTAGCTGCATTCATGCACATGCATGCATTCATGCATACAAACATGCATGCTTGCATACAAAAAGATCAATGCACACATACATACATGCACTGCATACATACATATACACTCAATGTACATTTACATGCACATGCATGCATGCATTCATACATACATACATACAAACAAACATAGTTACACACATATGACTGTACATTGATACATACACAGAAATGTTGTATTTGCCCTGTTGAACTGCATATATATGCTTTAGTACCTGAGTCTTCTGGTACTTAGTCTGATACTTAGTCTTCTGATACTGAGTCTTCTGATACTGAGTCTTCTGATACTGAGTCTTCTGATACTGAGTCTTCTGATACTGAGTCTTCTGGTACATTTCAGACAATTAACAAGCACAAGTTGGATTTGAATGCAGCGAAGGGCAGATGCGAAGACCTGGAAAGGGCCGAACGCTTGGTCCGTGTTGCACTTGAACAGATTTCAAAACGGGTAAAAATATCGATCTTATATACATGAACCAATCTCTTACTCTACCTGGTTCTGACCTTTTTGATCAATTCTGATCTGATCTAGTGACTACTAGAGTGCCATTATCTAAATGTCGAAGACATCAGTCAATGGCCGCTCTATGTGAAATTCCAATCAAATGTCGTTATTATCTGAGCAGCGAGGTCGAAATCCTATAGATTAGGGAAGCCAGAAGCCAGGCTATTGTGGTCCTCGGCTCTGTGTTTACGAATGTGATTATGGAATACATTTTGAATAAGAAGCAACCATTCACGTGTACTTTTTTAAGTATAACAGTCTCTGCGGTTCAGTGTGATCTGGAGACTCACTACATACCATAAGGAATGTACTAAACAGAAACTTGAAAAGATACTAAATGGAAGTGTACTAAAAAGAAATGTGTGAGACATGGTAAGTGTAAGTAATCTAATGTAGTAACTTAAATAGCGCCAGTATAATAGTAGTGGACAAGACCAAGATGGTTACTTTAAGCAAAAGCAAGATACCAAAAACATAATTGGTTGGAGAAGTCTGAGAAGCAAACAGAAGTAAAGATTAATACAATGCAATGCAACTGTAATTTGATAATGCCCTCCTTACAAAGTTCAGAAGTGAACATTGAATCTGGGCAACCATTAAGAGCCATAAGTCGACTGGAAGAGCTAAGTTTTCAGTTTAGAGCGAAAGACAGTCTCGCTAAGAGAGTTGCGAACATGAGGATGTACTGAGTTCCAGATGGAGGGACCTCCAACTGTGAATGAACGCGAGCCAAAGACAACACTTGTACCAGGAACACAATACTTTCCAGCAGATACTGATCGAAGAGAGGAGCGACCTTTAACAGAGTTGCAAGGTGTGACGATGAACAATAAATAAGAGTGCTTGCTTGAAGCAGATATGCTCTCGTACAGGAAGCCAGTGTAGAGAAAGAAGGGCAAGTGTGATATGGTGTTGGTATGTCGGTAAGATTTTCAAACAGACAAGTACATAAGTATGTGTGAATTTTTCTATAGCACCTTCTTAGCAACCTATTGTTGAGATCTAGATGATGTTTGGAAATCCAAATTTATCTTTGTTCTTGCAGTTGGAGAAACTGCGCAGTCGAGTGATTCAGACTGCTTACTGCGCTCCAGGATCCAAGATTCCAGAAAAGCAGATCAGTGATGACGACCTTCTTCTTGCTCTCAAGACCTGCTTGGAGGATCGTACAGAACTCGCAAAAAAGTTGAAGGTGAGCCGCTTGTTGTGAGCGGATACATTCGTTTGTTTCAAAGTACTTCCAACAAGTACTTCTAACAAAAGTTCTGTAGAACCAGCAGTGGCTGATGCTGGAGAGAGTACTACTGTGGCTGTCTGGTGATATATTCCATGGTTACACTCTGTAACAGAGCGTTAAAGGCCAATCCTCTCTTCGTTCAGCATCTGCTGGAAGACATGTTGTTCCCGGTACACATCTTGTCTTTGGCCGATGTTCATTCAGAGATACTGGTCCCTCCATCTGGAATTCTCTACCTCCTCATGTTTGCAACTCTCCTATCAAGAGGCTGTCTTTTGCTTTCAACTGAAAACTTGCCTCTTCCAGTTGACTTATGGCTTTTAATGTTTGCCCGGCTTCAATATTCACTTCTGCACTTTGTAGTATAACATACGTATTTATAATGTGTATGTGTTATAAAACATACTTATGTACTTAGAAGGTGCTACACAAAAATTCACGCATGATTATGTAGTACTTATCTGTTTCAAAATCTTATCGACATACCACGACCAAATCGCACATGCTCTTTGTTCTCTACACTGCCTTCCTGTGTGTGAGCCTATTGGCTTCAAGCTGACACTCTTCATGTACAAGGAAGGCATTACCAAATTACAGTTGTGTTATTTCTGTATGATGCATTATCATTGCATGTGTCATGCCGTTCTCTGGAGTGTTGCCAGCTCTAGAACTCGCCAAAACTGATCGATTGACCGAGTGATTGCAAGTTTTGTATTTCTTTTCTGATTATGCCAGGCTTACGAAGACAGACAAGGACCACACAGAAAGCTATCAACAACAGCTGACACTGCGAAGAAACTTAAACAGCAGATGAGTGAGACAGTGGTAAGAGTTAACGTCCCATCCAATTCGTGAATCCATTTCTTCTCCTTCTCCTTCCTGACCTTTACCCCTTCTGACTTGCCAAAACCTTTGCATTTACTTATTAAGAGTTTATCTTGCATCAGGCTTAATAGTTTATTATTTAAAATGTTGCTTGTTTATTAACTGCATAGTTCCAGCTAATGTGTTATAAACATGCTTTATGTAATTAACACTCGTAGGTTAGAATGTATTCAAATGGGACTTAAATTAAATGGTGGACAAAATGGGATTGGTGTTGATAAAAGTATTGAAAATAGTTTACCTCGTCTTAACTTAAATATTAATTCAGCAATTAAATTTGCACCTCTGATTAGCAAACACTGTGAGAGAAGCTGTATAAATGTTCAGATACAATAAATTTAGTAATTAAAAATAATGTGATTGGCACATTGTTCTGTATTTGGTTATTATTATTATTAGTTCTATGCACAGTTTGTGACATCTGTAATGGACTGTGGGATCCAGGTATTTTTAAGGTTGTCGAAATATGTGAGAAAGATCTTACATGGTGTTTCCAGGTGTAGAACTGTTGTTGGTCCATTTGACTTGACCAAGTTCTTTATTATTCAGCAGTGAATGGGTGTGAGTGTGTGGGTGTTAATGCCACCTTATTTGTTTGAATCATTTTGACAGTAATTTTGCCCACTTACCGGCAAGTTTTGTGCAGTTTTGCTATTGTTTGCAGCATTTTTAATCATTACTGCAACTTTGCCAATTTTTGTGACATTTTTACAGAGCTGAACTGCTACCAACGTTTGGTAAATTTTTGCAGTCTTTGCATTTGTGTTTTTGATCAGCTCATGAATCACAAAACTTCCGTAATACCTCTACAACGATTGCTGATTGTGCCATTATATGTTGGCATGTGTGTGTGTGTGTGTGTGTGTGGCTTAATTAAAGACTGTTGTTCAAGTTTCTGTTGTAATCCTTTGGTCTGTCTTTCTTCATTTCTTATTTTGCTGTTTGTGGTATTTATGTAGAGTAGTTTATATTTATTATTAAACTTATTTGTAATCAGGTAAAGATTAGGGACCTGCGAAGCTTCGATATTCGATTCGAAAACGAATCGGGCGGCGGTATTCGATTCGATTCGAAAATGATGTGACGATTCGAAAAATTTCGAATCTTTTTCGGAAAAATGATTAGCCCTTTGTTGTAAACTAATTGTTGAATCCGGTGCAGTGTCAGATCTCACCTTAATCATTATTATGGGGCCTATATTAAATATTGCACATCTAGCAAATGGATGAATTGTACAGACTAACATAACAGTTTTATGTATTTTTAAAACTGAAGAAACTTGAAACAAATTTTGTTTTTTTATTGTAGTGTAGCACTGTAGGCATTAGGATAATTATGTTTTCATCATAAAAATTATTTTCATTTATTTTAAACTTGAAGTTTAACCGAAATTAATCTTTTCTCATTTTCTGGGGAAGATTAATCTGCAAAAATTAGCCTGCGATTGGCATACGGCCCACAGCTGCCCTTAAAATCTTAGGGCGGCCCTCTATTAGGCCTAAAAGAAGTTGCCCATGCCTGGCTTAGATGAATGTTCACCAAAGTGTGGTTATGCAATTGGTACAATAAAGAAAATACTTACTGACTTAACTCATAAATTATTTGTGAGTTATTCTGTTAATTAGCTTAATGTTTAGTTTAATTGATTTTAAACTGCAGAAATGTTATTGAGATAGGCCTATTGATACGGTGGTATGCCTGTGCTATCACATAGGCTACACACTATTTGAATATCAAAACATGGTTTTGGTACCCGCTGATTTGATTCGAGATTCGATTCGAATCTTAACCCCCGATTCGATTCGAGATTCGATTCGACGGAAATTTGTGATTCGCAGGTCCCTAGTAAAAATGTCACTTTGAGGAATATTAAGAAACTATTTGTCAATGAGAGTTAGCAGATGGATAAACTGTTCTGTATTTGGTTATTATTATTATTATTTATTATTTTTCCAGAACACAAACTCATAAACAGACTAATTAAATTGGCTGTTAATTGCACCTATGAACTGTCATTTAGATTTAGTTATTATTATAATTATTTTTATTAATTAGTGACTTCTGTTGTGCCGGTATAATGCATAAGGTGTCAACCGTTGGAGCATCAAAACTAAGCCATAGTCAGGTCCAGGTCCAGTGGAACAGTGCCGTAAGAGTCTGTGGTAGATGATCAGTTAGAAGTAGAGGAAGTTCTTTGACGTGAACTTGCCTCACCCGATGACACCAGCTATAAATAACTTCTGGCACTTCACGACAATTAATACTCTCAACTGGAATCGACCTATTTAATGTGTTTGAAGAAGAATCGTGGAAGAATTGCCAAGTTTAGCATCACCATTGCAGCTTTATTAGGAATTTGTTGACCTGATGTTTTAGAAAGCATTTGCATGCATTTAACTCTGAACCTCAGCTTTCTTATGTTTTTTACAACTCTGTTTTATTCATATTTGTTTCTTTAATTTTGACTTTGTTCTTTCATTTGCGTCTATTTTTTTTATCATGTTTTCAGTTTTAATTGTGTGGTTTTCGTGTGTGAACTTTGTGTTTTCCAGGCACCCGTTGTCAAAAAGACATGAGTTCTGAACTTCACAGCACAGACAATAATCTTAGCAACACATTTAGGACAACTGTTTGAATGCATTTCTTTCATCACTGTGTCAGCGCCTTCCAGGCATAACTTCCGCAAGCAACATATTGTTGTATGTTCCACTTAACAGTTTATCTCTGTTTTTCTGTTTCCTAATTGTTATTACTTATGATTGGTCATTTCACCCTGTTTCTTACTGTCCTCAAAACTGCGTTATTTGACTGTGATTGGGCTGGGAGTGCTCCTGAGTAGGCAATCTTGAAGGGGCGCTATATAAAACTACTTTAATAATAATACTTATTAATTAATCATGACGCACATTTTGTTGAGTTTTTTGGATCCATCAGGTTGCTAATGGCAACAGTTGCCATAGCAGCTGACATGCTTAGTGAAGACTTAAATATTCAGAAACCTTTGCTATGCATTTCTTTGCTTTGATACAGTTGTGAAGTGGGTTATTGTGATGAAGTATTGGAATGTATATGGAAAAACGTTTACGGCACCCTTCTGCTAGCTGTTATTATTAATTAGTAACTTATGTAGTACCGGTGATAATGCACAAGGCATCAACCTATGATTCAAACCCGGCATCTTTGACACAATGCTCACCTGGCGCCCATATAGGACCCATGTTTCAATATGGCCCCGTATACAGCCCATATTGGTTCCACCTAATCAGGGACGTAACTAGCGTTGGGCTTGGGGGGGCTTAAGCCCCCCCAAACGAAGTTGAAGCCCCCCCAAACAAGTCAAGCCGTTGTATGCTTACGGCTAAAATTCGTATGAACACTGTATAAATGTTGCCATGTTCAAGGTTTAAGCCCCCCCAAACGAAAAATCCTAGTTACGTGCCTGCACCTAATGCCAATGGACATGCTGGCAGGGCAGCAAGTTCAGATCAAGTGGAAGAGTGATTTTGGGATGGAAAGAGTAGGCTATTGAGTAGGAAGATTATGATCAAAAAGTCTATCCCATATACTAGACAAATCTTTATGAGATATTGAATCTAAAAACCCTATGTTGAGTGTGTGATCCACCCAGATAGCGCTACCAGTGACCAGCTGTGGGCCCCCAGCGAAAGTGACTTGGGTATTAGGGCTGTGGGCTTTATTTATGTAATACGAAATATATTTCTCAACAATTTTGTTCTTGACCTTCAGAAGGTCCCGCTTTATGGAATACTTACAGTTTTGGGCATTTTCGTTTATTGTGCTATGTTTTCTTTTTGTTTTTTTTTGTTTTGCAACCTGCACTTGATGGATTACTCTGTAAATATAAATAAATTTTCATTAAATTTGTTGCATGCTTATGTGCGTTACATGATGTTTCATTACTATTCACGAACTAGTGAATCCGTACACCAGCATTTCCATGGGTTTTAGATGCAACCCACATATGGGTTCTGTACGGGTCATGAATATGGGTTGTATAAGAGCTCCATGCGGGCCCATCATCATCCGCCTCAGGCTCCTTTGTCCGTCATCCTCTGGGCTTTCCCTCAAAACTGGTCTCATTTTTTTCAAGAACTCATACCCTGACTCGTATGTTCCTACGCCTCCCAATTCTTGGCCTAAATGACACCCATCTTAGCAGCTGCTCTGCCTCCTCTCTTGATCTGGACCCCCTGGAAAGAGGACTCGGACCTCCTTTTGACTAGTCTTTGGAAACCCCTTAGATTTGACGCAGCGGTCGTGTTTTAGAGTGGCGCTTTAGAAGTTTGGAGTTTACGATTATGATGTTGATAGGGATCAAGTATCACAGTTAAGAGCCGTTCATCTCAAAGGTGATCAGTAATTAGCAACTTCTATCGTGCCGGTTTTCTAAAGCACAAGGGATCAATCGAAAGCACAAACCTATCTGACACCAGTGAATAAGCGACAAAACTTGGCGCTAGAGAAATCTCGAGATATGATAGGCCTACGTTACAACAATGAGTATGAATCCGGATCGTTTCCCTTTCTCATAACGCCAAAGACGCGAAATTGGTCTGATCTTTCTCGATTTAAACCATTCCTTGTTACGTTTATTGTCACTGAAATTTAAATTTGTGGCTGATTGAGGTTGGTTAGGTTAACGACACCTAGTCTAACGACACTGCCATAACAGGGCTTATTAAGTAGTCACCAAACGGCATGACCTTTTAAAAGTGAGCTTATTGTACCAAAAAAGCTAGCAGAAAACAAGAACACGAAAACCAGATCGTCGCATCAGGACAGCAGACCTGACTGTAATATTAGGCAACAGGTTTTAGCATCGGAAAATTCTTGACGCGGAAGAGCCGTGCTGAAAAATTCACACAATTTATAAAAATAATAAAATCTCTTAAGAAACGTGAAGCAGTCGAACAGCAATAATGCCACCTAGCGAATCAAATGATACTAAGCTATAAAATGATGCATTTAGAACAGTCGCCATCTCGCGAATAACTGATTCTACGCGGGCAGAAGCTTAATCTTCAGGAAGCGGTTTCCGTTTAGTGCTGAATATTCCGAATTTTAAAATTTTTATCTAAATATTAGGCCTACCTTACGCCGTCCTTGGCTTAGACGCGTGTGGTGGAGGAAACAGTGGCGTCACCTAGCTAGGCTATTTAGGCTACATGTTGCTCGTGAACTTAACAGATGAATGTCGACCCTCAGTTTCCTAACGATAGCCTACTGTGTCGGAGTTTCAAAATCCGAGTAGGGAATTTTTATCTACGGTAGCTGAATGAATGAACAGCTCGGCATGTAACGTCGAGAGTAGACAGTATTTTGTAAGTATACGCTACAGTATTTTAATGTAAATAAATATAAATATTTTGTGAGGTGAGTATACGGTCTTTAGAGCCTAGACTAGAGGTAAGTATACGCTGTAGGCCTATTGCCGCGTATACCCTCGACTACAGCCCTGACTGGAACCGATTCTGAACTTAGGCTACCTGCCTATCGATTTTGTTTTGCGCCTGTGAATAACCTGGTTCCTGCGACTTATCATTTTAGGGCTCTGTAGAAATCTTGAGATTTCAACCAGTACAACCTCACTCAGTTGGACTTAACTGTCCAATATGTCAGTGGTCTCTCTCTAGATTATAGGCCTATGAGTTGGAACGGAATGGATTTTCATCGATCGAACTCTAATTCGATATAGGCCTATGCTATCTTTTGACCGATTGCTTGATTAATACAGATTCGGCTGCACGACCAAGACGTGTCCGCTAGTCAGATCGATAAAGAGCTGCGATTGGTTGGTTCGATCCGACTGGACGATGAAGATGAGCAGCTGATTGGAATACGAGATGCTTTCGTGGAACTGATGCTGTTGCTGAGTCATCAGGTGGCAGATGCTGAGGAGAGGTCGCCGAGACCAATCATCGTTTCTAATGGTCAGTGTTATTGCATCGCAGGGTTATATTATCCATTATGTAACTTAGTGTCACTGTAATTCATCTGACTATAGTATTTATTACGTGGTCAATAATAAGTAATTGAATCAGATGAATTACAATAGATATAATTAGAATATTATATAATTCTTATTACTCATGTTTTCCATTGTTTAACGATAGCTTGGGGCTTCTAGGGCCGTCGACAGCGACTTGTCGTTTCCAACACACCACTGTATAGTAACTGTCAATCGAAACTAAAGATTGAACGAAGAGCGGTTTATATAGCTTTGAGTAAAACTGAATTAAAGGTGTCTAATGAGATAGCTATAAAATATTGAAATTTTTATTACAGTTATGCTAGTGTGATTATATTGTGCATATATTTTAGCATTTTCTTTCACAATTCACTTTGTCGGTAAATAATAAAGTAATTGTCTGGTTTATTGTGAGATTTGTGACCGTGTGAATTGTATACTAATAAATTTGGTGATGTCATCACTTTAAGGAGTTTAGGCTTTCTAATTCATTTTTGAATTTTCTTAGTTTGCCAAACACGGATAAAATATTAAACTCTACATGGATCAAACTCATCAAAGTATGACTCCCACAGTTTTTTCCCACAATTCTCACTCTCTGTCTTGTCTTCAAACCGTCCTCAATCCTTGGATTGGCTGCACCACGGACAATTTCGTTCCACGTGTTCCTGTCTCTCGTCTCCATCGATAACTGATCGATTGATAATCCAGTCCACGACTTTATGTTATCAGTCCATCCCAGGTTTAGTCTTCCTTGACCTTGAGCTCATCAATCTGGAACTGTTCCTTGAATATACTCCTTCTCCACACAGTAGGCCCTATCCACTCCTCCGCAACAACTGCCCGAAATACGAAAGCTTCCTCTGCTTGATCAATCCGAGCAGACTCCTTTCCACTCCGACTGTCTCCAACACTTATTCACTTGTCTTCCTCGCAGTCCATGATACCACGAGAATCTACCGTAGATTTAACGTAATTAGTCAAAAATTCTCAGCGCTACACAAAGGATATTAGGCCGTTTAACCGGGGCTTAGTTAGTTCAATAGATAAACAGTAGGATCCAGGTTGCTGAGTAATTTACAGAGCGACGCTGAAATCTGTAACACTGAAAACCAAGAGACCCGGTGAGACTAGGTGGAAGAGTCCTGGTTGTCGTTGACATCTTCGGAGAGTCTTGGAAGACAGGAATGAATGGATCGAGCGGCGCTATATAAGTGTTCGGTTACAAATTAAACGATATCTTTTGACGTCGAAAGAAATTATTTTGAACAGTTCTCACTGTTCGTATAGTCTAATAGGCCTACATCTACATAATAATATAGGCCTAATGCTCTTGCTTTATATAATTAGGCCTAACTCATGTCAAATTTAAACTGAATTAAATATGTCTAAAAACTTCGCTTATTAGTGTTGTTAATTAATTACATCTTGTGGCTGCCAGGGCCGATGACGTCGATCTCTAGGCCCTATATATAAACCTACATTACCAAATGTTGAAAGTCCCATGTTCGACTAGTAACGATGGTATTAAAATGACGAAAATATAGTGCTGCATAATATTTAGTAAAGGTGTCTAAAAGTGCATGCGATAACTAAGGCTGTGTATTGCTTAACGACATCTTGTGGCTGACCTCAACCTGACCTTACCAATTACCTTATATTCCATATCATATTTCTCTGGATGAATCCAGAGTTTAACGACATCTTATGGCAACAAAGACCGCTGACGTTGACATAAATTATTTTGAACAGTGCTCACCATTCGTATGGCATAATTCAGCTGCATAGTAATGTGAAGCTATTGCACTATATAATAAAATCACGCATAATATAAACTGAATTAAAGATGTCTGCAAGCACCTTTCGCTTATTAATGTTGTTTATTGTTTAATGACATCTTGTGGCTTCCACGACCGTTGACGTCGACCTTTCCCACTGGGTGTACGTGGGCGTGCAATATATTGCTATACGTGTAGCGATTGAACGAAAATGAGGAAAATATAGCATTGGATACAGCTGAATAAAGGTGTCTAAAAACAACACGCGATAAACTAATTAGGTTAATCGTAATCGCAATCTTCAAACTTTTAAAGTGCCACTCGAAGGCAAGTTCAGGGCAATAGCCTATTCACGAGCGCTACGTCAAATCAGAGGGTGTTTTCAGAGAGTACTCCAAAAGAGATCCGAGTGCAGGCTCCGGAAGGCCAAATTAAATCAGAGGGGTTTTCCAAAGAGTAGTTCAAAAGAGGTCCGAGACCGGTTTCCAAAGGACCAGGTCAAGAGACGAAGCAGAGCAGCTGTCAAGGCGGATATCGTTGAGGACGAGAATAATTGGAAGGCGGAGGATCAGATGAGTCAGGCAGAGCGTCTGATTTAAGGCGAGCGATCGATCGCTCTCCTTGGTCGCTGGCCTAGCGAAGGTACCGGCGAGCGATTTACCGCTCGCCTAGCCGAAGGCTTCTCACCGTCGGTGACAGACGGTCGTAGCTCGCTGAGACTCCAAGACGATAGACGAACCTGGAGCCAGACCATTATTTTATTTATCTTATTGAGATTACTTTAATTTAATTACTTGCGACAGCGGTGAATGCGTGCCGTGACCTGTTCTAATTACTGCTGACTGATCACTCCAATTTCGTGCAATATGATTGGCCGTAGCAACATAGCCGACACCTCACGCCGCGTCACATCATCCGTAACATCACCAATTTCGGAAATTATTTTAAACAATAATGACGGCGAAGATGAGCAAGTCGAATAATAATGTACAGTTGAGCACGTATCTGTCATGAAAATTAGGCGACTCGTTCGATGTCAATGTAGTCGATATAGAAAACCGTCGGACTGTGAACAAAATTTACTGCAAGTCTTGCAGTAAGCACGCCGATAAAATTCGAATGGATTGCCGGCTGAAAGGTAAAGCCAAAATGAGTGTTCATGCCGAAGGCTCAATCAAAAAGCCGTCACACGTTATCTTACGTCAATGGTAGGTTTATAGTGTATGTTCATTCATTCATTCATAGAATTTATATAGCGCCACTTCAAGAGACCTACTCGGATAACGGAACTGAAGTGAGATATGCCTACTAGATGCATATCATGAGTACTATAGGCAGCGATACGAAAAATTACGAATGCGATACACAAAATACGCTGTACTCAAGAGATATACCGTGGTCGACCGCATATCGCTCGCCTACTCGATCCAGCGCGATCGATTTTCAACCCGCCTACTATTTTCAAATCAGACGCACTGGAGTCAGGGTAGGAGTACTTGAAAGCGTGAGACTTCAATTTTGAGTTGTTAGAGTAGACTAACGATATCTTGTGGCTGACCTCAACCTCACCTTTCCTATTACCGTATCTTCCAAATAATAAATTCGCTGGATGGCAACGAATTAGTGCGAACAGTAGTTCTCACCGTTTTAAGTTTTGAATGGATTGATACGGAAGAAAGTCCATGAGGATTAACTATTATTTTTGCTGGACAAAATTGACTGGCAGCAGACAACAGTATCTAGACATCAGATAGAATTTGTCTCAGTGGACTTTCTAGCCATATTAGTTTTCTACTTTAATGAGTGGGGATGCAGTGATTTTTATTAATCGCTAGGTGTCACTGATTGATGTATGGCTTGAAATTTGAATTCGATTAGAGAGTTGTGCATTAGATACAATACAATGCAATACAATTGTTATCTGCAACTGAGAGATAAACGATATAGATTCGATTTAGTATAATTGGCGCCATTGTATGTGACTGCTTGGAAATGCATTTTCTTACACGGTGACCAATAAAACAATCTGAATCTGAGAAGGATTATTTATTTTAAAACGTATCAAATTCCTTTGTTTTCATGGATTATGATAATGGAAGTTGACTTTTCGTAAGCTGATTGCAGTTTGTTCAATTTGTTGACTTCTAGATTCCGCTGAACTTTCCAATAACCAACACCTGAACTTTAACGACTTTATTCGTGAGAACATTGACCTCAGATCAAGGTTAAACGAATGCGAAGGTCGATACAAGCGAGACCTTGACCTCGCTCTTACGAAATTACAGAATGACCTTGACAGAAAGTTTCAGAAGGACGTAGAAACCATTCGCGTTGAAGGTCAGCATTTGTAGGTCTACTTTGAACTATGAAATTACTCTCCGAAGTCAGAATGTATGACACTTGGTTTACCTATTATTTATATATATATAGGTGCGCGCGACTATAGTAGACTTTGTGCGACAAAATCGTCATCATAAACTTGAAATTTCTCAAGCGCTATTCTGAAGCTAAGGGCAGGGCACCAGCGTACTCAGAAGCGCTGCGTCGTGTCAGAGGGGTTGTCCAGAGATGTCAAGAGAAGATCTGAGTTCGATTGCTAGAGAGATCAGAGGCAGAGGTGCTGCTAAGGTGAGCTTCGTTGAGAATGCGGGTAGGAATTCTTGAAGAGATGGGGTTTTAATTTGGAGCGTAAGGCCTGTAGGGTTATGAGACAAAGATTATTTCTGTACTATTATGCCACTTGTGCTGTTATACTATGATGCAAACTTATGAAACACTTTCTGAACTTAATTTCCCCCCCGATCAGTCAGGTAGTTTTTATTGGAATTATCCACGACGTCACAGCGATGAGTCCTCGGGTACTGGTTGCGTCTAGCCGCAGCGTACCGATTAGGTGCTGATGACTTTATCAGGTGGGTGCTCATATGCAACGAGTACTGGGCCATTTTAAACCTGTGTGATCTGGTATGCTGTTTTGAAGGGAATGAGCCTATAAAAGGCAGTCGCAAATGTATTTTTGCGACAGCGTAACAATATATTTTTAGCTGTACTTTGTCATGCTCGGTTGATAGTCTGAGTTGCAAATGTTGAAAAATTCGTTCGTGCACAGACTTTATGCCGAGGACTCAATTACTGTTGTGATTGAACTGTTCGTTTCATTCATTATCAATACAATTATGAAAGACTGTGTGTCTTTACCTGTTGCTATGCTACAAATCAGCCAAATCGATGATTCTAAGTCCAATCTATTGACAATTTCGGAAGTCATCAGGGTTAGTGTTAGGGTCTCTTGCCTTCGTCCAGCATTACTGCCACTGGGAAACTTTCTGAACTTCACAAGGAATAGTATTTTGTATTGCATAATCATAAAACAAACAGTTTATTGCGTCAAAATATGTTCTCTCATGTTCACTTATGTTACCTTTATTCATCTTGTGTTCATGTGTGTCATCTATTGTCATCTTGTGTTGCTTAGGAGAAAATCGACTTGCCGCGGCAGTCAAAGAGGCCAAGATGATGCATCAACTAGCGCTTAGTGGAACTATTGAAGTAGAAAGACGCAAGGTCTCGGAATTCGAACAGCATGTCATCTATCTGAAACAGGTGCTGAGATACACTGCTTTTAGAGGCTTCAGTATAAGTAGTCATTAATACCAGTGCCACCCACATATCAGAGAGAGGAGGTCCAACGACTCCTAATTAATTGTACGTACAATACAATTCAATGGTATTTGATATTGACATTCTTTCACAGTTCTGAAGAGCACATAAGACAGAGCAAAGACGGCGCTGAGCAACTGCGAATATCCGCCTAAGTTGAGACTTTAACCCGTACTTTGAAGTTCAAAGTCAAGTGCTCTACCTATCGGCTACTGCGCCCCACATTTACTACAGCTAACTTTCTTTCTCCAGTGCAAAATATTGTTCGTCCTCATTCTGCAACACAGGATTGAAAGAAACGAATTTTTTATTTGCAGGTCTTGAAAGACAAAGACTCCAAATGCAGTGAATTTGAATCAAAATTGAAGGAAAGTCATGTGACCATTGACAAGCTTCTGCAGACCGAAGTAAGTGTCTTCAGAGAGAGTGCCACAACAAACTGTATCCTAACTCCGCATGAGAAACTGCGCTGCTTGCTTGGACAGTTTCAACTATCTGACCTATTTAACTATAATACTAAGGTTTAATAAATTTCGCACAAGTTATGAATTATTATCGTTACTCAGAAGTCTACAGGAGAACTACTGAAATAGATTTTATCTTTTACAGCCAATCTGCTTATTTATCGGATATCTTGCCTAGTAACAATAGCAGTGTGAGGTTCGTTCAAGACACGAATGATTTCTACTCTAATTTTAAGATATTTACTCTAATGTTTACTCTGAATTAAAGGTATTTACTCTAATGTTCACTCTAAGTTTAAGAGATTTACTCAAGTGTTTACTGTAATTTTAAGATATTTACTCTGCTTAGTCTAATTTTAAGATATTCACTTTGATGATTACTATAATTTTAAGATATTTACCCTAAGAGAAGTATACAGAGTATCACTATATCCAAAACCAGTCGGCGTAATGTTTCAGAGGCAGCTTAGAGAAGAAATGAAAGAGCAAGACAAAGCAAACTCGGAAAAAATATCGCGATTGTCACAAGAAAAGTCCAAAGACGTGCGATCGCTGGAATTGGAATTGATGGAATCGAAAAAGAAGACGGAGCTTCAATCCCGAGAAATCTCCGTCTTGGGGGAGAAGTTTGGCCAAGCGATGGAAAAGAGCAAAGAGCTGAAAACAAGAACAAAGCAGCTGGAGAAAGAGAACAAAGAACTTCGCGCGGACAACCAGGAAATCAAGATGGAGAACAAGGACTGGGAGTGGAAGAACAAAGAACTAGAATGGAAGAACAAAGAACTTCAAACGGAAAACAAATCCCTTCACGACGCCCTCACTCAGTCCGGTGAGCTTGAAAATTCAATTCAACGTAAAATTGCATTTCGTGTTAAAAAAATCTTTATTTTACATCTAAGCTTATATCCGAAATAAGTTTCGTTATTCACATCGATTTTTGACTGCTTTACAGATATAGCTCTACAGATAAGATGGCGATTTTTGCCCGAGATCCTCTGATAATGAATAAAAAAAACACTTGTGGGGCGTGGTGGCTCAGTTGTAAGTTCGGCGCCTTGTGACCGGAGGGTTGCAGGTTCGAATCCCACTCTAGCCGCTGCGTACGGACCTTGGGCAAGTTCTTCACTCGCAATTGCTCGTGGCGCTTCGGCGTGAAAATTCCGGCACAGTATCAAATGCTGTAGTCGGGAGAGCCTCTGAGTAGTAGTTGACTTCGAGAGGCGGTATAGAAATATCCGGAATAAAAAAGCTGTAAAAAATTACAATAAAGTTCCACTATGATTAAAATATCATTCGATGTCATTTCAGTTAAGCGTGAAAATATTACAATGACCGCATCTTCCGTATCCAAACGACAAGAGGGAACAGAAGTGGTTGAAAACTGCACTTCCGTTCCAGAGGAAGAACCAGAAACAATCACCGATGACAAAGGGTTCGTCCAACAATTACGAGACAAGGAAAGTGTCATTGCTATGCTGAAGCGCGACCTGACCACCGCTGACGCCCGATTATGCGCTCTCAGAGGTAAGACAATTTATAAATATTCAACATTGATAATAGACATATAGAAACTAAATAAGTCAACGAATTAATTAACAAACATATGAATAATATATGAAACGAACTAATGTATGTGCAAATAAACGAATAGAAAAATGAAATTAGGCCTATCAAATAAGTGGAGAATAAATTGAAGACAGAAAACAATAATAATTAACGCCTGCTTGTAAACTTAGAATATTTAAATGCATATTTCTTTATTTGTTTGTTTATTAAGGAAATAGCGCCACTCAAGAAAACCAATCAGAGGTCTCCTCTACGTTAGCTTAAACAGTTATCCTAAATGTTATAGACAACAGAACAATCATCAGTTAGTAAACATTGCTCATATAACTAGAAGAGTTGCCAGAGGTTCATCAATTTTATTGGATGATTTTGATGAAAAGTGCCTCTGCTTTTAGAAGAGTTAAATGATGGACAGAAACAGGAGCTGGAGAGAGTCAGAAAGACAATCACGCGACAGGAAACCGAAATAAAGAAGTTCAAACGAGAATTGAAAAAGAATAAAGACATCATCGATAGAAAAGACCATACAATCAAGGCCCTGGAAGTCGAATTAAGGTATAACAAGTTTTAAAATATCAATTAACAGATATTTAATTACATTTATGGACCGGTGTTTAATGTACAAGGCATTGAAATCCTATGGCACATCAAATACAGTTTTTTAGATGATGGTATTCATTGTAACAAAAAGGTCTCCACTCTATGGCGAAAATAAACCTGTTGAAATTGACCAGTCCTCGGTTAAGCTCGGTGACTAAGCCGAACGGTTTGACGATGCAGTTCCTTTTCAGATCTGGTCCAGCAATGTTGTCCCAGTGAGGGATAACTTATTCCAAAATTGTAATTGTAATTAGTAACCTCTATCTCGTCGGTGTCTAATGCACGAGACATCAAACGATGGCGCACAAAAACCAATCCCAATTCAGGTTAATATCGAGACCGGTAAAGACAGATAGAGGCGACCTCTGTTGGATAGGCAATTTGGAAAAGGAAAAACCTAAAGTTGTGAACGAAGTGACCTAAGAGATTAACATGACGGACAGACACACGGAGAGAGTTAATGAGCAGAACGGATAGATACAGAACACTACAACACAAATGAATGCAGAGATCTAAAGCAGACAATAGGTGACAATATACTGAACTGGGAACCATATTACAAGGACGTGTTCAGTTACTTCAGTTATACTTAATCGATACAGCTTTCAGAAGTGTACGATCTCTTTTTTGTGTAGTATTTTTCTTCATTGATTTGTTATAACTTGTAATTATTGATAAAGATGTCAGTAACTCGACCTTCTTTTTGTATGTGTCTCTCAGAAAACAAAAGATTACGTTAAATGAACTTAAAGACAAGCTATCTCACAAAATGACGGAGTTGAAAAATCTGAAAGACAAGATGGCGGAAATGCTGGAAAACACAACCAGGGCACAATTTAATCATGATAACGCTATTGCAGAAACACAAGCGCTTGCTAAAGTTCACCGAATGGGCTTAGTGGAAATTAGTACAACAGAGGTTAGCTAAAGATGTTGATACGCATTTTCTCTCATTCAAAGTTAAATTATGTATCCACTGTGCTCAATCTAGAAGTTTTGCCTATGTTGGTCTCTCTAGCTGGAACCGTCTTCCGCAGGAATTGCGGCTTGAGCTCCTCAGCCTTTCTCTTCCTCTGTTCCGGAAACGCCTGAAGACCATTTTATTTATCAGTGATAGCACTGACTTGGGTCGGAAGCGCCACAAAATCATTGAGTATAGCGCTTTTATAAGTATTCGATTACAATTAAAATTAATACACCAATATTTTGAGTTTCCAAATCTCTTACTATCTGTATGTTAGACTGTGATCGGTTAGAAAACTTAACGTATTTAGCCTGAAGATTACAGGACTTAGCCTGGAGATAAGTTTAATCAAATCTGTACACTGTGCAGTGTCTTGGCCATGCCACCTGGTTTCAATATCCGAGGTAAATGTTCTCAGACTGTTGCTGTTTGTTAAACTCTTTCATACTTTCGCTTTTGGTAATCTTAAGGAAAACCGCTGAAAGCGCACTGCTCTCGTATACCGGTAAATGTGGCTGATCGATTGAGTACTTCTTACTCCCTGATGTTTCGGTTTCAGTTACAGAATTGCAGTGAAGAGATCGTTGCGGATCTGGTTGACCTTGGAAGACAGTGCAAGGCAGACAGACATCTGCAAGTTATCGACAATCAGATGGAAGCTTTGTCGGAACTTAGGACAAGAGTAAAAGCAACGGATAATTTATTTCTAATAGGTGATTAATCTATTCTAATAATCGTAATCTGGTAATCGTTATCTCAAGTCAAATGAAAAACCAATCGATAGGTAGGGTCAGAAACGTCTCAAGGTCAAGATTCAAGAATCAGTAAGATGGATATGGAGAATGGTGTCTAGAATCGGAGCGGGAGAGAGAGAAAGACCACAGCTTCACAATACTTTTGAATGAGACAATGAATGTCACTATAAAGTTTTCTATTAGCAATAAGAAAACGATGATTTTTTAGTCAGTGAATAATCTCCTTAATTCTGCAGTAACTTTTATAGCACGTCTTCAAGAAACCTTCTCCCAGCCACTGCTCAGCGACCAAACATAGTTTCATAATCAAGTTACACTGGCTTCTGGCTTCTCTTATCTATCCGATTTCAAGCTGGATTTCCACTGGATTGCGATGTTTGCGACGATTTCATTTGAAGCGACCATCTGTTGATACTTGACCATTGTGCTAACTAGGCTAATCCTCGTCTGTCGTAGCAATCTTATTTCTTGTAATTCTGTAGTAAAATGAAAATGAAATCGATTTGTAATTATCTCCAGGAAATCCAGATCGCAATCTTGAGCGTGTCATCGAGTTAGAGACGGAATTCGAGCACCTGTTCTCCTCAAGACCCAGCGGCACTGGTGTCGCTGAGGCTGAGACCGACAGCACAATAGTCGTAGCTGTACAACGACCGGAGACTTTGGGCTACGTTCGTCAGGCGTATTTGGATATGGAAGTCAGCGCTCACGAGGAGACAATGGCCAGTCTCGAACACAGCGAGAACTCGGTGAAGAGATTATTGTTTTTCTGGAGGAAAATATTAAAGGCATAGCACAGCTGGGGACTTAGACGAACTGAGAGAAATGGAACATCCACTCTGTTTTAGACCATTTTATGTTCTGGTGATCCATGACGCCATTCACTTTCTGCGTCTATCTCAGAAGAAAGTCGAAAGTTGCCTATAAGTCAGTCAGTCACCTCAGGCAGTACATGATTACCACAGACCGATGCATTCCTACTGTTTTAACAATTCTAACTTATTTTACTTTTTATCGTGCTTCAGTTTGTTGAACGCCAAAGAACACTACAAGTTTACAGTAAAAATTATCCCGTTAATGAACCCAGATGCAATTATAATTACTCCCTTGTAATGGTCACAATTGTTACCCTACATGCCTAGAACGTATATCTGATCAATTCGTATACAAACTCGCCAAAACTCCACTTCTTGCAATCTCTGCGAATATCTTTCGCACATGCCGCTCCAACTGCAAATACCATGCACGGTAGCCGCCCGAGAGTTTGCCCTCCCGACCCTTGGATCTTGACCTGGAACCAAATCTAACCTTACTTGCCTATTGAATGTTGATATTGAGGCCAGTGATTAAGCTGGTTTAACACAAGTTAGCTGTAGAAAATGGACGATTACGCTTGCGATTACTCTGTAATGGCCTGTGTTTATTCTCTTCTAGTACTTCCTGGTTTTGCGCTGCGTCTGTGCTGCCCTGAGTCTGGAAGACGTAAAGGTTGTGAGGTCGATGGCTCATCTTCCTGAGGGTGACTGCCAGAGCCTGGAGGAAGAACGACAGGAGATCTGTCGAAGAATAACGGAGGAGATTGGGAGGATCAAGGAACGACTTGAAAGGAAGGAGGAACTAGTTGAGGATTATGAAAAGAACCTTCTACGAATGAGGTATATTCAATGTTTCCCAGGAAGCATCCGTTACGACCTAATAATTAATCATATTGACCAACGTCAACATTATCATTTAACGTGTAGATAAGAGAGGGTAGTTATGGCTAAGTTATGGTTACTCTCAGGGCTGTAGTGGTAAAATTTGAGGTGAGTATACGCTACCGGTGACCAGCGGCGTAAAAATAATTTGAAGACTTTTTTAGGAATTTGTCTAAGAAAAATTTCAGACTTTTCACAAATTCCTTAAAATTTTCTGACTTTTTACGATTTCGTCTCTGAAAAAGTTGATGACTTTTTTTATAGTCATTCGCCCTAAAAACCTCTAAAAACCTGCCAAGACCTCTCTTTTTCCTCCAAATTTCATTACTCAGGTCTCTACAGAGGTAAGTATACGCTGTATACCCGCGTATACCCTATTCTAGAGCGCTGAGTATACGCTCTCAAATTTCACTAGAGGTCAGTATACGCTGTATACCCGCGTATACCCTCGACTACAGCCCTGGTTACTCTGATGTTCAATGGTTTATGAGATAGTAACTGGTAAAGTCTTTCCTTGTTGACGTTATAGAGAAGCTGAAGCATTCGCTACTCAATGCAGTCAGAAGGCGGAAGAACTTATCGTAAGTACATGTATACACGTCAGAGCAAGATAATCCCGTTTAGTTTTATCTCAAACATCGAAGCCTGAACCACAGTTTCAGAAACTAGGCCTAATCAAATATTACACAGACTAATCTAGTATTTATAATCGGATTTAATCAATGCTAATCTAATATAATCTAATAATTTTATACCCCAGTTTAACAGTTTAATCCAGTCTAGTGCAGACTATCCTGGCTTCTCCATGTCTACTCTCATCCAATCGAATTTTTTTCTGTGAGCAAAGGACCGCTAAATGGCGTCGTTATCACAAGGAAAAGGTCTGAGAGGGATTGTGCGCTACTTTGCCTGACTTTAACTTCGTTTCCATTGTTTAGACTTCACTTAGCCTACATTGCATTATTTCGCCTTGCATTATCTAGCCATGGGTTACATTGCCTAACCCTATAGGCTATATTAAATCCTGTTTTTACCTTATAGCCTATAACCATGCAGTTCTTTATGTTAAGTCCCTTATCAGGCTTTAGATTTCCAAAAGAGCTGCACAAGTGTAACGCACAGTGCAACTTCGTGTAACTTTGTCAATTGGTGTAACTGTGTCAATTGGTGTAACTTTGTTAGAATGAGGTAAATTGCGTGAAGGAAGAGAACGAATGTCTTCGCGAACTAAGGAACCGACTGAAGGAAGAACTGGACAGAGAGAAACAACTCAACGAATCCATCAAACAGAGAAAGACATCGAGGTCAACATCAGCGAACATAAACAGAGATCAACCGAAACAAATGTGAAACGCTAAAGACATTAGAGTTCATCGATTCAGTTTCACCACAGATATCATGTTTTGCCCAGATTCAATTCCCCAAATTCATATTTTCTGAGAACCAGCTTTCTCAGCTTCAGTTTCCTGACATGAGATTTTCTTAGATTTTCATTCCCACGATTCAAGTTTCTGAGAAATATTTTCGTTGAGACTAAGTTTCCTCAGGTCCATTTCTGAAGTTTCAGAACATCCAAATAAGAAGAGCATATAAGTAAATTGCAATTTTTAATGCTATGTATGTTGTAATATATGTTGTAATTTTAAAAACTATGTATGTTGCAATGTATGTTGTAATTTATACGGCTATGTATTGCACAGAGTAACAGTAGCGTCATCCAGCGGCCTACTAAGCGCATGTGGTTCATTTTCGGGCTGCATTTATATAGAGACGGAGAGTGTTGAACCGGTCTCCCTGGCATACCACCTTTATGCCGCGATGAGAGAGTTTTCCCGACTCAGTTAAAATAAGTGCTCCCTAAGCTTCACTCAACAAAAGAGTCATTCTTTGCAGTACGCCGATATGGAATCTTACCCACGAATCGTCAAGTCAATAATGGCGTCAAATGTCAAAGTTCATTACCTCGACCTAGATGGGGAGTTCCCACATACGTCCTGCTCCAGACAGGACTTGGACTTGAAAAGGCAACCGCTACTGTATACCACAAATCCAGCTAACGAACGAATCTCAGCATTTGGGACACTCATGCAGAGGTTAATAGGAATCTGCGCAGCAATGAATATCAGTAAAACAACTGGAATGAAATGCATAATTGCAGCTATTATATCTGATCCCGTCATAAATATCTATTAAGCAGTAATGCAGACGCCATAGCTGTAAAACAGGTCGTTGAAATGTTTGCTGTATGAGTGGATGACTTATTGCGGTTGCACATTGAGAAGCAATAAACTACCGTACGCCGCTTAATAGCAACTGTCCCCTATAACCATACACACCACGTATATATATATTCATATATACATATGTATATATATATTCATATGCAAAAACATATTCATACTGATATAGATTTTCAGTTTAATATATACAAGTATACGCATATATTCATAAACTGATGTATATGTTTATACACATACATTCCTGAACACTGTATATATAGGTATATATATATACATATATATTAAACACGTATGTATATATATTCAATACATACATCTGTAGTATATACTATGCACATGCATACTGTATATGTATGTATAGAATAACAATTTACATACGCAGAGCTTCTCTGATGATTGGCACTATATAAATCTCTACTTACAATAATTATTCTAATTACACAATGGTATTCATGTATTTTAATGTGGACCGAAAGTTGTCTGTCAACAGCAGAATCTGACTTGACTAGACATAAATGTCGTGGAAAAGCAGGAGCTATATAAATGGCTGGATAAAAACACACTCAGTATCGTCTGTTAACAGACTGATTACCTCAAAGATCACAATAATATCTGGCTATTTGGGCCACAGTGACTAATGTGTCTGCGTATTGACGATGCATAGTCACTGCCGTCTCCAGACATTACGTTGGAGACTATTAAACGCGATAGGCTACATGTGCATATGTACCTAAATTTATGCAAACAGAAATACATACGTATGCACATGTATTAAACAAACATAGATACATAGATGCATGGAGTATGTGCTTGTGATGATGTATGAGAGAGATTATACAGAGCGGGAAGTGGAGAGAGGGATAGTGAGAGAGATACGACAGGGAGAGGAGAGAGAGCACAGACAGGAGAGAGACAGAGAGACAGAGAGAGACAGATAAGGCAGAGAGAGACAGAGAGAGGAGGAAGAGATGGAGGAATAGTGAGAGAGACATGAGAGAGAGAAAACGAGATTTGGAGAGATCGAATGATAGAGATGGATGGAGAGAGAGAGAGACAGAGAGAGACAGAGAGACAGAGAGAGACAGAGAGAGACAGAGAGAGAGAGACAGAGAGAGACAGAGAGAGACAGAGAGAGAGAGAGACAGAGAGAGAGAGACAAGAGAGAGAGAGAGAGAGAGACAGACAGACAGAGAGAGAGGGGGGGAGACAGACAGAGACAGTCAGACAGACAGACAGAGACAGAGACAGACAGAGAGAGACAGACAGAGAGAAAGTGAGAGAGAAAGGGGCTTTCTCTTCGTGTCTCTCTCTCTCCCTCTCTCGCTGTCTATCCCTTTTTCAATCTTTCGGTCTCTCTCTCTCTTCCCTCTCAACGATCTATGCATATACATCGATACTGTCATACATCAATACATACATAGATACATTACACACGTTATGCGAAGAGCGTTGTGTAGGTCAAAGTGGACTGATAATAGTTCCACGGTGTTTTCACATGCCAGCCCGGAGCCACGGATGCCATTTGTGCCAATTTGAGATACCGCTGTTGCTGCTGTGGGCAGACTAGCAGCTGCAACATTGCAACGACAACAGCTGACTATCATGAGGGAGCGGTTGAGGTGTTTCCAGTAGCTCAGCTGCTCCATCTTATCGCCGCATACTCTCTCTCTCTCTCTCTCTCTCTCTCTCTCTCTCTCTCTCTCTCTCTCTCTCTCTCTCTCTCTCTCTCTCTCTCTCTCTCTCTCTCTCTCTCCTCTCCTCTTCTCTCCTCTCTCCTCTCCTCTCTTTCTCTCTCTCTTCATTCCTATGTCAATCACTGCTCCTCTATCTCTCTCCCTGCCTTTTCCTCACTCCACATCTCTCCATCCACCTCTTTCTTCCTTTCCCTCTCCATGTCCCTCTACCACCCTCTGTTACTCTTCTCTCGCAGACGTGGATCGACCAGCGTTACTGGCAAAACATTTATCTAAACTTTATGTACGCTGCGCCCACGGACCAAAGCAACACTAGTTGAATGGACTTCAGCTTCGACATGACAGCCTTCGTTCTATCTGCGCAATACGTTTGTTATCGAGACGTTGTCGATATTGTTATTATTAGACGAAAATACGGTAAGAAAAACTGGACTCTGGTATTTGGTTGTTGTTATTTAGGTGCGTCTATCGTTTTTTCCCAGCGATGTTATCTAGTGTCTCGTGTTTGCTATTGACACTAACTTAGGTATGCGGATCGTTGTTTTTTATTACCCAGTGATGATGTATTAGAATATGATATTCTAACAAAACGGGATTTTATGTAGTTCAGAAGACATGCAAAATGCGTTTTAGAACCACTGCGTATAAACCTAGAATGCTTAATAGCCCATCCTTCCTAGCTTCTTGTTAAAAGCAGTGATAGACTGATAGTGTCTACCGAGACAGTGGTTTTATCCGAACCATTCCACAAGTCTACAACTTTTGCAGTGACGAATTTCTGCCCCAATGTTCCTTTCGGTTTCTTAAATTACTAATTGTCCTCGAGTTGTCTTGTTTGGTTCTACTCAAAGAACCCCAACCGCACTGCCTCCTTTCCAGTAATAATCTAAGTAGGCTTTAATTAGATCTCCTATGCCCTCCTATCCAATGTTGTTAGCCCACACCTGTCAGCCTTTTGTCATAGCTCAGATGTTTGTAACCTCAATTTTGGTAACTTTTCTTTGCACCTTTGCATTCTTTACGTCTACTAGTTGTTGTCGCGAAATACTTCTTCAGTGCCGAAAATAAACTGTCTTGGGATCCAGCATATTCACTGGCGCGTAGTCAAAAATCAATTCTGTGAGCCAGATGTCTTGAAGTTCGCTTCCAGGTTTCCAGGAGTTCAAAGACAGACGGTTACGGTGAATAGCCTTTGAAGTTGGAGTGGCCAGAGGCGCGTTTACAGATAACGGGGCCCTAGGCGCAAACATTTTAGGGGGCCGTTCTGGATTTATATTAGCCCAAATGAAGAAAACAATCATCAATTACAATAATATAGGGCCTACTTTTATGGGAATGCTAAACTGCAAAAAATAGAAAATAGGTTATATTTAAAATAATTCAAAATTGAAAATGTTATTTTTTATAATTGACAAAAAAATATTTTCATTTGTTTGGGGGCCCTCCGAGATTTGGGGGCCCTAGGCGCGCGCCTAGTGCGCCTACGTGTAAACGCGCCTCTGGGAGTGACAAGAAAGATAAGATGAAGAGGAGGAATCAGGAGAGGGGTCTTAGAATAATATTTTGGGAAGGAACTTTTGGAAGTGGTAGTTTGGATATAGGGCCTAGTCTATATGTTGTAATTAACAGTGTTGATGTTGCTGTGGTATTCCATAGCAGTAATTACACTTTGTGGTCGATTAAAAGTGCTAGTTTAGTTCTGTGGTTAATTGAAACAGTTGAATTACGACAGACAGACATTTTCTTGGCGTTTAATCATTGTTCATTGTTTCTTGGTTTGTTAGTCCATTTGTCAACGGCAGAAATTTGTTTGGAGATTTCTGCTCCACCTGCGCCCTCTCGCCAATTGAGCTATAATGAGTACACGTACTGTACAGTGACGGCTAAGGAGAGTACTGATCACCCATTCCAATATTCCGAGGTCAAGAAAAACGAAGTCGCTGGCAATTCATACCCATGGGTCTCTCGGGCTGGCTGCTATGTTCTTGTTGTCCTAAGGCTTGCTATTCTTCTTCTAATTATTTATAAATATCAGTATTATTATTATTCTCTTGTAGTCTAAGTTTCCTCCAGTTTATAAGCCTGATTGTCCATAAATTCGCTTTGGGCTTTGTTCCGAAATGCATATTAACATGTCGTGCGTAAATGTTCTTTGAAGCATGACGTCGCTTTGGAAGAGATTTAATTCCTTCAGATCCAGACAAGGTTCGAAATCTTCCACGTGGCCTTCCAGGTATCCCTCGACTTAGATATAGACTATTTCAGTGTTTGTGTCCGGAAGAGATCAGGCCTCGTGGCCTCCCTAAGTCATTATAATATTATTATTAATAATATTATTATTATTATTATTATAATAATAATAATAATAATAATAATAATAATAATAATAATAATGACTTAGCGGAGGACGAGGCCTGATTTTCCGGAAAAAAAACAATAAATAGTCTAATATCTAAGTCCCCGAGGGATCATATGTACCTTGGGGCAAAAAAAAAAAAATAATAATAATAATAATAATAATAATAATAAAGCGACGTCATGCTTCGAGCCCGACCCGGAGGAGATGCAACCATTCCAGAATAACTAGTTTTCTTTTGTCTCCTGACAAATTTTTGTGACGCCCGAGGGATTATGTTTACCTCGGGACAAAAAAATAATAATAATAATAATAATAATAATAATATTAATAATAATAATAATAATAATAATAATAATAATAATAATAATAATAATAATAATAATAACAATAACAGTATCTTAGAGCCTGATGGATCTTTAAAACCTCGGGCGAAAAAAATGATAATAATTTTAGGTCTACCGTCTACGTTAATAAATAATAATAATTATAATAATAGTTATAATAATACATTATTATAATAAAATAACATTAATATTACTTCCACACCCTTTGGATTTCAACCTTTGAGTAAAAAACCAATAATAGTATAGTAGTAATAATAATAATAAATATAATAAGACGATATATGTAACGCCGTAGCTCAACAGGGCAGAAATATGTTTCATGTTTTTGGCTCCACCTATTGTCCTCTTACAAACTCAGCTATTAGGAGTACACTAACCGTACAATGTCTGTGGGAGGATTAGACAGCGAGGAAAAGGACTGGCCGCGTCGTCACGAGCCGGGGCCTTGAAAATGAAGCCGCTAATACTTCATACCCATGGCTGCCTCTCAGGCTAGTCAAACGGATTTACTTTTTCGTGGGTGTCTTGCGTACATACTTATAAACCAGTTGGATCGATAGTTTCTAGGAAGTTGAGCAGTCTCACGCAAAGTCGTAGAGTAATGGATAACACACTGGCGTGAAGAGCAGTAGGTACCAAGATCGAACCCCGTAGACACCCGTAAAGTTTATTCAGCCTTCCACTCGCTAGGTGGCGGCTGCGGTTAAGTGAATAGTAGGCCTTGATTGGCGCCGTGTGTTGGCTGCCGCATAAACAGTTATATTCGACTTCTGTAAAACTGTTATCATGTGCTTCTACTGTACACAGTCATGTATGTAAGGCGCCCTGCGTGGCTGCCGTTTCTACTATTATAAGTATGTTCACTGTACAGCGCAGTGCGTTTGCAGGCGCTTAATTAAAGAGTAAAATTATTATTATTATTAACTCGATGGACAGCCATGGTAAGAAGTGTTAGAAATTTTATTTTCTTAGCCTCGGTTTATAACGTCGTGGCCAGTCCTCTCACTTTCCGTCTTATTTTCCCACCGGCATTGTACGGTCATTGTAGTCGCTATAGCTGATTTGGCTATGGGGGGCTGGTGAAGCAGAAATCTCGAAAGAAATTTCTGTCCTATGGATTTGAACCCCGATCCCTCGGATGACAGTGAAGCACGTTAACCATCAGACTATCACGCATACGTCACGCATTTCTAAAGTGCTTTAAACCTAAGCCCAGGGCACCAGCTTCTTCACGAGCGCTGCGTCGATTCAGAAGGATTGTCGTGAGATAAAAGCGAATTGGGATCGACCGATTGCCCGGAGACAATGGCGAATTGGCAGAAACATAAAACATATTTCTGTTCTGTTGAGCTACGGCGTTACATATATCGTCTTATTATATTTATTATTATTATTACTACTATATTATTATTGTTTTTTACTTTGGGTTTAGTGTGTTTAGGACGAGAGGAGATTGGAAGGCGGAGGAGTGGATGGATAAAGGTAGGATTTCTTTAAGAGGTGAGATTTTAATTTGAAGTGAAATACCTGTAGGTGATAGGCAGAGGAGTCTGAGGGACAGATGATATTGGACGATCAGAAGTGGACGGACCAGAGCCTACATATATATGCCGAGGCTAAGAAAAATCAAGTCGCATGGCAGCGTATCGGGGTTATCTTATCTGATACCTTGAAATCGACGTTTCTACTGTTGTTACTCCATGACAAGGGTCATTATTACGAATTCTTATAATTGAATATAACAGACTATATCTCCCATTGCTAAAATGAGTACTCGCAAACTCTATATTTCCAGCGCATGAGATCTACAGACGTTGCCAGTTCGATTTTATGAGATCATGTAGAATCTCCCAACACAGAAGCAGACCTGGCACTGTTAGGTTATGACGAGCCTGGATTACTGCAATTCAATCCTTGTAGGCTCAAAAATAGTTCCGGTTGTACCAGGATCACTCCGTTCTTAACTTTGCCGCTCGAGTTGCAGCCCAGAAACCGAAACATGTTAGCATATTTTGGAATAGATATGCTAATGAACTGAAAATCATGTTGCTAATACGTTTCTTTGCTTTTCGCAACTACCCCAGCAAACACCTGTGGAGATATGTAGGTGCCGCGCTTTCGCACGTCAACCTGAGCCAATCGCGCGGTTTCATCCGTTGGACAGTCCTCAGGAAATTTAAGTTACATAAATTTAAGTTACATAAATTTAAGTTACATAGGGCCTAATATGTAACTTACATGTAAATGAAAATTTAAATCTTACATGTGATGTTATTATATGTTAGATTTTCTGTGTCTGGTAGCAATGGAGGTTCATCGGCCGACACGATCTTTGCGAATAGTTACACACTAAGGTGAGACTGTCAATTGCCTGAATTTCACTTAGGGGTCTAACCTTGAACCAGGTTCTGGATTAGGATTTTCGACCACGATTTCACTACTGTTGATGTCCTGTGATGCCTCTGTATTGTATTGTATTGTATTTAAACATTTATAAAGCGCCTCTAGTAGGTGAACCGTACAGAGGCGCTCCCAGTGCGCAAGGCCACGAGAAAAGAAATAAGTCTTGAGGAAAGTAAAAGAAGACGAGGGTTTACATATTAAAATTTGAGAGCGAGTAGAAGGAGACAGAGTATTCCAGAGAGAGGGACCAACTGAGGCAAAAGATCGGGACTTCACCATAGCTGTTCTAGAACGAGGAACTGAAAGATCGAATCTGTTCGAGGAGCGAAGTGCACGATGCGAGGAGACAGAACGAGGCCGGTGGCTTGCATCAATTAAATATGTGGGGGCGAAATCCCACTGTGTCTTGGACACCAGAATGAGGATTTTGAACTTAATACGTGCAGAGTGCAGACAGAGGAAGCCAGTGCAGTTGCTCAAACATGAAGGACGAAATGCGCGAGTGGATACATTGCTCCACAGCCCGAACTATTCCGTCCTTCTGGAATACACTACTGCAATTACCTGATTCATCCTACAACTCACCAAAGCTCTCTTGCTACCTCTGCAAAGATCTTTAACACTCGACTGAAAGCATTCATCTCCCCCCAAACCCATCCTGATGCCGCCTCTTCCTCTTAGCTCTCTCGTTGTTCCAATTCTAAATATAATCTCCCATGGATTGCCGCCTGACTGTCTGCCTAGCTGACCCTTGGAGTTTGACCTGGAGCAGATTCTGACCTTACCAATTTTGTTTGACTGAGTGCCAGTCAAAGGCCTATCTATAGCTGTTCCCACGACTTAGCTTTCTTTCGCCTCTGTAGAAATCTCGAGATTACGATTACAACTGATAAAAAGACAACATAGTAGTAATTACGCTAGACTAAACTTGAAGTTCAATTGACGAAATATTCAATCAAATGGCAAAATCAATGTGACGTAGACCATTTTGCCTTTGTCTGATCATCAGGACTTGTAGCTACCAAAACAATGCCCTATGGAGTTTCATATTTGCCTCTGACCCTATACGGTTTGTTGAAAAAGGGCGAAGGCAGATATACCTTTCTCCGTGACGGACTACAGTGTGAATTAAGTCTTGGGAGGTGTTCATCGCTTTCTGAGAGGTGCTTAAAGGTGCTAGGCCTATTGTATTGTATTTCATTTATAAATTTCTAAAGCGCCACTCTCAGTAAAAACAACGGATGCGCTATATAAATGATTTTTAACATTACATTACATTGATAAGCTGAACACTCTGCAATGTGTTACATTGTTGCATGTAATTGATTAAGGAATGTGCAAAGTGGTTACTGAGTTATTGTTCTGCAGTTTGTTCAGTGTTTATCTTTTTCTGACGTTAATAGACAATGTCCATTTTTTCTGTAGTGTTAGTTATCGGTTTCTGTGGTCGTTTTAGTAGTGTTAATGGTTTGTCCACAGCTCTGATAAGCGTAGATGCGATCGACTTGAAAAGCCGGACTTATGTCTCAACGCACCTGCCTGGCTTCAGTTGAGTTTATCAAGGTCAGTACCAACCTGCTTTTTGAATTGAATGAGATTTATTGTATTATATTTTATTCTTTGTTCTACACAATGTAGAGTACACTGCTCTACTTGTTTTTTCCACTAATTTTCGTCTCAGAAACCGTACTGACCTAATTTGAGATTTTAGTATTGCTAGATAGTAATCCGATACTTAATAAGTTTTGTTTTAATAATGCGGTGTTAAATTCAGCCGGATCTCGCAGGATACGAAATCTTGCAAATCTGATATCAGATGGGCCACTTGAACTATGCCTGTGAGATTAGCCATCTGAACGATGAAACACGTCACCTAAAAGATCCACAGCACAAAAACTTCTCCGGCATTAACTTAATTAATTCGAGAATATTGGGTGAGGCTAATCATCTTCGCCATGACACAACATCGTTAAACAGTAAATAACCAACCAAGTGTACACGCTGTTGGTCGCAGTGGCGGCGATCTTGTTTGACAGGTGGGGGGGGACACTTCAGAAATGATCTGGTCAAAAAAAGAGTTTTTACCTGAACTGGTCAAAAAGAGGTGAAACATTTTTGCAGGGCTCGAAGTGGGAAACAAGAGGTGCCGGTATGGCTAAAAGAACCATTCTCCTCCCCTTCCCCTTCCCTCCCTCCCTCTCTCCTCCCCTCCCCTCCCCTCATGCTCTCTTCCCCTTCCTTCTCCTCCCCTCCCTACTTTCTCCCTGCCCTCCCTTCCCCATCCAGCCCTTCCCCTTCCCTTCCCTTCCTCTCCCATTCCCTTCCCTTCCCCCAACCTCCCCCTCCCTCCCCTACTTTCTCCCTGCCCTCCTCTGCCCTCCCTTCCCTTGTAGCCCTTCCCTCCCTTCCCCTCCCTTCCCTTCCCTTCCTCTCCCCTACCCTTCCCTTCCAAACCATTAAAGTGGGAGTCCGGGGGTCCTCTCCCGCTAATTTTTTTGAATTCTACATTGCCGCAGGTGAGTTCTAGCACCTTTCGGAGAAACTTAACTGGTTTCTTGTCAAGGGTTTCGTCGTAAGAAACTACTTAAAATTCATATAATTGCGCAGTAACTGACTTTTCTCAAGTTTTACTAGTTACACAAGATGGCTTTGCGAATTTTTATGAGCATTCCGGATTGCTAAAATACACTATTAACCCCGTATGTTTTGAGTAGGCCTACGTGATACCTGCCAGAGGTAGCATCTAATAAGAATTAAATATTTAAATTTACTTAATCCAGATGTGCCAAGTCGTTACAAATAATTTGGCTGTCTATGCACAATTATGTAAATTATAATTGTTAGACAATGTAAGTAAGAACAGGTGTTATTATAGGCGCCGTTGACTTGCATACCGTCGATACCGATATGTTTTTAGGCCATACCGGTATGGATTTTTCGCCTGGAGAAGTTGCGGTATGCTTTCGGCCGGCCAGGAGAAGTGCCGGTATGGCATACCGTTTCATACCGTCCCACTTCGAGCCCTGGGATCTTGTCCCCCTCGACTCCCCCCCCGGATAGCCGCCCATGGCCATAGAGGTGGTGATATGAGAGAATCGAGGAAGACGGGCAATTAATCTGAAGAGGAGCAAGACGGACTTTAGGAAGACCAATGAGGAGGGAATTGCAGTAGTAAAGTCTAGAGCAGACAAATGCATGGACAACTGAAGTGAAAATTGGAGTTGAGACAGAGCAACGGATAGCTCTAAGGTGCCTTAGGTGAAAATAGGAAGTGCGAGTGAGTTTGGAAATGTGTTCAGCAGTGGCGGCGATCTTTGTCTGAGAGGTGGGGTGGGGGACAAAGTCGGCCTTGGTCTGGATGATTACCTTTTTTAAGAATTCATCCCGCACCAATCTACCAATATAATATCACCTTTTTTAGAACGTCATGTCATCGCACACACACAAAATTTCTTTACTGTTTTTACTTTGTAGAAAAAAATTTGTTTGGCGATGACATGGCGTTCTAAAAAAGGTCACCATAACAACAATTATTTCTTACTTTCTACTTACTGAGAATTTTCGGGGGGGACACTTCTCCATATAAATTGAATTTTTACCTCATCTGGTCAAAAAAAGACTGTGAAAACCATCACACGAAATCACATTTGTTGGCCTTTTTTGGTGTTTCTTCAAAATGTGGGGGGGGGGCAAATGTATGGCGTACCCCCCCCACTCTTAAGTTGAGAGGTAGAGGAAAGAAATATGCAAACAATTACTAGCGAGATGATTTATATTGAGATATCGGTAACAAGCATCATCATAAAAACTAAGTAAGTAAGTAAAATTACTTACTTATTTTTCAGGGTGATGCCTTTTAACGACGTTGACGCTTACGATAGATTTCTGTTTGTCTGCTGCAGAGAAGCCGCCATGGAGTATTTATCGAACAAGAGAATCGGTTGTTTCGTCATTCGAAGCAGTTCGTCGCACATTGGATGCTACGCTCTTTCTGTTCGGGTTCCCAAGTACAATAACCGATCCGGAATATCTCACTACCTCATCTTCAGAACCTCCAGAGGATCGTTTAAGATCAAGGCAGGAAACCACGACCAACTAAAGCCAATCATTCAGTATATTTGACATAAACAACAGAAGCGATTATCAAAACTACGGCAACGAATATCAATAATGCCATACTCTTTAGAATAAATATTTATTAAATATTTAAAGAAATAAATTAAATAAACCATATCGTGACACCCGAGCGAATATTCGGATCCAATACTTGTAATTGTAACTACAAATCATAGATGTTTATGGCCCCTCTTTAAGATAGACTCAGCAGAGGTGCTCCCGACCTAAAGACAGATAAAATCGATTTGAAACGCTTGTGGAATAGAGGTAAAGCAAGACATCGGAACCTACGACGTAGGATACTTGGCAATGGGAAATAACCGGAAATTGCCTTCGTCCGAATATTCCGTTTTTCGGCACTAATCGGAAGGATTCGCCTTGGCAAATACGGTACACACAAATAGTTGTGAATAAAAATTTTAAAACTTATTCAATAGACTAACGTAGGGCCTATATAAATCAAATTGTTTTACAAAAGAGCACCAACAACGGAAGTCGACAACGGAAGTCAAGTCCATTTCATTGATTATTTATTTCTAAAAGTTAAAAATATAATTTAGTCAGTTGGCATTATAAGAAAAAAACATTATTTCGATAATTTTTTATTATATGAAAATGTGAAGCTTCCCATATGGAACACATTGTACTCTGTTCGTACGGGGTCCGGCAATCTACATATAGTACATCTAAATATTCAAATTTGGTGCTCGGTGGATAATGTCTACCCGGTTATTCCCTACTTGGCAACCTAGTCCAGAAAGTTGCACATTACAGGGCTAAGCTTCTGTGCTGTACTGTGGATGTTCTGGCCAGGGGAACACCCAGGTAACCCTGTGCAGCAGAGCGAAAGAAATCAATGGCCCGGAACGAATGAGACCGAATCGCTGTACTCCCTAAGGTAAGATGGAGCACAGCCCGCAAGATAGGCCTATACATAAGCGTGAAGATTTTAAACTGAATTCCTTTCTACATCGGCAACCACTGCTTGTAAGGGTGATGTCGATATTTATTGTTTAATTTCAGGGTTTGGAAAAGGAATGGTCAAGTCTTGATTCCATGGTGACTCATCACTCGGTCATGAAGGAAATGCTGCCATGCACCCTTCAGCTGTCATCTGGCTCATCACCTGATTTTACTGATAAAGATGAAGATGATGACGACGAAGAGAAGGAGGATGAGGATGAACTTTCAGACGATGATAACAATCAAACTGACTTCGCGATGTCCTCCAAAATATTAATGACCATGCACAGCAATTAGAAATTATTTTCTGTATTTAATATTTCAAATAATTGCCTTCGTATTCTTAAGCAATTAAATCAAAGCAGTAGCCTAGTCGAGAATCATGCTTAGATACAATGTTTATAGTTTCTTTGTTCTATTTACTTATGAATGCATCTTTGAACTTTAGGCTAGAATTATTTCGTCACTTACGATGCATATGTTAGGTATGTTAGATTGCCATGTTAAACGCCCCTGTGATGATGTTCCTAAAAAGGCACTATACATGTACAAGTAGCCAGAAACAAACATAGATGTGCTTACTAAACACAGTGATGGGCACTAGTTAACTAAAAAGTTGCTAACTTTTAGTTTAACTAACAACTTTTAGTTGAGGGTGAAGTTTAACTAAAAAATAGTTTTAGTTAAAACCATAGTTTAACTAAAAATTTTGGTTGCTAACTAAAAAGTTTAACTTAAAAAATCAGCAATACGCAACTATTTTCCGCAATGAACATAGAGCACTGTCAACAACTCAACGCATTGATTTCCACTGCATGGTTTTATCATTAACAGGCTGTGTTTTCAAATTCATACACTACTTACAGTACTCCTGTAGCTGTATACTAGAACAGTACACATTGCATAGTTTGAAGGTGAAATTGTCATTTATGCTCTGCATTATTACAGTTCACTTAACCTCTGTTATTGTGAAAATGTTTGTCGTAAAACGTTGGACAAACTTTAACTATTTTTTTAGTTTAGTCAACTAATTTCCAAAATCAGTTGCCAACTTTAGTTAAACTATTTATTTTTAGTTGGAAAATAGTTTTAGTTTAACAAAAACAAATAGTTTAGTGCCCATCACTGACTAAACAACGAAACCATAAAACAATATGACGTCGCTATGCGTCGTACGGAGCCAATCCATAAATATTGAATCATGAATTATTACTCTTTTCTGCAACCTTTATCTCGTATGGTTTATGACACTTCATTTGTTGGAGAATAATACAAATTTGCTTTGTTAGAAACTGACATTTAATCATTAACTCAATAATACTTTAACTTGAAAATATCAAATAATTATTCTCATAAATACAGCACAGTTGATTGTTGAAGCACCAGGTCATTTTCAGATAATCTATGGCTAGTAAATATTGTAACGAAGAAGTGAACGAATTAATCATTCCGAAACCACAACAGACTGCGAGGGTATAAAACGTAACAAGTCATGTCAATCAAGGAAAGTCCTCTTCAGTTTTTGTAAAAGAAATTGATGGACGACGTGTTCAAATGGAAGCTGAGGCTTTAATAAGCCAAACGCTTCAAATATTTCTGATACGGATCTCTTATCGCACAGTAAAAAGCATCGAAGTTTTAAATATCTTGCCAGGAAATGTCGTCCGAGAAAATACTGAAATACGAAACTGCAGTGCTCAAGAAGAATGTTGAAAGCTATTTCATTGCGGGGCCGAGAATGTTCCCGCACACGAGCGTCGAAGGTAACTTTCTGGACAGTTGGTGCTGCGCGCTCAGGAAAAGAAACATGACAGAGTGCTTGAAGTCCAATTAAACAATTCATATCTTCATCGAAATAAGCGTTGAAGGGTCGCAAGGCTAAGATATTTGGAAACGCAAGACAATTCATAGAATTGTGGGGGAAAAGCGGCTGTGGTGCTGATAACGTCTTTAGACGATCCTCTAGGTCTGGATCGTCTAATATTTGATCACAAAGACTCAGAACATTGTCATACTTACAGCGCTTGAACATGTATAGAGCTCGATAGCAGATAACCACTGTTTTGCATTGCACACCATAATAATCTGAAATCTGTTGATAAAATGTGTCCAATCTTTCGAGAGAGCATTCCATTAGCAGCCGAATGATGATATCTTCGTTCAGCGAAAAACCTGTCACACGATTAATTATTTCTTCTACGTTATCGTTTCGTCGATACACGCACGACCTGGAACTGCAGCATGCGACATCTGCTAATTTTCTTTTCACTGTTTCAATAAACAGGGAGTCAAAGAGATAGACTATCGGAATTTGACTCCAGTTAATCCCAAACTGTTTTGACTTCCTTTCAGAGGATTGCATCATTATGTACCCGGCAAAAACCTGTGGCGTGAGTCGCAGATTGAGTCTGAATTGTCTGTGGTGATGGCGTAGCTTGCTGTTAATATCCTCGAAAAGCAGAGTGAATCCAATGCAATTAGAAACATCGTCGCTGAATATCAAGCTGCCTGCGTTCAGAGGTTCTTGTCGCTGAGGCATTTGACTTGTAACAAGAGGTTGTGTATTCTGGATAATCGTGGAACATAGGTCAGTTGCGGCTTGATATTGTGAAGTCGCAAAGCAAATCGCAGCCATATAAACGACTGTTGCGCTTCCGATGGCACCGTATGACAAATCCTTATTTTTATACGATTTCATTAAATATTCCATAGACAAACGCGACATTAGTTGAAATTCTGGATTGCTTCCAGGTCTCCCTAACTTTCCCATGTGCTCTTGCGCTATCAGGAAACAAACTTGGGTTTTGTGAAGCCGTTCTCGGTAAGTCTCAGGAAAATTGTGATATCTTCGCCGATCTGAAGAAGCGTCGGTTCCCAACGACACAACACTTATTATATCAGATACGAAATCATTGCATTTCAACACTCGTTTGCAAGTTAATGCATTTGCTGCAAAGAGCTTAAGTACCGCTGAGTGTAGGTAAATAAACGGTATTTCAGATCTTAGAAAGAAGTTTCTATCACAAAGCGACATCTCTTTATTTATGTGTGTATATGCTTTGATTTCATTACGAATTACCGTTTTGCTACATCTCCAAACAATGGCCATATATGCACAAACGATGGCACTGAAGCGTTCGTCACAGAAATGAAGCTGCCTTTGTCTGTTCTTTTTTGGAAATGTTCTGTAAAGCCTGCTAATCCGGAATTCACCAACCTCGTGTGGTGCACTACCTTTAGTTAGCTTCTCATAGCACACTAGTAGATAATTGCTTACGAACCATTGGCTCAAGTTGGCACATTCATAGAACAACTTTAACTTATACGTAGTGCACTTTGTAATTATTGGATCAATTTTCCCGCTCAATAAATTTGCTTCGGGAATGAAATAGTTTGGAAAATCTACGTTAGCAATCCATTGCGACAGCTTACGTAACAATTTACAACAGATTGAAATTATGGAAGAAGACTCCCACCATTCTGCTGATTCTTGTTCGCACGTCCACAGTATCAAAGTCTTCAGATGGTAAGGGCAGAGAACTTCTTTCTCCTTTGGACAGTCCGTTTGGATTAATTCTCTCTTCGCAAAGGTTCTGAGCATATGATAGACAAGCTGTTGAGTCGGAGTCCAACTCCTAAGTAGAATCACCTCAGCCAGAGAAAACGAAAACCTGAACTGGAATTCGTCTGCTCGGCAATCTCGATGTTGGGCAGGTACGACGTGACAACCATTCTGGATAACCTCCAGTATGGTGGCTTCTGTTGGCCAATCACCGTTTCTTTTACGAGTCGGCCACTCTTTCGCTTCTGTAGGCCACTTTGGACAGCAAACACAATATACGCTATCATAGACACCATTTGTAATGGTTTGCTTTACCGCCGGTCCATTGATTTTTCTATCTGCTCTTCCTTTGTACTGATCTATTTCCTCTGTCATTTTTTCTCGAAAGACACTTCCGGAGATATATTCTATCTCTCTCGCTTTATAGAACTTGTATTTCTTAACATTCCATTTGTATTCCATATTTCCAGCAAAGCGAAGTTGAACAAAACCTGGATATTTCTTATAGGGCTCAATACGAAGACAACTAATCGTTTCTTCAAAGCACCGGATGTCGTCTGAGGACTCTAGAATGCATCCGCTAAAAGCCAACAAGGGTGGAACGCAAATGAGTTGGTCATCGTCGTCGATACAGCGAAGTGGTGGTATTATGTAGAACTCATTCTTGCTGCCACAATGAACAGGGGAAAAGATACCTCTTGATAAGTGGTTGGAGTTGCGATATAATGGCTTTCGAAAGAATGAATTTGCCATGAAATTTGAAACGGAATCTTCCATTGATTTCTGTTAAGTTTCTGAAATTCAATTAATCTTATGTCATGTAATTGTAATTGAAATGTGTATAACGCCACTTCAAGACAAAAAATAATCAAAAGCAAACAATGCACACACAAAAGTAGAAGTCACCAGTTGAGGACCCACGCTCTTTGATGTTTAACGTAACAGAGATGTCAGATGTAAACAAAACAAACAAACTAGAAGTCACGAGTTGCTGGTCCACGCTCACACGTGGATCCCAACCCACAGTTTCCAGTCCACCTTTAACAGATAGCATCATGTTCATAGTCATTAGATTAGCTGCTTTGAAAGTGTGGAGCGATGACAGATAACTGATTGCATTTAAACTGAAAGTAATACAAGTGACTGAGCAGATGAGGTTGACTGCCAAGACATCAGTCATACATAGGAACAAATATACATGTATAAATACGTACATAAATGTATACATACATGCATGCATGCGTGCAAATGTGCATGCGGTTATACAGAAATAAGTACATTTGTACATTCGAGCTTATGTACAAGGATGCATACATATTGCATAATAAATGTGGGACACGGTTGCCGAATGCCTAGAGCTCAATGGCTCAGCGCCATCTATTGACGCTTGGTCGTCAGATAGTGGCGCATGATAAATACGCAATAATAATAATAATAATAATAATAATAATAATAATAATAATAATAATAATAATAATAATAATAATAATAATAATAATAATAATAATAATAATAATAATAAAATATCATAGATTTAAGGAGTTTAGAAGAATAAGTGTCGACAGTGATATCCATACCCTATGTCGAGAAACCCTTCCGTGCCACGAATGAGTTGCTGTAAGACACTAGAGCTAGTCCAATTCTGCTGCAGGCTTTAAAACTATTGATTCAAATGCATGCTTGCAGATCACGGGTAAAACAGGCTTTAAAACTATTTGTACTTCCTCAATGCCTTTTATAACCATACTTATAAAAGAGACAGGACCAGAGCATGTTTTAAGGAAAATTTATCACTGCATAAAGCGAGCGCCGGAGCGCGAGTCTAAAATATTGGGTGGCTGCCATTGTCGGGGGGGGGGGGAGGGGGCAGTTGGGTCCCGATGCAAGACCCGTGGTCAGAGATCAACGTATTTGCACACACATAAGACTTAAAACTTTGTCACGCTTTGTTCAATAATAAAATTCATATATAATTGTGAATTACAATTCATTTCCTGCACAAACGGCCTTTTATTACTGCACTTTTCAAGTTATCGCTGCACATTTTGCGTATCACTGCACGTTAAAACAAGCCCTTCATAGGCCAGGTCGTCTGCCATCAGATCGTGGGTGACTCAAGGAAAGGAATTTACCCAGATGAAAAGACCAACTTATTGTTGTCGATTGTAAACTGCTACCAAGTAGTTTAGGTGACAATGACTTCCGTTCGTTTTGCGCATTGGGCGTATTCTTCGGTTCTCCTGTGGCTTTTGTGTGTTTGACGATGTTTTCTTTGCGTGCCATCTTGGCCTACGTAACTGTAGGCCTAGGCAGAAGAATGGGCTTTCCCATAGTCGACTGTGAGAATGGAAACGTCCACCACATTGGCTGTGCAAGTGGCAGAATGTGTGGGTTGTAGCTGAATTGCTTACCTTTTCCTGAATGTTTATCCACCTTAGGCTGTCTCTTTGTATTAGCAGTCTGATCTTCTGAATATTCACATGATTGCGAATCTGTTTTAGGGCGCCATCAGGTGATACCTCGTGCATTAGAGACCATCGCTATGAAAGTCACTAATAACAATTGCAATTTCTAATAACTTTATTTCCACTATAGCTCTACTTCTGTGGCGCCTGGAAACGGCCACTTAGAAAGCGATTGCAAATAAAACTTTTATCACGCTTTGCAATTCTTCCTGTTAAGACTTGTCTTTAAATTATAACAAGGGTTTCACGCTGTTGTCTTTACATATTTGAACAAATAAAAGTTTGCTGATTAGTTTCATAAGAATTGTTCCGCTTGAAACTTAAACTATATCTTAAACTCTGTCTAATGAAATCGCAGTTGAATATCTCTTGAAATCGCAGTTGGACATCATTTCTCCAACAAACCAGTATACACGTAAGATATAATTTATCTCAACACGACTTCATGCAGATCTCTCGTCACGAACTCGTGCGTCAGCGGACCAGATCAGAATATCTTCAAAGACAGCCAACTTAAAAGTGCGTCAGCCATAATCACCGACTCAGGTATTTAACGCCTTCGTGGCGAACTAGACTTCAGATGATTGATGTCTACGAAGGGCTTGAATGCGTCAGTTAAAGCATTTGCTTGCTTAGGTAAACAGTGTTCTTTGGCTACATCGATTGTCGTGTTGAATATTCTCAAGTTTGGCCTAAAGGCTATGAGCCGGGGAAGTTTTAAACGGATTGTTGTCACTTTAACATCTTGGAAAAAAAACCGTTGGTACACCAACAAACAAGTGATTCAACAATCTAGATAAGCAAGTGAAGAATGTTTTTCTCCGCCGCCTTTTGGGTCCCTGAAACATTTGTTTGCACGTAATTCATGTTATTCGCAACGCATTGAATCCTGCGACCAGGTCCATTTTAAGGTCGTCGTACGGGGACGCATGGGGACGCGTTGGTGCGTTCGGTGCCTTGTAACCGGAGGGTCGCAGGTTCGAATCTACCTCAAGCCACTGCGTAGCAACGCAGCGCCATCGATGTTCTGTCGTATGGTCGTTTGCAATTCTGAACTTTGTAAGGAGGGCAATATAAAATTACAGTTGTATTGTATTGTATTGTATTGTATTGTATTGTATTGTAGGCCCTAGGCGCTCTTGCATTCGTAGACCCCAACTCCATGGCCAACTCTGAACTAAAGCTAAACGCATTCACAATAACTTAGCTTAAACTGTTTCAGTACAAAAGTTATTAATTTAGAATTTGCTGTTATTTCCAATATTCCTTTTTCGATTTTCTCGGTCAATCATTCAATAAGCTTATCTCATTTTCAGACTTTCGTAGGCCTCTGAAGGTTTCGTAGGCCCTGAGCAGAGTGCCTACTGTGCCTAGTGGATAAAACTGCCGGCCTGCTGCGACAAGTACGTTTTGTTCAAAGGCAATCTTTAACTATAGAACTACACGAAATTTCACCAGACAAAGCGCCTTTTCTGTCGATAAAATACAAGTTTTCCACAAAGACTCAAAAGAATGCGTTTCTCGTTGCGCTTGAAATCACGGATAAATCACGTTTAGCTGACCGTGACCTGAATAATTTTGAAGAAAGTCAGTATAATTCAGAGAGACAAGGACGGCTACATTGCTGTAGGAACTCTTGATACGACGTCGTATTCTATATCCTAGTCTTTATATTGGTTTCCTATGTCACGACATCTGAGCGAACATCCCAATGCAGTACTTGCAATTGCAACTGCTATCATAGATTTGTATAGCGCCTCTACGAGAGAGACTCAACAGAGGTGCTCCCGACCTAAACACGGAAAACAAGGAGAGAACAAATTCGTTTTGAAGCGCTTGTGGAATAGAGGTAAAGAATGACCTCGGAACCTATGTCCTATGGTGCTTGGCAACCGAGTTTGGAAAGTTGGACAGCCCAGAGTGAAGTTTTTGACCTGCACTGTGGACGTTCTGACTGGGGCAAGAAACAGCAGAGCGAAGAAATCTACGGCCAGGAACGGATGAGACCTAGAATCACTTCACCCTAACGAAACATGGTATACAGGACTAAGGATAAGCATTAAGATTTCAAACTGAATGCGTTTGTGCATTCAGTTTGTGCATTCAGCCATTCTGTCAACCCAATCCTTCCGTTGACAATCCTTCTGATTAAATCCTTGTTCTCTTGTATTTAACGCCTATTTAACGTTCACCTTTTGAACACTAATTCTACGTATAAGTATAACCTGAATTAATCAGCAACACAGTTTAATATCTTTTCAGTTTAATAAGAAACAAACAGACAGAACTCAATTCGATTACAACTCAACTAGTCAGCCACACTACTACAGCGAACACACTCGAATTCAAACTTTTTTAGTCAGCATAATTCTTCGCGCCTCTTGACACACCTGTCTTCTGTGCGCATAAGCGAAATCTTATAATATACATATAGCGCGCCGCTGCCCAGATCGGCCGGCCGCGCGTGTCACTAAGACAGTACAATTAAACGTTATGCATTTATCCTATATACATATACACGTGAAACTAAAGTAAGCGCACTAAATATATACGCTAATATCTCGCACTGTAAGACTGTACACGAAACTCCGTTCACATTACCTCCTTCCTTTTTCTGGAATTGAGCAAATTAAATTTAAAAAATTGCGAAATTACCAAAATACATGAAACAAATATACATCTAGCTAATCAATAAACAGTCTTACGATTACTTATAACCTTGACAAACAATCAGCAATAATATTCAATCTGCCCTTCTTGTACTTCACCTCAACATCAAAAGTTTGTAAGGCTAACGCCCAACGCACAAGTTTAGCAGACTTAGACATTGACTCAGTCAAATATGTAAGAGGATTGTGATCAGTAAAAATGAAAATTTTTGATCCAATTATAATTTCTTTTAACTTGTTCAGAGCCCAAACAATAGCATAGGCTTCCTTTTCCACAGTAGCCCATCTCTTCTGGGTATCAGTTAATTTCTGACTGATAAATGACACAGGGCGTTCTATTCCCTTGTCGTCCATCTGTGTTAAAACAGCACCGACTGCAAAGTCACTACTATCGCAGTACAAATTGAATGGTTTTCCCACTTCAAAAACATATAACACTACTTTGGATCGCACAGCCTCTTTAAGTAAATCAAATGCTTGCTGATGTTCAACAGTCCAATCAATCTTATCAGAAACACGTTTACTAGTTAAATCAGATAAAGGTTTCGCAATCTGTGCAAAGTCCTTAATAAACTGTCTGTAATAATTAAAAAATCCAAGCAGTTGCTTAACTTGCTTCTTAGTTTCTGGGATCTTCAAATTAGTCAAACTTTCAATTCTGTCTGGATTCATCTTTATCTTACCAGACCCAACCACATGACCGATAAACCTTACCTCACTCTTACCAAATATGCATTTTTTCAAATTCAAAGTAACGTTATGCAATCTCATTTGCATCAAAAATGCATCTAGATGCTGCAAGTGAACTTTCCAACTGTCAGAATGCACAGCAATGTCATCAACATACGGTTCTGCAAAGTCACTTATAGGCTGTAAAACTAAATTTATCGCCTTAACAAAAGTTCGTCCTGAATTTATCATTCCAAAAGGAACACGAGTAAATTCATACAGTCCATTATGTGTTACAAAAGCTGTCTTCCATTGATCAGATTGTTTTACAGGACAAGTCCAATAAGCACTTCGACAGTCCAAAATAGAAATCACATTAGACTTTCCAACTTTGTTCAAAACGTCTCTGACAATCGGCATCGGATATTTACAATCCACTGTGAATGAATTAATGTATCTGTAGTCACAGGCAAGTCTCAAAGATCCGTCTTTCTTTTTAACAATAACCAAAGGGCTTGCCATTCTGCTCGATGATGGTTTAATAATGTTTGTTTTTAACATTTCTTTGATCTGACGTTCCACTTCTGATCGATAAATCAAAGGAATTCGATATGCTGCAAATTCCTTTTCACGAAATCCTGGTTTTAGTTCAATTTCATGTTCAACCAATGTACATAATCCGGGTTTTTCTAAAAATCTGTCACAGTATTTGTTCAAAACGTTCAACAACTGTTCTTGCTGAGTTACTGTCAAATGGCTAATTTGTTCAGGATCGAGGTTAAGTGAATTCTTGTCATCTTGAACCTCATTCCTCATTGGTAATTCAACCACTGAACCAAAATCTTCATCTTCTTCAACGATTAGACCACAACTTAATGCTCGAGTAACATATTTTCTGATCTTGTTGGCGTGAATTATTTTTCGACCATTTTCACCCATATCGACTAAATAAGAGTACTTTGATCTTCGATGTATGATCGTACATGGACCATGCCATCGAGAAATAAGTTTGTTCGTTGACGTTGGATACAAAACTATGACTTTCACACCAGCTTCAAATTCTTTGTGCTTTGCTCTCTTGTTATACTGATTCGTGTATTGTAATTGCTTTTCTCGAGAGTAAGATTCTGCAAACAATAATGCTTTCTCCATATTTTCTTTGAGTTCTTTTAAATACTTTTCTGGTTTAACTCCAACATGAGGTGGTAAGTTTATTTCTCTAGTCCAACTCTCTTTTAATATTGCCAATGGTCCTCTCGGAATTTTCCCATAGACAAGCATATATGGTGATACTCCAGTAGTTGCATTCGGCACTTCTCGTAATGCCCACACTGTGAAAGGAATTATCTTGTGCCATTTCCTCGGGTTGTCTATTATCACATGATGGATCATCTTTTTAAATGTCTGATTCCATCTTTCTACTAATCCAGCAGCCTCTGGGTGTCCTGGTGTGTCGAATCGTGGACTACAGCCCATTAAATCGAGAAATTCTCTTGTCAAACTGGCTGTAAAGTTCGTTCCTTGGTCACTTGTAATCACTGACGGTACACCAACGCTCATGAACAGTTCCATCAACGCTTCACACACAGCCTTCGCTGTCAGCGATTTCAATAAGAAGATTGTAGGCCATCTGGTGCACGAGTCCACAATGCATAAACAATACTTGTGACCTGCAGCAGATACTGGATCGATCGGGCCAACGAGGTCCATCGTCATTCTCCTGAAGGCGACCTCTTCTCTTGAGACCGGAGTGATAGGTACTCTATCCATCACCAAACTCCTTGCCTTTAGTTGACACTTCTCGCAAGACTTACAAAATTTCACAATGTCCCTTCTCATCTTTGGCCATACAAAAGACAACTTTATTCGTTCTCTTGTTTTCTCTTCTCCTAGATGTCCTCCAAACACTGATTCATGCGCCAATTCCATCACTTTAATTCGTCTCTCTTTTGGTAACACTAGTTGATATATCGTCTGGTCTAATATCTGATATTTCTTATGCAATAAACCGTTGATCACACAGAATTCAGATTCTTTCTCTTGTGCTAACTTCCACCACGGCTTCAACGATTCATCCTTTCTCTGTTGCTCTTCGAACTTCTTCGAATCGGCAATCTGCACCTTTTGTTCTTCATCCATCTCTTCATCTCTATACAAGTCTCCTATCCCCACATCACATTCATTGTCTTCTTCAGTTTCATTTAATGTGCCATTCTCGCATGCAGCCATCTCTTGCTCATTCATCTCTGCTATTACACCATCTCGCGATAAGCTTCGTTGCTCATTACTTTCGTTTTCTTCATCACTTGAACTTCCATTTTCATTCTTCTCATCAACATCTACCATTTCCTGTTTCCGACTCTGCGCTCTCGTCATTACATTTGCTCGTACACTCACATCTCCTTGTATCGTTTTAACTTTCATCTGTGGTACGGCTTTTAATTCGGCAATTATCTCTGGATGCAACAAGAATCTTTCTGTACTGCCCATCTTTGCAATACTAGCACACATCAAGGTGACATAAGGTGTAAGTGAACACTGGATTTTACGCGGAAATCCCTCTTCTTCCACGTCACTACCACACAGTCTAACATCGACTTTCACTAACTTCGCAGGAATGGCATCTCCTGCCACACATTGCAAATTCACTTTTCCAATTTGTTCCACCTTCATGCCTTCCAGTAATTCTTCACTAATCACCGGAATTTCTGCACCCGAGTCGCTCAGTGCTTTGACTTTCACTGGCTCTTTACCGTCTACTGCACGAATTTCAACCTCGACATATTGCAAGAACGATTTCTTCAATATTCGACTGTCATCTTTTCCTATGACTTCTCTCTGAATTTCAGCATCCAATAGAATTTCTTTTTGAATACCACATTTCATTACTGACTTTACTTCAGTTTCTTGGTTTTCTTGACCCGTGGTTTGATTACCTGTATCACTAACCACTTGAATCAAATTCACCCTTGTGTGTTCTTGATTTCTGCTAGAACTAGCTGCTGCCACTGGAACTGGACAAAATTTAACCAAATGTTTGTCTGAACCACAATTGTGACAACGCTTCACCACCATGCCTCGTTGTTCATTTCCTTCATTTCTCTTATACTGTACAAACGATGTGTTGCCTTCCCTCTTGGCAAACGGCGCTGACGATTTGTTAAATCCCTGACGACCAAACGTCACTTCTCTGGTCTCATTGGGTACAGGGACACTAGCCTTGACTTCTTTACCTTTGAACTGATTCCCTGTTCCTGGATTACTTTTCCACTTTCCACTCTGGCTTTGGTTTACGGAACGTTGAGAAGGATAACTGTTTATATTTGGGACCGCAAACCCAATTCGATTGTTTACATGAATGTCTGCTAGGTCTGCCACTGCACTAGCTTGGAGACAGTCAGTTCCTTCCTTCGACAATACAAACTGTAGTGGACCTGGCGGTAAACATTCTTTTAGCTTATCCGCTACCAGCAAATCAAAGAGCGTATCGTACTCTTTGTTCACGTTTCGACTTCTCACGTAATAGTTTAACAAGTTCTTCAGTCTTGCCGTAAACATCGTATAAGTCTCTTCTGTCGTCTTCTTAGCATCCACAAATCTGGCTCTGTATTCTCTCGAGGTCAATTTAAATTCTTTTAATAAGTGCTGCTTGACTCTATCATAATTGTCTAGATCATCGTATGACAATCTATTCAGAACGGTTCGAGCTTTCGGCGTCATCAATGGTAGTAATAATTTCACCCAAAACGGCTTTTCCACAGCAAAACTGCGAAATGCGTTCTCGACTGTTTCAAAATATAATGGCACCTCCATCATATCAGTTGGCATTTGAGGCAATACATGCTTCATTGCATCACCTATTTTCTTAATCTTTGACACCAAAGTTTCACTTTCTTGCTGCTTCCTTCTTTCTGCTTCCCGTTCTTCTCTCATTTGCGTTTCTTTCAATGTCAATTTTGATTTCTCCAGTTTCAGACGTTCCTGTCTTTCTGCCTCTGCCTTTTCCAAACTTTCTTTCTGAAATTTGAGTTCTTCTTGTCTGATCTGTTCTGCACGTTCCAACTCTAACGTTCGCGCTTTTTCTTTTTCTTCTTCACGCATTCTCTTTGCTTCAATCTGTTGCTGACGAACCTCTCTCTTCATCACTTTTTCTAGCTTTTTCAAATTCAATCATCTGCTCCAATCTTCTTCTTTCAGCATCTTCCCTATCTCTTTTCAACTGTTCTAACTGAATCTCAAACTGATTCTTTTGCAATTCAAGTTCTGCCTTACGCACTTGTTCTGCTTTATCTTCTCTCTCTCTTTGCAGACGCAATTCCTCTTGCCTTGCAAGTTCCGCTTTCTCTTCTTTCTCTCGCTGCAGGCGCAATTCTTTCTCTTCTTTCTCTCTCTGCAAACGTTCTGCTTTCTCTTCTTTCTCTCTCTGCAAACGTTCTGCTTTCTCTTCTTTCTCTCTCTGCAGACGTTCTGCTTTCTCTTCTTTCTCTCTCTGCAAGCGCAATTCGTCTTGTCTTACACGTTCTGCTTCTTGTCTCCGTTTCTCCTCCCTATCTTCTTTCATCATCATCCACTGCATCAACATCTCCATAGACATAGGCGCAGGAGGTTTTTCAATAGCCTTTTCTACGGCACCGCCAACGGCACCTTCTTCTTCGACTTCTTCTTTCACCCACACTTCAGCGAGTTCCTGTATCATGTCACCACGTGACATACCTTCTAATTGTTCTTCTTTAAAACCGGCTTTCAACAAACGCTGTTTTAGCCTTTCCGTAGACATCTTCTTAATATCTGCTTGTCTTTCAGCACTTAGTTTCTCCATCTTACTTGTTTACTTTGGTGATTTCTCTTTTCAAAGAAGTCACGGTTTTTCTTGTTGTGTGAATCGATAAACAAACGGGATTTCTTTTATATTTGTTCGTGGAAAACAACGAAATTTTTATACCGTTTTCTCGTGTTCCACCGTCGATGATATCGTAAATTCGTCACACAGCACACAACGCGTAGATTCTTTTAACACCGTTGTAAATTCTTCAATCACCGTCGTAGATTCTTCTATCCGCCGAAGGAAGTGATAACGTGAATTTTAATCCACTGAGTTTATATCCACCGTGAGTATTTATTCCACCGTGAGTTATTTATCCACCGTGAGTTCTTATCCACACCGACGCTGTTCCACCGTGAGTTTTTATCCACACCGACGCTGTTCCACCGTGAGTTTTTATCCACACCGACGCTGTTCCACCGTGAGTTTTTATCCACACCGACGCTGCCACCAATAATGTCAACCCAATCCTTCCGTTGACAATCCTTCTGATTAAATCCTTGTTCTCTTCGTACTTAACGCCTATTTAACGTTCACCTTTTGAACACTAATTCTACGTATAAGTATAACCTGAATTAATCAGCAACACAGTTTAATATCTTTTCAGTTTAATAAGAAACAAACAGACAGAACTCAATTCGATTACAACTCGACTAGTCAGCCACACTACTACAGCGAACACACTCGAATTCAAACTTCTCTAGTCAGCATAATTCTTCGCGCCTCTTGACACACCTGTCTTCTGTGCGCATAAACGAACTCTAATAATATACATATAGCGCGCCGCTGCCGATATCGGCCGGCCGCGCGTGTCACTAAGACTAAACGTTATACATCTATCATATATACATATACACGTGAAACTAAAGTAAGCGCACTAAATATATACGCCAATATCTCGCACTGCAAGACTGTACACAAAACTCAGTTCACAAATATGGTCAACACTGAGATAACAAGCAAAATCCTCATAAGATAAGTAAGTAAGTAAGTAAAGTTACTCACTTATTTTTCAGGATGATATTACCTACTTTGATGGGTACAACAGATTCCTGTTTGTCTGCTTCAGAGAAGCCGCCATGGAGTATTTATCGAACAAGAGAATCGGTTATTTCGTCATTCGAGGCAGTTCGTCGCACATTGGATGCTACGCTCTGTCTGTTCGGGTTCCCAAGTACAATAACCGATCCGGAATATCTCACTACCTCATCTTCAGAACCTCCAGAGGATCGTTTCAGATCAAGGCATGAAACCACGACCAATTAAACTGAATAATTTCAGTATATATTTGGCATAAACAACAGAAGCGATTATCAAAACTACGACAACGTATATGAATAATACTATTCTTTTGGGGCGTGAAGACGGTTGAATGGTAACACGCTGGCAGGAAGATCAGAAGGACGCGGGTTTGATACCGCTAGCCCCACAAGGTTTACTCAGCCTTCATTCCCAAGGTGACGATTGTAAAATGAGCAGTAGTACAAAAGGACGCCTTGCATGGCTGCTATAAGCCTACAGTTAAATTCGATTCCTTTGACTTAATAAACGAAGATTGTCATTATTACTTTTAGAATTAATGTATTTATTATCAGCACCACATTACAATTCAACTGTAATAATTAGTAATGCTCTCCTTACAAAATTCAAAGTGCACATTGAAGTCTTGCAAAACATTGAGAAACGTAAGTAGACTGGAAGAGGTATTGTTCCGAGACATTGCTAATTTAACTTCCTTAGAACGATCGATATGAAATGTTGTACGCCATCGTAGTCTTCCCTCTAGATTTTTAGACCCAGAGAGTCCTTTGGCCATTGCTTGAAAGTAAGCAGCGCCAGAAAAATATTAACAGATCGTGAACGCTCTACAACGGCTGCATTGCTGTAGAAACGTTTGACACGAATTCATATTCCATATCTTAGTGTTCATATTGGTCGACTATGTCGCCACGTCCGAGCGACCATTCCAATTCAAATCTTGTTATTTGCAACCGCAATCATAGATTTATATAGCGTCTCTTCCAAGACGCTATTAAAGCTGCTCCTGACACAAAGTGACAAAACAAGGATAAAAGAAAATCGGAACCTATGTGGCAGGGTTTTTGGCAACCTAGTTAAGAGGAGTTGGACAGCCCAGAGCGAAGCTTTTTGCTGCGTTGTGCTATTCTGGCTGGGTGAACAACCAGGTCACCATGTGCAGCAGAGCGAAGAAATCTACGGCCAGGAGCGGATTCGATCGAGTCGCACTACTGCCTAAGATAAAATGGAGCGTAGACAGCAAGACAGTTACAAATAAGCATTAAGATCTCAAACTGGATGCATTTTTACATCGGCAATCACTGCTTGTAAGGGTGAAATAAAAATTTATTTTTGAATTTCACGGTTTGGAAAAGGAATGGTCAGATCTTGATTCCATGGTGACTCATCACTCAGTCATGAATGAAATGCTGCCCTGCACCCTTCAGCTGTCATCTGACTCATCACCTGATTTTACTGGTGAAGATGAAGATGATGACGACGAAGAAAAGGAGAAGGTGGATGATGAACTATAGGACGATGACAACAAACAAACAGACTTCGCGATTTCCTCCAAAATATTAATGACCATTCACAGAAATTAGAAATTATTCTCTGTATTTATTATTTCAAATAATTACTTTCGTATTGTGTAGCAATTCAAGCAAAGCAAAAGTCGAAACTCATGTTTAGAAGCAAAATTGATAGTTTTCGTTTTTCTATTTCCTTACGAAAGCATGTCTGAACATAAGAACTATTTCGTCACAAACATCATTTTCAAAATCATCTAAGATGCACATGTTTAGATCGCTTAGGTTGCCATGCTAAACTCCTTTTTGATGTATTTAAAAGGCGCTATAAAAGTAGCCAGATACATATAATATATGTATCTGACTCTTATTTTTTTGTGCTTTTGTTTGTTAGTAAGCATATTATGCATACTAACAAACAAAAGCACAAAAAATAAGAGTCACCTAAAATAAGAGTCAGCTATAAGTCGCAAGGACTCAGGAGTCAACCTTGAAATATTGAATCGTGAATTGTTACACCTATCTGTAACATTTATCTTGCATGATTGATGACACTTCATTTGCTGGAGAAGTCTACTTTAACTTGGTAAGAACTGATATTCACTAATCAACACGCATTAATTTTCTTTAACATGTAAATATTAAGTAGGCAAATTCATTCTGATTAATTCAGCACAGTTGATTATTGAATCACAAGGACACTTTAAGTTAATCTCTGGCTAAAGTGTAACTGGTATAATATTTCAACAAACAGCCATTCCGAAAATAAAGTAGACTGCGCGAGGGTTTGATACATTACATGTCAATCAAGAAAAATCCTCTTCAGTTTTTGAAGAAGAAATATACTGACGACGAGTTCAAATGGAAGCTTCGGCTTTAAAAAGAGAGCCGCTTTAAATATTTCTGATACGGATCTATTACCGCACAGTAAAAAGCATCGAAGTTTTAAATATCTTGCCAGGAAATGTCGTCCGACAATATATTGAAAAATGAAACTGCTGTGCTCGAGAAGAATGTTGAAAGTTTTCTCACTGCGGGGCAGAGAATGTTCCCGAAATTCCCGCACACGAGCGTGAAATGTTTCTTTCTGGACAGTTGGTACTGCGAGTTCAGGAAAAGAAACATGACAGAGAACTTGCAGTCCAATTAAACAATGTGCATCTTCATCGAAATAACCGTTGAAAGGACGCAAAGCCAAGACATTTGGAAACGCAAGACAAACCCAAAAACTGTCGGGGAAAATCGGCAGCGGTGCTGATAACGTCTTCAGGTGATCCTCTAGATCTGGGTCTTCAAATATTTGATCACAAAGACTCAGAACATTGTCATACTTACAGCGCTTGAACATATATAGAGCTCGATAGCAACTAACCACTGTGTGGCATTTCACACCATAGGAATCGGTAATCTTTTGGTACAATGAGTCCATGCTTTCGAGAGAGCATTCCATTAGCAACCGAATGATGATATCTTCGTTCAGTGAAAAACCTGTCACACGATTAATTACTTCTTCTACTTGAACGTTTCGTCGATAAACGCACAACCTGGAACTACAACAATTGGCATTTGGCAGTTTTCTTTTAATTGTTTCAATAAATAGAAAGTCAAACAGAAAGACAGCCGGAATTTCACTCCAGTTCATCCGCAACTGTATCGACATCCCTTCAGAGGATTGGGTCATTATGTAGGCGGCAAAAACCTGTGGTGTGAGTCGCATATTGAGTCTGAATTGTCTGCAGTCATGTCGTAGTTTGCTGTTAATATCCTCGAAAAGCAGAGTAAATCCAATGCAATTGGAAACATCGTCGATAAATATCAAGCAGCCTGCGTTCAGAGATTCTTTTTGTCGATGAGGAATTTGATTTGTAGCAGTAGGCTGTGTATCTTGGAAAACTGTGAAACATAGGTCAATTGCGGCTTGAAATTGTGAAGTCGCAAAGCAAATCGCAGCCATATACACGACTGTTGCTCTTCTTATGATACTCGTTGATAGAACCGTGTAATAATACGATTTTCTTAGATATTCCATCGACAAACGCGACATTAGTTGAAATTCTGGACCACTTCCAGGTGTGTGTAACTTTCCCATGTGCTCTTGAGCTTTTAGGAAATAAACATGACTTTTGTGAAGCCTTTCTCGGTAAGTCTTAGGAAAGTTATGATATCTTCGCCAATCTGAAGAAGCGACAGTTCCCAAAGACACAACGCTTAAAATATCAGAAAGAAAATCATTGCAGTTCAATACTCGTTTGCAAGTTATTGCATTTGCTGTTAAGAGCATAAGTAACGCTGAGTCAAGGTAAATAAACGGTAATTCAGATCTTAGAAAGAAGTCTCTAGCATATATCAACACTTCTTTGCAAATGTGTGTTTATGCTTTGATTTCATTACGAATTACCGTTTGGCAAAAATCCCAAACTTTTCCCACATATGCACAAGAGATGGCATTGAAGCGTTCATCACAGAAATAAAGCTGCCTTTGTCGTTTCGTTCTTAGTAATTTTCTGTAAAGTCTGCTAATCCGGAATTCACCAACCTCGTGTGGTCCCCGCCCTTTAGTGAGTTTCTTATAGCACACCAATAAATAATTGTCTACGAACCATTGGCTCAACTTGGCACCGTCATAGAACATCTTTAACTTATACGCAGTCCACTTTGTCATTATTGGATCAATTTTTCCGCTCAATAAATTTGCTTCCGGAATGAAATAGTTTGGACAATCTCCTTTCCAAATCCATTGCGCCAACTTACGTAACAATTTACAACAGATTGAAATAACGGAAGAAGACTCCCACCATTCTGTTGATTCTTGCTCACACGTCCACAGCATCAACGTCTTCAGATGGTAGGTGCAGGGAACCTCTTTCTCCTTTGCACAGTCCGCTTGGATTAATTCATTCTTCGCAAAGAATCTGATCATGTGATAGACAAGCTGTTGAGTTGGAGTCCAACTTCTGAGTAGAATCACTTCAGCCAGAGAGAACGAAAATCTGAACTGAAATTCGTCATCTCGGCAATCTCGGTGTTGGGCAGGTACGATGTGACAACCATTCCGGACAACCTCCTGTATCTTTGCTTCTGTTGGCCATGCAGCGTTTCTTTTACGCGTTGGCCAATCTTTAGCTTCTTTAGGCCATTTTGGACAGCATACACAATACACGTCATCATAAACTCCATTTGAATAGGTGTGCTTTACGGCCGGCCCAATGATTTTTTTTGTTCTTCCTTTGTTCTCATCTATATCTGCTGTCATTTCTTTTGGAAAGAAATTTCCGGAGACATATTCTGCCTCTCTAGCTTTATGAAACTCATATTTCTTAACATTCCATTTGTATTCCATATTTCCAGCAAAACGAAGTTGAACAAAACCTGGATATTTTTGTAGGGCTCAATACGAAAGCAACTAATCTTTTCATCATAACCTCGGATGTCGTCCGGTAACAGTAGAATGCATCCGCTGTAAGCCAACATATAGGTCACACAACTGAGTGTGTCATTGTCGGCGACACAGGAAATTGCTGGTATTATGTAGAACTCATTCCTGCTGCCACAAAGAACAGAGGAAAAGGAATCTGTTGATAAGTCTTTATAGTTGCAAGATAATGGCTTTGGAAAGAATGAGCTTGCCATGAAATTTGACACAGCATCTTCCATTGCTTTCTGTCAGGTTTCTGAAATTCGATTAATCTTATGTCTTGTAATTGTAATTTAAAAGTGTATAACGCCACGTTAAGAGAAACACTAATCAGAAACAAACAAACAATGCACAGAGTCATTAAATTAGCTGCGTTGATAGCGTGGAGCGATGACAGATTACTGATCATATTTAAACGCCAATTTCTCTAGTATTTGAATGTAATGTAAGCGATTCAGCAGAAGAGACCAACTGCTAGCCATCACTCATACATGCGTACAAACTTGCATGTATAAATACTTACATGGATCCATACATGCGTACATGCATGCATAAGAGCATGCGGTCTTACAGAAATAGGTACCGGTACATTTGTACATTCGTGCTTGTGTACAATGATGCATTCATAATGTGGGACACGGTAATCGAATGCTTAGAGCTCAATGGCTCAACGCCATCGATTGATGCTTGGTCATTAGATATTGGCGCTTAGTAAATACGCAATAATAATTGCAATATATCATAGATTCAAGGAGGTTAGAAGTATAAAATGCTGACAATGATATGCGTACCCAACGTCGTGAATGTGATCCGTTCAACGCATGAGACACAAGAACTAGTTAAATTTTGCTACAGGCTTTAAAACTAGTGATTCAATTGCACGCTTGCAGCCCACGGGTAAAACCGCATATTTCTACTTCCTAAATGCCTTTTGTAACCATACATAATAAAGAGCATGTTTTAAAGAAAATGTATCACTGCATATGGCTCGCGCCGGAGCGCGAATTTATATTGGGTGTCTGCCACTGTCTGGGGCCAGTGGGACCCCGAGGCAAAGCTTCTGGTAAGAGATCAACTGAATTGCAAAACGCATAAGACATAGAACTTTGTCACTTTTTGTTCACAAATAAAAATCATAAATAATTATGAATTAGAATTCATTTCCTGCACAAACGGCCTTTTATTACTGCACTTTTCAAGTTATCCCTGCACGACACAAGAAGACCTAGATAGGCCAAGTCGTCTGCCGTCAGCTTGTGGATGACTCAAGGAACGGAATTTACGCAGTTGAAAAGACCAGCTTATTGTTGTCGATTGTAAACGGCTAGCTAGTTGTCTAGCTGACAATGACTACCGTTCATTCTGCGTATCGGGCTTATTCTTCAGTTCTGCTCTGGCTTTTGTGTGCTTGACGATGTTATCTGTGCGTGCAATCTTGGCCAACGTAATTATGTAGACAGAAGAATGGGCTTTTCCTCTAGTCGAGTGTGAGAGTGGAAACGTTCACCACGGATTTGCAATTCTTACTTTTAAGACTGGTCGTTGAATTATTACTAGGGTTTCACGCTGTTGTCTTTACATATTTGCACATTTAAAAGTTAAATGATTAGTTTCATAAGAATTGTTCCGCTTGAAACTTCAGCTAGCCTGCATCTTAAACTCTATCTCTTTAAATCGCAGTTGAAAATCTCTTGAAATTTTAGTTGAATATCTCTAGAAATCGCATTTCGATATAATTTCTTCAACAAACCAAAGACGTAAAAACCAGTATATGGCCTACGTAAGATATTATCTCTACACGACTACAGGCAGATGTCTCGTCACGAACTCGTACGTCAGCGGACAAGATCAGAATGTCTTCAAAACAACCAACTATAAAGTATATCAGTCATAATTTCGCTAGGCATTTCGGGACTCGTGGTGAACTAGGCTCCACTGCAACAGATGTCAAGATGATTGATGTCCACAAATCGCTTGTATGCTTCAGCTTTTACTTGGTGGGGTCAACAGTGTTCTTAGTATTCATCCTTTGTTGTGTTGAATATTCCCAAAGTCTAAGCAAGCATTAAGACAAGCAGTTCTACAAGAATAATTGTCTCTTTTAAAACTTTGAAGTCACGAAACTGAACATACGAAGGTTACATTTGTTTTCTATTAGCTTCGAGTAATGGACCCACCTGAAGTCAGCACCGGGTGACAGAGGTCTCTGTATGGTTAAAGATAAAATCCAATTGCTGTGAATGGCAACAGATGGTACTAAAGAATTTGCCTATGTTCGCATTTATCCATTTTGATAAAGTCCTTCGATAAAAACGCGATCCTGTGTCGCGATCGAAGGTCGCCCTGTCGTGTGTTTGCCGTGTGTTGATGTCGACCCTCGACTGCTTGTTCTTTTACTTGCACTTTTATTTAACGTGCCTAACTTTTCTATAGAAGATTCACGACGAACTTTGTTTAATTAATAAATGAATTTAATTAAAGAAACAAATATATATATAATAACTCTACGGGAGCTTCCACGTAGTATTAAAGCGTTTAGATATTAAATCGGACTATCTCAATGTTGCTTCATACAGCCTAACTACAGATCGTTCTTTCGCGTCAGTCTCTGAATCTGACGGACTAATACTCTGCCGCCGCCGCTGATCGTTCCTCCCGATGTTGATCGCTCGACCGATGTTCACACGTCGCGCTCGTCAGTAGTACAAGTCCCGTATTCTCCTTTTCCCTCTGTTAAGTAGGAACTTCAACGTGCATCGGTCAGCCCCCTCCCCACGTCAAGCTATCGTCAATTAGTGTCAGATTGCTCCTCGATACGCGGGTCGTCGCTCGCCTGCAGCGCGGGCGGTGTCTGGTTACACCATAGCCGCGAGGTGTCCTATTACACCTTGGCTGTGTGGTGTCCGATTACACCTCGGCCTCGCTGCCTTCATTGTTGACCAAGTGGAGACTGGCTTTCGTCCGTCATCATTCCATCTCGACCGCCAACGACGCCTCCATCGTGATGATGATGACATCTCGTCGTTGTCGTCGATCTCCTCACGCGACATCCTGTGGTTTAAGGTTCCAGTTGAATCTAATCTAATAGCTTCTATAACGCCGTTATCATGACATAATTCTAAACTGAATTCTTTGCTCTCTTGGCATCTTTCTACCTGCCGAAGCGGAAACTGTTCGAATTAACTAATTTAAACACTAGATTAAGACTTGGTGTAATAAATGTAAATGCTACTACTCGTCTGAAACAATGAAAAAGCAGGAGTATATATATATATATATATATATATATATATATATATATATATATATATATATAATAGAGACAGACAGACACACAGAAACACAGACAGAGACAGAGAAACAAAGAGACAGAGAGACAGAGGAGAGACAGAGACAGAGAGAGCCTACTGAAGACAAGTTGCTCCTCTTTAACTGCCCGAATTGTGTAGGCTTCACGATGCGTTACACCTAAATCTAATACAAACAGGACTACGACAGTCCACTCATTCCTCACGACGAGGTCAACTGACGAGGTTAGAGAATTCATTCATGAACCCAGTTTTCATTCGAGTGGTATTTGTAGCCTAAGTTATAGATTCACAGCAGCGCCAGAAAAATAAAAAACCGCTGGTGCCCCAAAAAACAAGCGAGTCAACAATCTAGATAAGCAAGTGAAGAATGTTTTTCTCCGCCGCCTTTTGGGTCCCTGAAACATTTGTTTGCACGTAATTCGTGTTACTCGCAACGCATTGAATCCTGCGACCAGGTTCATTTTAAGGTCGTCGTACGGGGACGCATGGGGACGCGTTGATGCGTTCGGTGCCTTGTAACCGGAGGGTCGCAGGTTCGAATCTACCTCAAGCCACTGCGTAGCAACGCAGCGTTATCGATGTTCTGTCGTATGGTCGTGTGCAATTCTGAACTTTGTAAGGAGGGCAATATCAAAATACAGTTGTACTGTATAGTATTGTATTGTAGGCCCTATAGGCACTCTTGCATTCTTAGACCCCAACTCCATGGCCAACTCTGAACTAAAGCTAAACGCATTCACAATAACTTAACTTAATCTGTTTCAGTACAAAAGTTAGTAATTTAGAATTTGCAGTTATTTGCAAGTTATCTTTTTCCATTTTCCCGGTCAATCATTCAATAAGTTTATCTCATTTTCAGACTTTCGTAGGCTCCTGAAAGTTTCGTAGGCCCTGAGCAGAGTGTCTACTGTGGCGACAAGTATGTTCTATTGAAGGGCAATCTTTAACTGTAGAAAGGGCCTACACAAAATTTCACCAGACAAAGCACCAAATACAAGTTTTCCACAAAGACCCAAGAGAATGCGTTTCTCGATGCGCTTGAAATCAAGGGTAAATCAAGATATTCTCGTTAGCTGACCGTAACGTGAATAATTTTGGAGCAAGTCAGAGCAAGTACAACTTGCTATGACATAACATCGTTTAACAGTAACAAACCAAGCAAGTGTAGGCTATACGCTGTTTGTGGGAAGATTAGGTGGAGAGGTAGAGGACAGAAATATGTAAGGAGTACGAATAGGATGATTATTATGGAGATAGCAAGCATCATCTTTAAAAAATAAGTAAGAAAGTAAGTAAGATTACTTATTTCAAGATGCCACTTACTACTGACGTTGATGCATACGACAGATTCCTTTTTTCTATTTCAGAGAAGCCGCCGTGGAGTATTTATCGAACAAGAGAATCGGTTGTTTCGTCATTCGAATCAGTTCGTCGCACATTGGATGCTACGCTTTGTCTGTTCGGGTTCCCAAGTACAATAACCGATCCGGAATATCTCACTAGCTCATCTTCAGAACCTCCAGAGGATCGTTTCAGATCAAGGCATGAAACCACGACCAACTAAAGCCAATGATTCAGTATATTCGCATAAACAACAGAAGCGATTATCAAAACTACGACAATGCATATCAATAATATCATTCTTGGTAGAATTAATATATTTTTTGCCAACATCACAATGCGATTCAATTGTAATAATTAATAATGCTCTTCTTACAAAGTGAAAACTGTACGTTGAAGCCTTGAAAAACATTGAAAAGAGTAAAAATAGTCACGAAGAGGTATTATTCCGAGGCATTGCTAATTTAGCTTCATTAGGACGATGGTTGTGAAATGTTTTATAGTAATCTTCCCTATAGGTCTACAGGCTTAGTGAGTCTTATGGCCATCGCTTGTGAGTAAGCAGCGCCAGAAGAGTATTAACAGACCGTGAACGATGTACAACGGTTGTCTAGATCAGTATAATTCCAGAGACACAAAGGCGGATTCTTTCCTGTAGAAACTCTTGATACGACGTCATATTCTACACCGTGTCTCAAAAAAACTGTGTAAAATTGTTTCTGTTAGAACTTCGTCAAATTTCCACCAATTTTAATAATTTTTGATAGGTAGATGGCAAAATAGCTGAAATTTTATGCTATGCATAAATTTTCCACCTCACCTGACTCATGTCACCGCACTACCTTGTTAAACACAGATGTACCCATTTCAGTCGATCGTTGATGCTGCTATCGGCCAGTGGCGTCGCCGTCTAAGCGCTTGTGTCCGTATAAGCGGGGTACATTTCGAGCACCAATTCTAAAACTTTTAAGCAGATCTGTCACAACAATTAAAACCTCTGCTAAGTAGACCATATTTTACTTTACTGCATGGTAATTAAGTCGTCAGATAGTTTGTTGCATGTAATAAAATTTAAGCGTTATATAAGAAATTGGTAATCTCTGGCTAAGTGTAACTGATAAAATTTCGCTAGAGAGCAGTGAATGAACCATTTAACCATTCTACAAAATAGAAGACTGCACGAAACTTTAAGGCATTACAATGTCAATCAAGAAACTTCCTCTGCAGTTTTTGACGAAGAAATTGATAGATGACGTGTTCAAATGGAAACCGAGACGTTAATAAGCTAAAAACTTCAAATATTTCTGATACGGATCTCCTATCGCACAGCAAGAAGCATCGAAGTTTTAAATATCTTGCCAAGAACTGTCGTCCCAGTAAATGTTTAAACACAAAATTCTTGTTCTCAAGAAGAAGGTTAAAAGCCATTTCATTGCGGGGCCGAGAATGTTCATGTAGAAGAGTGTCGAATCTCTCTTGCCGGAAAGCTGGACCTGAGTGTTCAGGGAAGAAACGTGGCAGAGTGCTTGGAGTCCAATTAAACAATGCAAATCTTCGTCGAAATAAGCGTTAAACGGTCTAAAAGCCAAGACATTTGGAAACACAAGACAATCCAGATTATGTTTGGGGTAAATCGTCTGCGGCCCTGAAAGCTGAATAAGAAAATTCTCCAGTTTTGAATCTTCTAATATTTGATCACAAAGTCTCAGAACATTGTTATACTGAAAGTATTTGAACATATAGAGAGCTCGATAGCAGCTGACCACTGTGCAGCATTGCACACCATAGTGTTCGAAAATCTTCTGATACAACGCGTCCATGCTTTCGAGAGAGCATTCCATTAGCAGCCGAATGACGATATCTTCGTTCAGAGAAAAACCTGTTACGCGATTAAGCACTTCTTCTACTTGATCGTTTCGACGATAAACGCACGACCTGGAACTACAACAAGCGGCATTTGATAATTTTCTTTTCACTGTTTGAACAAATAGAAAGTCAACCAGAAAAATAGTCGGAATATCACTCCAGTTAATCCGCAACTGTTTCAAGATCCTCTCCGCGGATTGGATCATTATGTACTTGGCAAACACCAGTGGCGTGAGTCGCATATTGAGTGTGAATCGTCTGTAGTCATGCCCTAGAATGTTGCTATTAATATGCTGGAAAAGCAGAGTAAATCCAATACTATTCGACACGTCGTCGATAAATATCAAGCAGCCTGCGTTCAGTGGTTCTTCTTGAATCTGAGGCATTTGACTTGTAGCAACAGGTTGTGTATTCTGGAAAATCGTGGAACACAGGTCCATAGCCGCTTCAAATTGTGAAGTCGCAAAGCAAATCGCAGCCATATACGCGACTGTTGCTCTTCTGATGGCATTGGTTGATAAATCCTTGTTATTATACGATTTTTCTTAGATATTCCATCGACAAGCGGGACATTAGTTGAAATTCAGGATTGCTTCCTGGTCTGCCTAACTTTCCCATGTGCTCTTGAGCTATCAGGAAACAACAGTGACTTTTGTGAAGCCGTTCTCGGTAAGTCTCAGGAAAATTGTGATATCTTCGCCAATCTGAAGAAGCGGCAGTTCCCATCGACACGACACTTAAAACATCAGATACGAAATCATTGCAGTTCAACACTCGTTTGCAAGTTAATGCATTTGCTGTAAAGAGCATGAGTAACGCTGAGTCCAGGTAAATAAACGGTGTTTCAGATCTTAGAAAGAAGCTTTCAGCACAGATTGACTTCTCTTTCTGGCTATGTGCGTATACTTTGATTTCATTACGAATAAATATTTCGCTAAACCTCCAAAAACAGTACATGTATCCACAAAAGGTGGAACCGAAGCGCTCATTAACTAACTGAAGCTGCCTTTGTCTTTTGTTTCTTAGAAATATTGTGTAAAGATTGCTAATCCAAAATTCACCAACATCACTTGGTAGCCGCTCCTGTATTACATTCTGAAACTCCACCAACTGATAATTGCATACGAACCATTTCCTAAAAGCAGCAGCGTTGCAGACCAACTTTAACTTATCTGTAATACACTTTGCAAGTATTGGATCAATTTTCCCACTCAATAAATTTGCTTCCGGAATGAAATAGTTTGAACAATGTCTTTCCTTAATCCATTCAGACAATATACGCAACAATTTACAGCAGATCGCAACAACCGAAGACTTCCACCATTCTGCTGATTCTTGTTCGCATGTCCACAACATCAACGTCTTCAGATGGTAAGTGCAGAGAACCTCTTTCTCCTTCGGACAGTCCGCTTGGATTAATTCTCTCTTTGCAAAGAATCTGATCATATGATAGACAACCTGTTGAATCGGAGTCCAACTCCGGAGTAGAATCACTTCCGCCCGAGAAAACGAAAATCTGAACTGGAATTCGTCTGCTCGGCAATCTCGATGTTGGGCGCATACGATATGACAACTATTCCGTACAACCTCCAGTATGAGGGTTCCCGGTGGCCATTCACCGATTCTTTTACGAGTTGGCCACTCTTTCGCTTCTTGGGGCCACTTTGGACAACATATGCAATACACGTCGTCAAAGATACCATCGAATGTGGTTTTCTTTAAGGCCGGCCCTTTAATTTTTGCACTTATTCGTCCACTGTAGTCGTCTATTTTCTTTGTCAATTCTTGTCGAAAGTAATTTTTTCCAGAGATATATGTTAGTTCTTTCGCTTTAGAAAACTGGTAATTCTTAACATCCCAATTGTATATCATATCCCCAGAAAAACAAAGTCGAACAAAACCTGGATATTTTTCATATGGCTCAATATGAAAGCAAGTAATCTTTTCGTCAAGACATTCAACGTAACCTGGCAACAGTGGAATGTATCCGTTAAAAGCCAACATATGAGGCATACAAATGAGTGTGTCATGATCGTTTACACAGGGAAGTGGTGGTACTATGTAGAACTCACTGCCGCTGCCACAATGAACAGAAGAAAATAAACCTCTTGATGAATGACTGGATTTGTAAGCACGTGGCTCTAGCAAGAATGAGTTTGCCATGAAATTTGACACTGAATCTTCCATTGATTTCTGTTAAGTCTCTGAAATTCAATTAAACTGGACCTGTATTGAACTTTGCAAGTCAAGTGCATCAGAAATTGAGTTAACAACAGGATTTCTTTCCAAAGTTTATAAAACAAAGAACATTTTTTCAGTTTGCAAGGTTCTCCATAATAGTTCTGATTCTACTTTTGATATTGCTGTCTACTTTATTGGCCCGATTTCTGAAAAATGTCACATTACTGGATCCATGAGCATTATCACGTGGACTCTACCAAAAACTATTACTATACGACCAAACCAATGTCCACAAACAGTTTGGTGCTTTTGTCTACCTGTCCCCTTGATCTTGCTAAAGGTCCTCACTGTGTTGTGTAATTAAAGTTCAAAACTCTACAACACCACTTCGAGACAAAAACGAATCAGAGGCGCTCGTTGATGTTAAACGTAACAGAGATGTCAGATGTTAAAAAAACAATGCACATAAGACTAGAAGTCACCCTTGGCTGGTCCACGCACAAACGTGGATCCCAACCCACAGTTTCAGTCCACCTTTAACAGATAGCATTATGTTCAGAGTCATTAGTATAGCTGCCTTGAAAGTGTGGAGCGATGACAGATAACTGATTACATTTAAACTTCTCTTTATCCCAGGGGTGGGCAAACTTTTTGCACATGGGGCCACATTAAACGCCAAAAAAATTCGGAGGGCCGGATAACAAATTTTAACTTTAATTTAATAACGACTAACATGAAAAGTTTACTCATTCATAACATATTAAACACACTTTGGTTATTGGCAATGAGATGTATGCGACTGTGAAGATGCATGCATTTAACAGGTTTCTCATAATCCGGAGTGATTGAGCTGGTTGCATTCACAGTTTGAGTTCAAGTTTAGATCACTTAACTGAGACTTGTACTTAGATTTGTTTATCTCATAGTTAAAAATCTTTGTTTACAGATGTAAGTCGATGCGAATAACAAAAACAATTTTAAAGCAAACATTTGTAGATTGAGAAATTTTTCCAAGCGGAGAAAAGAATGTTATCAGGTCTGATCCTTTGTCCTGTTCGTTGAGAACAATGTCACGTTGGGGGTCGGCTAACTCGATTTACTATCATAAGGGCGACTTCGAAAGGGCGACCATCAAAAGGGCGCGTTCAAAAAGGCGCCGCTCATAAAGGCGCGTGTTTAAAAGGGCGCCGATCAAAAGAGCGAGCTATTAAAAGGGCGACAATCGAAAGGGCGACAAAGTTCGAAGTTGGAAGAAGGATATAATAATTGTAAACATAAAATCGAGAACCAACTAAAAGTTCGCTCGCGTGGAAGGAAAATCTACAGGGAAGTTGCCAAACGGATCAAGACCATAGTTGAAGATTATGGCAACAGAACAAACATGGAGTATCTAAGAGGGATCGCTCATAACCTCAACCTCAACATTTGAAAAACAGACGTTGTTTCTAAAGACAGTAGTACTAACTATGGAAATATCACTAAATAACGTTGGTCTAACATTTGAAAAACAGACGTTATCTCTAAAGACAGTAGTAATAACTATGGAAATATCAATAACATTGGTCTAACATTTGAAAAACAGACGTTGTTATTGTTATTATTATCTTTAAAGACAGTAGTAATAACTATGGAAATATCAATAAAAATTCGTCAAACTAACATTTGAAGAACAGAACTTAAACCTATTATTCGCCCTTTCGATTGTCGCCCTTTTAATAGCTCGCTCTTTTGATCGGCGCCCTTTTAAACACGCGCCCTTATGAGCGGCGCCTTTTTGAACGCGCCCTTTTGATGGTCGCCCTTTCGAAGTCGCCCTTTTGATAGGATACCGGCTAACTCTGCAGCTGAAGTTCCATATATGAGCTAATTGTCACTGTGAAATGTGAACGGTAGCCTATATTAGGCCTAAGCAAATCAAATTCAGTCTCAGTTGATTTAAAATCCACAAATCGTCTGGAGAACCCTTCTGTCAAACTTGACAGCTGAAGGCTATATTTTTCCTCAGACTCTACCGTGACAGTTTGCAACCGGAGGGTAGTAAAGTGCCCGTAGTTCTGTTCTTTCATCTGCTTCGAAAGCAACATTAGCTTTACTTGAACCGAGTTGGCCTACAGATCATGTGCAAAAACCTCTACGAGGAAGTGGGGCAGATCGGCAGATTTAATGCATAGAGTTACTTTTAAAGAGGAGACCGGAATAGTAAGTAAGAGAGCAGCGTCACGTGAGTAAAACAAAGAAAACTTCTCGCGGTATGAATTTTTTTAAATTCTGAAGAATTGTGGGGGGCCGGATAAAAAGTGTTGGCGGGCCGGATCCGGCCCGCGGGCCGTAGTTTGCCCACCTCTGCTTTATCCAGTATGTGAGTGTAATACAAGTGATAGTGCAGTACAGATCAACTGCTAGCCATCACTCATACATGCGTACAAAGTACAAACATATATATACATGCCTACAAACAAGCATACATACGCGCATGCATGTACATGTGCTTGCGGACATACAGAAATGAGTGCATGTGTACATACTACATTCGTGCAATGGTGATTGCAAAAATAGATGTAGGACACGGTAGCCAATTGGGTAAAACTTTCGCTCTGTAACGCGGACTTTGCTGAGTCTCCTCCTCTGTGACGGTTACTGTGTAGGGACCTTGAGCAATTCCTTCACTTGCATCATCGATTGACGCTTGGTCATTAGACAGTAGCAACTAATAGATACGTAATAATAATAGTAATATATCATACATCAAAGGAGGGAAGAACAAGAAACGTTTGCAAATGATATGCGTACCCTACGTCGAGAAGGTAATCGTTGCAGCGAATGACTTACTGTTAGAGACTAGAGCTAGTCAAACCGCTATAGGCTTTAAAACTAATGGTTTATTATTACATTTGAAACCCCCGGTTAAACCGCATATTTATACTTCCTCAATGACTTTTATAGCTATACACATAAAAGGGATAGGCTAGGTTTTTTCGCGTCAGCTTGTGTATGAGCCAAGGAAAGAAATTTACGCAGATGAAAACACCTGCTCAGTGTTGTCGATGTTAAACGGCTAGCTAGTAGTTTAGGTGACAATGACTGCCGTTCGTTTTACGTATTGGGTGTATGCTTCGGTTCTGCTCTGGCTCTTGTGTGTTTGACAATGTGTTCCTTGTGCGTCATGTTGGCCTGCGTGACTGTAGAAAGAAGAATGAGCTTTCTCCAGTCGAGTGTGGGATCTAGGGACCATGTATGACGTCTACATGGGCAATTTCGTCTGGTTAGAGGAAAAGCGACGCGGGTCTTTCCAGTGACCTCAACAGGGGTATTTTCGTCTCGCTCAACACAGGTGTTTCTTTCCTTTAGAGAGAAAATAAGGATAAAACCAAATCGTCTTGAAGCTCTTGTGAAATGGAGGTAAAGAAAAAACCTAGGAGCTTATGTCGATGGGTGCCTGGCAACCTAGTTCAGAAAGTTGGACAGCCCAGAGCTGCGCTGTGCAACTCTGGCTGGGGAAACAACCAGGCAACCTTGTGCAACAGAGCGAAAGAAATCTACGGCCAAAGGGATGAGACCGAATCGCAATACTCCAATGATGGAGCATAGCCTGTGATACAGTTACATAAAGGCATTAAGATCTTACACCTGAATGCTTGTAAGGGTGTTATCGAGAGTTCTTTTTGGAATTTGAGGGTTTGGAAAAGGAATGGTCAAGTCTTGATTCCATGGTGACTCATCACTCAGTCATGAAGGAAATGCTGCCATGCACCCTTCAGCTGTCATCTGACTCATCACCTGATTTTACTGATAAAGATGAAGATGATGAAGTCGAAGCGAAGGAGGAGGATGAGGAGGATCTATCGGACGATGATAACAATGAAACCAACTTCGCGATGTCCTTCAAAATATTAAAGACCATGCACAGAAATTAGAAATTATTCTCCGTATTTATTATCTCAAATAATTTCTTTAGTGGGCCTATTAAGCAATTCAAGCAAAGCAATAGTCGAGACTTATGTTTAGATGCAATGTTAATAGTTTTCTTTTTTTCTTATGTAAGTGTGTTTGAATATAAGTGCTATATCGTCGCAGCAATAATTTCGAAATCATCTTAAGATGCAGATGTTTAGATCTGATAGATTGCCATATTAACCTTCCTTGTGATATTCTTAAAAAAACGCTATACGCTATACGTGTAGCCAGATAAACACATTATTAACCTTCTGTAATATTCATGTTGTACGATGTAAAACACTTCATTTGTGTGTATGTGTGTATATTCGTTTAATTCATGAAATCATGCTTTGCTGGCAATAACGCAGCAAATTACAGTTTGGAGCAGGGAAGATTCTAAGTGTGTCCGAAAAGGTAGCTTGAATATAGCTCCGAATCTTCCTATTTCTGTTACAAAGATGTCTGATCTGGAACTGGCGGCCATTAGCGGCGCTCCCGACGATCGTACGATTGCTGGAGAATTCTACTTTGACCTGTTAAGTATTGATATTCAAAAATCTACTCGCATATTCTTTAACATGTAGTAACTGAGTAACAAGTATTTTATTCTCGTTAATTCAGCCCAGCAGATTATTGAAGTACCTGGCCATTTTAAGATAATCTCTGACTAAAGTGTAACTGGTAAAATATTGCAAATAAGCAGTATATATTGTAACGAAGAAATGAACGAACCAGTCTTTCCGAAAATACAGTAGACTGAGCGAGGGTGTAAAACATTACATTTGAATCAATGAAATTCTTCGTCAGTTTTTGAAGAAGAAATTGACGGATGACGTGTTCAAATGGAAGATGCGGCTTTAATTCGCCAAACGCTTCAAATATTTCTGATAGGGATCTCTTATCGGACAGTAAAACGTATCGAAGTTTTAAATATCTTGCCAGGAAATGTCGTCCGAGGAAACATTTCAATATAAATCTGCTGCTTTCGAGAAGAAAGTTGAAAGCTATATCATTGCGGGGCCGAGAATGTTCCCGCAGACGAGCGTCGAATGAGACAACGCAGTTTTACAGAAATTGTCACTTATGTAACTTTGATATCACAAACTGAACACACAAATACTATGTTTTGCTTCTATTAGCTTCGAGTAATGGACCCATCTCAATTCTGTACCGGATGACACAAGTCACTGGAAGCTTAGATATAAAATCCGATTGCAGTGAATGGCAACAAATGGTACCAAGGAAATTGTCGATGTTTGCATCTAACCATTTTGAAAAAATTATGTCCTTCGATCAAACCGCGATGCTGTGGTTTTATGATCGAGTCGAATCTAATAGCTTCTATAACGCCGTTTCCATGATACATGAAGCATCGACTGATGGTGGCTTCGAGTGGAATCTCAGTGAGACAATGTATGTGTAGTTGTCTGCGTTGGTCGCCGGAGATTCGGGGTTGCCGACCAACGAAAGAAGATGAAGACTCGGATGTTGACGAGTAGTTTAATCAGCTGCACGACCTTCAACCAGCGACTCCGACAGACTGAGCGACAGTCTTAACATTGCTCTTAAATGCCCTTCCGGTCGCCGTCGCTTTCTCTTCATAGCTTGTACGTGCACGAATATGAGCAACTTAATATATGTGGCTTGACCCCAGGTGCCATTTCCCTATCTAGTCTAAGCACTAGTGCATTCCAGCCATGCCTACGCATATCACAGCTCTCTCCCTCTGTCATTCCTCTCTGCCTGTCTGTCTGTTTGTCTGTCTATCTGACTGTCCGTCTCTCTGTCTCTATCTCTCAAATGCCTGTGTGTGTCCTATGCATCACTACATATGCATAGTCTATTAGAGAAGTTAGGTCGAAATCCCTTCAGTCAGAAGTCAAGCTACAGTATGTAAAGCAACTGAAACCTGATGAGTTCTGAGTGTAGTCATGCCATTAAATAAGTGACAGACGCACACACACTTGACAGTGAATTCTGATCACAACGAAGCTTCTGTGCTGCACTGTGCTATTCTGGCTGGGGGGAACAGACAATTCAAACTGAGCAGCAGAGCGAAAGAAATCTACGACCAGGATTGGATGGGCCCAGACTCACTTCCCCTAAACATAAGATGGAGCACAGCCCGCCAGATAGTTAGGCTTAAACATAAGCGTTCACATCTTAAACTGAATGGATTTGTGCATCGGCAAACAGTGCTTGTAAGGGAGATATCGAAATTTATTTGTGAATTTCAGGGTTTGGAAAAGGAATGGTCAAGTCTTGATTCCATGGTGACTCATCACTCAGTCAGGAAGGAAATGCTGCCCTGCATCCTTCAGCTGTCATCTGACTCATCACCTGATTTTACTGATAAAGACGAAGATGATGATAACGAAGAGAAGGAGAAGGAGGAGGAACTTTCAGATGATGATAACAATCAAACTGACTTTGCGATGTCCTTCAAAATATTAATGACCACGCACAGAAATTTGAAATTATTCTCTGTGTTTGCCATGTTAAACGCCCCTGTGATGTTTTCTATAAAGACGCTAAACAAAAAGCCAGATACATGCTTACTAAAAAAAACTAAGGCATACAAACGGTATGACTAAGCTATGACTCGCAAGGAGCCAACCTAGAAAATATATTGAATCATGAATTGTTACTCCTTTCTATAACATTCAGATTGACAACACTTCATTTGCTGGAGAATTCAACTTTGACTTGTTAAGAACTGGTATTCAATAATCAACACGCATATTCTTTAACATGTAAACATCAAGCAATTTATTCTCATTAATTCAGAACAGCTGATTATTGAAGCACTTCAATTAAATATTTAAGATAATCTCTGGCTAAAGTAGGCCTATAGCTAGTAAATATTGAAACAAAACAGTGAACGAGCAAGTCATTCCGAAAACACAGTAGACTGCGCAAGGGTATAAAACATAACATGTCAATCAAGGAAATCCCTACTCAGTTTTTGAAGAAGAAATTGACGGATGACGTGTTCAATGGGAAGCTGCGGCTTCAATGAGCCAAACGCTTCAAATATTTCTGATACGGATCTGTTACCGCACAGTAAAAAGCATCGAAGTTTTAAATATCTTGCCAGGAAATGTCTTCCGAGAAAATATTGAAATACGAAACTGCTGTGCTCGAGAAGAACGTTGAAAACCATTTCATTGCGAAGCAGAGAATGTTCCCGCACACGATCGTCGAATTGATTTTTCTTGACAGTTGGAGCTGCGCGTTCAGGAAAAGAAACGTGACAGAGAGCTTGGAGTCCAATTAAACAAAGCAAATCTTCGTCGAAAAAAGCGTTGAAGGGTCGTAAAGCTAAGATATTTGGAAACGCAAGACAGAACAAAAAATTGTTGGGGAAAATCGTCTGTGGTGCCGATAAAGTCTTTAGATTATCCTCTACGTCTGAATCGTCTAATATTTGATCACAAAGACTCAGAACATTGTCATACTGAAAACACTTGAACATCTACAGAGCTCGATAGCAGCTAACAACCGTGTAGCATTGCACACCATAGTGATCTGAAATGTTCTCATACAACGAGTCCATGCTTTCGAGAGAGCATTCCATTAGCAACCGAATACTGATATCGTCGTTCAGAGAAAAACCTGTCACACGATTAATCACTTCTTCTACTTTATCCGTTCGTCGATAAACGCACAACCTGGAACAACAACAAGCGACATTTGGCAATTTTCTATTCACTGTTTCAAGAAATAGAAAGTCAACCAGAAATATAGGCTGAATTTTGCTCCAATCAATCCCAAACTCTTTCGACATCCTTTCAGAGGATTGAATCATTATGTATTTCGCAAAAACTTGGGGTGAGAGTCGCAGATTGAATGTGACTTGTCTGTCGTCATGCCGTAGTTTGTTGTTAATATCCTCGAAAAGCAGAGTAAATCCAATACAATTAGACACATCGTCGATAAATATCAAGCAACCTGCGTTCAAAGGCTCTTCTTGTCGTCGAGGCATCTGTCTTGTAACAGGCTCTGTATTCCGGAAAATCGTATAACATAAGTCAATGGCGACCTGATATTGCGAAGTCGCAAAGCAAATCGCAGCCATATACACGACACTTGCGCTTCTGAGGGCACTGGTTGCTAAATCGTTATTATTGTACGACTTTCTGAGATATTGCATGGACAAGCGGGACAGTAGTTGAAATTCCGGACCACTTCCAGGTCTCCGTAATTTTCCCATGTGCTCTTGAGCTATCAGGAAAGAAACGTGGCTTATGTGAAGCCGTTCTCGGTAATTCTTAGGAAAGTTGTGATATCTTCGCCAATCTTCTGAAGCGGCTGTTCCCAAAGACACAACGCTTAAAACATCAGATACGAAATCATTGCTGTTGAACACTCGTTTGCAAGTTAATGCATTTGCTGCAAGGAGCATATGTAACGCCGAATCAAGGTAAATAAACGGTATTTCAGATCTTATAAAGAAGTTCTTAATAGAGACCGACTTCTCTTTGTTAATCTTTACACATGCTTTAATTTCATTGCGAATTGCTACATGTATTTCGCTAAACCTCCAAAAACCGTTGATATATCCAAAACAGATATGAGTGAAGCGACCGTCGAAAAAACAAAGCTGGCGTTGTCTTTTCTTTCTCAGAGTTGCTCTATAAAGTCTGCTAATCCGGAATTCTCCAACCTCATGAGGTGCCCGCCCTTCAGTGACAGTCTTAAAGTTCACTAGTAGATAATTGCTTACGAACCATTTGCACAAATTAACAGCGTCGTAGACTAACTCTAACTTATCTGTTATGCACTTTGTAAATATTGGATCAATTTTCCCGCTCAGTAAATTTGCTTCGGGAATGAAGTAGTTTGAACAATGTCTTTTCTCAATCCATTGCGAAAGTGTGCGTAGCAATTTACAACAGATCTCAATAACGGAAGACTTCCACCATTGTGCTGACTCTTGTTCACAAGTCCAGAGCATCAACGTCTTCAGATGGTAAGTAGAGAGGACTTCTTTCTCCTTCGGACAGTCCGCCTGGATTAATTCTCTTTTCGCAAAGTATCTAAGCATGTGATAGACAACCTGTTGAATTAGAGTCCAACTTCTGAGTAGAATCACCTCAGCCAGAGAAAACGAAAATCTGAACTGGAATTCGTCATCTCGGCAATCTCGATGTTGGGCACAAACGATGTGACAACCATTCCGGACAACCTCCAATATATTTGCTTCTGTTGGCCATACAACGTTTCTTTTGCGAGTGGGCCAATTTTTAGCTTCATGAGGCCACTTTGGACAGCATATACAATTTACGCAATCATAGACACCATTTGTAAATGTTTGCTTTATAGCCGGCCCATTGATTTTTAAATCTAATCGTCCTTTGTAGGCCCTACTGATCCATTTCCTTTTTTAAAAATTGTAGAAAGATATTTTGGGTGACATATTTTATTTCTTTCGCTTTAGAGAACTCGTATTTATCAACATCCCATTTGTATATCATATCCCCAGCAAAACGAAGTTTAACAAAACCTGGATATTTCTTGTTGGGCTGAATACGATAGCAACTAATCTTTTCTTTAAAACCTCGGATGTCGTCTGGGAACACTAGAATGCATCCGCTAAAAGCCAGCGCAGAAGGCAAACAAACGAGTGTGTCATGGTCGTTTACACAGGGAATTGGTGGTTCTATGTAGAACTCATTCTTGCTGCCACAATGAACAACAGAAAAGCAACCTCTTGATAAGTATTTGGAGTTGCAAGTCAATGACTTTCGCAAGCATAGGTTTGTCATGAAATTTGACACAGAATCTTCCATTGATTTCTGTTAATGTTTCTGAAATTCAATCAGTGTTATCTCATGTAATTGTAATTTTAATTGAAAACCGTAAACTCCACTTCAAGACAAAAACTGAACTGGCATGGTTGATGTCAAACGTAATAAGAACGGAAATGCCAGATATTATAATCAAAACAATGCATTGGAAACTAAAAGTCACCAGTTGAGGGCACACGCACAAATATTGAGCGCAATCCATAGTTTCCAGTCCACATTTAACAGATAGCATTACACTGCTATGCATTTTAAAAGAAAGAATCAGATGTCTGATTTATTTTTACTGATTTTATACAATTCTGACATCCTGATTTCAAATATGTTGATGAAATTTGGCCATCACGTCACAATTTCGTACAAATCAAATTATAAGTTTATTGAATTTTTACATTATTGAGAAATTATTTTCTCTTTGATACACTGCAGAAAAAAATTATAAGAAAGGTTTATAAAAGTCCTGATGTCAAAATCTTAGAAACAGATGACAGTGCCCAGATGTTTACAATAATTTTATACAAAATATATGGCAAAATCTTGTATACAATGAAACTGAGAAATAAACCGTCTTAGGGACAGAAACGTGTTTTCTTAGATTTTCTTGCGTGTTCTTCCTCTGACGAACAATCTCTGTTCATCATCCAGAAATAGTCCATCAAATCAAAGGGGGTTTCCAGAGAGTAGTCCAAAAGTGGTCCAAGTCCGATTCCAGGGTACCAGATCAGGAGAGGCAGAGTAGCTGTCAAGGCGGGTGTCGTTTACGGCGAGAAGAATTGGAAGGCGGAGGATCAGATGAGTCAGGGTAGGAGTATTTGAAAAGGTGAGACTTCAGTTCTGAGTGGAAAGTCCGGGGGTGATAGATAGAGGAACAAGAGGAGGAGGATGAAGGACGGGTAGCAATGATGATGGAGGCACTGAGAAAGTGCGGAATTCAGGAGGGAGATCCTTCCAGAGGCGTGGTGCTGTGATGGAAATGGCTCGGTTGGAGAACTTGAGGTGAGTAGTGACTGGGGGTCGAGAAAGACTGAGTTAGGACGATGATCGGGTCTGAATGGTGAAGAGATCACGAAGTTACTTGGGCTGGGAATATTGTAGGGAGTTGTAGGATAGTGATAGAACTTTCTAGTGGATTCGCTCTGTGATTTTTAACCAATGGAGTGATTTGAACATGGGAGTGATATGATGATGTTTGGGCGTTCTAGTGACAGCTCTGGCTAGTGAGTTTTGGATAAGCTGTAGATGCTTGATTTGAGTGGATTCGAGGTTGAGAAAAAGAGAATTGCAGTAATCAAGCTTTGAATGAACAATGGAGGTAGCAATGGTGGAGGCAGTTTTAAGGTCGAGCATGGGTCGTATGCGTCGGAGGTCACGAATGTGCATGAAGCAGGAGCGCGAGAGGTTGGAGATGTGGTTAGAGAAGGAGAGGTCTGGATAAAAAATAACACCAAGATTGCGAACAGGGGAGTCAGCGGTGAAGGTGAGAGACGATGAGTTAGTCGAAAGGTTTATGGAAGGATCAGGGATTTTCTTGATTTGATCAGGAAGGCCTAGGATGATGAATTCAGTTTTGGAAGGGTTAAGGCAGAGGAGATTGGATGACATCCACTCTTAAATGAGGTTAACCACGTTGAGTAGTTGTGTGATGGCGGTGGAAAAAGAGTCTGGGAAGAAGGATATGAAGAGTTGGGTGTCATCTGCATAGAGATGGTGGTCGACAGAGGAGGATTTTATGAGATGGCTTAAGGGTGTGGTATAAAGGGTGAAAAGTAGTGGATCCAGGACGGAGCCTTGAGGGACACCACAGGAAAGAGGAAGGGGTTGTGAGCAGTGGCTGGAGGCTTTAACAGAGAAGGATCGGGGACACAAGTAGGACTGGAACCAGAGTGGAGCAGTATCAGAGACGCTAAACCAAGAAGATAGTCGTTGAAGAAGAAGGCTGTGATCAATGGTGTCAAATGCGGCAGAGATGTCGAGAAAACCCTACGTGATACAGAAAAACGGATATCATTTTTGAAATCAGCAGACTAAAATCTTTTAGAAAAACATGTTTTTGGCAGAACATCAAAAATCATGCATAGCAGTGTTATATTCAGGAGTCATTGCATTAGCTGCTTTTGTAATGGGGAGCGATGACAGGTAACTTAATACATTAAAACGTCAATTTATCTAGTATGTGAATGTTGGGGAAAGGCTTGTATTATGGGCCAGCATGTAATATGGGCCTCGGCTGTTTTTCCCACCTATCATATCTCCGATGAGTTCTTACAGTGCGAAACGATCCGATTACTAATTTCAACTTCATGTGTTGAATGTGAGCCGTTGGTGATAACGTCTGCACGAACGGTAACAATTTTAAGTTTTCTTACATATTTCCCTAACTGTTGTTAAAAACGATAGGCCTAGAAACTAAATAAAACACGAAAAAAACGTCGTTTTTTCAGAAAAAAAATTTAAAAAAACGGGAAAAAAACGGAAAAAACGACAAGAAAAATAATTTGACTTTCTCGCATCTTGTAGGCCCTACTGCAGTTTAAAATTAAAAACCTTGTTTACAGAATTTAATTAGCAAATAACACAACTTTATTAGTAAACACTAAATAACATCATTCTACAACAATTATTTTATTTCTTACAGGTTTGATTGAATAAGAAATTGAGAAACTTAAAATATTGAAATCTTTTCAAATTTCAATTGTAAACATAAGTCCGCATTTATGTCCATGCTGACTAAACTAACACAATTAAAAACTAAACTTTGTAGGTTTAGCCAATGCTGAGCTTCTGCCTTCTAGTTTATCAAAGTAACGTGAATTTATTCCGCAGCCTTTTCTTTTGGCATTATAGAAAACTTAGAAATAACTATTAAAAATTTAACTTCTTGTACTGTGCTATTACATAAAGTAATATTTCTCAAATGATGACGTGAATGGTGACGTAAATTAGCTGAATCCTTGAATGTACGGAGACAACGTTAAGGACATCAGACAGAAAAATGAAGCAGAAAATGAAAAATTAACAGACAGTAAATAAATAAATAAAGTTACATGCAAGAAATAAAAGACGAAAAAAAACGATAAGAAAAAAACGACAAAAACGGTTTTAACAACTATGCATATTTCTGATAAAATTGGTTCAACTTCAACAGCTGTTGTGTAGCTTAGAATTTCAGCTGTGCTATGCCGTGTTGTTACAGAAGGTAGACAATTTTTTTATTAAATAAAAGCATAACTTTGTTGGGTCTATAATACATTAGTTGACCTAGTTATAATCAATTTTCCCGAAGCATACCATGTTTGTAATATAATGTGTAATATGGGCCAGCCCATATTATTACACGGGCCATAATACATGATAATTGTAGCTGATTTTATAAGTGCAGTTTGTTTCATTTTATTTTTGTTTCACAAATTTACACACTCTACAGGCAGTTTCAATATGGAAGTTGTGACAGAGACTGCAGCCAGCAAGGTAATCATATCAAAATCAACCTTGCTAAAGAAGTGGACCAAAATATTTTCAAAATCAGAACAGAATACAAGTTTAAAGGAGACATCGACAACGACCATAGGATCCCGAATTTCACAGGGAGTTCGCGGAAAGTGGTCCGAAGCGAAAGTTGAACAGAAGAAATCCCGAATCTCACAGGGAGTTCGCGGAAAGTGGTCCGAAGAGAAAGTTGAACAGATGAAAACAACAAACAACTCAACTCTTATCAAAGACGGAAAGGGTTCCAGAACAGTAATAAAGGAAAAACAAAGGCAGGATTCCAGAGAGACCTACAGCCACCTTGACAGTCAAAAATAAAATAAAATTCTAAAAAATCTAAGGTTCAAAAGTTGGTGAAGAAGAAACATTTTGTAGTGTGGGTGAGGGAGTAATATCATGAAGAGAACTGGGTGCAGTGTACAACATGTCAACGCTGGTCGCATGAAGACTGTGCAAATTTAAGCCATCCTAAGTCTTACTTCTGTGACAATTGTCAGCCTTTGTATAATATTATAAACTTCTGACATAACTTTACCAATAGTCAACAGTTCGGAAACGTTGCAAATTGCATGAACTGAGAATCTCAAGCGCTGAAATATGATAATTGCTTTAAAACTGTAATCATTTTCATCTTCTGTTGCAAAATCAGGCAGTTGTCTAACATGTGTTACAGTATTGTTTTATCTCTACAATGGTGGTTCATATTACACACGAGGTTGTGCAATATGGGCCACTTTTGGTATTTTAAAAATAATTATTAAAAAATATATTTACATGGATTAAGCAATCGTTCCTTTACAATTGGTCACAACTCATGCCAAGTAATGCATGGAATAAGCAAAACAACACACCCCATTGCTCCTGTAATATATAATCTCACAATTTGTTACGTAGCCCATAATACAAGCCTTTCCCCTAATACAAGTGATAGAAAAAGAAGAGATCAACTGCTATCCATCATTAATATATGGGAACAAACATACATGCCTACAAACATACTTATGTACATATATACGCACACGAGCATGCATGCGTGCATGCGGACATAGAGAATTAAGAACATTTATACATGCTACATTCTGCTTGCGTGCATTGGCGAATGCATGAAAGACAAGGGACACGGTAGCCGACTGGTTAGAGAGTTCGCCCTGTAACGCGGAGAATACTTAGTCTACGCCTCTGAGACGATTACTGTGCGGGACCTAGAACAGGTCCTCACTCGCAATTGCTCATCGCCATCGATTGATGCTTTTTCAGATTGTGCCGAGTAGTAAACACTTAATAGTAGTAGTAGCAGCAGTAGTAGCAGCAGCAGCAGCAGCAGCAGTAGCAGTAGTAGTAGTAGTAGTAGTAGTAGTAGTAGTAGTAGTAGTAGTAGTAGTAGTAGTAGTAGTAGTAGTAGTAGTAGCAGTAGTAGTAGTAGTAGCAGTAGTAGTTGTAGCAGCAGTAATTGTAGTAGTAGTAGTAGTAGTAGTAGTAGTAGTAGTAGTAGTAGTAGTAGTAGTAGTAGTAGTAGTATAGTAGTAGTAGTAGTAGTAGTAGTAGTAGTAGTAGTAGTAGTAGTAGTAGTAGTAATAATAATAATAATAATAATAATAATAATAATAATAATAATAATAATAATAATAATAATAATAATAATAATAATAATAATAATAATAATAATAATAATAATAATAATAATAATAATAATAATAATAATAATAAAATAAATAAATAAATAATAATAATAATAATAATAATAATTGTAATAATAACTGGGGAGGATGAGGCACAGTAAACCAATTTAACCACGCACTTTCTCAATCTCTAAGAGCCTGAGGGTCACACATTGGGAGGCAAAAAAGTAATAATAAATAATAATAATAATAATAATAATAATAATAATAATAATAATAATAATAATAATAATAATAATAATAATAAAATTAAAATAATGATAAAAATTTACCCCGAAGACGAGGCCTGACCCTCCAGACACTATCTCTGCTCCTAAATAACGATAATTTTTTTCCAAATCCTGAGGGATCCTTGATAACTCGGGTAAAAATTTAAAAAAAATCATAATAATAATAATATATCATAGATCCAAGGAGGTTAGAAGAATATATGTTTGATAATGATATGCCAACCTGACGTCGAGAAGGTGATAATTATGTTGAACGAATGAGTTGCTGTTAGACACTAGAGCAAGTCCAATTTTCTTACAGGCTTTAAAACTAGTGATTCATTTTTACGTTTCAGCCCACGAGTAAATATGCATATTTATACTTCCTCAGTGCCTTTTGTAACCATACATATAAAAGATATAGGCCAAGTCGTCTGCCGTCAGCGTCTGGATGACTCAAGGAAAGGAATTTACGCAGTTGAAAGACCAGTTCATTGTTGTCGATTTTAAACGTCTATCTAGTAGCCTAGCTGACTTACCGTTCATTCTACGTATCGGGCTTATTCTTCGGTTCTGGTGTGGTTTTTGTGTGTTTGACGATGTGTCTTTTGCATGCTGTAGAAAGAAGACTGGGCTTCCCTCAGTTGAGTGAGGGATCTAGGGACCGTGTACGACGTCTACAACCGGGTTATTGTTGTCTCGGCGGAGGAGAAGCGACGGGGGGGGGGTCTTTGCAGTGACCTCGACTCCGATTATTTTGCCTTCCATCAACATTTTAAGGGAATTAGTTGGTTGGGCTTCACGTGTGTGTGTCCGTATGTGTGGCATTGATGACTATTATAGCTTTCTGTGCATTGTTTTGCTTGTTAAATGACATTTCTGTCTTAATGACATCTAGGAACGTACAGATTGGCGCAGTCAGATCTTTTGTAATGTTGTTTATAGGGGCGGTAGTAAGTGTTCAGATAAATTCATGCATACATATTTACCTACATACCAAGTTAGCTACCAGTAACGGAAATGCATGCGAACGAGTAATCAAGTGTGCCAACAAAATAGTAATTCTCATTTGGGTACGGAATGCAAATGTCCAATTTGTCCATGCACTATGTTGGTTGTACAGGTGGCGGAGTGTGTGGGTTGTTGTTGAATTACTTACCTTTATCAGAATGTTTATCCACCTTGGACTGTCCCTCTGTGTTAGCGGTCTGATTTTCTGAATATTAACATGATTGCGAATCTGTTTTAGGGCGCCATCGGGTGAGTCCTCGTGCATGAGAGACCGTCGCTATAAAAGTCACTAATTACAATTGCAATCTTTAATAACTTTCTTTCCACTATAGCTCACCTTCTGAGGCACCTGGAAACGGCCACTTAGGAAAGCGATTGCAAATAAAACTTTTATCACGCTTTGCAGTTCTTCCTGTTAAGACTGGTCTTTAAATTATAACAAGGGTCTCACGCTGTTGTCTTTAGATATTTGCACACACTAAAGTTAATTGATTAGCTTCATAAGAATTGTTCCACGTGAAACTAAAGTCTATATGTCTTGAAATGGCAGTTGAGTATCTCTTGAAATGGCAGTTGAATATCCAGTGGCGGCGATCTTGTTTGACAGGTGGGGGGACACTTTTGAAATGATCTAGTCATAAAAGAGTTTTGAACTGAACTGGACAAAAAAGAGGTCCAGAAATTTGTTCGCGCTCACGCGCGATAAAATATTTTTTAAAAAATTTTCCGCGCTCACGTGCGATAAAATTTGTTGACCTTTCTTTGGTGTTTCTTCAAAATTTGGGGAACAATGTATGGTGTGTACCCAGAGCGTCTGATTTAAGGCGAGCGATCGATCGCTCTTCTTGGTCGCTCGCCTAGCAGAGGTACCGGCGAGCGATTTACCGCTCGCCTAGCCGAAGGCTTCCACACCGTCGGTGACAGTCGGTCGTCGCTCGCTGAGTTTGAGTTAGACTCCAAGAAGATAGACGAGCCTGGAGCCAGACCATTATTTTATTTACCAAATTGAGATTACTTTAATTTACTTTACAATTGGGACAGCGGTGAATGCGTGCCGTGACCTGTCCCAATTACTGCTGACTGATCACTCCAATTTCGTGCAATATAATTGGCCATAAAAGTTTAAAACACGACCGACACCTCACGCCGCGTGACATCATCCGTAACATCACCAATTTCTGAAATTATTTTAAACAACAATGGCGGCGAAGATAAGCAAGTCGAATAATAATGTACAGCCTATCTGTCATGGAAATTAGGCGACTCGTTCGATGTCGATGTAGTCGAAATAGAAAACCGTCGGACTGTGAACAAAATTTACTGCAAGCCCTGCAGAAAATACGCACAATCGCCGATAAAATTCGAATGATTTGCCGGCTGAAAAGTCAAACTAAAATGAGTGTTCAACGATGGCCGAAGGCTCAAACAACGTTGTGAAATCGGCCGTCGAACGTCATCTTACATGATACATCAATCAATCAATCAATCAATCAATCAATCAATCAATCAATCAATCAATCAATCAATCAATCAATCAATCAATCAATCAATCAATCAATCAATCAAGCAATCAAGCAATCAATCAATCAATTTCGGTAGGTTTCTAGTGAATGTTCATTAATTCATTCATTCTTAGAATTTATGTAGCGCATCTTAAAGAGACCGACTCAGATAACGGAACTGAAGTGAGATAGGCCTATTAGACGAGTACCACATGCAGCGATACGAAAATTACGAATACGATACACAAAATACGCTGTACACAAGAGGTCTCCCGAGGTCGACCGCGTATCGCTCGCCTACTCGATCCAGCGCGATCGATTTTCAATTCGCCTACTATTTTCAAATCAGACGCACTGTGTGTACCCCACTCTTGAAGGTGGGGTCTTGTCCCTCTCGACCCCCAGGATCCCCGCTCATGTGAATATCTCTTGAAATCGGAGTTGGATATAACTTCTCCAACAAACCAAAGACGTAAAAACCAGTATACGTTTGATATGATTAAACCCGACTACAGGCAGATTCTCTCGTCACGAACTCGTACGTCAGCAGACAAGATCAGAATGTCTTCAAAAACAGCCAACTAAAAACTACGTAAATCAAAATTTCGTCAAGTAGTTTTACGCCTCCGTGGCGAACTAGGCTCCATGCTACAGACAGCAAGATGGTTGATGTCAACAAATCGCTTGAATGCTTCAGTTAAAGTCTTCGCTTGCTTAGGTCAACCCTGTTCTTGGGCTTCATCTATTGTTGTTTTGAATATTCTCAAGTTATAGGCTATGAGAAAAGGCAGTTTTACAAGGAGTGTCAGTTTAACCAACTTCGAAATCGCAAAACTGAAAATATAGCGGATATGTTTGGCTTCTACTAGAGCTTCGAGCGATTGATCCAACTCAAGTCATCACCAGATAACACAGGTCACTTTAAGGTTACATATAAAATCCTATTGCAACAAATGGCGACATCTGGAGACAATTAAATCACTTCTCAAGGCTTGTCGTTTGAAACAATCCTATGACTGCCATTGATGTTTTAAAATCGTTTATGCTCCCTTTTCTTCGGTCTCGGCTGTGATAAGACGCTTTACAAATCGTCTTATTATTATTTTGGTGCCAAGGAAATTGTCTATGTTTGCATTTGACCATTTTGGTCTTATGAAAGCTGCTACTCGTCTTACATAATGAACAAGCAGGAGCTGGCCCTATACATAAGGCCTACACTACGTATGATTATAAATTTGTAATTCATTCTGATAATTTATATAGCGCCTCATCTAAATACCTAATCAGAGGCGTAAATATACAAACTGCTACTCATCTGACATAATGAACCAGCGGAGGCAGGCGTAATAATACGTATAAAAAGAGATAGAGTTACCTGAACACAGCTCAGCTCCTCTTTACCTGTTCTAAATATATAGGGGCCTATTATGTCTTACACTGAATTCTAATACAAACAGGACTACGACAGTTCAAACACGCGGTTCACGGGGGAATATGTCTCAGCGCACCTACCTGGCTTCAACTGAGTTTATCAAGGTCAGTACCAACCTGCTTTTCGTATTAAATATAGGATTGTATTATATTGTATTATTAGGCCTACGCATTGTAGCGAATACTGCTCTTCTTAATTGTTTAACGTATACTTCGTCTCAGACAATCATACTGACCTAAAGTGTGCGTTTTGTAATACTAGATAACAGTGGCGTCTACCAATGGTGGGGTTTGGAGAACGATCGCCATCGAAATTCAAAAGTGGGGATTGACATATTTTGGCCAAACGTGGGGTTTGCAGTTTTTCATGATATCTCTTTTGCTTCCGTGTGATAATATAGCCTATATTAAGCCATTACCGGTCAACGCCTTTTTGTTCTATATGGGGTCACTGGCGGCGATCTTGTTTCAAAGGTGGGGGGACAGTGTTGAACTGATCTGGTGAAAAAAGTTTTGAACTGATCTGCTCAAAAGAAGGTAAACAAATTTTTTCACGTTCGCGCGCGAAATTTTTTTATCATTTTTGGGAAAAATTTGACGACCTTTTTTGTGATTTCTTCAAAAAGTGTGGGGGGAAATGTATGGTGTGTCCCCCCACTCTTAGAGGTGGGAACTTGTCCCCCTCGGCCCCCCATGATCGCCGCCAATGTATGGGATCGAAATTCTCTTATGTTTCCATTACAGTAGACATAGGTGCCAACTTTGCGAAACCCGTGAGTGCCCAGAACCACCAGGAATAGGCCATGCGAAGCCCACATAAACTGGCCACGGGCACCACCAGAAATCAGTCAGCAAAAAGCTCTCTTTCACAGATTATTTTTCTATTGGCATTACTTATCTATAAGATAATATAACGTCTTTGTTATATTTAATCTCAATTAACTTTTTGCCAGTGACTATAATGTCATGTGCTGAAGGACGTTGTTTCTCATCCTTGCGTCGGCTGAAGAATTAGGTCTATTTAAGGTCAACCATGTCCAAAAAACGATTGACACACTTGTCTGTAGGCTACTATACTGCAACAGGGAAGAAACTGCTAGCTTGTCGCTTAAAAAATCTGCAACGATTTCATCTCGTGCAACAGCCTGTGCAAAAAGAAATTTGCAATGTTTTAGAATACCAGAGAGAATGAGAGAGTCTGAGAAAGAAGCCATTTAGTTGTGAATCATCATAATCGTAATCTCCAAACTTCTAAAGCGCCACTCGAAGGCCAAGCGCAGGGCACCAGCCCATTCACGAGCGCTATGTCAAATCAGTGTTTCCAGAAAGTTATATAAAAGAAGACTGCGTCCAGTTTCCAGAAAGCCAAATCAAATCAGAGTGGGTTTCCAAAAAGTAGACCAAAAGAGGTTGATCGGAGTCAGGTTTCCAGAGGCCAGATCAAGAGAGGAGGCAGAGCATCATTGTAACCTATAAAGACATTACAATTATAAAACAAAAGAATTAGGAATTGATACCGGAGAGAACAATGGTATTTTATAGCACTGTAATATACCATTGGAATTTTGGAAAGAAGCCATTTCAGTAATAATTTAAATTAGTTTCAAGTTATATCTGGAATGTTTCTGAACTTGTTCTGTCTTTCTCAGTGCTCTCTAGGCCTATATACTATAATATTATCTACAGTCTTTAATTTGGCTTATGAAATAATTCAGACAAAATGGTTCGTCTGATTTTTTTTAAATTTGACTTTGTGGACCTAATTAGCTGATGGATATATTAAATTATATTTATCATAATCTCTTAGCATTCTTTTGGTAGGTTGCCAGAACTGATTGAAGATTCTGCTGTCAAAGGGATAATTCAATATACCGGGTACTCTGTCCTAATCAAATCCAACAAAGCAAAAATATAGAAAATCCCAACCCAGTCTGTTGGTAAACTGACAACAGCAAAAACATTTAGTTAAGTCATCCGTTAATTTACTAATCTCTATCTCTCTCAGAATGCACCAAAATGTGTACTGGTATTTCAAATTTTTATGGGGGGGGGGCTGATTCTCCAACTACAATTGGGGGGGTTAGACGCCACTGCTAGATAATTACAATACTCGATAATTTATTTTTTAGTAATACGGTGTTAATTAAGCCTGATCTCGCGGGATGCGAGATTTGGCACCTCTTATTTCAGATCCGCCACTTGAACTATGATTAGCCATCTAGACATGAAATAGGCTTAAAATGAAGATCCACCGCACAAAACCTGTTCCACAATGCCTTAATTTATTTTTACAGTATTGTGCATATTTCGGTATTTTGGCAATGTATTGTTACATGTCTTTATGTGACATTTTCAAGTTATCACATGTCACATTTTATTATCACATGTCACAAGTTTAGTGTTCCGTAAAACGTCATCTAAGTTTGAAACACCAAGTTTGTAAACTTGGTGTTTCATTACAATAATCGATTATGTGCGTCATGAATCTGACACAGGTCAGGTTCTATCCAAATAGCGAGTAGACCCGTCCGCTGTAGATTCGCCAGATCGGAATAGTTATAGATTTGCTTAGGTCTGTCTGCCTGTCCGTCTGTCAGTCTGTGTCTCTGTGTCTCTGTGTCTCTGTGTCTATGTGTCTATGTGTCTCTGTGTCTGTGTTTGTGTCTGTGTCTGTCTGTCTGTCTGTCTGTCTGTCTGTCTGTCTGTCTGTCTCTCTCTCTCTCTCTCTCTCTCTCTCTCTCTCTCTCTCTCTCTCTCTCTCTCTCTCTCTCTCTCTCTCTCTCTCTCTCTCTCTCTCTCTCTCTCTCTCTCTCTCTCTCTCTCTCTCTCTCTCTCTCTCTCTCTCTTTCTCTCTCTCTCAACTAGGCCTATAAGAATTCATGTAATACGAATGAGTTCCGATCCTAGACGGAAGCGAGCTTCCACAGAGTCTGTTTTTCTTTTTATGAACAGTTTCACTTCTAATGACAACTGTTCAATTTCACTAAAGATCATTCGTTTCGTTGCCCCTTTCGTTGCAAAGCTTAATGTATTTCTCTGTCGACCTTCGACGGTAACCAAGCGAAATGGCGTCATATACGTAAAATGTTACTACCGTTCCGATAAAATTACAGTACGAGCTTACGAGGATCGCACTCCGCATAATCTTCTTCTCTAGATTGCTGTAATGGTTATCGGAGTTGGACTGGCTTTTCAGTAGTTAAGTAGCCATTGATAATCATCCACTGGGACCGAGGAGTTTGTTCCAGAGAGCCGGAATAGGTATGACTATGGAGAGAGTTGCAAAATTTAGTGATGAGGTGACAGAAAGGCGGAGAAGTGCTATGGTGGAAGAGGAGCGTGTTGAACAAAGTGGTTGGACCGTGAAAAACTAACGAACGACGGAGGGTTGGGAATATTGAATTGTGTTGTAGGTAAGTGATATATGACTTTGTATTCTATTTGTTGAGGTACTTTAAGCCAGTGAAATGAGTTGAGGACAGGAATGATAAGACGGTGTTTGGAGGTTTTAGTGACAGCATGAGCGAGAGAATTCTGGATCATGTTCTTTCATTGACTGTAATAATGTTAATTGTGTTTCACATTGAAGTTGACATGTGCTACTGGATAAAGTAAGAACAACTTTGCATGCATTCGATATTAGAAACTTGCCCAATTGTGATATCGATGAACATCAATTTCCTGTTGATCGGCATAGATGTCTTTTGTTGCAAACTCATATTCAGCCTATCGCTGAACATTACAGCATTGTTTTTAAACAGCAATAAGAAGTGTTTATTTAACACTGCGAAATGGCTGCTTGTTCGGAAATTCGTTAAAATGGAAAGTGATTGAATATCAAGTTATATGCCTTAAGTTGATGGAACGAATATGCTCTTGTACTGAGCAATTCCATCCGCTGCCTTCTGATTTTACCCAAACTATATCCATGTATAGTTCATCATAGTATCTCGTATGTCTCCTTATCTCTCTGGTCTCATGGTAATCTGATAGTGTGCCTCATGCAGTATATCTGGACTCTGACTTGACGTTCAGCAACGCTCGTGAGTAAGAGTAAGCCTTTGTTTCGTGCTAATTACGGCGAATTAAGCAATAGCTAAATGACTGGCTTGTTGAATGCTTGCAATACACTGTGAGAATAATGTGAGAGCATAAAAGTTGAATCAAGAGATCTTTCCGCATCAAAACAAGTGTTCTAATGCAAGACATTGTTAATTTAAAACAGTACTTCAAGCGTATGTAGTCTTTTTGGTTTTAACAAGAAAAGGTCTGCTATGATATCTCTTACTCACACTCTCTTAGACATTCTGCATGACGAGCCATATGTACGTCTCTTGGCTTTAGACTCTTCCCGTGCTTTCGACACGGTAAGGCACTACCATCTAGCTGAGCAACTGATTTCCCTCCCGATCCCTGACTTCTTATTCAACTGGATACTTGCTTTACTCAATGACCGACAACATAGCACCAAGTTCCTTGGGGTAATCTCCTCTTACTGTAAAACAAATGCCAGTATCATACAAGGATCCGGCCTTGAACTACTCCATTTTCCAGTTGCTATAAAAGGTCTGAAACCCGAAAACCCGATCAACCGCCTTCTAAAATATGCCGATGACTGCTACCTTCTTATCCCTGCATCCGCTGTTCTTACTGAGCTGGACCACGTCGCAAGATGGGCCGCGTCCAGCAACCTCAAGCTCAATTGTGCCAAATCCAATTAGATCCAAACTTACCTGCTTCCCCCCCCCAGTTGTCAGGTATTACCAGGATTTCTGAGGCGGTCATCCTTGGTGTGACCATGTCGGATTGCCTAGGCTTTGGTACCCATGTCCAACGAATATGTATCAAGGCGAGTCAGTCATTATACGCAATTCGTTGCTTAGTAGCACACGGCTCTCCGGGCATAGGCTGCATGACGTGGTACGTGCTACTACGCTCGCTCGCCTCATGTACGCCTCCCCTGCCTGGTGGGAGTTTACGAGCGCTGAGCAGCGCTCCCGTCTGAGTGCGCTCACTAGAAAGCTGATCCGGTTGGGGTACTTGCCCTCCGATATTGACCCCTATGATGTTCTCTGTCTGAAGGCTGATAATGCCTTATTCTCTGCCGTTCTGAATAACCCAGGTCACGTTCTCCATGCTCTGTTCCCCCCAGTCAGGGCGTGCACTTATGATCTCCACACCCGCCCGCATGACTGCAAAATCCCCAGAGCCGATATGATAACCCGTAGGGGTTTCATCACAAGAATGTCATACACTTAACCTAAACTTAATTAGTTCAATCTAACCTTCTTTCATCATCACTAATTTATCACTATTTAACATATCTATTTGTTTCCCTTATTTTGTTTATTTCGCCTCGTTTCGCATGATCGTGTTTTGTAAGCCGCAGTGCGTCTGCAAGCGTTTCAATAAAGAACATACTTACTTACTTACTTCCTATGATATGCTATCATAATGACTTTGTATTCCTTGACCTAGAGGTAAATGATCCAACAAATAATTTATCTAGTTAACTGATCTAACCCACTGCAACTCGGCTGTTGAGGTGTTGCATCATAATAAATTATTTCATAAAACAGGGATAGAGGGTGAGAAATGAACGAACGAGGGAAAGAGGGATGGAAACGATGGAGAGTGAAAAGAGAGAAGTGGAGCAGAGAGAAGGAGTGAAGTGGTGAGGTATGTGAAAGAAGAACAACGAATGCGAGGCAGAGATTGGTGAAAGGAAGGACTTAGCGAGTAAAAGGCAATTCAAGAAAGGATGGAAGACATGGAGGAATGGGATTGTAGGCAATGAGGAATGAGAAGGAATGGATGGAAAGGAAAGAGAGGGAAAACGACAAGACGAGATCAGAGGGAGAGAGGAAGCCATGGAGGAAGAAAAGGAAGGGAAAGACGAATGGAGGACTAAGGGAAAGAAGAATGAGCAGAAAACAAGGACAGGAGGGAATGGGAATTAGAATGATAGAGGGAAGAAGGGATGGAAGACAGAGGGATGAAAAGATGCGTATGTAACGTTGAGCAGCAGGAGGCTTTTTCCTAAATGGAAAGTTTGCCAAACTATCACGTAGATGTTCTATTCGGGAGATGTTTGATTTCAATAACTGTTTAACATATTGTGACAGACATGTGAGACTTGGGCATTGAATCGTGTATTGGACTTGCAGTATACCTCTGCAAAGGTCAAAGTCTGATCCGCAACTAGTGGGGTATTAGGACTCGATAACAAACCGAATGTTTCACAGAATTCTCCTAAACAAGGGGATAGATAAATGGTGACACTCATGCTCGAAGAACTTAGATCTTGAAAGACGAGTCTCGATACCAGTAAGCTCCCTATGGTTCGACTGGGGCAGCTGTAAATGATCGGGCGCCAAACAGGCTGCCAAGACTTGTGTTCTATAAGAGAGTGATAAATATAATTGTACTGTCATGTGTTTAAATGCTACTTACTGCGTCTGTGAACTTGACAATTAACACGAGTATATTATTATAGGAACCTTCGACTTAAATTGCATGAAGAGTGTATTTCGTTTAACTAACTGAGAGATACCTGTAATGATTTATTGTCAAATGATTATTTTCTTTGATCAGATTAATATGAACCTTGTTAGCACACAGGGCCGCTCACAGAAATTCCGGGCCCCTAGGCAGAGCAGCCACGGGCCCCTAGACAGAGCAGTCGCGGGCCCCTAAGCAGAACAGTCACGGGCCCCTAGGCAGAGCAGTTACCGGCCTCTAAACTATCTTTAGGCTTTATATAAACATAATATCGTACGGTCGTACGAAAAATAAAAAATAAAACACAAATTGAAATAATAAAAGTGCGTGTACAACCGTACAATATTATATTTATATATTATTATATACAACTATGATTTCATTCAGATGCTTAATTACTGTAAATGTTAATATATTGTAACGAAGCACATGGGCGTACTATTCCCGAAGATAGGACGGAGCACAGCCCGCGAGATAGTTTGGCCTAAACATAGGCATTAAGATTTTAAACTGAACGCGTCTCTGCAACGGCAACTAGTGCTTGCAAGGGTGATCTCGAAATTAATTCTTGAATTTCAAGGTTTTGAAAAGGAATGTTCAAGTCTTGATTCCATGGTGACTCATCACTCGGTCATGAAGGAAATACTGCCCTGCACCCTTCAGCTGTCAGCTGACGCATCACCTGATTTTACTGATAATGATGAAGATGATGACGACGAAGAGAAGGAGGAGGAGGATAAGGAGGAGGTCGGACTATCAGACAACGACAACTATCAAACTGACTTTGCGATGTCCCCCAAAATATTAAAAAAAATTAGAAGCTATTATCTGTATTTATTATTTCAATTAATTAATTTCCGATTGCGTATTTCAATCAAAGCAATCGTCGAGACTCGTGCATCGATACAATGAGGAGAGTTTTCTTTTTTCAATTTTCTTACTTAAGAACTATTTCGTCGTTTTCAAAATTATGTTAGATTGCCAAGTTAAACGCCCTTGTGATATTCTTAAAAGGCGCTATCGAAGTCGTCAGATACAAATATCTTGTCGTATCTCCACTTTTTTTCGAAAAGTAGTTAAGAGTTGATTTGTAGCAGAGTTGTTTTGATCTTTCTTCAGTTTCAATGGCTAGGAGATACGATAGGTCGTTTTAAAGATATTCAACAAACTATACTGTCGTATGTCCTGTTTTCAGAAACATTTTATCGTATCTCCATACAGCATTCATAGTGAAGCAGTCTCTGTTGTTGTATGTCCACAGAAAGCTCGTCGCTGATTGGACGCGCAGGAGATACAGCAGTATAAACCTGTGCGCTTAGCTGGACTATAGTGTCGCATTTCCAGACAATTAAAAGTTTTTCTTTTAAAAATCCGGACTATGTAAATGAATATTTTAACGAAAACACTCTGTAATAATTGGTCGTTGCTTAATTTAATCATTTCATGTCTTTTTTTCAGAAAGATGGTTTGTAATATTTGTAAATCCAGTTTATACAAAATTTTCACAAATTTCAGAATAACAACTATAATTGTTAATTTTTTAAATGCAAAATCTTTATGCAATGTTGATGTTTTAATATGACGTCTGTGTGTGAACTGTAATTTGACAATGCCCTACTTATTGCATTGAATTTCTCATTTTTCCGCAAAATGCGGGCCAAACTTCTACCTCGTTTATCTCGGAATTTTGGAAAATGGAGATACGCCAAGATAATTCTCAGGCGACGAAATGTGCTTACTAAGAAACGAAAGCATAAAACAATATGAAGCACATATGAGTTGCAAGGAGCCAACGTATAAAAAATATTGAACCATGAATTGTTACTCCCTTCTGTAACAAATATCACATAAGATTGGTGGAGAATTCAACTCTGACTTTTTAGGAACTGATTTTCAATAATCAACTCGCATATTCTTTAATATGGAAATATCCAGTAAATAATTCTCATTAATTCAGAAGATTTGATTATTGAAGCACAAGGCCATTACAAGAAAATCTCTGACTAAAGTGTAACTGGTAAAATATTGAAAATGAAGAAGTGAACGAAGCACTCATTCCGAAAATACAGTAGACGAAGCGAGCGAAGGTTTAAAACATTACAGTTCAATCAAGGAAATTCCTCCGTAGTTTTTGGAGAAGAAATTGATGGACGACATGTTCAAATGGGAGATGCGGCTTCAATAAGCCAAACGCTTCAAATATTTCTGATACGGATCTCTTATCGCACAGTAAAAAACATCGAAGTTTTAAATATCTTGCCAGGAAATGTCGTCCGAGAAAATATTGAAATATGAAACTACAGTGCTCGAGAAGAATGTTGAAAGCCACTTCATTGCGGGGTCGAGAATTTTCCCGCACACGAGTATCGAATGTATTTCTCTGGAGAGTTGGTGCAGCGCGTTCAGGAAAAGAAACATGACAGAGAGCTTGGAGTCCAATTAAACAAAGCAAATCTTCGTCGAAGTAAGCGTTGAATGGTCGGAAAGCCAAGACATTTGGAAAAGCAAGACATTTAATAGAATTGTTCGGGAAAAGCAGTTGCGGTGCTGATAAAGTCTTTAGATGTTCCTCTAGGTCTGGATCCTCTAATATTTGATCACAGAGACTTAATACATTGTCATACTGACAGCGCTTGAACATATATAGAGCTCGATAGCAGCTAACCACTGTATAGCATTGAACGCCATAGAAATTGAAAATCTGTTGATACAACGAGCCTATGCACTCCAGAGAGCATTCCATTAGCAACCGAATGCAGATATCTTCGTTCAGTGAAAAACCTGTCACACGATCAAGCACTTCTTCTACTTGAACGTTTCGTCGATAAACGCACAACCTGGAATTACAACAAGCGACATTTGCTAATTTTCTTTTCACTGTTTCAAGAAATAGAAAGTCAACCAGATAAATAGGCTGAATTTCATTCCAGTTAATCCGAAACTGTTTTGACTTCCTTTCGGAGGATTGCATCATTATGTACCCGGCAAAAACCTGTGGTGTGAGTCGCAGATTGAGTCTGAATTGTCTGTAGTCATGGCGTAGCTTGCTGTTAATATCCTCGAAAAGCAGAGTAAATCCAATACAATTAGACACATCGTCGATAAATATCAAACTGCCTGCGTTCAGAGGTTCTTCTTGTCGCTGAGGCATTTGACCTGTAAGAAGAGGTTGTGTATTCTGGAAAAACATGGAACACAGGTCAATGGCGACTTGAAATTGTGAAGTCGCAAAGCAAATCGCAGCCATATACACGACTGTGGTTCTTTTGGTAGTATTGGTTGATAAATCAGTGTAATTATACGATTTTCTTAGATATTCCATAGACAAACGCGACATTAATTGAAATTCCGGATTGCTTCCTGGTCTGCCTAATTTTCCCATGTGCTCTTGAGCTTTTAGGAAACAAACATGACTTTTGTGAAGCCGTTCTCGGTAAGTTTTAGGAAAGTTGTGATATCTTCGCCAATCTAAAGAAGCGGCTGTTCCCAAAGACACAACGCTTAAAATATCAGAAACGAAATCATTGCAGTTCGACACTGGTTTGCAAGTTAATGCATTTGCTGTAGAGAGCATAAGTACCGGTGAGTGAAGGTAAATAAACGGTATTTCAGATCTTAGAAAGAAGTCTCTATACTCTATTGACATCTTGTTAGTTATGTGTACATATGCTTTGATTTCATTACGAATTACCGTTTTGTTAAAATTCCAAACTCCTCCTATATATGAACAAGAGATGGCAAAGAAGCGTTCATCACAGAAATAAAGCTGTCTTTGTCTATTCTTTCTTGGAAATGTTCTGTGAAGTCTGCTAATCCTGAATTCGCCAACCTCGTGTGGTGCCCGCGCTATAGTGAGCTTCTTATAGCACACTAATAAATACATGTAATTTCTTACGAACCATTGGCTCAAGTTGGCATCGTCATAGAACAACTTTAACCTAACCGTAATGCACTCTGCGATTATTGGATTAATTTTCCCGCTCAATAAATTTGCTTCGGGAATGAAATAGTTTGGACAATCTCCTTTCGAAATCCATTGCGACAGCTTACGTAGCAATTTACAACAGAGAACAATAACGGAAGAAGACTCCCACCATTCTGCTGACTCTTGTTCGCAAGTCCACAGCATCAACGTCTTCAGATGGTAAGTACAGAGAACCTCGTTTTCCTTCGGACAGGTCGCTTGGATTAATTCTCTCTTTGCAAAGAATCTGAGCATATGAAAGACAAGCTGTTGAGTCTGAGTCCAACTCCTGAGTAGTATCACCTCAGCTAGAGAAAACGAAAATCTGAACTGGAATTCGTCATCTCGGCAATCTCGATGTTGGGCAAATACGATGTGACAACCATTCCGGACAACTTCCAATATATTTGCCTTTGTTGGCCATACACCGTTTCTTTTACGCGTCGGCCAATCTTTAGCTTCTTTAGGCCAATTGGGACAACATACACAATATACGTTATCATAGACACCATGGGTGGCGGTTTTCTTTACGGCTGGACCTTTAATTTTTATAGCTGTTCGTCCTTTGTACTTATCTATTTCCTCTGTTAATATTTTTCTAATCCAATGTGCGGAGACATATTCTGTCTCTCTCGCTTTATAAAGCACGTATTTCTTAGCATCCCAATTGTAAATCATTTCTCCAGCAAAACGAAGTTGAACAAAACCTGGATATTTCTTATAGGGCTCAATACGAAAGCAACTAATCTTGTCATCGAAATCCCGGACGTCGTCTGAGAACACTGGAGTGTATCCGCTAAAAGCCAACATATAGGGCACGCAAATGAGATAGTCATCATCGTCGACACAGTAGAGTGGTGGTAGTATGTAGAACTCATTCATGCTGCCACATTGGACAGGAGAAAAGCAACCTCTTGAAAAGTGTTTGGAGTTGCAATACAGTGGCTTTCGCAAGAATGAGTTTGCCATGAAATTTGACACAGAATCTTCCATTGCTTTCTGTTAAGTTTCTGAAATTCAATTAATCTCATTTCATGTAATTGTAATTGAGAAGTGTATAACGCCACTTGAAGACAAAAACTAATCAGAAGTAAGCAAACAATGCACACACAAAACTAGAATCCACAGTTTCCCATTTAACAGATAAGATTACGTTCAGAGTCAATTGATCTAGAATGTGAATTAACATAAGAAATAGAGCAGATGAGATCAACTGTCACTCACTGCCAACAGTCAATCACACATGCCCACAAACATACATGTATACGTACGTACATACTTACATACATGCGCGCATGTATGCACCTGTGCATGCCGTCATACAGAAATAGGTACATTTGTACATTCGTGCTTGTGTACAATGATAATAATAATAATAATAATCTTCGTTAAATATCTTCAAACTGACAATTACGCAGTATGATTACATATCAGTATGGACGGATGATCACAAGTTATTACAGGATTCGAATTTTAACTGTATACGGCAGCCATGCAATGCGCCCATCACGTCCTACCTCTCATTTTCACAGACGCGCCATCTCGCGAATGATAGGCTGAGTGGACCTTAAGAGGGTTGTGGGAGGCGATCCCGCTACCTACTGCACTTCACGCCAGTGATGTTACCACTACTCTATGAACCCTCCCCCATCCAATAACTGATGCATGCATCATAAATATATGAGAACGGTTGCCGAATGCCTAGAACTCAATGGCTTAGCGCCATCGATTGATGATTGGTCATTAGGTATTGGCGCTTAATAAATACGTAATAATAATAATAATAATAATAATAATAATAGTAATAATAATAATAATAATAATAATAATAATAATAATAATAATAATAATAATAATAATAATAATAATAATAATAATAATAATAATAATAATAATAATAAAAATAATAATAATAATAATAATAATAATAATTATTATTATTATTATTATTATTATTATTATTATTTTTCCATCATTCAACGTTTTAACTCGGTGGCTTTTCATGGCACTTTAGTCGAGCCAGACCCGGAGGAGATGCAACCATTCCAGAATAACTAGTTTTCTTTTGTCTCCTGACAAATTTTTGTGACGCCCGAGGGATCATCTTTACCTAAAATAATAATAATAATAATAATAATAATAATAATAATAATAATAATAATAATAATAATAATAATAATAATAATAATAATAATAATAATAATAATAATAATAATGTAGAGACAGCAGTTGCTTTACATGCTCTTGCTTGACTTCTAGTTTCTCTGACTTACGGGAAGTAGACTTGGCTTCTCTATTGGCTTGTCGATTGTAAACTAGTTATTCTGGAATGGTTGCATCTCCTCCGGGTCTGGCTCGACTAAAGTGCCATGAAAAGCCACCAACATAATAATAATAATAATAATAATAATAATAATAATAATAATAATAATAATAATAATAATAATAATAATAATAATAATAATAATAATAATAATAATAATAATAATAATAATAATAATAATAATTCATAATAACTATGTCTTAGATCCTAGAAAGTTAGAACAACAAATGTTTGACAATGATATGCATACCCGACGTCGAGAATGTAATCCGTGCAACGAATCAGTTGCTGTAAGAGACTAGAGCTAGTCCAATTCTACTACAGTGGTTCAGTTTAACGTTTTCATCCAACGGGTAAATCCGCGTATTATACTTCCTCAATGCCTTTACAACAATGTATCTTAAAGACATAGGCCATGTCGTCTGCCTTCAGCAAAGAAAGGAATTTACGCAATTGAAAGACCAGCCTATTATTGTCGATTGTAAACGGCTATCTAGTAGTACTGACAATGACTACCGTTCATTCTGGGTATTGGGCGTATTGTTCAGTTTTGCTGTGGCTTCTGTGTGTTTGACGATGTTTTCTTTGCCTGTCATCTTGGCCTGCGTTACTGTTGACTGAAGAATGGGCTTTTCCCATTCGATTGTGACAGCCAACTGATAAAATTACGTAAATTAAAATTTCACCAGGTATGTAACGCCTCCGTGGCGAACTAGGCTCCACTGCTACAGACAGCAAGATGGTTGATGTCAACAAATCGCTTGAATGCTTCAGTTAAAGTCTTCGCTTGCTTAGGTCAACCCTGTTCTTGGGCTTCATCTATTGTTGTTTTGAATATTCTCAAGTTATAGGCTATGAGAAAAGGCAGTTTTACAAGGAGTGTCAGTTTAACCAACTTCGAAATCGCAAAACTGAAAATATAGAGGACATGCTTGGCGTGTACTTTAGCTTTGAGCGACTGACCCAACGCAAATCATCCCCGAATAACACAGGCCACTGGAAGGTTACATGTAAAATCCTGTTGCAACAAATGGCAACATGTGGTCTTCCCGACCATGTGAAGAATTCGCCATCTCCAGAGACATTGAAATTACTGCTCAAGGCCTATCATTTCAAACAATCATATGACTGTCATTGAGGTTTTGAACTCGTGTAAGCGCTTTTTTCTTCGGTCTCGGCTGTGCTACTGCGCTTTACAAATCGTCTTATTATTATTTTGGTGCCAAGGATATTTTCTATGTTTGCATTTAACCAAATTTTTGTAAAAGTCCTTCGATCAAAGCGCGATCCAGTGGTTTGAGGATCCAATCGAGTCTAGCCTAACAGCTTCTACTATATAACGTCGTTATCGTGAAACATAAAGAATCCATTTATACTTTATGTGAAATCGTAGTTAAATTCTTAAATTGTTAGAGAAGCCAAGTCTAAATCCCGTAAGTCAGAGAAACTAGAAGTCAAGCAAGAGCATGTAAAGCAACTGCTGCCTGTACACTGGTCCACGCTCTGATCTGCACTCGGGTAGACTTTGGCAATGCTGTGTACATTGGCCCTTCCTCCTCCAGTATGCACAAACTCCAGACTATCCTTGATGCTGCTGCTCGGCTTTAGGTGACATTCCTAAGTTTGCCCACATTTCTGCCTTTATCCGTGATTCCCTCCACTGGCTCCCGGCTCAACAGCGAATTCAGTTTAAAGCCCTCACCCTCATGCGCAACTGCCTTACCACCTCTGCTACGTCTTACTTAATGACTTCTGCAACCCAATTTCTTCCTTGCCTGCGAGGGCTTCCTTGCGATCTTCGGCTCGCGGCCTTATGGTTGTCCCTCGCATGCGATCTTCCACGGCACAATCCAGAAGTTTCGCCTATGTTGGCCCCTCTGCTTTGAACTGTCTCCCCTTGTTTCTCCGCCAAGAGTTTCTTGCCCTCTCTCCTCTGCAGTTCCGTAGACGCCTGAAAACTTTCCTTTTTGCCGGTGCCGGCATTGATGCGGGTTGAAAGCGCCGCTGATTTGAGTGGCGCTATATAAGTTTTCGGTTACAATTACAATTACAACTGAAACTGATGATTTCTAACTGTAGTCCTAACTGAAAGAGATTAAGTAAGTGACACAACGCACAAAAACTGGGCAGTGCATTTCGCAGCTTCAACCCAGCCGTCGAAAACGTCATATATATATATAGCCCAACAACTATTCGGTGCGAGGCACAGAGGGAGTGTGTTGATCGGATGCAGCATTTGGTGGCATGAGGAGTGAGCAAGGAACGGAGATAGGTCAGCTAATCTCACTGCAGTGATGGGCAATAGTTAACTAAAAAGTTGCTAACTTTTAGTTTAACTAAAATTTTTTAGTTAAGGTTGAAGTTTAACTAAAAATAAATAGTTTAGTTAAAACCATAGTTTAACTAAAAAAATTAGTTGCTAACTAAATAGTTTAACTAAAAAATCAGCAATACGCAACTATTTTCCTCAATGAACATTAAACACTGTCAACAACCCAAAGCGAATCTTATTGATTAACACTGCATGGTCTAACCATTTACAGCCTGTGTTTTCAAATTCATACACCACTTACAGTAGGCGTCCGTAACTGTTTGCTAGAAGAGTACACATTGCATAGTTTGAAGGTGAAATTGTCGTTGACGCTCTGCATTATTACAGTTAACTTAACCTCTGTTATTGTGAAAATGTTTGTCGTAAAAAGTTGGAAAAAAGTTGGAAAAAGTTTAACTACTTTTTTTTAGTTTAGTTAACTAATTTTCAAAATCAGTTGCCAACTTTAGTTAAACTAATTTTTTTTAGTTGGAAAATAGTTTTAGTTTAACTAAAAAAATTTAGTTTAGTGCCCATCACTGTCTCACTGCGATGTGTTTTAAACTAAAAGACAGATTTTAAACAGAATTCTTTGCTAGTTTGGAATCTTTCTATTTGGCAAAGCGCAAACTGTTGGAATTAACTACTTAATTACCTACCTAATTAGTAATTACCTACTCAGAGATGCAATTATAAAAAGTGTTATTCGTCTCACATGATGAACAAGCAGGAGCAGGCGTAATTATACCTATACAGAGAGACAGAGTTTCTTCAAGAGAGCTCAGCTATGTCTTTACCTGTTCAAAATGTGTCTTATGTGTTAACTATATAAATTCTAACACAAACGGGACAACGACTGTCCAAGCACGCAATCCCATGGGATAATCTCTCAGCGCACCTGTCTGGCTTCAGCAGAGTTTATCAAGGTCAGTACCAGCCTGCTTTTTCATATTGATTGGGATTGTATTGTATTATATTGTATTCTTAGGCCTACGCATTGTAACGAACACTGCTCTTCTTAGTTTTTAACCTACCTTCGTCTCAGACAATCCTACTGACCTGGATTGTGCTTTTTGTAATACTAGATATTTACGCTACTTGATAATTTATATTTTAGTAATAAGGTGTTAAATTCAGCCGGAACTCGCGGGTTGTTATCACATGTGACATTTTGATCCAATTTTAGTGTCACTGTACCAAGTAATCCAGTGTTTATTTAGTAAATTTGGTGTCTTATCACAATAATCGATTATGTGCATCATGATTCAAACAGGTCAGTTCTATCCAACTAGCGAGTAGACCTCTCCACTGTAGGTTCGCCAGCTAAGCTTAGGTTTATACTTGCAACAATGAGGAGTTGGATGAGCAATTTAACCAATGCTACATGTGAATGTGTGGCGGATCATAAAACTAGACGTTTCAAACTTGATACTTTAATTAGCTGCAGTTTGGCTCCCAACATTTCCATTTGTACTAGATTGGACCCATATGGGTCACATAATTATGGAAATATTGGTCATAATATATAAATTCCTCCATTTTGGCAAGCTGACTTTTGTCAGCTGGGTCAAAATTCAAATTTCTGCAAATATAGAGGCCTGATCTATTAATCTATAACTGGGTCTATTGTGTGCAAAATAGTTGTAACTGAATAGATATTCAATAGGCAAGTAGGAGTGAATGTAATAGATATGCACTAAATGACTGCCATGTAAAAATATCTCATTATAGTTCTAAGTTATAAATACAATATGACATAGAACTATGACGCAGGCCTGTACGCGCTTGCACACATGGAATTCAGAAGTGGTAGGGGAAGGTGGGGCAAGTTAGTTGCTTTTACGTTTTCTTAATTTAAACCTGGTGTCATGTTAGCAGCACAATTTATTTTATACCAGAACATTACTAGTCCTACTGCTATTCATACTGCACAGCAGATTTATCTTAAATAATTAAGAAAAAAGGAATAATCACTGAAGAAAACATTGAACCAGATCAACCAACTTGCCCCGTGTATGGGGCAAGTTGGATACACCAATGGGGCAAGTTGGCTATACCCATCGAGCAAGTTGGCTTGCGCCTGAGGTAATTGAAGTTGGTTTATTGTGATACATATTAATTATAATCGTCAGATATTAAAGTAACGATTATGCTAATTATAAACAACTAGGTAATTGCCCGTCCTAAAACGGTTAACGTCATCCTCCTCTTTTATCCAGGCTTGGGACTGGCGCTATCCGAACCCAGCAGTGGCGGAGTTTTCTTGACATCTTTTCGATTGCTACATAGGGGAAGGCGGGACAAGTTGGTTGTGCGGTCCTGTGAGCTACGGGGAGGTAGTGAAAACGTTTGGGTACTACTCAACGTCTAGGCCATCTGTGTTGACGTTTGTGCGTCTATGTTTAACCGTCCTCGCTGTGACACAAAATCACTAAACAGTAACTAACCAACCAAGTGTACAGGCCATTGGTGGGAAGATTAGGTGGAGAGGTAGAGGACAGAAATATGTAAACATTAACGAATAATATTGTCAACCCAATCCTTCCGTTGACAATCCTTCTGATTAAATCCTTGTTCTCTTCGTACTTAACGCCTATTTAACGTTCACCTTTTGAACACTAATTCTACGTATAAGTATAACTGAATTAATCAGCAACACAGTTTAATATCTTTTCAGTTTAATAAGAAACAAACAGACAGAACACAATTCGATTACAACTCGACTAGTCAGCCACACTACTACAGCGAACACACTCGAATTCAAACTTCTCTAGTCAGCATAATTCTTCGCGCCTCTTGACACACCTGTCTTCTGTGCGCATAAACGAACTCTAATAATATACATATAGCGCGCCGCTGCCGATATCGGCCGGCCGCGCGTGTCACTAAGACTAAACGTTATACATCTATCATATATACATATACACGTGAAACTAAAGTAAGCGCACTAAATATATACGCCAATATCTCGCACTGCAAGACTGTACACAAAACTCAGTTCACATTACCTCCTTCCTTTTTCTGGAATTGAGCAAATTAAATTTCAAAATTTGCGAAATTACCAAAATACATGAAACATATATATATCTAACTAATTAATAAACAGTCTTACGATTACTTATAACCTTGACAAACAATCAGCAATAATATTCAATCTGCCCTTCTTGTACTTCACCTCAACATCAAAAGTTTGTAAGGCTAACGCCCAACGCACAAGTTTAGCAGACTTAGACATTGACTCAGTCAAATATGTAAGAGGATTGTGATCAGTAAAAATGAAAATTTTTGATCCAATTATAATTTCTTTTAACTTGTTTAGAGCCCAAACAATAGCATAGGCTTCCTTTTCCACAGTAGCCCATCTCTTCTGGGTATCAGTTAACTTCTGACTGATAAATGACACAGGGCGTTCTATTCCCTTGTCGTCCATCTGTGTTAAAACAGCACCGACTGCAAAGTCACTACTATCGCAGTACAAATTGAATGGTTTTCCCACTTCAAAAACATATAACACTACTTTGGATCGCACAGCCTCTTTAAGTAAATCAAATGCTTGCTGATGTTCAACAGTCCACTCAATCTTATCAGAAACACGTTTACTAGTTAAATCAGATAAAGGTTTCGCAATCTGTGCAAAGTCCTTAATAAACTGTCTGTAATAATTAAAAAATCCAAGCAGTTGCTTAACTTGCTTCTTAGTTTCTGGGATCTTCAAATTAGTCAAACTTTCAATTCTGTCTGGATTCATCTTTATCTTACCAGACCCAACCACATGACCGATAAACCTTACAGGTAAGAATGAGGTAAAATTCTATTACAAAACATATTTCTTTGATCTGACGTTCCACTTCTGCTCGATAAATCAAAAGACTTCGGTATGCTGCAAATTCCTTTGTGCCTTGCTCTCTTGTTATACTGATTTGGGTATTGTAACTGCTTTTCTTGAGAGTAAGATTCTGCAAACAATAATGCTTTCTCCGTAGTTTCTTTGAGTTCTTTCAAATGCTTTTCGTGAAAAGGAATTTTCTTGTGCCATTTCCTCGGGTTGTCTATTAGGTCCATTGTCATTCTCTTGAAGGCGACCTCTTCTCTTGAGACTGGAGTGATGGGCACTCTATCCATCACCAAACTCCTTGCCTTTAGTTGACACTTCTCGCAAGACTTACAAAATTTCACAATGTCCCTTCTCATCTTTGGCCATACAAAAGACAACTTTATTCGTTCTCTTGTTTTCTCTTCTCCTAGATGTCCTCCAAACACTGATTCATGCGCCAATTCCATCACTTTAATTCGTCTCTCTTTTGGTAACACTAGTTGATATATCGTCTGGTCTAATATCTGATATTTCTTATGCAATAAACCGTTGATCACACAGAATTCAGATTCTTTCTCTTGTGCTAACTTCCACCACGGCTTCAACGATTCATCATTTCTCTGTTGCTCTTCGAACTTCTTCGAATCGGCAATCTGCACCTTTTGTTCTTCGTCCATCTCTTCATCTCTATACAAGTCTCCTATCCCCACATCACATTCATTGTCTTCTTCCGTTTCATTTAATGTGCCATTCTCGCATGCAGCCATCTCTTGCTCGTTTATCTCTGATGTTACACCATCTCGCGATAAGCTTCGTTGCTTATTACTTTCGTTTTCCTCATCACTTGAACTTTCAGTTTCACTCTTCTCATCAACATCTACCATTTCCTGTTTCCGACTCTGCGCTCTCGTCATTACATTTGCTCGTACACTCACATCTCCTTGTATCGTTTTAACTTTCATCTGTGGTACGGCTTTTAATTCGGCAATTATCTCTGGATGCAACAAGAATCTTTCTGTACTGCCCATCTTTGCAATACTAGCACACATCAAAGTGACATAAGGTGTAAGTGAACACTGGATTTTACGCGGAAATCCCTCTTCTTCCACGTCACTATCACACAGTCTAACATCGACTTTTACTAACTTCGCAGGAATGGCATCTCCTGCCACACATTGCAAATTCACTTTTCCAATTTGTTCCACCTTCATGCCTTCCAGTAATTCTTCACTAATCACCGGAATCTCTGCTCCCGAGTCGCTCAGTGCTTTGACTTTCACTGGCTCTTTACCGTCTACTGCACGAATTTCAACCTCGACATATTGCAAGAACGATTTCTTCAATATTCGACTGTCGTCTTTTCCTATGACTTCTCTCTGAATTTCAGCATCCAATAGAATTTCTTTTTGAATACCACATTTCATTACCGACTTTACTTCAGTCTCTTGGTTTTCTTGACTCGCGGTTTGATTATCTGTATCACTAACCACTTGAATCAAATTCACCCTTGTGTGTTCTTGATTTCTGCTAGAACTAGCTGCTGCCACTGGAACTGGACAAAATTTAACCAAATGTTTGTCTGAACCACAGTTGTGACAACGCTTCACAACCATGCCTCGTTGTTCATTGCCTTCATATCTCTTATACTGCGTAAACGATGTGTTGCCTTCCCTCTTGGCAAACGGCGCTGACGATTTGTTAAATCCCTGACGACCAAACGTCACTTCTCTGGTTTCATTGGGTACAGGGACATTAGCCTTGACTTCTTTACCTTTGAACTGATTCCCTGTTTCTGGATTACTTTTCCACTTTCCACTCTGGCTTTGGTTTACGGAACGTTGAGAAGGATAACTGTTTATATTTGGGATCGCAAACCCAATTCGATTGTTTACATGAATGTCTGCTAGGTCTGCCACTGCACTAGCTTGGAGACAGTCAGTTCCTTCCTTCGACAATACAAACTGTAGTGGACCTGGCGGTAAACATTCTTTCAGCTTATCCGCTACCAGCAAATCAAAGAGCGTATCATACTCTCTGTTCACGTTTCGACTTCTCACGTAATAGTTTAGCAAGTTCTTAAGTCTTGCCGTAAACATCGTATAAGTCTCTTCTGTTGTCTTCTTAGCATCCACAAATCTGGCTCTGTATTCTCTGGAGGTCAATTTAAATTCTTTTAATAAGTGCTGCTTGACTCTATCATAATTGTCTAGATCATCGTATGACAATCTATTCAGAACGGTTCGAGCTTTCGGCGTCATCAACGGTAGTAATAATTTAACCCAAAACGGCTTTTCCACAGCAAAACTGCGAAACGCGTTCTCGACTGTTTCAAAATATAATGGCACCTCCATCATATCAGTTGGCATTTGAGGCAATACATGCTTCATTGCATCACCTATTTTCTTAATTTTTGACACCAAAGTTTCACTTTCTTGCTGTTTCCTTCTTTCTGCTTCCCGTTCTTCTCTCATTTGCGTTTCTTTCAATGTCAATTTTGATTTCTCCAGTTTCAGACGTTCTTGTCTTTCTGTCTCTGCCTTTTCCAAACTTTCTTTCTGAAATTTGAGTTCTTCTTGTCTGATCTGTTCCGCACGTTCTAACTCTAACGTTCGCGCTTTTTCTTTTTCTTCTTCACGCATTCTCTTTGCTTCAATCTGTTGCTGACGAACCTCTCTCTTCATCACTTTTTCTAGCTTTTTCAAATTCAATCATCTGCTCCAATCTTCTTCTTTCAGCATCTTCCCTATCTCTTTTCAACTGTTCTAACTGAATCTCAAACTGATTCTTTTGCAATTCAAGTTCTGCCTTACGCACTTGTTCTGCTTTATCTTCTCTCTCTCTTTGCAGACGCAATTCCTCTTGCCTTGCAAGTTCCGCTTTCTCTTCTTTCTCTCGCTGCAGGCGCAATTCTTTCTCTTCTTTCTCTCTCTGCAAACGTTCTGCTTTCTCTTCTTTCTCTCTCTGCAAACGTTCTGCTTTCTCTTCTTTCTCTCTCTGCAGACGTTCTGCTTTCTCTTCTTTCTCTCTCTGCAAGCGCAATTCGTCTTGTCTTACACGTTCTGCTTCTTGTCTCCGTTTCTCCTCCCTATCTTCTTTCATCATCATCCACTGCATCAACATCTCCATAGACATAGGCGCAGGAGGTTTTTCAATAGCCTTTTCTACGGCACCGCCAACGGCACCTTCTTCTTCGACTTCTTCTTTCACCCACACTTCAGCGAGTTCCTGTATCATGTCACCACGTGACATACCTTCTAATTGTTCTTCTTTAAAACCGGCTTTCAACAAACGCTGTTTTAGCCTTTCCGTAGACATCTTCTTAATATCTGCTTGTCTTTCAGCACTTAGTTTCTCCATCTTACTTGTTTACTTTGGTGATTTCTCTTTTCAAAGAAGTCACGGTTTTTCTTGTTGTGTGAATCGATAAACAAACGGGATTTCTTTTATATTTGTTCGTGGAAAACAACGAAATTTTTATACCGTTTTCTCGTGTTCCACCGTCGATGATATCGTAAATTCGTCACACAGCACACAACGCGTAGATTCTTTTAACACCGTTGTAAATTCTTCAATCACCGTCGTAGATTCTTCTATCCGCCGAAGGAAGTGATAACGTGAATTTTAATCCACTGAGTTTATATCCACCGTGAGTATTTATTCCACCGTGAGTTATTTATCCACCGTGAGTTCTTATCCACACCGACGCTGTTCCACCGTGAGTTTTTATCCACACCGACGCTGTTCCACCGTGAGTTTTTATCCACACCGACGCTGTTCCACCGTGAGTTTTTATCCACACCGACGCTGCCACCAATAATGTCAACCCAATCCTTCCGTTGACAATCCTTCTGATTAAATCCTTGTTCTCTTCGTACTTAACGCCTATTTAACGTTCACCTTTTGAACACTAATTCTACGTATAAGTATAACCTGAATTAATCAGCAACACAGTTTAATATCTTTTCAGTTTAATAAGAAACAAACAGACAGAACTCAATTCGATTACAACTCGACTAGTCAGCCACACTACTACAGCGAACACACTCGAATTCAAACTTCTCTAGTCAGCATAATTCTTCGCGCCTCTTGACACACCTGTCTTCTGTGCGCATAAACGAACTCTAATAATATACATATAGCGCGCCGCTGCCGATATCGGCCGGCCGCGCGTGTCACTAAGACTAAACGTTATACATCTATCATATATACATATACACGTGAAACTAAAGTAAGCGCACTAAATATATACGCCAATATCTCGCACTGCAAGACTGTACACAAAACTCAGTTCACAAATATGGTCAACACTGAGATAACAAGCAAAATCCTCATAAGATAAGTAAGTAAGTAAGTAAAGTTACTCACTTATTTTTCAGGATGATATTACCTACTTTGATGGGTACAACAGATTCCTGTTTGTCTGCTTCAGAGAAGCCGCCATGGAGTATTTATCGAACAAGAGAATCGGTTATTTCGTCATTCGAGGCAGTTCGTCGCACATTGGATGCTACGCTCTGTCTGTTCGGGTTCCCAAGTACAATAACCGATCCGGAATATCTCACTACCTCATCTTCAGAACCTCCAGAGGATCGTTTCAGATCAAGGCATGAAACCACGACCAATTAAACTGAATAATTTCAGTATATATTTGGCATAAACAACAGAAGCGATTATCAAAACTACGACAACGTATATGAATAATACTATTCTTTTGGGGCGTGAAGACGGTTGAATGGTAACACGCTGGCAGGAAGATCAGAAGGACGCGGGTTTGATACCGCTAGCCCCACAAGGTTTACTCAGCCTTCATTCCCAAGGTGACGATTGTAAAATGAGCAGTAGTACAAAAGGACGCCTTGCATGGCTGCTATAAGCCTACAGTTAAATTCGATTCCTTTGACTTAATAAACGAAGATTGTCATTATTACTTTTAGAATTAATGTATTTATTATCAGCACCACATTACAATTCAACTGTAATAATTAGTAATGCTCTCCTTACAAAATTCAAAGTGCACATTGAAGTCTTGCAAAACATTGAGAAACGTAAGTAGACTGGAAGAGGTATTGTTCCGAGACATTGCTAATTTAACTTCCTTAGAACGATCGATATGAAATGTTGTACGCCATCGTAGTCTTCCCTCTAGATTTTTAGACCCAGAGAGTCCTTTGGCCATTGCTTGAAAGTAAGCAGCGCCAGAAAAATATTAACAGATCGTGAACGCTCTACAACGGCTGCATTGCTGTAGAAACGTTTGACACGAATTCATATTCCATATCTTAGTGTTCATATTGGTCGACTATGTCGCCACGTCCGAGCGACCATTCCAATTCAAATCTTGTTATTTGCAACCGCAATCATAGATTTATATAGCGTCTCTTCCAAGACGCTATTAAAGCTGCTCCTGACACAAAGTGACAAAACAAGGATAAAAGAAAATCGGAACCTATGTGGCAGGGTTTTTGGCAACCTAGTTAAGAGGAGTTGGACAGCCCAGAGCGAAGCTTTTTGCTGCGTTGTGCTATTCTGGCTGGGTGAACAACCAGGTCACCATGTGCAGCAGAGCGAAGAAATCTACGGCCAGGAGCGGATTCGATCGAGTCGCACTACTGCCTAAGATAAAATGGAGCGTAGACAGCAAGACAGTTACAAATAAGCATTAAGATCTCAAACTGGATGCATTTTTACATCGGCAATCACTGCTTGTAAGGGTGAAATAAAAATTTATTTTTGAATTTCACGGTTTGGAAAAGGAATGGTCAGATCTTGATTCCATGGTGACTCATCACTCAGTCATGAATGAAATGCTGCCCTGCACCCTTCAGCTGTCATCTGACTCATCACCTGATTTTACTGGTGAAGATGAAGATGATGACGACGAAGAAAAGGAGAAGGTGGATGATGAACTATAGGACGATGACAACAAACAAACAGACTTCGCGATTTCCTCCAAAATATTAATGACCATTCACAGAAATTAGAAATTATTCTCTGTATTTATTATTTCAAATAATTACTTTCGTATTGTGTAGCAATTCAAGCAAAGCAAAAGTCGAAACTCATGTTTAGAAGCAAAATTGATAGTTTTCGTTTTTCTATTTCCTTACGAAAGCATGTCTGAACATAAGAACTATTTCGTCACAAACATCATTTTCAAAATCATCTAAGATGCACATGTTTAGATCGCTTAGGTTGCCATGCTAAACTCCTTTTTGATGTATTTAAAAGGCGCTATAAAAGTAGCCAGATACATATAATATATGTATCTGACTCTTATTTTTTTGTGCTTTTGTTTGTTAGTAAGCATATTATGCATACTAACAAACAAAAGCACAAAAAATAAGAGTCACCTAAAATAAGAGTCAGCTATAAGTCGCAAGGACTCAGGAGTCAACCTTGAAATATTGAATCGTGAATTGTTACACCTATCTGTAACATTTATCTTGCATGATTGATGACACTTCATTTGCTGGAGAAGTCTACTTTAACTTGGTAAGAACTGATATTCACTAATCAACACGCATTAATTTTCTTTAACATGTAAATATTAAGTAGGCAAATTCATTCTGATTAATTCAGCACAGTTGATTATTGAATCACAAGGACACTTTAAGTTAATCTCTGGCTAAAGTGTAACTGGTATAATATTTCAACAAACAGCCATTCCGAAAATAAAGTAGACTGCGCGAGGGTTTGATACATTACATGTCAATCAAGAAAAATCCTCTTCAGTTTTTGAAGAAGAAATATACTGACGACGAGTTCAAATGGAAGCTTCGGCTTTAAAAAGAGAGCCGCTTTAAATATTTCTGATACGGATCTATTACCGCACAGTAAAAAGCATCGAAGTTTTAAATATCTTGCCAGGAAATGTCGTCCGACAATATATTGAAAAATGAAACTGCTGTGCTCGAGAAGAATGTTGAAAGTTTTCTCACTGCGGGGCAGAGAATGTTCCCGAAATTCCCGCACACGAGCGTGAAATGTTTCTTTCTGGACAGTTGGTACTGCGAGTTCAGGAAAAGAAACATGACAGAGAACTTGCAGTCCAATTAAACAATGTGCATCTTCATCGAAATAACCGTTGAAAGGACGCAAAGCCAAGACATTTGGAAACGCAAGACAAACCCAAAAACTGTCGGGGAAAATCGGCAGCGGTGCTGATAACGTCTTCAGGTGATCCTCTAGATCTGGGTCTTCAAATATTTGATCACAAAGACTCAGAACATTGTCATACTTACAGCGCTTGAACATATATAGAGCTCGATAGCAACTAACCACTGTGTGGCATTTCACACCATAGGAATCGGTAATCTTTTGGTACAATGAGTCCATGCTTTCGAGAGAGCATTCCATTAGCAACCGAATGATGATATCTTCGTTCAGTGAAAAACCTGTCACACGATTAATTACTTCTTCTACTTGAACGTTTCGTCGATAAACGCACAACCTGGAACTACAACAATTGGCATTTGGCAGTTTTCTTTTAATTGTTTCAATAAATAGAAAGTCAAACAGAAAGACAGCCGGAATTTCACTCCAGTTCATCCGCAACTGTATCGACATCCCTTCAGAGGATTGGGTCATTATGTAGGCGGCAAAAACCTGTGGTGTGAGTCGCATATTGAGTCTGAATTGTCTGCAGTCATGTCGTAGTTTGCTGTTAATATCCTCGAAAAGCAGAGTAAATCCAATGCAATTGGAAACATCGTCGATAAATATCAAGCAGCCTGCGTTCAGAGATTCTTTTTGTCGATGAGGAATTTGATTTGTAGCAGTAGGCTGTGTATCTTGGAAAACTGTGAAACATAGGTCAATTGCGGCTTGAAATTGTGAAGTCGCAAAGCAAATCGCAGCCATATACACGACTGTTGCTCTTCTTATGATACTCGTTGATAGAACCGTGTAATAATACGATTTTCTTAGATATTCCATCGACAAACGCGACATTAGTTGAAATTCTGGACCACTTCCAGGTGTGTGTAACTTTCCCATGTGCTCTTGAGCTTTTAGGAAATAAACATGACTTTTGTGAAGCCTTTCTCGGTAAGTCTTAGGAAAGTTATGATATCTTCGCCAATCTGAAGAAGCGACAGTTCCCAAAGACACAACGCTTAAAATATCAGAAAGAAAATCATTGCAGTTCAATACTCGTTTGCAAGTTATTGCATTTGCTGTTAAGAGCATAAGTAACGCTGAGTCAAGGTAAATAAACGGTAATTCAGATCTTAGAAAGAAGTCTCTAGCATATATCAACACTTCTTTGCAAATGTGTGTTTATGCTTTGATTTCATTACGAATTACCGTTTGGCAAAAATCCCAAACTTTTCCCACATATGCACAAGAGATGGCATTGAAGCGTTCATCACAGAAATAAAGCTGCCTTTGTCGTTTCGTTCTTAGTAATTTTCTGTAAAGTCTGCTAATCCGGAATTCACCAACCTCGTGTGGTCCCCGCCCTTTAGTGAGTTTCTTATAGCACACCAATAAATAATTGTCTACGAACCATTGGCTCAACTTGGCACCGTCATAGAACATCTTTAACTTATACGCAGTCCACTTTGTCATTATTGGATCAATTTTTCCGCTCAATAAATTTGCTTCCGGAATGAAATAGTTTGGACAATCTCCTTTCCAAATCCATTGCGCCAACTTACGTAACAATTTACAACAGATTGAAATAACGGAAGAAGACTCCCACCATTCTGTTGATTCTTGCTCACACGTCCACAGCATCAACGTCTTCAGATGGTAGGTGCAGGGAACCTCTTTCTCCTTTGCACAGTCCGCTTGGATTAATTCATTCTTCGCAAAGAATCTGATCATGTGATAGACAAGCTGTTGAGTTGGAGTCCAACTTCTGAGTAGAATCACTTCAGCCAGAGAGAACGAAAATCTGAACTGAAATTCGTCATCTCGGCAATCTCGGTGTTGGGCAGGTACGATGTGACAACCATTCCGGACAACCTCCTGTATCTTTGCTTCTGTTGGCCATGCAGCGTTTCTTTTACGCGTTGGCCAATCTTTAGCTTCTTTAGGCCATTTTGGACAGCATACACAATACACGTCATCATAAACTCCATTTGAATAGGTGTGCTTTACGGCCGGCCCAATGATTTTTTTTGTTCTTCCTTTGTTCTCATCTATATCTGCTGTCATTTCTTTTGGAAAGAAATTTCCGGAGACATATTCTGCCTCTCTAGCTTTATGAAACTCATATTTCTTAACATTCCATTTGTATTCCATATTTCCAGCAAAACGAAGTTGAACAAAACCTGGATATTTTTGTAGGGCTCAATACGAAAGCAACTAATCTTTTCATCATAACCTCGGATGTCGTCCGGTAACAGTAGAATGCATCCGCTGTAAGCCAACATATAGGTCACACAACTGAGTGTGTCATTGTCGGCGACACAGGAAATTGCTGGTATTATGTAGAACTCATTCCTGCTGCCACAAAGAACAGAGGAAAAGGAATCTGTTGATAAGTCTTTATAGTTGCAAGATAATGGCTTTGGAAAGAATGAGCTTGCCATGAAATTTGACACAGCATCTTCCATTGCTTTCTGTCAGGTTTCTGAAATTCGATTAATCTTATGTCTTGTAATTGTAATTTAAAAGTGTATAACGCCACGTTAAGAGAAACACTAATCAGAAACAAACAAACAATGCACAGAGTCATTAAATTAGCTGCGTTGATAGCGTGGAGCGATGACAGATTACTGATCATATTTAAACGCCAATTTCTCTAGTATTTGAATGTAATGTAAGCGATTCAGCAGAAGAGACCAACTGCTAGCCATCACTCATACATGCGTACAAACTTGCATGTATAAATACTTACATGGATCCATACATGCGTACATGCATGCATAAGAGCATGCGGTCTTACAGAAATAGGTACCGGTACATTTGTACATTCGTGCTTGTGTACAATGATGCATTCATAATGTGGGACACGGTAATCGAATGCTTAGAGCTCAATGGCTCAACGCCATCGATTGATGCTTGGTCATTAGATATTGGCGCTTAGTAAATACGCAATAATAATTGCAATATATCATAGATTCAAGGAGGTTAGAAGTATAAAATGCTGACAATGATATGCGTACCCAACGTCGTGAATGTGATCCGTTCAACGCATGAGACACAAGAACTAGTTAAATTTTGCTACAGGCTTTAAAACTAGTGATTCAATTGCACGCTTGCAGCCCACGGGTAAAACCGCATATTTCTACTTCCTAAATGCCTTTTGTAACCATACATAATAAAGAGCATGTTTTAAAGAAAATGTATCACTGCATATGGCTCGCGCCGGAGCGCGAATTTATATTGGGTGTCTGCCACTGTCTGGGGCCAGTGGGACCCCGAGGCAAAGCTTCTGGTAAGAGATCAACTGAATTGCAAAACGCATAAGACATAGAACTTTGTCACTTTTTGTTCACAAATAAAAATCATAAATAATTATGAATTAGAATTCATTTCCTGCACAAACGGCCTTTTATTACTGCACTTTTCAAGTTATCCCTGCACGACACAAGAAGACCTAGATAGGCCAAGTCGTCTGCCGTCAGCTTGTGGATGACTCAAGGAACGGAATTTACGCAGTTGAAAAGACCAGCTTATTGTTGTCGATTGTAAACGGCTAGCTAGTTGTCTAGCTGACAATGACTACCGTTCATTCTGCGTATCGGGCTTATTCTTCAGTTCTGCTCTGGCTTTTGTGTGCTTGACGATGTTATCTGTGCGTGCAATCTTGGCCAACGTAATTATGTAGACAGAAGAATGGGCTTTTCCTCTAGTCGAGTGTGAGAGTGGAAACGTTCACCACGGATTTGCAATTCTTACTTTTAAGACTGGTCGTTGAATTATTACTAGGGTTTCACGCTGTTGTCTTTACATATTTGCACATTTAAAAGTTAAATGATTAGTTTCATAAGAATTGTTCCGCTTGAAACTTCAGCTAGCCTGCATCTTAAACTCTATCTCTTTAAATCGCAGTTGAAAATCTCTTGAAATTTTAGTTGAATATCTCTAGAAATCGCATTTCGATATAATTTCTTCAACAAACCAAAGACGTAAAAACCAGTATATGGCCTACGTAAGATATTATCTCTACACGACTACAGGCAGATGTCTCGTCACGAACTCGTACGTCAGCGGACAAGATCAGAATGTCTTCAAAACAACCAACTATAAAGTCATTATTTCGCCAGGTATTTAGGGCGTCGTGGCGAACTATGCTCCACTGCCACAGATCTAAAGATGATTGATGTTCACAAATCGCTCGCATGCCTTAGCTTTTACTTGCTTGCGTCAACAGTGTTCTTGGGCTTCATCCATTGTTGTACTGAATATTCTCAAGTCTAAGCAAGCAGTTCTACAAGAGTTGTCACTTTTAAAACTTTGAAGTCACGAAACTGAACAAACAATGGTTATGTTTGTCTTCTATTAACTTCGAATAATGGACCCACCTGAAGTCAGCACCTGGTGACACAGGTCTCTGAATGGTTAAAAATGAAATCTAATTGCTGTGTATAGCAACAGATGGTACCAAAGAAAATAATTGCCTATGTTTGCACTTATCCATTTTGATAAAAACCCTTCGATGAAAGCGTGATCCAGTGGTTTAGGGATCTAACTGAGTCTAATATAACAGCTTCTATAACGCCGTTATCACGATGCATAAAGCATCGATCGATGTTGGCTTCAAGTGAAACCGCAGTCAAATAGGATAAAGTAGCCTAAGCAGTGGGTCAAGTGACAGAGAAGGAACAGTCGCCAAACCTCGTAGCTAGACTCCTAACCTAGATGTCGGGATGAATGATATTTCGCGATTCTTGCTATATTTTCATGATACATAAAGCATCGATTGAAGATAGCTTCAAGTGAAACCGCAGTCAAATAGGATAAAGTAGCCTAAGCAGTGGGTCAAGTGACAGAGAAGGAACAGTCGCCAAACCTCGTAGCTAGACTCCTAACCTAGATGTCGGGATGAATGATATTTCGCGATTCTTGCTATATTTTCATGATACATAAAGCATCGATTGAAGATAGCTTCAAGTGAAACCGCAGTCAAATAGGATAAAGTAGCCTAAGCAGTGGGTCAAGTGACAGAGAAGGAACAGTCGCCAAACCTCGTAGCTAGACTCCTAACCTAGATGTCGGGATGAATGATATTTCGCGATTCTTGCTATATTTTCATGATACATAAAGCATCGATTGAAGATAGCTTCAAGTGAAACCGCAGTCAAATAGGATAAAGTAGCCTAAGCAGTGGGTCAAGTGACAGAGAAGGAACAGTCGCCAAACCTCGTAGCTAGACTCCTAACCTAGATGTCGGGATGAATGATATTTCGCGATTCTTGCTATATTTTCATGATACATAAAGCATCGATTGAAGATAGCTTCAAGTGAAACCGCAGTCAAATAGGATAAAGTAGCCTAAGCAGTGGGTCAAGTGACAGAGAAGGAACAGTCGCCAAACCTCGTAGCTAGACTCCTAACCTAGATGTCGGGATGAATGATATTTCGCGATTCTTGCTATATTTTCATGATACATAAAGCATCGATTGAAGATAGCTTCAAGTGAAACCGCAGTCAAATAGGATAAAGTAGCCTAAGCAGTGGGTCAAGTGACAGAGAAGGAACAGTCGCCAAACCTCGTAGCTAGACTCCTAACCTAGATGTCGGGATGAATGATATTTCGCGATTCTTGCTATATTTTCATGATACATAAAGCATCGATTGAAGATAGCTTCAAGTGAAACCGCAGTCAAATAGGATAAAGTAGCCTAAGCAGTGGGTCAAGTGACAGAGAAGGAACAGTCGCCAAACCTCGTAGCTAGACTCCTAACCTAGATGTCGGGATGAATGATATTTCGCGATTCTTGCTATATTTTCATGATACATAAAGCATCGATTGAAGATAGCTTCAAGTGAAACCGCAGTCAAATAGGATAAAGTAGCCTAAGCAGTGGGTCAAGTGACAGAGAAGGAACAGTCGCCAAACCTCGTAGCTAGACTCCTAACCTAGATGTCGGGATGAATGATATTTCGCGATTCTTGCTATATTTTCATGATACATAAAGCATCGATTGAAGATAGCTTCAAGTGAAACCGCAGTCAAATAGGATAAAGTAGCCTAAGCAGTGGGTCAAGTGACAGAGAAGGAACAGTCGCCAAACCTCGTAGCTAGACTCCTAACCTAGATGTCGGGATGAATGATATTTCGCGATTCTTGCTATATTTTCATGATACATAAAGCATCGATTGAAGATAGCTTCAAGTGAAACCGCAGTCAAATAGGATAAAGTAGCCTAAGCAGTGGGTCAAGTGACAGAGAAGGAACAGTCGCCAAACCTCGTAGCTAGACTCCTAACCTAGATGTCGGGATGAATGATATTTCGCGATTCTTGCTATATTTTCATGATACATAAAGCATCGATTGAAGATAGCTTCAAGTGAAACCGCAGTCAAATAGGATAAAGTAGCCTAAGCAGTGGGTCAAGTGACAGAGAAGGAACAGTCGCCAAACCTCGTAGCTAGACTCCTAACCTAGATGTCGGGATGAATGATATTTCGCGATTCTTGCTATATTTTCATGATACATAAAGCATCGATTGAAGATAGCTTCAAGTGAAACCGCAGTCAAATAGGATAAAGTAGCCTAAGCAGTGGGTCAAGTGACAGAGAAGGAACAGTCGCCAAACCTCGTAGCTAGACTCCTAACCTAGATGTCGGGATGAATGATATTTCGCGATTCTTGCTATATTTTCATGATACATAAAGCATCGATTGAAGATAGCTTCAAGTGAAACCGCAGTCAAATAGGATAAAGTAGCCTAAGCAGTGGGTCAAGTGACAGAGAAGGAACAGTCGCCAAACCTCGTAGCTAGACTCCTAACCTAGATGTCGGGATGAATGATATTTCGCGATTCTTGCTATATTTTCATGATACATAAAGCATCGATTGAAGATAGCTTCAAGTGAAACCGCAGTCAAATAGGATAAAGTAGCCTAAGCAGTGGGTCAAGTGACAGAGAAGGAACAGTCGCCAAACCTCGTAGCTAGACTCCTAACCTAGATGTCGGGATGAATGATATTTCGCGATTCTTGCTATATTTTCATGATACATAAAGCATCGATTGAAGATAGCTTCAAGTGAAACCGCAGTCAAATAGGATAAAGTAGCCTAAGCAGTGGGTCAAGTGACAGAGAAGGAACAGTCGCCAAACCTCGTAGCTAGACTCCTAACCTAGATGTCGGGATGAATGATATTTCGCGATTCTTGCTATATTTTCATGATACATAAAGCATCGATTGAAGATAGCTTCAAGTGAAACCGCAGTCAAATAGGATAAAGTAGCCTAAGCAGTGGGTCAAGTGACAGAGAAGGAACAGTCGCCAAACCTCGTAGCTAGACTCCTAACCTAGATGTCGGGATGAATGATATTTCGCGATTCTTGCTATATTTTCATGATACATAAAGCATCGATTGAAGATAGCTTCAAGTGAAACCGCAGTCAAATAGGATAAAGTAGCCTAAGCAGTGGGTCAAGTGACAGAGAAGGAACAGTCGCCAAACCTCGTAGCTAGACTCCTAACCTAGATGTCGGGATGAATGATATTTCGCGATTCTTGCTATATTTTCATGATACATAAAGCATCGATTGAAGATAGCTTCAAGTGAAACCGCAGTCAAATAGGATAAAGTAGCCTAAGCAGTGGGTCAAGTGACAGAGAAGGAACAGTCGCCAAACCTCGTAGCTAGACTCCTAACCTAGATGTCGGGATGAATGATATTTCGCGATTCTTGCTATATTTTCATGATACATAAAGCATCGATTGAAGATAGCTTCAAGTGAAACCGCAGTCAAATAGGATAAAGTAGCCTAAGCAGTGGGTCAAGTGACAGAGAAGGAACAGTCGCCAAACCTCGTAGCTAGACTCCTAACCTAGATGTCGGGATGAATGATATTTCGCGATTCTTGCTATATTTTCATGATACATAAAGCATCGATTGAAGATAGCTTCAAGTGAAACCGCAGTCAAATAGGATAAAGTAGCCTAAGCAGTGGGTCAAGTGACAGAGAAGGAACAGTCGCCAAACCTCGTAGCTAGACTCCTAACCTAGATGTCGGGATGAATGATATTTCGCGATTCTTGCTATATTTTCATGATACATAAAGCATCGATTGAAGATAGCTTCAAGTGAAACCGCAGTCAAATAGGATAAAGTAGCCTAAGCAGTGGGTCAAGTGACAGAGAAGGAACAGTCGCCAAACCTCGTAGCTAGACTCCTAACCTAGATGTCGGGATGAATGATATTTCGCGATTCTTGCTATATTTTCATGATACATAAAGCATCGATTGAAGATAGCTTCAAGTGAAACCGCAGTCAAATAGGATAAAGTAGCCTAAGCAGTGGGTCAAGTGACAGAGAAGGAACAGTCGCCAAACCTCGTAGCTAGACTCCTAACCTAGATGTCGGGATGAATGATATTTCGCGATTCTTGCTATATTTTCATGATACATAAAGCATCGATTGAAGATAGCTTCAAGTGAAACCGCAGTCAAATAGGATAAAGTAGCCTAAGCAGTGGGTCAAGTGACAGAGAAGGAACAGTCGCCAAACCTCGTAGCTAGACTCCTAACCTAGATGTCGGGATGAATGATATTTCGCGATTCTTGCTATATTTTCATGATACATAAAGCATCGATTGAAGATAGCTTCAAGTGAAACCGCAGTCAAATAGGATAAAGTAGCCTAAGCAGTGGGTCAAGTGACAGAGAAGGAACAGTCGCCAAACCTCGTAGCTAGACTCCTAACCTAGATGTCGGGATGAATGATATTTCGCGATTCTTGCTATATTTTCATGATACATAAAGCATCGATTGAAGATAGCTTCAAGTGAAACCGCAGTCAAATAGGATAAAGTAGCCTAAGCAGTGGGTCAAGTGACAGAGAAGGAACAGTCGCCAAACCTCGTAGCTAGACTCCTAACCTAGATGTCGGGATGAATGATATTTCGCGATTCTTGCTATATTTTCATGATACATAAAGCATCGATTGAAGATAGCTTCAAGTGAAACCGCAGTCAAATAGGATAAAGTAGCCTAAGCAGTGGGTCAAGTGACAGAGAAGGAACAGTCGCCAAACCTCGTAGCTAGACTCCTAACCTAGATGTCGGGATGAATGATATTTCGCGATTCTTGCTATATTTTCATGATACATAAAGCATCGATTGAAGATAGCTTCAAGTGAAACCGCAGTCAAATATATGCATAAAATCGATTAGAGAAGCCAGATCGAAATCCCTTAAGTCAGAGAAACCAGAAGTAAAGCCAGAGGCGTCTACACCATAGAAACCTTGGAGCAAATGCTCCCACCAAGAAATAAGGAGGAAAGATCTGTCAGTGTGTGCGCCACCATTTTAGGGGGGGAACGGGAAGGGGGGAAGAAGCGGGGAAAAGGGACGTTGCTCCAATGACATAGGGGGCGGGGATAGACAGACGCCTCTGAGTAAAGCTACAGTATGAAGCCTAAACAGCCGAAATTTGTTGAGTTCTAACTGTAGTCCTGACTGAATGACATTAGGTAAATGATAGAACGCACACAAACTGGGCGCATTGAATTCAGCAGCTTCAACCCAGCCATCGATTCACTGCGATGTTTCCAAATTATAAGACAGATTTTAAACTGAATTCTTTGCTCGCTTGGCATGTTCTATCTGCCAAAGCGGAAAGTGTCGGAATTAACTAGGCCTAATTTAAATTCTACAGTATTACACACACACACACACACACACACACACATACACACACACACACACACACATATATATATATATATATATAAGACATATGTGGAGAGAGCGAAAGAGAGAGACGGAGGGAGAGGTGGTGGAGGGAGAGACGGAGGGAGAGCCGAAGGGAGAAAAGAAGGAGAGAGAGAGAGAGAGAGAGAGAGAGAGAGAGAGAGAGAGAGAGAGAGCGAGCTAACTGAAAAGAAGTTGCTCCTCTTTATGCCCGAATTGTGTAGGCCCTACGATGCGTTACATATTTATATTCTAATACAAACAATCAATCAATCAATCATAGAATTTATATAGCGCCTCTTCAAGGGCTCCACTCAGAGGCGCTCCCGAGCCAGACAGATGGGACCGTGGTTTAGAACGAACAGGGGTATGAGACAAACAGGACTACAACAGTCCACTCATTCTTCACTCATTCGTCACGAAGAGGTTACCTTACAAGGTCAGAAATTTTTTTCGGAGCCCATTTTCATTCGAGTGATATTCGAAACCTATTTGATTCACAGCAGCGCCGGAAAATACAAAGCCCTAATTGGTAGTAGAACAAACAAGTGAAGCAACAATTTAGGTAAACTAATTAAGAATGTTTTCTCCACCCGCCGTATGGATCTCTGAAACATTTGTTTGCATGCAATTCATCTCATTCGCAGAGTATTGAGTTCAAGTGCAATCTTTGACTGTAGAATTACACGAAATTTCACCAGACAAAGCACCTTTGCTGTTGATAAATACAAGTTTTTCACAAAGACTCAGGAGAATGCATTTTTTCTTTGCAATTGATATCACGGGTAAGTCACTCATTCCTCGTTAGCTGGCTCTTAATATATATGCTACTCGTCCTAGGGACTCTGAACGGCCAACTGTTGACATCGGACGAGTGGACGCTGGAGTTCGACGTTGGTGACTTGTCTGTTTTGGGCGATGTTTTCGTGGACCTGGATTCTCTCAAGTAACTTTTAACATCATAGGCTAGAGCGGAAGTGGGGTGGGCCCCGTTGTCTTGGCTGCCAGTTTCATTTTTATTTTTATTTTACTTCATTTATTCCTTTTCAAATTTCATTTATGTTTTCATGCCCTATGTGTTGTTTGTTTTACGATGTATGTACACCAGAGTGCGGTTATGCAACTGGTTTAATAAAGAATAATTTTTTACTTAGGCTACTTTACTTACTTGCATAACGTGAATAATGTTGGAGTAAATCAGAGCATGTACACCTGAATGTATGCTGCTAGCATAGCAAATCTATCAGGCAGAAGTGAATGTGTGACTGCTCCGACCAATAGGCTAACTGCAGATTTATAAAGAATAATAAATTTATTTGTTTGTTACAAGAATCGCATAATCAGTTTTCAATTCAAATTGTTCATTTCGCTTTTGCTTTCTAACATTTCAACTATTTATTTCATAAATTGGAGTTCAGCTTTTTAAAGTTCTTATTACAGTAAAAGCTCAACTAGCTATGCAATAATTATTGCCGATGTACAAGCAGAGAGAGACTGGAAAATTTCCTAAGTTTAGGGTCTACTCATTAAATTGACTAATGGCGGTAGTTCCAGAGTTACGACAGTAAGAATGAATAGACGAGCAGAAGAGACGGTGAAGAGACTGTCTTAGTAAAGAAGTCTCACAAGAAGCAAACAACTAGTTCTGGTTGTTAACTAACCGTGCATGCGAAGGAAAAGTCATCTTCAGGACGTTGCCCACCTGAGTGGAAGAAGCAGAGTCGGCTCCTGGCCTACCATTGTTGCAAAGATGTTTTGGTTAGGGAACAACCAGGTCATCCTGTGCAGCAGGGTGAAGAAATCTACGGATTGGAATGAACGAGGATGACATACACAACTAATGAGATAATACTATTCACAACCAGTGAGACATTTACACATAAGCATTAATATCTGGAATTGAATGCCTTTCTACATTGGTAACTACTACTATTTGGTAATTTAGAAAGCTTTGTGGAATTTGTATGGTCTGGAAAAGTCGTCTTGATTTTGTGATGGCTCATCACTCAGTCATGAAGGAAATGCTGCCAAAATCTGACTTAACACCTGATCTTACAGAGAAAGGTGACGATGACGACCAAGAATAGGACAAGAAAGAAGATGAAATATCAGACGATGATAACAATCAAACGGACTTCACGTTGTCCTCCAAAATATTAATGAGGATGTACACAAATTAGAAGTCACATTATGTCTCCTGCATCTCCTGATCTGGTACCCTGGAAATCGGACTTGGACCTCTTTTGGACTACTCTCTGGAAACCTCCTCTGATTTGGTTTGGCCTTCTGGAAACCGGAGTCGGACCTCTCTTGGACTACTCTCTGGAAACCCCCTCTGATCTGACGTAGTGCTCGTGAATATGCTGTTGCCCTGCGCTTGGCCTTAGAGTTGCGCTTTAGAAGTTTGGAGAATACGATTACGATTGTATAAATATAATAGCTTTCGTATTGTTGAGAAATTCAAGCCAAGCATTGTTGAGATTTCTTGTCTAGATGCAATGTTGACAGTTTTATTCTAGTTTCTTATGAAAACATGCTTAAGCACACGAGCTATTTCGTGGACTAGAACTGTACATTTGGTTCCACCAATAGTCGAGACTCGTGTTCAGATACAATGTTGATAGGTTTCTTTTTCCTATTTCTTATGAAATCATGTTTGAACATATGAACTAATTCGTCACAGACATAATTTTGAAAATCGTCTTAAGATGCACATGTTTAGATATGTTAGAATGCCATGTTAAACGCCCAGGTGAAGTTGTAAAATGGCGCTATACAAGTAGCTTCTTTAAAACCGAAAGCATAAAAACAATATGACTTCGCTATGAGTCGCAAGGAGCCAACCTTGAAACACTGAATCGTGAATTTTTACTCTTTGCTGCAACATTTATCTCGCATGAATATTACACTTCATGTGCTGGTGAAACAACTTTGACTTGTTAAGAACTGATACTCAATAATCAACTCGCATTTTCTTTAGCATGTAACTATCAAGTAGCCTAATTTATTCTGATTACTTCAGCACAGTTGATTATTAAATCACCAGGTCACTTTAAGATAATCTCTGGATTAGGCCTAAGTGTAACTGGTATAATATTTCAACGAAGCAGCCACTCCGAAAATAAAGTAGACTACGCGAGGGTTTGAAACATTACATGTCAACCAAGAAAAATCCTCTTCAATTTTTGAAGAAGAAATATATTGACGACGAATTCAAATGGAAGCTCCGGCTTTAATAAGCGAAACGCCTTAAATATTTCTGATACGGATCTATTACCACACTGTAAAAAGCATCGAAGTTTTAAATATCTTGCCAAGAAATGTCGTCCGAGAAAATATTGGAATATAAAAGTGCTGTGTTCGAGAAGAATGTTGAAAGCTATTTCATTGCGTGGCAGATCATGTTCTCGCACAAGAGCGTCGAATATATTTTTCTTGACAGTTGGTGCTGCGCGCTCAGGAAAAAAAACATGACAGAGAGCTTGGAGTCCAATCAAACAATGCAAATCTTCATCGAAATAAGCGTTGAAGGGTCGCAAAGCTAAGATATTTGGAAACGCAAGACAGGCCAAAAAATTGTCGGGGAAAATCGGCTCCGGCGCTGCTAATATCTTTAGACGATCCTCTAGGTCTGTGTCTTCTAATATTTGATCACAAAGACTCAGTCACCTCCTCCACGAACTTCTACCTCCTGTTCATAAGACCGGGTATGATTTGCGCCCACGTTCTCATAATCTGGTTCTCCCTAGATTTGACTCCCTTACCCGACGAGGTTTCCTGGGTAGAATGCTGTACAGCTAGGCTCTGTTGCTATTATTTTCATTTATAATTTAACGTCATTATTACTGTTATATTTTTCTGTCCTCTTTGTGTATAATTGTATGTAAAGCGCTGTGCGTTTGCTAGCGTTTAATAAAGAATATACTTACTTACTTACTTTACTTACAGAACATTGTCATACTTACAGCGCTTGAACATATATAGAGCCCGATAGCAACTAACCACTGTGTGGCATTTCACACCATAGTAATCGGTAATCTTTTGATAAAATGTGTCCATGCTTTCGAGAGAGCATTTCATTAGCAACCGAATGATGATATCTTCGGTCAGAGAAAAACCTGTCACACGATTAAGCACTTCTTCAATTTTATCGTTTCGTCGATAAACGCACGACCTGGAACTGCAGCATGCGACAGCTGCTAATTTTCTTTTCACTGTTTCAATAAACAGGGAGTCAAAGAGATAGACTATCGGAATTTCACTCCAGTTAATCCGCTTCTGTTTCGATATCCTTTCAAAGGATTGCATCATTATGTACTTGGCAAAAATCTGTGGTGTGAGTCGCAGATTGAGTCTGAATTGTCTGCAGTCATGTCGTAGTTTGCTGTTAATATCCTCAAAAAGCAGAGTAAATCCAATGCAATTAGACACATCATCGATAAATATCAAGCTGCCTGCGTTTAGAGGTTCTTCTTGTCGCTGAGGCATTTGGCTTGTAACATGAGGTTGTGTACTCTGGAAAACTGTGGAACATAGGTCAATTGCGGCTTGAAATTGTGAAGTCGCAAAGCAAATCGCAGCCATATACACGACAGTTGCGCTTCTGATGGCACTGGTTGATAAATCCTTGTTTTTGTACGATTTGCTGAGATATTCCATAGACAAACGGGACATTAGTTGAAATTCTGGATTGCTTCCAGGTGTACCTAACTTTCCCATGTGCTCTTGAGCCATCAGGAAATATACGTGGCTTTTTTTAAGGCGTTCTCGGTAAGTCTTAGGAAAGTTATGATATCTTCGCGAATCTGAAGTAGCGGCTGTTCCCAAAGACACAACGCTTAAAATATCAGATACGAAATCATTGCAGTTCAACACTCGTTTGCAAATTAATGCATTTGCTGTAAAGAGCATAAGTAACGCTGAGTGAAGGTGAACAAACGTTATATGAGATCTTAGAAAATAGTTTTTAGAAGAGATCGACTCATCTTTGTTAATCTTTACATATACTTTAACTTTATTGCGAATAACTATTTTGCTAACCTCCGGAAAACGTTTGATGTAAGCAAAACAGAAAAGAGCGAAGCGATCATTAAATAAATAAAGCTGCCCTTTTATCTTGCTACTTAGAACTGTTCCGTAAAGTCTGCTAAACCAGAATTCGAAATCCTCAACTGGTGCTCTCTCTTTATTGAAATTCTTGTAGCACACTAATAGATAATTGCTTACGAACCATTGGCTCAAATTTGCAGCGTTGCAGAGCAGCTTTAACTTATCTGTAATACACTTTGTAATTGTTGGATCGAATTTTCTGGTGAATAAATTTGCTTCTGGTATGAAATAGTTTGGACAATTTCTTTTTTCAATCCATTGCGCCAGCTTACGTAACAATTTACAACTGATTGAAATAACAGAAGAAGAATTCCACCATTCTGCTGACTCTTGTTCACACGTCCACAGCATCAACGTCTTCAAATGGTAAGTGCAGAGAACCTCATTCTCCTTCGGACAGTCCGCTTGGATTAACTCTCTCTTCGCAAGGAATCTAAGCATATGAAAGACAACCTGTTGAGTTGGAGTCCAGCTCATAATTAGGATCACCTCAGGCAAAGAAAACGAAAATCTGAACTGGAATTCGTCATCTCGACAATCTCGATGTTGGGCAGATAGGATGTGACAACCATTCCGGACAACCTCCATTATGTGGTCTCCCAGTGGCCATTCCCCGTTTCTTTTACGAGTCGGCCACTCTTTCGCTTCTTCGGGCCACTTAGGACAACATATGCAATATACATCGTCATAAACACCATTTGTAAGGGTTTTCTTTAAGGCCGGCCCTTTCAGTTTTGCATCTATTTGTCCTTTGTGCTGATCTATTTCCTTTGTTATTTCTTGTAAATAGAAATTTGTGGGGATATATTTTAGTTCTTTCGCTTTAGAGAACTCGTATTTCTTAACGTCCCATTTGTAAATCATATTTCCAGCAAAACGAAGTTGAACAAAACCTGGATATTTCTTATAGGGCTCAATACGAAGGCAACTAATAGTTTCTGCAAAGCACCGGACGTCGTTTGGGAACACTAGAATGCATCCGCTAAAAGCCAACATAGAAGACACACAGATGAGTCTGTCATCGTCCTCGACACAGGGAAGTGTTGGTACTATGTAGAACTCACTATTGCTGCCACAATGAACAGGGGAAAAGCAACTTCTTGATAAGCGTTTGGAGGTGCAGGTCAGTGTCTTTCGCAAGAATGAGTTTGTCATGAATTTTGACACAGACTCTTCCATTGCTTTCTGTTAAGTCTCTGAAATTCCATCAGTGTTATCTCATGTAATTGTAATTGTAATTGTAATTGAAAAACGTAAAACTCCACTTCAAGACAAGAACTAATCGCTGAAATGGCATGGTTGATGTTAAGAACAGAAATGCCAGACATAATCAAAAAATGCATTTGAAACTAGTTTCTAGTCCACATTAAACAGATGGCATTGTATTCAGGAGTCGTTAGACTAGCTGCTTTGATAATGGGGAGCGATGACAGGCAACTGAATACATTAAAACGGTGAATGCATAATAGAGGAGAGAGACACGGTAGTCGACTGGTTAGGGAGTTCGCCCTGTCACGTGGAGACTACTGAGTCTATACGCCTCTGAGACGATTACTGTGTAGGGACCTTGAGCAAGTTTTTCATATGCAACTGCTCAGCGCCATCAATTGATTCTTGGTCAGATTGTGCCGCTTAATAAATACTTAATAGTAATAGTTATGCTCTAGTAGTAGTAGTAGTAGTAGTAGTAGTAGTAGTAGTAGTAGTAGTAGTAGTAGTAGTAGTAGCAGTAGTAGTAGTAGTAGTAGTAGTAGCAGTAGCAGTAGCAGTAGCAGTAGCAGTAGCAGTAGTAGTAGTAGTAGTAGTAGTAGTTGTAGTAGTAGTAGTAGTAGTAGCAATAATAATAATAATAATAATAATAAATAATAATAATAATTTTTTTATAATAATAACACACACACACACACACACACACACACGCACACACGTGAAACCCAACCAACGGATTCTCTTCCAATGTTGACGGAGGGAATAATAATCGGAATCGAGGTCACTCCAAAGACCCGCGTCGCTTCTCCTCCGCCCAGACAACAATACCCCGGTCCCTAGATCCCTCACTCAACTGAGAGAAGCCCATTCTCCTTTCTACAATATGCAAAGGACACATCGTCAAACACACAAAAACCACACCAGAACCGAAGAATACGTCCGATACGTAGAGTGAACGGTAAGTCAGCTAGACTACTAGATAGACGCTTAAAATCGACAACAATAAGCTGGTCCTTTGTAGGCCTACTGCGGAAATTCTTTTCCTTGGGTCACCCACAAGCTGACGGCAGACGACCACGTCCTGGCCTATTTCTGTTACATGTATGGTTACAAAAGGCATCGAGGAAGTATAAATATATATGCGTATTTACCCGTTGGCTGACAACGTAAAAATGATTCACTAGCTTTATAGCCTGTAGGAAAATTGGTCTTGCTCTAGTGTCTAACAGCAACTCATTCGTTCAACGGATCACCTTCTCGACGTCGGGTACGCATATCATTGTCAAACATTTATTGTTCTAACCTCCTTAGATCTGTTATATATATTATTATTATTATTATTATTATTATTATTATTATTATTATTATTATTATTATTATTATTATTATTATTATTATTATTATTAGTAGTAGTAGTAGTAGTAGTAGTAGTAGTAGTAGTAGTAGTAGTAGTAATAGTAGTAGTAGTAGTAGTAGTAGTAGTAGTAGTAGTAGTAGTAGTAGTAGTAGTAGTAGTAGTAGTAGTATATTATTATTATTTTTATTATTATCATTATTATCATCACTATTATTATTATTATTATTATTATCATCATCATCATCATATTCATCATGATCATTATCATTATAATTACCGAGCGTCACTTTCTAACAGGAACCTAAATTCATGTCATTTTCCTGTAGGCCTCTTATGCAGTTTTTACACCATTAGCAATACAGAACACCTGCTATCCCTGTCAGCATATCCATTGACATCAGATGGGACCCTTATGGGTTCTAACTGGGTCCCATGTGGGCATATGGGTCCTATATGGGCTACATAGGGCATTCTGGCAGGGATTGATAAGGATATCTTACACCAACGTAATTATGTAGCAACTCAAGGAGCCACGACCAATCTCCAGTAATTTTTCGGTCAGAACGTTGCCTTTCACTAATTAATGAAACACCAAAAACCTAACATGCCATTTTAAGAATAATCTCTGGCTAAGGTGTAGCTGGAAAAATATCGTAACGATGCAGTGAACTGTGAATGAACCATTTAGTTATCCCGAAAATATTGTAGACTGCGCCAGGATTTGCACGATTGCATGTCAATCAGGAAAGTTCCTCTGCAGTTTCTGAAGTAAGAATTGATAGACAACGTGTTCAAAGGGAAGCTGAGGCTCTAATAAGCCAAACGCTTCAAATATTTCTGATACGGATATCTTATTGCGCAGCAAAACGCATCGAAGTTTCAAATATCTTGCCAAGAAATGTCTTCCGATAAAATATTGAAACATAAAGCTTTTGTGTGAAAGAAGACGGTGAAACACAAAATCAATATTATTACGGGTTCGAGTATGCTCTCCTACTCGAAAGTCGAATGTATTTATCTGGAGAGTTGGAGCTGCGCGTTCAGGGAAAGAAACATGACAGAGTACTTGGAATCCAATTAAACAATGTACATCCTCGTCGAAATACGCGTTGAATGGTCGCAAAGCCAAGACATGTGGAAACGCAAGACAATTGGGAGAAATATCGGGGAACAGCGTCTGCGGTCTCGATAGCTTCTTAAGATGATCCTCCAGTTCTGGGTCGTCTAATATTTGATCACAAAGCCTCAGAACATTGCCATACTGAAAACGCTTGAACATATAAAGAGCTCGGTAACAGCTGACCACTGTGTGACATTTCACGCCATAGTATTCGGAAATCTTCTGATAAAATAAGTTCATACTTTCGAGAGAACATTCCATTAGCAACTGAATGCTGATATCTTTGTTCAGAGAAAGTCCTGTCACACGATTAATTATTTCTTCTACGTTATCGTTTCGTCGATAAACGCACAACCTGGAACTACAACAAGATATATTTGATAATTTTCTTTTCACTGTTTCAATAAATAAAGAGTCAAAAAGAAAAACAGTCGGAATTTCACTCCAGTTCATCCGCAACTGTTTCGACATCCTTTCAGAAGATTGGATCATTATGTACTTGGCAAAAACCTGAGGTGAGAGTCGCAGAGTTAGTATGAGTTGTCTGTAGTCATGCCGTAGCTTGTTATTAATATCCTTAAAAAGCACAATAAATCCAATACAATTAGAGATATCGTCGATAAATATCAAACTGCCTGCAAACAAAGGTTCTTCTTGTCGCTGAGGCATTTGACTTGTCAGAAGAGGTTGTGTATTCTTGAAGATCGTGGAACATAGGTCAATCGTGGCTTGAAATTGTGAAGTCGCAAAGCAAATCGCAGCCATATACATCACTATGGTGCTTCTGATGGCACTGGTTGATAGATCCGTGTAATTATACGATTTTATTAAATATTCCATCGACAAACGGGACATTAGTTGAAATTCTGGACTGCTTCCAGGCATGCCTAACTTTCCCATGTGCTCTTGCGCTATCAGGAAACAAACATGACTTTTGTGAAGCCGTTCTCGGTAAGTCTTAGGAAAGCTATGATATCTTCGCCAATCTGAAGAAGCGGCTGTTCCCAACGACACAACGCTTAAAACATCAGATACGAAATCATTGCAGTTCAACACTCGTTTGCAAGTTAATTCATTTGCAGCATACAGCATGAGTAACACTGAATCAAGGTAAATAAACGGTTTTTCAGATCTTAAAACTAAGTTTCTTTTTACAGATATCGATTCCTCTTTATTTATGTGTGCATGTAGTTTGATTTCATCTTGAATTACTGTTTCGTTAAAGCTCCAAACTCCTGTCATATATCCACAAGAGATGGCAGTGAAGCGGTCATCAAATAAATGAAGCTGCCCTAGTCTCTTGTTTCTAAGAAATGTTCCTAAAAGTCTGCAAAACCATAATTCGCTAATCTCTTGTGGTGCCTGCCCTTTAGTGAGTTTCTTATAGCACACTAAAAGATAATTGCTTACGAACCACTGGCTCAAATTAGCAAGGTCGCTGAACAGCTTTAACTTATCTGTAATACACTTTCTAATTACTGAATCACACTTTCCGCTGAATAAATTTGCTTCTGGGATGAAATAGTTCGGACAATGTCTTTTTTCAATCCATTCAGACAACTTACGTAACAATTTACAACAGATCGCAACAACTGAAGAAGATGTCATCCACCATTCTGTTGACTCTTGTTCGCACGTCCACAGCATCAATGTCTTCAGGTGGTAAGTACAAAGAACCTCTTTCTCCTTCGGACAATCCTCTTGGATTAATTCTCTCTTCGCAAAGAATCTGAGCATATGATAGACAACCTGTTGAGTTGGAGTCCAAATCCTGAGAAGAATCACCTCAGCCAGAGAAAACGAAAATCTGAACTGGAAATCGTCTTCTGGGCAATCTCGATGTTGAGCACATACTATGTGACAACCATTCCGGACAACCTCCCGTATAATTAGTTCTGTTGGCCATTCACCGTTTCTTCTTCGAGTTGGCCACTCTTTCGCTTCTTGGGGCCACATGGGACAGCAAATGCAGTGCACGTCGTCATAGATACCTTGCTTTACCTTTTTCTTTAATGCTGGTCCTTTAAGTTTCGCATCGATTCGTCCACCGTATTGACCTATTTTCATTATCAATTCTTGTCGCAGACAGTGTCCTGAAAAACCTTTTTGTTCTGTCGCTTCAAAAAATTCGTATTGCATCAAATCCCAATTGTATATCAAATTCCCAGCAAAATGAAGTTGAACAAATCCTGGATAGTTTTTATAGGGCACAATGCGAGCGCAATCGAACATCTCGTCAAAACTCCGGACATCATCTGGCAACACAATGTTGTATCCGCTAAAAGCCATCTCGAAAGACAAACATACGAGAGCATCGTTGTCGTTTATACAGGAAAGTACTGGTGTTATGTAGAATTCACTATGGCTACCGCAAGGAACAGAACCTCCGTGACCGTTTGATAACTGATTGCGTTCATAAACCAATGGCTTTCGCAAGAATGAGTTTGCCATAAACCGTGATACAATGTCTTCCATTTCTTTCTGTTAAGTGTCTGAAATTCAATTTATTTTTGGTCATGCAATTGAAATCGAAATTCAAAACTGTAAAACGGCACTTCAGGAAAAACCTAGTCATAGGCGCTCTGTGACCTGGCCTGGTTCATGTTAACGCTTTGAGAACAGAAATGTCAGATGTAATCAAAACAATGCATATCCAACTAGATGTTACCAGTTGCGGGCTCAAGCAAACACGTGGAGCCCAAACACAGTTTCCAGTCCACATTTAACAGATAGGTAGAGGGGTGAAACGCCCCCTCAACGGTTTTTGCTAATTTACATCGTGGTTAATAGGATTTCATGCATTGAATGTCCGATACAGTTACATCGTGGTTAATAGGATTTCATGCATTGAATGTCCGAAATTAAGTATAATTGTGTTCGATAACATTTCAAAAAGGATGACATAAAAAATAATTCTAAAACAAAATGCTTCAAAGAGGGCGTTTTGACCCGCATCTGGGGCAAAACGCTCCTTGAAGGGGTTGAAACCCATTCGCATTTTCGATGTTTCTGTGACCATTAATGTACTCCTTAAAGAATTGCAGCTATCTACTTGCCTCTGAGAGTTATAGCAATAAAGTTTGCTTAAAATGTATGACCTGCCTTTCAATACCTTTTAGCAGAAGAAAAATAAAACAATTGATTAAGGATAAGCCTGCTCTAAATGACATTGAGAAATACCATAAGGTTATCATTTTAGAACACCTGAAAAGTCGAAGCCCATAATCTCTGCAATCACTCAGTATGTTGTGTAGAGCAACATTGGCCTAACTTTGAATAGATGTCAAATCAATAGTTAACTAAAAAGTTGCTAACTTTTAGTTTAACTAAAAAAATTTAGTTAAAGAAGAAGTTTAACTTTAAAAAATAGTTTAGTTAAAACTATAGTTTAACTAAAAAATTTTAGTTGCTAACTAAAAAGTTTAACTAAAAAATCAGCAATATGCAACTATTTTTCCACAGTGAACATTGAACACTGTCAGCAAAAATACATTCTAACACTGCACGGTTTTAGCACTAACAGCCTATGTTTTCAAATTCATACACTACTTACAGTACACATGTAACTGTATGCCAGAACAGTACACAATGCATAGTTTTAAGGTGAAATTGTCATTGACGCTTTGCATTATTACAGTTCACTGAACGTCTTTTATTGTGAAAATGTTTGTCGTAAAAAGTTGGAAAAAAGTTGGAAAATAGTTTTAGTTTAACTAAAAAAAATAGTTTATTGCCCGTCACTGCAAATCAATTAACTGTTTGTAAGGTAAACTACTGAATTAAATGTCTTAAAATTCAAATTTGAATCTTCAAGAATATAATAAAATCCTGACACAATTTTTTTTAAATGGAGAAATAGAACTATTTTTAATGCAAATTTTTAGTTAAAATTTGGGTCATTTGCATTTATCACGCAAAAATAGCTGCTTGTGTTATGCGACTAAAAATCGTGACACCATCGCGAACACTTTACACACTTTGACCACATGATCAAAAGGTAACCGTCTTCATGAGATTTCAATCCACAGTTCCCACAGTTGATCCCTGTCGACAGCAGCACGTCGTTGCACTTAAATGTGCCATCGCCCATGCGCATCGGAGTCACAAAGGTAGGCCTACCTACTGCATGCATTCGTAGCACCGCTAGTCATTACTGTCTGGTCCCCTTTGTCAGTGGTTGTCGTCACAGTTGAATTCACACCTTTAGCTGCCACTATATTTACCGGTGTATGGATAATGTTGATGCCTGCCTCGTCCGTGTTCCAGATTTTAAGTCCATACGCTTGTGTTGCGCCAAGTGCTTCATTGTAAAACTGGGAAGATTTCTCAACCTGCGGCCGATTAAAGCCTACTACCCTGCTTAAACTGGTTGCTTTTGGAATTTTTATGGTCAAATCTGGATGTCTTTTCATTAAGCCATGTAACCAGTCTTGACCAGCAGACCTACCTGAAAATGGATAATCTAGGAAAATAATGGAAAAATGAATATTCAATTGCACAGCCAGATCGAATGCCATGTGCCTTATGTCATGTGATGTCAAACCAAATAAAGCCTTTTCCATCATTTTGATGTGTTTTTTCAGTTGCTACTCATACTCATGCTTAAACATTTTAGATAATTGCCGAGTCTAACGATCCCAAGTTGGGAGACTTTCGTAATGTGGTGAAAATCTATGATACACGATTTACAAAGGAACGAACTCACAGGATGGATAAGACATAATGATAATAAAATATTTATTACAGTCGATGAACAATTACAATTATACGGGTAAATAATTATAGCGCTGAGTGAGCGAATAATATGAGTGCTGACTAGTGCTGACTAGTCGCTGAAATACTGACAGTCTTACCCAATGAGAGACCTAGAGCTGTAAACGGACCAAAGCAGTCAGACCGAAAATAATAAGACATCCTCTTACACATAGAAAAAGACTAGGCGGTGAGCTTAGCCAGCTTCAGGCAAGCCAACTACGTACCTCCATTTAAGGAGCCCAACGGGTAAGGTAACACGTGCCACTAAGACAGTTGCAGCTCAAGCAGGGATGAGCTAATACGCCTGAGGCAGCTAGCCTAGGCTAACGGTACATGACTGGCTCTAAGCTAAAAAATAAGATACAACCCCTTCTAGTAGGCAAGCAGTGATAAATATATTAATGTGTAATATGCATATAACATAATGTTAAACCGTGATAGTACTGATCCTGGTGCCTACGCAGCGCTTTCGGTGGTATACCGTATAGGCCTACTGCCTTGCAGCCGTTTTAAGCGAAGTTCCAGAATGAATTGTCTCCAGGGCAGTAGCCTACTTAGAGAATTAAGTAGCCTATTACGATTACCTTTGTCTGTTTCTCCTTTATGTATTCGCACCATTTTTTTTTAGAAAGTTGCAGAATAATGTTGTGTTACCACTGTTACTGAGAATAGGCATCAAAACTTATGAAGTGATAGCATCCTATAATATGTACATAGGCGTAGGTATACACCTCTTGGTTTTATAAATTTAAAATTTTTCCTTGGGTTATAGCCCTGCACCTGGATGTTGCCTCCCTGGCCCAAGAGAAGAAATTTAAGAAGAAATTCCTAAAAAAGGTTATCAAATTTTTTGACACAAATCTCCCAAAAAAGGTCAAGTTTTTTGTGCAGCAATCTCCAATAGGTCACCAAATTTTTTGACACAGAAATATCCCCCAAAAAGGTCATCAATTTCTTTGGGCAGCAATCTCCAAAAAAAGTCATCAAATTTTTTTCAAGATTTGTTTGCCTCCTCTTGCATTTAAGTCTGGCTACGCTCCTGAATATGTATTCTATATTACCGTTATAATAATGCCTAAGGCGTCAGCTGATGGTCTCTTCGAGCGAATCGTAATCAAAAGGCGAACAAGCAACTGAAAATGTGTGATATTGGAAAACATTGAGCGTATATAAAGAGGTAAATAGCTTAATGTTGCTGCGGGGCAAAACGCCTCTATGGGGCGTTTTGTCCCGCTTGGTGCTACTATGTGAGATTGCCATATCATACAAAACTTTTTATAAACTCCCCAATTACTACACACAATAATTCGATATGACGTATACTTTAAAACTGTACTTGTACTTATTGCTATTCCTAACATTTTGCACCATATAATTATTCAGAATTGGCAGGATACCCTTACAAGGAAACACGAAAAATTCAATGTTATTGAAAAAATCAATGTTACCTTCGAAAAGGTAACATGACTGACGATTATTTCAATAGGGTACAACTAATAGTCCCCAGAACAATCAAGCCGTCCATTACCTAGCACGAAGAGACAGCGTGGGGGGTGGCGTTTTGCCCCACTGTATACCCTACCACTATGTTCAGAGTCATTAGACTAGCTGCGTTGATAGTGTGGTGTGAAGCGATGACATATAACTGATAACATTTAAACTTCTATTTCTCTAGTATGTTAATGTAAAGTGATAGTGCAGAATGAATCAACTGGTAGTTGTCACTCGTACCTGCGTACAAACATACTTACATACGTACTTACGTTCACACATACACATGCACGCGGACATGCATAAATTAGCACTACATATTACATTCGTGTTTGCCTACGGTAGTGCATGCATAATAGAAGTGGGAACGGTACTAATGCGGAGAGTACGGGTTCAAGTCTTCGCCTCTGAGACGGTTACTGTGTAGGGACTTTGAGTAAGTCCACTCCTTCACTCAACCCGTTACTCAGTCTTTCACTCATTGCTCAGCGACATCGACTGATGTTGGTCATTAGATAGTGGCGCTAAGTATGTACGTAATAATAATAATAATAATAATAATAATAATAATAATAAAAGTAATAATAATAATAATAAAAATAGTAATAATAATAATAATAACAATAATAATAATAATAATAATAATAATAATAATAATAATAATAATAATAATAATAATAATAATAATAATAATAATAATAATAATAATAATAATAATAATAATAATAATAATAATAATAATAATAATAATAATAATATTATTATTATTATTATTATTATGCCAGGAAGCTGGCATGCCGAGTCGCTGGAGTTTGTCCAAGAACTTGGTGCCAAGATAAAAGCTGCTACAGGTGATCAGCGTGAGACCAGCCATCTGCTGCAGCGTCTATCGGTTGCCCTGCAAACTGGAAACTCTCTGTCTGTTCTAAGCACCTCGGATTTGAACATGCAGCAAGGAGACCGTGCAGCCAGGACTGAATAACTCAAGAATTCTGTATCAAGCCTGCTTGCATCATACGACCAATATCTATGGATGGATACAAGTCTTGTTGGTCGGGAAAACCCATTGGCAGCAGCAACAGTTATTCTGAATCAGACGGTATGATAAACCATGGGAAGATTTCATAATAATAATAATAATAATAATAATAATAATAATAATAATAATAATAATAATAATAATAATAATAATGATGTATCATAGATCCAAGGAGGTGAGACTATAACTGCCTGACAATGATATGCGCACCCGACGTCGAGAATGGGATCCATGAAACGAATGATTTGCTGCTAGAGACTACAGCTAGTCAAGGACTGTTAAAGGTTTTAGATCTAGTGCTTCTTTTTTACATTTGCAGCCCACGGGAAAAACCGCATATCTATGCTTCTTCAATGCCTTTTAAAACCATGCATACAAAACAGATAGGCCAGGTTGACTGTCGTCGGCAAGGAAAGCAATGTACGCAGTTGAAAAGAACAGCTTATCGTTGTTGGTTTTAAACGGCTAGATAGTAGTCTAGCTGACAATGACTACCATTCATTTTGCGTGTTGGGCGTATTCTTCGGTTCTGCTGTGGCCTTTGTATGTTTGACGATGTTTTCTTTGCGTTTAATCTTGGCTTTCTCCAGTCGAGTGTGGGATCTACGGACCGTCAACGTCTACAATCTCGACTCTAATCACTATGCTATCCATCAACATTGGAAGGAAATCCGTTGGCCTCACGTGTGTACGTGTGCTTGCCATTCGTGACTCTTTTAGTTTTCTCTGCTTTGTTTTGCTTGTTGAATGACATTTCTGTCTTAACCCTTTAACTATTGGGGGTAAAAAATCCTTAAAGTGGAGGAAATATCTTTGGTAAAGAAAACATCCATCGATATACACATGCGTGCATACATATACCCATACAGAGGGGGAGTCCATAGAGTAGTGGCAACATCACTGGCGTGAAGAGCAGTAGGTAGCGGGATCGCCTCCCGTAACCCTCTCGAGGTCCACTCAGCCTATCATTCGCGAGATGGCGCGTTTGTGAAATGAGATGTAGGACGTGATGGGCGCCTTGCAAGGCTGCCGTATACAGTTAAATTCGACTCCTGTGATAACTTGTGATCATCCGTTCATACTGATTTGTAATCATACTGCGTTATTGTCAGTTTGAAGATATTAAACGAAGATTATTATTATTACATACACACAGACATACACACATAAATCCATGCAGACATAATTACGCATATATATATATATATATATATATATATATATATAAATACATGTCCCGCTTTCATATATGCAGAATGCATACAATGTTTCTTTGATGAACAAGATAGTCATCAATAAATTAACATCAGTAGATATGATAATTTTCCGCCACAGACATCGTCATGCATAATCTGGGTGACCATTCATTCTCAACGTTCTTCCGTACACATAAATTATAAAAAAGACAGCGTAAAATTGTCGAATGTATCCGGAACTTAACGGAATAAGATTTATTTTCTCCGTCGGATAAATCCGGCAAGCGAGGTAACGAAAGGGTTAATTACATATAACATCGTATAGAATGGCGTAGAGAGCGCTTTTGTGAGGTGGTATACAGGAGCTATAGTAAGTGTCCAGATACATACATGCATGCATACATACACACATACATACATACATACATACATACATACCTACATTCATACATACATACATACATACATACATACATACATACATACATACATGCATGCATACATACATACATACATACATACATACATACATACATACATACATACATACATACATACATACATACATACATACATACATACATACCAAGTTAACAAAAATTATGGAAATGCATACATAAGAGTTATGAAGTTTGCCAAACAATTAATTTTCACTTAGGCGATAAATGGAAATGTCCGTGGCGGACATTTGGCTGTATAAGTGACTGAGTGTGTGGGCTGCAGTTGAATTACTTACCTTGACCAGGATTTTTATCCAGCATAGACTGTCTCTCTGTCTCAATCGTCTGATCTTCTGGATACTGGCCTGAACGAGGCTTTGTTTTGGTGCGCCATCGGCTGATACCTTGTGTATTAGAGATCGGCGCTATATAAGTTACTAATTGGAATGACAATGTCTACCAACTTTCTTTCACACTATAGCCCAGCCTCTGAGGCGCGTGTAAACGATCACTTACATGACGTGTTAAAGCGACTGCAGTTAACCTTCTATCACGGATTTGCACTTTTTACTTTTAAGACTGGTCCTTAAATTATAACAAAGGTTTCACGCTGTTGTTATTTGATATTTTCACTGACCAGAGCAAGCAAAGGCTTTTACTGACGCATTCATGCGATTTGTGGACATGAATCATGTGGATGTCTGTGGCAGTGGAGTGGAGTTCGCTAGGGAGGCGTTAAATACCTGGATCGGTGATCATCATTGACGCACTTTTCAGTTGACTGTCTTTGAAGACATTCTCATCTTGTCCGCTGACGTACGAGTTCGTGTCGAGATATCTGCCTGTGGTCGTGTTGAGTCATATCTAATAGCTTCTATAGCGCCGTTATCATGCTACATAAAGCATCGATTGAAGATAGTTTCAAGTTAAACTGTAGTGAAATTTATGCATAAAATCCGTTAGAGAAGCCAAGTCGAAATGCCTTAAATCAGAGAAACCAGAAGAGAGGTGAGAGACAGAGAGGGAGACAGACAGAGACAGAGAGAGGGAGACAGAGACAGAGACAGACAGAGAGATACAGAGACAGACAGACAGACAGAGAGACATAGAGGGGGAGAGAGACAGAGAGAGACAGAGACAGAGACAGACAGAGAGCTAACTGAAGAGAGGTTGCTCCTCTTTAGCTGTCCAAATTGTGTACGCTTTACGATGCGTTACACATAATTCTAATACAAACAGGATTACAACAATCCACTCATTCGTCACGACGAGGTCAACTGACGAGGTTAGAGAATTCATTCATGAACCCAGTTTTCCTTCGAGTAACCTGTTGAATTCGCAGCAGTGCCAGAAAATACAAAACTGTTGATGGCTGAACAAACAAGTGATTCAAAAATCTAGGTAAGGAAATGAAGAATGTGTTTTCACCCCACCCCCCCCCCCCCCGTCTCGGTCTCTGGAACATTTTGTTTGCATGCAATTCATCTTATTCGCAGAGAATTGAATCCTGCGGCGAGATGCACGTTTCTATTCAAGTGCAATCTTTGACTGTAGAATTACACGAAATTTCACCAGACAAAGCACCTTTGCTGTTGAAAACTAGAAGTTTTCCACAAAGACTCAGGAGAATGCATTTTTTTCTTTGCAATTGAAATCACGGGTAAATCACGCTTTCCTCGTTAGCTGACCATAACATGAATAATATTGGAGCAAGTCAGAGCAAGTATACCTAAATGTATGCTGCAACCATAGCAAATCTATCAGGCAGAAGTGAATGTGTGGCTGATCGATCACTAGGCGAACTGCAGGATTTATAATTTAAAAAAATTATTTGTGTGTTACAAAAATCAAATAATGATTTTTCAAGTCAAGTTGTTCATTTCGCTTTTGCTTTGTAACATTTCAACTATTTATTTCATAAATTGAGGTTACTGTATTTAAGTTCTTATTACAGTAAAACCTCCACTAGCTGTGCAATAATTATAGCCGATGTTCAAGCAAAGTAAGACCGGAAAATTTCCGAAGGTTAGGATTTGCTCATTGAATTGACTAATGGCGGTAGTTCCTGAGTGAACAGTGTTAGAATGAAGAGACGAGCAGAACAGAAGAGAAGGTGAAGAGAATCTCGTGGTAAAGAAATCACACTAAATGCTAACAACTAGTCCCGGTAACCGTGCATCTGAGGAAACGTCAGGAAACAGAGAAAACAACCAGATCAACAAGCAGGGTAAAGAAATCCACGGATTGGAATGAACGAGGACGACGTACACAACTCCCTGAGATAAGCAATCCACATTCCACAACCAGCGAGACAGTTACACATAAGCATTAAGATCTAGACCTGAATGCCTTTTTACAGTGCCTGTAAAGGTAAGTTAGAAATCTTTGTGGAATTTCAGGGTTTGGAGAAGGAAATGCTGCCTTGCACCCTTCAGCTGTCATCTGACTCATCACCTGATTTTACTGATAAAGATGATGATGACGACGAAGAGGAGGAGAAGGAGGAGGAGGATGAACTATCAGACGATGACAACAATCAAACTGACTTCGCGATGTCCTCCAAAATATTAAAGACCATGCATTGAAATTTGAAGCTATTATCTGTATTTATTATTTCAATTAATTGATTTCCATTTGTTAAGTAATTCAATCAAAGCAATAGTCGAGACTCGTGTTTAGATACAATGTCGAACGTTTCTTTTTTTTCTATTTTCTTACAGAAGCATGTCTGAAGATGAGCTATTTCGTCACAGGCATCATTTACAAATCATCCTATGATGCACTTGTTCAGATCGCTTAGATGGCCAATGTTAAGCACCCTTGTGATATACGAACATTATTACTCCTTTCGGTCATATTTATGTCGTACGATTGATAACACTTCATTTGCAGTAGACTCTGTAATTCAACTTTGACTTCTTAAGAACTGATACTCAAAAATCAACTCGCATATTCTTTAACATGTTGTAACCGAGTAACCGAATAACAAGTAATTTATTCTCATCAATTCAGCACAGCTGATTTTTGAAGCGTCAGGCCATTTTAAGATGATCTCTGGCTAAAGTGTAACTGATAAAATATTGTAACCAAGCACAGGGGCGCCCGCAGGCGGACGCACTGGACGCACGTGCGTCCACCCATCATGTCAAATCCACACAAGGAATAGGCATCGCATCGATATTTTTGGTAAACAACAATACGACATGTTAAAGCATTAGATGTTATCTAAATTGAATTTTTTCTAATGAGTCACTCTGAGTCATTTTCAGTGTATGAGTATACCAGCGGCGGACAGAGGAGGGGTAGGATGGGAGGAGACGGGAGGGGTGTGTCCAATTTTTGGGGTGTGCGTCCAAGTTTTTTAAGCCTGCGGGCGCCCCTGACCAAGCAGTAAATATTTCAACGAAGCAGTGAACGAACCAGTCATTCCAAAAAGTAGACGGCGCGAGGGTATAAAACATAACATGTCAATCAAGGAAATCCCTCCTCAGTTTTTGAACCAGAAATTGATGGATGACGTGTTCAAACGGAAGCTGCGGCTTCAAAAAGCCAAACGCTTCAAATATTTCTGATACGGATATCCTATCGAAGAGTAAAAAGCATCGATATTTTAAATATCTTGCCAGGAAATGTCGTCCGAGAAAATATTGAAATATGAAACTGTGATGTTCGAGAAGGAGGTTGAAAGCTATATCATTGCGGGACCGAGAATGTTCCCGCACACGAGCATCAAATGTAGTTTTCTTGACAGTTGGTGCTGCGCGTTCAGGAAAAGAAACGTGACAGAGTGCTTGGAGTCCAATTAAACAATGTACATCTTCGTCGAAATAAGCGTTGAAGGGTCGTAAAGCCAAGACGTGTGGAAACGCAAGACAAACAAGCGAATTGTTTGGGAAAACCGTCTGCGGGGCCGATAAAGTCTTTAGATGCTCCTCTATGTCTGGGTCTTCTAATATTTGATCACAAAGACTCAGAACATTGTCATACTTACAGCTCTTGAACATATATAGAGCTCGGTAACAGTTGACCACTGTGTGGCATTGCACGCCATAGTGATCAGAAATCTGTTGATACAATGAGGCAATGCTTTCGAGAGAGCATTCCATTAGTAGTCTAATGCAGATATCTTCGTTCAGAGAAAAACCTCTAACGCGATTAAGCACTTCTTCGACTTCTTCGTTTCGTCGATAAACGCACAGCCTTGAATTATAACAAGCTGGATTTGGCAAATTCTTTTTCGCAATTTTAGTAAACAAAAAATCAACCACATGAACAATCGGAATTTCACTCCAGTTCATCCGCAAGTGTTTCGACATCCTTTCCGCCGATTGAACCATTACATACTTAGCCAATACCTGTGGCGTGAATCGCAGATCGAGTCTGAATTGTCTGTAGTCATATCGAAGCTTGCTGCTAATATCATTGAACAGCTGAGCAAATCCAAGGCAATTAGAAACATCGTCGATAAATATCAGGCAGCCTGCGTTCAATGGTTCTTCTTCTCGTTGAGGCATTTTACTTGTAACAAGAGGGTGTGCATTCTGCAAAATTGTGGAACATAGGTCAATGGCGGCCTGGTATTGTGAAGTTGCAAAGCAAATCGCAGCCATGTACACGACTGTGGCGCTTCTGATGGCACTGGATGATAAATCCTTGTTTTTGTACGACTTTCTGAGATATTGCATCGACAAGCGGGACATTAGTTGAAATTCTGGATCACTTCCAGGTCTGCCTAACTTTCCCATGTGCTCTTGCGCTACCAGGAAACAACTGTGACTTTTTTTAAGCCGTTCTCGGTAAGGTTCAGGAAAGTTATGATATCTTCGCCAATCTGAAGAAGCGGCTGTTCCCAACGACACAACGCTTAAAACATCAGATACGAACTCATTGCAGTTCAACACTCGTTTGCAAGATAATGCATTTGCTGTGAAGAGCATAAGTAACGCTGAGTCCAGGTAAATAAACGGTATTTCAGATCTTAGAAAGAAATTTTTAGAAGAGATCGACTCCTCTTTGTTAATCTTTACATATACTTTGATTTTATTACGAATTACTATTTCGCTAAACGTCCAGAAACCGTTGATGTATCCAAAACAGATAAGAGTGAAGCGACCATCGAAAAAACAAAGCTGACCTTGTCTTTTCTTTCTTAGAATTGCTCTATGAAGTCTGCTAATCCGGAATTCTCCAACCTCATGTGGTGCCCGCCCTTCAGTGACATTCTTAAAGTTCACTAATAGATAGTTGGTTACGAACCACTTGCACAAATTCGCAGCTTCGTAGACTAACTCTAACTTATCTGTAATACACTTTGTAATTATGGGATCAATTTTCCCGTTGAATAAATTTGCTTCTGGAATGAAATAGTTTGGACAATGTCTGTTTTCAATCCATTCCGACAACTTACGTAATAATTTACAACAGATTGAAATAACGGAAGAAGACTTCCACCATTTTGCTGACTCTTCTTCGCACGTCCACAGCATCAATGTCTTCAGATGGTAAGTACAGAGAACCTCTTTCTCCTTCGGACAATCCGCTTGGATTAATTCTCTCTTCGCAAAGAATCTGAGCATATGATAGACAACCTGTTGAGTTAGAGTCCAACTTCTGAGTAGAATCACCTCAGCCAGAGAAAATGAAAATCTGAACTGAAATTCGTCTTCTCGGCAATCTCGATGTTGGGCCCATACGATGTGACAACCATTCCGGACAACCTCAAGTATAATTAGTTCTGTTGGCCATTGAGCGTTTCTTTTACGAGTCAGCCACTCTTTCGCTTCTTGGGGCCACTTGGGACAACATATGCAATAAACTTCATCATAGACACCACTTGTAATGGTTTTCTTTAACGCCGGCCCTTTAAGTTTTGCATCTATTTGTCCTTTGTGCTGATCTATTTGCTTTGTTATTTCTTGTAGGAAGAAATTTGTGGGGACAAATTTTATTTCTTTCGCTTTAGAGAACTCATATTTACTAAACTCCCAGTTGTAAATTATATCCCCAGCAAAGGGAAGTTGAACAAAACCTGGATATTTCTCGTAGGGCGCAATACGAAAGCAACTAATCTTTTCATCAAAACCTCGGATGTCGTCCGGCAAAAATAGAAAGCATCCGCTGAAAGCCATCATGCAAGGCACACAAATGAGTGTATCATGGTCGTCAACACAGGGAATTGGTGGTACTATGTAGAACTCATTCCAACTGCCACAATGAACAGGGGAAAAGAAACCTCTTGATAAGTGTTTGGCGCTGCAAGTCAATGGCTTTCGCAAGAATAGTTTTGTCATATAATTTGACACAGAATCTTCCATTGCCTTGTGTTAAGTTTCTGAAATTCAATCGGTATTATCTCATGTAATTGTTATCGTAATTGAAAACCGTAAACTCCACTTCAAGACAAAAACTAATCGCTGAACTGGCATGGTTAATGTTAAACGTAATAAGAACGGAAATGCCAGATATAATCAAAACAATGCATTTGAAACTAGAAGTCACCAGTTGAGGGTACGCGCACACTTATTGAGCCCAGCCCATAGTTTCCAGTCCACATTTCACAGATAGCATCATATTCAGGAGTCATTAGACTAGCTGCTTTGATAATTGGAAGGCGATGACAGGTAACTGAATGCATTAAAACGTCAATTTATCTAGTATTGTATTGTATCTAGAAATTTATAAAGCGGCTCTCACAGTGTTCGCTAGTCAGAGGCGCTCCTAGCGCGAAAGACCCAGTGAATAGAAAGTGATTTTAAGACAGCGGAACGAGGTACCTGGGCCACCAGCTAATAAAGAGGAACGTGTCACTGGAGGGAGTTGATTCCATAGAGCAGGACCAATGTAAGAAAAGGCTCGAATTTTTGGCCATAGTGGTCCTGGCTCATGGTAAAAAAGATCATGGCGATTAAGCGATCGCAATGGACGGAGGGAAGTAGCTGAATCTGGCAGACGAACGAGGTCACAGAGGTACTTGGGTCTTAAGCCTGTATAGGACCGAAGGACTAAAGTGAGAACTTTAAGCTGAATCCGAGCAGTAAGGGGAAGCCAATGAAGATGATCGAACACGAAAGAGGAAATATGAGACCAGCGAGGAAGTCGAGCTGTTAATCTGGCCGCAGCATTTAAAACAGTCTGGAGGGGGGGAAAGACGGACTTTTGGCAGCCCAATCAAAAGAGAATTACAGTAGTCAATTCTGGAGCAGATGAAGGCGTGAATGATAGTGGTAAAAACGGAGGAGGAGACAGAGCGTCGGATTGCTCTAAGCCGTCTCAGGTGAAAGTAAGAAGAACAGGTTAGATTAGCAATGTGTTCAGAAAAGGTGAGCATGCTGTCAAGGACAACACCAAGGTCACGGACACTAGAAAGAAAAGTGAATGACGGGAATTTCTCAGCATGTAGTGGGAAGTCTATTGTGAGGAGCTGTTGACGAGTACCAAACCAAATAAGCTGCGTCTTAGCTGGGTTCAGAGAGAGAGAGAGAGAAAGAGAGAGAGAGAGAGAGAGAGAGAGAGAGAGAGAGAGAGACAGACAGACAGACAGACAGACAGACAGACAGACAGACAGACAGACAGACAGACAGACAGACAGACAGACAGACAGAGACAGACAGACAGACAGACAGACAGAGATTAGAAGGCAGCCAAAGTCTGTAGTATGTGAATATACTACAAGTGATAGAGCAGAAGAGGTCAACTGCTATCATAATGCGTTTAGCGTTCGTCGTGTACGCACCAGCGTCGTCAGCTCTGCTCGTTTTACGTCTCGTTTGCAGTTTATCTTAGGACTTATCTAGCCTCTTCTTTCAATAACCTCTCTATTTAGTTTGTGGATATGCGGTTGTTCATTTTCGTGAGTTTGGTTAATTGATCGTTGTTAAATTTAATGAAGTTTTGGATATTTTGTCTGCCTTCAAAATCAATCAATCAATCAATCTTTTATTTGGTAACCAAACTGAATAGGTAAACAGATCAAACAAAAAACAGGCAAATCAATTTCTGTAGTTTGGGTACACAGGTGACACAGAAAGGGCCGTGGACCCCGCTTAAACAGTGTCACCTGGGTAGAATTACAAAACGTAATTACTTTCATTTACGCGCTGCTGGCCTGATGCAACCTTGGGCTGCGTGACGTAATCGGTTTATTTACATATCTACGTGTACATTTGGAGGATTTACGTTCTATTATGCGCTACCGGCCTGATGCGACCTTGGGTCATGTGACGTAACTGATATTTGTTTACATTTATGCGTGTACACGAGGATAAATACGTCTACAGTACTTACATGTAACTGCTTGATCACTGAGATAAATAACTTTCTGCCACTGAAATGTGATGATGTCTATCACATACACAGCACAAGAACTCAATCTACTTCGTTCGTCTGCCCAGCGCCCTTGTCGCTCCCTTCGGAAGACGCTATTCTATTATTAGATTTGGTGCCCAGCTGCTTATCGCTCATCCATCAACAATGTCACTTTGTCTCTACCTGGGAAAGTTTCATCCTCTTCGGCGTCTTCCATTCTGGCGTTCAGCTCTCATTTGGGCCCTGATGAGCTGGTTGCCCATGATCGATCTGGCCTATTGCGTTACCGGGGCAGACATGCTGGTGCGCGCATGGCGCGGCGGGGTCGGCCCTGTGCCTACCTCAGGCATAGAATCACGGAGGCGAGGTTGGTGAAGCCTGGTGATGACGTCGACTAATCCTGTATATCGGTGATGACCGGCCGAGGTCGTTATGCTTACGGCTACACACGACACACTCGGTCCATCAAGCCGTCAACATATCTGAACTTAAAGAGACTCGATTTTCCCCTTAAACCTAACCAAGATGAAACTCTTTCGGTGGATCCGTTGGAGCATCAATCTGCAAAACCACCTACACATCCATCAGTGCACCTGATAAATCCAACAAGCTTGGCCAAACCTCACGCCATGGAACATTTGAGGGCTGATCTATCATCTTTCAACCCAGACATAGCGATAATCGTCGAAAGCTGGCTAAAACCGCATCACAGCGACTCCCTTTTTCGAGTACCAGGTTACCATCTACATCGACGAGATCGGCTCGGGAGGCGTGGGGGTGGCATCGCTATCTACTGCCGGTCTACCATGAATTCAACTGTATATACACCTCGTGAACCGATCAGCCCCGATCTGGAATTACTCTGGATCGAGGTAAATTACTCGGATCACCAATATGGCATCGGCGGCCTATATCATCCACCGAAGCCAATCTACAAAGCCTCCGATCTTCTATCCAGCTTAGAAAGTGTCTTGGACGAGTTCCTCCAGGGCAACCATCGGGTCATTCTCGGAGGCGACTTCAACGCCCTCCCTAATGACCTCATACTCTTAATGGGCCTCCGGGCGGAATTCTCTGGCCCCACACATATGGGGCACCCATTAGACCGACTATATACATCGGAGCCCATGTTCGCGGATTGTTCAGCCCTACAGTCAACAATCAAGACTAAGCACTCAACCGTCTTAGCAACATCGATGGCCAGCGCGAAGCGCCCCGATATCTCTGATCGAGATGTTCGCAGCCATCGATTGCGAACGCCTCGGAACATGTCAACCCTACACGATTTCCTCTCACGGCAAATATGGAGTTTTATTACGGAAAGCCCCTCGGCTGAACATTCATTCTAAAATTTCTACTCCTTCGTCAATGGAGCGTTGGATCAGTGTGTACCATTACGTCAAATAACGATCAAGTGCCGGGATCCGCCCCATGTCACCCCGCACCTCAAGTATCTCTTAAGAAAACGTAACTCTCTGCATAGACGCCATCGCGACGAGGCTGCAGCGGCTGTAGCAACCAGGATAACCAATTACATAATAAAATGCAATGAGTCTTCCTTTGACGGCCTCGGGAGAGGCACTAAAAAACTATGGGATGAGGTGAAGAGACTGAGGGGCGATACCAATAACTGCTCACGGGGAACAGATAGCATAACGAGTACCTCCCTAAATGAACATTACCAGTCAGTGTCTACGGACCATGACTACATCGAGCCCAGGCCTAAGCTCACAGTTAATTCCGCTCACCCAATTGAAATTATGGAATACCAGGTTTATAAGGCCCTTGAAGCCGTCCGTGGCTCCACCACTGGACCCGATGGCATCCCAGCATGGATGTTGTCGTCAATGGCTCACCTTCTCAGCACCCCTATAGCTTTCCTGTTCCAGCTCTCTCTGCAATCTTCCTATGTTCCCCCACAATGGCATTCCAGCTGCATTACACCGATCCCCAAAGTCCCCCGCCCCTATCTGAAGCTGACTTTAGGCCCATTTCTATCACCCCGTCCTATGCCGCATACTAGAAAAGTTTGTAGCACGTACTTACTTTTATCCAATACTCGTCAACCCCAATCTCAATCAAGACTTTGATGACCAATACGCGTTTAGGCCTACTGGCTCGACAACCTCCGCCGTGATAGCCCTCACCCATAACCTCATTGACCTGTTGCACGAAGAGCCCTATGTGCGATTAGTGGCTCTGGATTTCTCCCGTGCTTTCGACACGGTCCGACACTCCCTGCTCGCCGAGCAACTCGCCCCTTTGCCTGTACCTGACTTCATATTTAACTGGATACTTGCTCTCTTGCACGACCGACAGCACTGCACCAAATTTCTCGGCACCATCTCTTCCTACTGCAAAATCAATGCTAGTATTATCCAAGGGTCTGGCCTAGGACCGCTCCATTTCCTCGATGCCATCAAAGGTCTCAAACTAATCAACCCTAAGAACCGCCTGCTTAAGTACGCTGACGACTGCTATCTCCTCATCCCTGCTTCCGCCATTCTCACTACAGCAGCTGAGCTTGACCACATTGTCAAATGGGCTGCCTCCTGCAACCTTCTGTTAAATTGTGCAAAGTCAAAAGAGATGATCATTAGGCGCCCTAAATCTAGGCCTCCTAACATACCTCCCCTATTCCTGGCATCGACAGGGTCTCAGAATTGGTTCTCCTCGGGGTGACAATAACCGACTGCCTGGGATTTGGTTCCCATGTCCAACGCTTATGTATCAAAGCTGGCCAATCCCTCTATGCCCTCCGCTGCCTCACTGCCCACGGACTTGATGGGCCGCGCCTGCATGACGTGGTTAGGGCCACAGTACTTGCAAGGCTGCTGTATGCCTCGCCGGCATAGTGGGGCTTCCTTAATGCCGAGCAGCGCTCCCGCCTCTGTGCGTTTGCCAGAAGGCTGGAGCGACTTGGGTACCTGCCGGCAGGTTTTGAAAAATTTGACACTCTCTTTGCGAGAGCTGACAGAGTAATTTTTTCAGCTGTACTCCGCAACCTGGGCCATGTTCTCCATACCTTACTTCCTCCAATAAAGACCAGCACATATGTGCTCCGCCCACGCTCGCATAATCGGGAGATTCCCAGAGCGGATGCGTTCACCCGAAGCAGTTTTATCACCAGAATATTATACTGCTAGGGCCAAGATACCTTAAATGCGTATGAATACTAAATTATAGTTCTCTAAGATCAGCTTGACAGTTATATTAAATTTCAGAATGAATGAATGAATGAATGAATGCATACCCTACGTCGAGAATGTAATCCGTGCAACGAATCAGTTGCTGTAAGAGACTAGAGCTAGTCCAATTCTGCTACTGTGGTTCAGTTTAACGTTTTCATCCCACGGGTAAAATCCACGTATTATACTTCCTCAATGCCTTTACAACCATGTACATTAAAAAGATAGGCCATGTCGTCTGCCGTCACCAAGGAAAGGAATTTACGCAGTTGAAAGACCAGCGTATTATTGTCGATTGTAAACGGCTAGGTAGTAGTATAGCTGACAATGACTACCGTTCATTCTGCGTATTGGGCGTATGCTTCGGTTCTGCTCTGGTTTTTGTGTGTTCGACGATGTTTTCTTTGCGTGTCTTCTTGGCCTGCGCTACTGTAGGCTGAAGAATGGCTTTCCCCAGTCGACTGTGGGACCTAGGGACTGTGTACGACGTCTTCAACGGGTTATTGTCGCCTCAGCGGAGGAGAAGCGACGCGGGTCTTTCCAGTGACCTCAACAGAGGTAGACCTATTTTCGTCTCGACTCTGATCATTATTCCATCTATCAACAATTCGTTGGTTGGGCTTCGCGTGTGTGGGTGCATGTGCCATTGATGACACTTCTTGTTTTCTCTGCTTTGCTTTGCTTGTTAAATGACATTTCGGTCTTAATGACATTTTAACATCGTACAGACTGATGCAGACCCAGCTTTTGTGAGGTTGTTAAAGGCGCTATAGTAAGTGTCCAGATACAAATATACACTCATTCATACATACAACACATACTGAATTCTCTGTTGGGCAGGAAGCCAGTGGAGGGAGTCACGAAAAAAGGCAAAGATGTGGGCAAACTTAGGAATATCACCTATAAGCCGAGCAGAAGCATTGTAGGGCCTATAATATGTATGATAATAAACATGCAATTCATTCTGAGAATATAGCACCTCTTAAAGATACTTACCCAGAGGCGCAATTATAAAAACTACTACTCGTCTCACATTATGAAAAAGCAGGAGCAGGCGTAATTATACGTGTAAAGAGAGACACGGCTTCCTGAAGAGCGCTCAGCTATTCTTTACCTGTTCAAAATGTGTATTAGGTGTTACACTAAATTCTAATACAAACAGGACTACGACAGTTCAAACACGAGGTTCGATGGGGTTATGTCTCAGTGCACCTACCTAGCTTCAACTGACTTTATCAAAGTCAGTACCAACCTGCTGTTTGTATTGAATAGGATTGTATTCTAGCCTAATGTATTGTATTCTTAGGCCTGAGCATTGTAGCGAACACTGCTCTTCTTAGTTTTTTAACCTACCTTCGTCTCAGACAATCGTGCCGACCTTAATTGTGCTTTTTGTAATACTAGATAATTACGATACACCATGTTATTTTTTAGTAATACGGTGTTAAATTCAGTAGGATCTCGCGGGATGAGAGTTTCGGCAACTCTTATTTAAGATCAGGCACATGAACTATGAGATTAACGTCAATCATCTTTGATATAACGGCGTCGTTAAATTAACTTTACAAACACTATGAGATTAGCCATCTAAAGATTAAATACGTCACCTAACATGAAGCTCAATCGCACAAAATCTTGACAAGTAATTTGACCGTATTGTGCATATTTCCGTATTTTGGCACTGTCTTGTAGCGTATTTTATGTGACATCTTTACGTTATCACATGTGACATTTTTATCCAAGTTTAATGTTCTCTAACACGTCATTTAATTTTTTGCGTGAACTTGGTGTTCCATTACAATAATCGATTATAAGTAAGTAAGTAAGTATATTCTTTATTTTTACCGGCTGCAAGACGCACTCCGGTGTACATAACACATATAAACAACAGTTACTGTCATCAAGTCAATATGAATAGAACATTCTACATATAAAAGTTTTTTCATGTTATTATCAGCTATTGGTAAAACTCGGTCATGAGAACGGGGCCGGAGAGAATATGCCAAATGTTTTTTAGGTGGAAGTGTGACGTTCGTCGCTCGAGATCAACTAACCCTTCATCAGACGTGGTACCAATTTGTGTCGGTCTTACCCGAGACGCTGCTTCGTCGTCGGGCTGGGTTCGGCTCCAGCCAACCGACCTTCTGGAGTCGCCCGGGTCACTATCCTGTCTACTTCTGCTGTAGACGAGCGGTTCCCTGTCTCCGCTCTCAGTGCCCATTTCTCCAAGAGGAGGTCCCGAGGGTATCGCTTGTTTGCGAACAGTGTCGCTGTCAAGCTCCATCTCACTTTCGGACTCTGCCACTGCCGCGGTCGCCGGGTGGGCAACGTCCTCGTCCTCAGGATGGCCGTCCTTTAGAACAGGGTTCGCTCTCTTGCCGGCAGGAGTCCTCAGCTTCCTGTGAGATTTCTTAGTCAAAGACTTCCTCTTTTTCTCCGCCTTAACCGAACCCTCACGTACCATTCTGCATCTCATGACTCTCGAGTTATCGTCAATAGGGGAAAACTCTGAACGTTCTCTTGTCCGAGAGGACAAGGTGTACATCTGACGAGTCGTCACGTCGTGCCGTCTCAAACACGCGAACATCTTGCGATAATATATACACGTGTAATATTAACGCGGTATACTGGTCTCACGACACTCTCTTCTGATAGGACAGGTTCTAGGTCTAAAACCTCCCTAACCGCACGCAGAACTGTGTTCCGACCGGCGCACGAGGTGGGCCCTACTTCGCACTTCGGTCAGTTCTCGGGACTACGTGTTTCGATCACCAAGTTATTTGCTCTGAATAACGATTGGCTTGAATACAAGATTTTCCTGACTCTATCGTTTTCCTGGTCTTACCGCACTGTAATCAGTTGTCGGGCGGTCTTTTCCCGTACTGCGGTCTTTCGGTAACAGTGGTCTTTCCCAGTAACTATTTTTAGTTACCGGGCGATGGAGCCCCTCCAACGCTCCACCGGCGTGTCAGCCATCCAAGTGTCACAATCCAAATGTAACGCCGACCCCGTAAGGTTACCAGAATGTCCTGAATTTTGTTCCCAAGAATTTCCGAATTTTGGTTCCCTAACGAGGGTCACGCTTACTCTCACAGGTAACCGGACAAGCTCCGCTCCTGCCTGTCGCCAAATTTACCCTTATTATCGTTTTTGTACTAAACTGGTTTTTTCAGGTATCCCGACGGTCACTTCACCGAGTGCCGAAGTCGCGTAAAACTCTCCCAGCCGAGGACGCCGAAGTCGCGTAAAATCCTCCCGGCCGAGTACGCCGAAAGTGCGTAGAACTTCCCTTGTGTCGAGTACGCCGAAAGTGCGTAGAACTTCCCCTGTGTCGAGTACGCCGAAATCGCGTAAAACTCGTCTCAGTGGGTAAAACCAAACACTGTCGGATCTTGGAGTTCTTCGAACTCCAAGAGGGATTTCCTTGCCCGACGCCAAATTCACCCTTGGTTTCAAGGATTTCAGAATTCCAGAAAATGGCTACCTTAAGAAGGTCACCTCTACTCTCATGGGTTACCGGACAAGCTCCGATCGCGGAGTTCTTCAAAACCCAAGAGGGACTTTCCTGCCCGTCGCCAAATTCACCCTGGTTTTCGATCTCACACTGAATTGGTTTTCCTGTGTATCAACGGTATCCTTCCCCGAGTATTACTCAGCCGTAGATTTCCCACGATCGGGATCTAGACCGCTTCGCGATCAACTGAGGGATCCAACCCGCCGGATCGGCGCTGTCGGCCCGTCTCCCAACAGTGAACTTCTTTAGCTGTACTCGGGATCGCCTGATTATATTATTCGAACGCCCCTTTCGTCCGTAAATATATTTGTACTAACCGGAAACTCGAACTCTGACTCTGTCGTAACCAAAATCACTCGCCTACCACACTGAGTGCAGTATATTTGAATCGGTAACTGAATCGCTAACCAACAACGCTGTTGAACAGTATTGCTATGTATGAAGAGTCGAACCAACTCTTCACGTATAAAGCAGCACACCGTGAGGCAGGCTCTATGCATCCCAAATTAACGCGTCTGCTCGCTATGCGCTGGCTTTACACCGTCGATCGGGCTTCCCTATCACGGTCGTTGCCGGACCGTCGCCTATTGAAATTAAATAAAAATTAAATGATCGATGCTGGGTCTTCGCATGAAAAATTAAGAGAAACGATGCTGTTCCCTTCGCATGTAAACTGAAGGAAAACGATGCTATTCGCATAAAATAAATCTTCCCACTTACGCACTGTGGCCTTGACCGCCACACTCTCCCCACCTTACTTAGATGCGGAGCATCTCTGCCAAAATCGGGGACCTTAATCAAACGTGACAGGAACATCCCCAACCCAGATCCACTTAGAGAGCAAGGAACCAAATGCACCTTTGGTTATAGGGCGGTCTATCGACAATCTCGGCACCCTGCACGTACGCCAAACACGATGAGAACCGTGATAGCGACAGCCTTTTTAATGATGCTTTCGATCTCTCGGCACCCTGCACGTACGCCAAACACGATGAGAACCGTGATAGCGACAGCCTTTTTAATGATGCTTTCGATCCGAACCACCACCCTACTGGCAACCTGTCGTACCTGACAAATCGCCAACCTTAACAGGCCCTCTATCATGAACCTAGGCTCTACCGGACCCCAAGGGCCAGGAGAACTTAAGGAGAGAAAAGTCGCCCACTGTCTCCCGATCTGGTAACCATCGTCGATCAGTCACACCCGGTATCACTTCAAAATCGTGAAAGCAAAATAATAGTACAAGTTATCATATTGTAGAACCAACGCAATGAAGCGTCCTAGTACTGGAATCTTTACTTGTTTCAGTACTAACCACTAATCCAATGTTTAACCGAAACATATCATCAAAAGGAAACTTAAACAGTCATTCACTGACAATCTGTCAAACCAACGCAATTAAGCGTTGCTGGTAGCACCGGTACTGTATGCTCCCAGATACCGCTCAAAAGAAATACTCTCATCAAAAGGGCAACTGAAACATGGTTCTCGAATAGTCAATGAAACCAACGCAATTAAGCGTTCATCTAGTTTGTCCTAGATACACGTCTGCTTCAGAAGGTCACTAACAAGGACTTCTACAGTCGTAGTCATCCATCCAAGCGAGGTTTTCGTCTCGTCCGTCGTCCAGGTGGCAATTCTGGATCAGCGGTCTCGTCTGGATTTTCTGAAGGTTCCTCTGGTTCATGTTCTGCATTAGGATCTTGAGCCAGGACTGGCCAGTCTACTGTAGGTAACTCAAGATTTCTGTCCCTCTCCGGTAACCAGGTACTCGGAGGTTTACCGTAAAACGGCTTCAATTTATCCACGTGCACAACCATTAGCGTGGACCAGTTATATCAATTCCGAATCTCTCCATTGGTTCACCGACCACAGGAGTCTGCATGTAACCCTGTCTTGGAGGTTTCTCCCTTCGATAACGAGCACAGCGATCGCACCTTTGGCAGAACCGTCTAACATCGTCCTTCCAACTCGGCCAATACGCCCGGCGTTGCAACTGCGTTAAACTCTTCCGAATCCCGAAATGTCCTCCGGCAAAGCTTGCGTGTGTTAACTGAAGCATCTCTTGCCGTAGAGATAAGGGCACAACTAACTGAGATCGCTCAGCTTTTCCTGTGTTACCCTGAATCCAGCCTCTGTGTAACACTCCTTGCAGGACTTCCAGCTGATTCCAGTTGCTCACCAACACTTTCACCTCTCCGTTAGCAGGTGATAGTTCTGCCTGTGTTGGATGATGCTTCGACTCCTTCCAATCAAGGACCGTACCAATATTGCAATCGCTCTGCTGTTCTCTTCGAAGAAACTCCTTTGTCCAACGGATTTCCTGGCCTGTATCTTCACTGGTAACCTCGGAGCGCGTTACTTCTCCGATCGGACGTGCCCACATCACGTCTTCATTCGTAACTCTCATGGTAACCTCCTTAGGTTGTTCCTCACCCGGACCTCTAGACATCGCGTCTGCGTTACCGTGTTTTGCTCCCGGTCTGTGACATATCTCCATGTCAAACTCCTCTATCATCTCTAACCAACGAGCCTGTTGGCCAATCGGTTCCGGTGTTCTGCGTAACCACTGAAGTGCGGAGTGGTCTGTTCTGAGTAGGAATTTACTACCCAGTAAGTACTGACGAAACTCTTTCAAGAAATACACCACAGCTAACAACTCTCGCCTGGTAACGTTATAGTTCCGTTCCGCCGTCGACAAGAGCCGACTCGCGTAACAAATCACTGTCTCTTCTCCTTCTTGTACTTGCGATAACACCGCTCCAATGGCGTATGCCGAGGCATCCGTATCTAGGATGTACTGTCCCTCGTCGTTCGGTAACCCAAGTATAGGTGCGGAAACCAACTTTCGTTTAAGTTCTTCGAAAGCTCCCTGACATTCGTCAGTCCAATGGAACGGTACATTTTTCCTGGTCAGGAAATGAAGTGGTTGAGCTACCACCGCGAAATCATGTATGAAACGTCGGTAATAGGAGCAAAGACCAACGAAGGATCTGACTTGCCTCAAGTTCCGAGGAGCAGACCATTCTTCTACGGCCTTGATCTTGCTCGGATCCGTCGCGACCCCTTCTTCACTCAAAACGTGACCAAGAAACAATACTCTCTGTTGTAACAGGTAACATTTGGATGGTTTCAGCTTGAGATTATACTCTTGTAATCTCCTGAAAATCATCTCTAGACGTTGCATGTGCGTCTCTACGTCTCTCGAGAACACAATTATGTCATCCAAGTAAACCAGACAGATGTCATAGTTTAGCCCTGTCAAGACTAAGTTCATTAGTCGACAAAACGAGGCCGGACTATTGCACAATCCGAAAGGTAACACTTTGAATTGGAAGCTGCCCCTTCTCGTAACGAACCCGGTCTTGTGTTTGTCTCTTGGGTGCAAGGCCATCTGGTGATAACCTGCTCTCAAATCGAACGTACTGTACCATCTGGCGCCACCCAGGGTATCTAAACTCTCGCGGATAAGGGGTAACGGATGAGCATCTTTCCGTGTCTTCAGGTTCAGTTGCCTGTAATCGATACAGAACCGCATACTGCCATCCTTTTTCTTAACCATTACGACATTGGATGCCCATTCCGATATCGAAGGTTCAATGATTCCTTGTCTCAACATGTCTTCTACCTGACGATCAACTTCCGGTAACATGGAAAGCGGTTGACGTCTCAAAGGTTGCCGAACTGGTTTCTCTTGTCCTGTATCGATCTCGTGTTGGATCACCGAAGTGAATCCGTTATCACTTTCGTTAAGGGAAAACGTTGCGCTGTACGTTAGCACAAGTTTTCGTAACCTGATTCGCTCTTCTTCCGAAATGTCTGTTGGCACTTCTTCCCATAGTCGTTTTAGGGTCTGTTCGGCAAGTGGGTTGAGCGTCTGCTCCGCCACACTGGCCGTTGTACTAATCTTCGATCCAAACCGGTCAATCGTACTTTGCTGCTTTCCTCGGCGTTCCTCCGGATAACCTGGGCCCATAGGCTTCCCCGGATTTTCGCTTCGGTAAGGCTCATCATACGATTCCGTTCTGGCTCGATTAACTGTCACATCGACTACGTTCACTCGCTCCAGCGGACATTCAGTCCGTTTCTTGACTAGCGAATCTCTGTCTCCAACATTCAACATCCTGATCCACACTTCCGTGTCTCTTCCTGTCACCAACGTACGTCCGATTATCAAATCTTTTGATAATTCCATTGGAATGGTCGTCCAATCTTCGTTATCCTTTTGGAAATGCGGGTATACTACCCAAGCTGGAACGTCAACTTCGCTCCTTGGAGGAACTATTATGTCCTCTTGCACAATAACCTTCCGGCACATGGACTCGGTAACGACCTCTTTCAGAGGGATCTTCTCGCTCCCAAGGAAAACGCATCGACTTGCGAAGTCCCATCTTGCCTGATTGGCTTCCAGCCAAGATAACCCCAAGATCACTTCTGTCACTTGGTCTGTAACTAGACAGGGTACAGGGTACACCTGCTTTCCGATCCGAATCTTAAGGTTAGTTTCACCATCCACCTTAATCTGACTTCCATTAGCGGCTAGGAGTCGCTGTTCTGACGGTACTAGCACAGCGTCTAGCACGAAACGTCGTGGCACAAGTGACATTTCACTTCCAGAATCAAGTAGACAGTGTATACGTTTTCCTGCCAGTCTCGCAACCACGTAGGCCACCCTACTGCCTTTGACCAGTCGGTTTTGGGTTTCCTCTTGTATCGGTTCAGCCTTTGTAGGTTCACTGGTGCCGGTTGCACCATTCGTCTCAGCGTTTCTCTGAGGACAAAATCGCTTTATGTGTCCTTTTCGTTTGCACAAGTAGCATTCGATATCCGGGTTACGCAACCGTGTGGGCGGATAAATCCGTCGCCATCCCACATTTGGTTCGGTTGTCCTCTGATCTCCCACAGCTAGATCAGAACTGTTCTCCCTTTCATGAGGTTTTCTCGGAACGATGCCCAAATTCTGATTTATTGTCACTCGATCAAGTTCTCTTGAAAGATTTTTAATCTTTCGCTCGAGATCTTCTAGACGACGAGACTGTTGCCCCTCAGTGCTCGAGTCTTTTCGGTCTTCCATGGTAACTTTAACTCTCGCGTGTCTCCGGTCTAAATCACCACCTTGTGTCGAAGATCGACCATAGGCATCCAACCTCACCGCATGTTTATACGCCGCTTCGAGGTTAACTGGTTCTCGCTCGCGCACCTTCTGCCCCAAATCCTGGTTTGCCAGTGCATCAATGAAAGCGTCACAAGCGACCGTCTCGACGATATCACTTGTTGGTCCTGGGTATGCCAAAGCCATTAGCCTCCTTACTTCCTGCACTACACTACTCAGCGTTTCTCCGTGAGCCTGCCGGTAAGTGCGAAGTTTCATCCGATATAGGCTAGTTTGGTCATCAGACCCGTACCGGGCCTTAAGCCGCTCAACAAGTTCTCGCCAAGACACGTCCCTCTGTGCACCCATGTCCCACAACAGCTGCGAAGCGGGACCCGTTAGGGCACACATTAACTGGTCTGCTTTTTCCTGATCACTCCACCGGTTGCACCGTGCACAAACTTCGAACTTTGCTAGAAAGGCTGCGATCGCTGACTTGCCGTCGTACTTCTCTAGCTTGATTCGTATACCGCGATCCGATCGGTCTCCGCCTCTTGTCCGCGTAACAAGTGATCTTCCGACACTCTTCTTGGGATTTCCTCTCCGGTTGTCCTCATCGTTACTCCTGGAACCGTTTTCCTCGTCTGTCCTCACCACTGACCGGTGCCGACTCTGTCCCCTCAGAGTACCCAACGTCTTCCCTGTACGCCACTTAGAAGACATCGTAGTCATCTCTCGGTCGCCTGACGTTGCACTGTCTTCATCAGAGATGTACTCAGCCTGTCTCTGACCTTTTCTACGAGGCTCACCACCTTCGTAGTCTTTGGACTCCGATCGTTTATATTTATTGCGAGAACTCTGAGAGTTTCCGTTGACGAACGTAACTCTTCTGTCTTCTTCGCGAATATCTCTTTTTCCTGACTCTGGCGGTCTGTCAGATTCGTCGTACCTAAGACAATTACGACTTCTCGAATCTGGTTTGTGCCCTTTAGAGTACCGCTCGTGGGTCTCATCCCAGGCCAAATGATCTCTGTCTCTTCCCATGTTCGATTCTCTCTCGGTTTCTCTATCAAGTGCCTGTTTTAAACCGCGTCTCTCGTACTCTGGTAGACGTTCCTTACCATACGTCTCCCTTTCAGTTTTCTCATAACTCTCATGTCTTCCTCGTTGGCGGAGGTTTTTCCTGTCAAAAACTCCGGTTCTCATGGCCTCTTCTGGACCAACACTATCGGTGTCTGAATCCGAAGAACTCACTGACGAACGTAATTTCGCCTCAACTCTTCCTCTTGTCAACAGGCGTTGTCGACTCGATTGCCTTGCCGTTTTACCGTGTGACTCTCTCCCGCTGTCCTCGGGAAGATAGCGGCTACGTAACTTTTCCGAAGTTTCCGAAAGCGAAACTTCCTCACGTGTCTCTGTGTTACCTCGGCTCCGTGCCGGCTCTTCGATCTGCAGCTTCCCTCGGCGATCCATCTGGTAACCTGGGCCCGTAGGTTTCCCCGATGTCTCGCGTCGGTAAGACTTCGCATGCTGAGCAGCAGGAACAGACAGTTCTTCAAGTTTCGAACTCATCATTGCCACACTCTGTCGCAGGTAAGACATCTCCGCTTGCCAATCTACATCATCGGTCACAGGTCTTGGGCGACCTTCTTCCATGTTGGTAAACGGTACTCGATTACCTTCGTTTCGCTGGTGCGCCACGATGTCACCACTCGTTTTCTGCACTACGGCGTCACCCCGCGGTTTCAGGCCTGTCTCAATGTCTCTTGGCCTATCACAAGCCTGTCTCAACTGTACAGGTTGCCTGCCCCGTACAATACTAGGTACTTGAACCTGCACAAGGTTCCCCGATCTATTGTCGACGAGTGGTTTGGACCTGTCAAACCTACTCTCACCAACGGTCTCTCGCCAGTGTGTGAATGTCTCGTTATTCACATCGTTCTGTACTACCTCAGTAGTCTTTGGAACGGTTATCAACCATCCGTTATCCTCATGGAAACCTCTTTCACGCCCACTGCGGGTTCCAGCTTCCGTTTCAAATGCACTGGTTTCGTCAGGTGCACCCGTTTCATTAAGCAACCTTCGTTTGCTTTTCCGTTTACGTAACTTTGGACGCGCGCCTCCGTGCTCACTATGGGGCACTTCATCCGACTCGTCCTCGGTATCTTCCTGACCTTGCCTGGTTCTGTGACAAGAAAACGTTAGAACCCCACTTCTGGTACCAGTTTGTGACGTTCGTCGCTCGAGATCAACTAACCCTTCATCAGACGTGGTACCAATTTGTGTCGGTCTTACCCGAGACGCTGCTTCGTCGTCGGGCTGGGTTCGGCTCCAGCCAACCGACCTTCTGGAGTCGCCCGGGTCACTATCCTGTCTACTTCTGCTGTAGACGAGCGGTTCCCTGTCTCCGCTCTCAGTGCCCATTTCTCCAAGAGGAGGTCCCGAGGGTATCGCTTGTTTGCGAACAGTGTCGCTGTCAAGCTCCATCTCACTTTCGGACTCTGCCACTGCCGCGGTCGCCGGGTGGGCAACGTCCTCGTCCTCAGGATGGCCGTCCTTTAGAACAGGGTTCGCTCTCTTGCCGGCAGGAGTCCTCAGCTTCCTGTGAGATTTCTTAGTCAAAGACTTCCTCTTTTTCTCCGCCTTAACCGAACCCTCACGTACCATTCTGCATCTCATGACTCTCGAGTTATCGTCAATAGGGGAAAACTCTGAACGTTCTCTTGTCCGAGAGGACAAGGTGTACATCTGACGAGTCGTCACGTCGTGCCGTCTCAAACACGCGAACATCTTGCGATAATATATACACGTGTAATATTAACGCGGTATACTGGTCTCACGACACTCTCTTCTGATAGGACAGGTTCTAGGTCTAAAACCTCCCTAACCGCACGCAGAACTGTGTTCCGACCGGCGCACGAGGTGGGCCCTACTTCGCACTTCGGTCAGTTCTCGGGACTACGTGTTTCGATCACCAAGTTATTTGCTCTGAATAACGATTGGCTTGAATACAAGATTTTCCTGACTCTATCGTTTTCCTGGTCTTACCGCACTGTAATCAGTTGTCGGGCGGTCTTTTCCCGTACTGCGGTCTTTCGGTAACAGTGGTCTTTCCCAGTAACTATTTTTAGTTACCGGGCGATGGAGCCCCTCCAACGCTCCACCGGCGTGTCAGCCATCCAAGTGTCACAATCCAAATGTAACGCCGACCCCGTAAGGTTACCAGAATGTCCTGAATTTTGTTCCCAAGAATTTCCGAATTTTGGTTCCCTAACGAGGGTCACGCTTACTCTCACAGGTAACCGGACAAGCTCCGCTCCTGCCTGTCGCCAAATTTACCCTTATTATCGTTTTTGTACTAAACTGGTTTTTTCAGGTATCCCGACGGTCACTTCACCGAGTGCCGAAGTCGCGTAAAACTCTCCCAGCCGAGGACGCCGAAGTCGCGTAAAATCCTCCCGGCCGAGTACGCCGAAAGTGCGTAGAACTTCCCTTGTGTCGAGTACGCCGAAAGTGCGTAGAACTTCCCCTGTGTCGAGTACGCCGAAATCGCGTAAAACTCGTCTCAGTGGGTAAAACCAAACACTGTCGGATCTTGGAGTTCTTCGAACTCCAAGAGGGATTTCCTTGCCCGACGCCAAATTCACCCTTGGTTTCAAGGATTTCAGAATTCCAGAAAATGGCTACCTTAAGAAGGTCACCTCTACTCTCATGGGTTACCGGACAAGCTCCGATCGCGGAGTTCTTCAAAACCCAAGAGGGACTTTCCTGCCCGTCGCCAAATTCACCCTGGTTTTCGATCTCACACTGAATTGGTTTTCCTGTGTATCAACGGTATCCTTCCCCGAGTATTACTCAGCCGTAGATTTCCCACGATCGGGATCTAGACCGCTTCGCGATCAACTGAGGGATCCAACCCGCCGGATCGGCGCTGTCGGCCCGTCTCCCAACAGTGAACTTCTTTAGCTGTACTCGGGATCGCCTGATTATATTATTCGAACGCCCCTTTCGTCCGTAAATATATTTGTACTAACCGGAAACTCGAACTCTGACTCTGTCGTAACCAAAATCACTCGCCTACCACACTGAGTGCAGTATATTTGAATCGGTAACTGAATCGCTAACCAACAACGCTGTTGAACAGTATTGCTATGTATGAAGAGTCGAACCAACTCTTCACGTATAAAGCAGCACACCGTGAGGCAGGCTCTATGCATCCCAAATTAACGCGTCTGCTCGCTATGCGCTGGCTTTACACCGTCGATCGGGCTTCCCTATCACGGTCGTTGCCGGACCGTCGCCTATTGAAATTAAATAAAAATTAAATGATCGATGCTGGGTCTTCGCATGAAAAATTAAGAGAAACGATGCTGTTCCCTTCGCATGTAAACTGAAGGAAAACGATGCTATTCGCATAAAATAAATCTTCCCACTTACGCACTGTGGCCTTGACCGCCACAGAAGTAGCTCGTGGAGGACATGGCCAGCATTTCCTAGAACCGTCGTAAACAGACGAGTGTCGGCTTTAAGGCACATTTCTTCAAAGGTTTGACTGTCACCGGGGAGGTATTTATGACGAATCAATCTCTTTATAACAGACTGAAGCTTACCCCTGTCCGTCTGGCTCGCAAAGCCCCACCATGCAGGGGATGCATACAGCAAGCGAGCCACCGTGGTCGCACGGTGTGCATCATGAATCAAACAGGTCAGGTTCTAACCAAATATCGAGTAGACCTGTCCGCTGTAGATTCGCCAGATCGGTTTAAGTTCTAGGTTTGCAACAATGAGGAGTTGGATGAGCAATTTAACCAATGCTACATGTGAATGAGTGGTAGATCATAAAACTACACTGTAGACGTTTTCAAACTTGATACTTTAATTAGCTGCAAAATCAATGCCAACATTTTCATTTGCACTAGATTCGACCGATACTGTAATAAAATTAGGCGATCGGGATCCTCCAATACAATCACTTAAGGTTGGAAATACTGAAAGCAAAGATCCCCTAATTATGGCTACTGCTTTAAACACCTATTTTACCAATATAGCCCAGACCTTAGCCGACCACATTCCAGCATCTCACACCTCGTTCCATCAATATCTCAATTCCCCCATGCCTTGCTCCTTTGGACTAATTCCCACCTCCCCAGAGGAACTACTGCAACTAAGCCCCTCGATTCGCGCTACCCATAGCAAAGGAACGGACGACATTGATCCTACACTAGCTGTCAGTAGTCTGCCCCTAATTGCCATCCCCCTAGCAGAGCTCATAAACTGCTCCCTAAACACAGGCGTTGTTCCTCAGGCAATAAAAATTGCAAAAGTTATCCCGATATTCAAAAAAGGGAATAGAGAGGAGGTCTCAAACTATAGGCCCATATCTATTCTCCCATATTTCGCAAAGTTCTATGAGAAAATAATGTCCAATAGACTTACCAACTATATACAAAAATCGCACATTGTTTTTCATTCCCAGCATGGCTTCCAGGCGGGCCAGTCTCCTTCCCTGGCTCTCATTAACATGTATGACAAAATTTCCAGCACCTTCGATAATAATGAGTACTCCATAGGAATATTTTTAGATCTGGCCAAAGCGTTCGACACGGTAAACCACGATATTCTCCTTCATAAATTATCCAATTACGGAATAAGAGGTACACAGTTAGCTTGGTTTGCGAGCTACCTGAGTAACCGACTTCAATATGTTTTTTGTAATGGTGCCCGATCTGAAGAATTAACTGTTAAATTTGGAGTTCCCCAGGGTTCTAATTTGGGACCACTACTCTTCTTACTCTACATAAATGACTTACCAAATGCCTCATCTGTATTATCCTTTATTTTATTTGCCGATGACACTAATATATTTCACTCTGACAAATCTTACACTAATGAACAGCGAGCTTAAGCGAGTAACTGAATGGTTGCTATCGAACAAACTATCCATAAACTTAGACAAGACTTCCTTTATACTGTTTAAGTCACATAGAAAGGTGGGGCCACCCGATGACTCGCTTGGACTCCTAATAAATAATACTCCAATTACTCTAGTTAACTGTACTAAGTTCCTAGGGGTCATGGTTGACCAACATCTGACCTGGGATCAGCATATTAAATGCATCTCCACTAAAATTGCTAAGAATCTAGGGGTAATTCATCGTGCCTCAAACAAACTTCCCCCCTCCATTCGTATTCAATTATATTATACTCTAATATACCCCTATCTATCTTATTGTAGTGTAGTATGGGCTTCAACTTACAACACCAGACTCCAAAAATTGGTGATCTTGCAGAAAAGAGCAGTGCGTTATATTAGTAATTCCCCTTGGAGCTCTCACACCAATCCCATCTTCTCCAGGTATAGGATGCTAAAAATTGACCAAATAAGGAACTTTCAGATCGGTGTGTTTATGTATAAATTTACACGAGATCTTTTACCTGCTAAATTTAAAACTCTATACCGTATGGGCTCTGACATCCACTCCCACTTCACAAGGAGTGCTAACAAATATAGGCCCTCGTTTGCTCACTCCAATCCACGTCGATTCTCCATCAACGTCACAGGACCGCTGATATGGAATGCTCTCCCTCTCTCGCTACAGCAGATGGGATCACTTACAGGATTCAAAAGACAGCTTCGCCAATACCTCATTGAGAATGACCTCGCCATTTGCCTCACCCGCCGTTGACCGTGCCTCAATGCCTCCTAGTTAAGAATTGCAGTTATTAATTTTTTTATTCCGCCCCCTTGATGAGCGGAGTCCCTAAGTTTCTTTTGTTTTTTTCTTTTCTACTAGTTAAGCTTAAGCAATGCGTTATGAGATCATTTACTCTGCCCCCTTGTTGAGCGGAGTCTCTTAGTTTTTTCCTCCACTGCCCAATTGGCGGCAATCCTTAGTTCCATTTACCCAGATTCTTGTTTAGAAATACTAATTGGAAGCTTAAGCCTCAAGTTGGTTCTCGCCATGTCAATACAAGTAGTAAGTAGGTGTCCCTACTAGCGGGAGTCATCCCTTCAGGGCCTACCTTTGCGACCATCTTGAATTGTGACCTTTGCGACCATCTTGAATTGTTTTCAGTGTGTACTGCTGCTTGTTATATGTTTTGGTTTCAATAAAGAAAAATGTTATGTTATGTTATGTTATATGGGTTATCCACGGGTCCCACATGGAAATATTGGTCACATATAAACTCCTGCACTAGGGAAAGCTACCAGGAACGTCAGCCTGATCGAATTTCAAATTTCTGTTAATATAGGGGCCTAATCTATCAGTCTGTTACTGCAGCTATTGTGTGCAATTCAACGCATAGTGTACGAAATTGTTATAACGGAACAGGTTTTCAATATATGCAAGTTGCAGTGGATGCAATAGATAAGCACTAAATGACTGCCATGTAAAAAATCTCACTATAGAAGTTCAGTGCCGTCTTAACAGCATTGTAAGCACTGGGCAAAGAAATGAGCTGCCACGCGTGGAGGTCACGCCCGCATTAAGTTTTTTAGTCATTTTAATTTGGGGCCCCTAGAATCGTGGGGTCCCTGGCGACTGACCACCGTGCCCATGCCTTAAAAAGGCGCTTTGTAAGTAGCCAGATACATATATGCATACTAAAAACGAAACCAGAAAAACAACGTGAGTTAGCGATGAGTCGCAAGGAGCCACATTAGAAATATTGAATCATGAATATATAACTCCTTTCTGTAATATTTATCTCGTATGATTGATGACACTTCATTTGCTGGAATTCGCTAGCAGCTTGTGAATTTAACTTTGACTTGTTAAGAACTGATATTCAATTATCAACTCGCAAATTCTTAAATATATATATATATAATTATTATTATTATTATTATTATTCTAGTTAATTGAGCAGAGCAGATTATTGAAGCACGACACCATTTAAGATAATCTCTGGCTAAAGTGTAACTGGTAAAATATTGAAACGAAAATACAGTAGACACCGAGGGTTTAAAGCCCTACATTTCAGTCAAGCAGATTCCTCTCCAGTTTTTGAAGAAGAAATTGATGGATGACGTGTTCAAATGGAAGCTCCGGCTTTAATGAGCCAAACGCTTCGTATATATCTGATACGGATCTCTTATCGCACAGTAAAAAGCATCGAAGTTTTAAATATCTTGCCAGGAAATGTCGTCCCATAAAATAGTGAAACATGACGCTTTTGTTTGCAAGAAGTTCGTTAAACACTATATCAATTTTATTACGGGGGCGGTAATGTTCCCATACTCGAGCGTCAAACGTCTGTCTCTGGAAAGTTGGAGCTGCTCGTTCAGGAAAAGATGCATGACAGAGAGCTTGGAGTCCAATTAAACAATGTACATCTTCGTCGAAATAAGCGTTAAACGGTCGTAAAGCCAAGACATGTGGAAACGCAAACCAATTCTGACAATTGTTGAAGAAAAGCGCATGTGGCCTTGATATCTTCTTCACATGATCCTCAAGTTCTGGGTCCTCCAATACTTTATCACAGAGACTTAGAACATCGTCATATTGACAGCGCTTGAACATATATAGAGCTCGGTAACAGTTGACCACTGTGCAGCATTGAACACCATAGTGATCAAAAATCTTCTGATAAAATACGTCCATGCTTTCAAGAGAGCATTCCATTAGTAACCAAATGCAGATATCCTCGTTCAGTGAAAAACCTGTCACACGATTAAGCATTTCTTCTACTTGATCTATTCTTCGATACACGCTCAAACTGGAACTACTACATGCGACATTTTGTAATTTTCTTTTCACTGTTTCAACAAATAGAAAGTCAAGCCGAGAAACAGTTGGAATTTCACTCCATTTCAACCGCAACTGTTTGGACATCCTTTCCGCGGATTGGATCATTATGTACTTGGCAAAAACCTGTGGTGTGAGTTGCATTTTGAGTATAAATTGTCTGCAGTCATGGCCTAGAATGTTTTTAATATACTGGAAAAGCAGAGTAAATCCAATACAATTAGACACATCGTCGATAAATATCAAGCAGCCTGCGTTCAAAGGTTCTTCGTGTCGCTGAGGAATTTGACTTGTAGCAAGAGATTGTGTATTCTGGAATATCGTGGAACATAAGTCAATTGCGACTTGAAATTGTGAAGTCGCAAAGCAAATCGCAGCCATATACACGACTGTTGCGCTTCTGATGGCACTGGTTGATAAATCCTTGTTACTATACGACTTTCTTAGATATTCCATCGACAAGCGGGACATTAGTTGAAATTCTGGATTGCTTCCAGGTGTGCCTAACTTTCCCATGTGTTCTTGAGCTATCAGAAAACAACTGTGACTTTTCTGAAGCCTGTCTCGGTAAGTCTTAGGAAAGTTGTGATATCTTCGCCAATCTGAAGAAGCGGCTGTTCCCAACGATACAACGCTTAAAACATCAGATACGAAATCATTGGAGTTCAAAATTCGTTTGCAAGTTAATGCATTTGCTGCATATAGCATGAATAACACTGAGTCCAGGTAAAGAAACGGTATTTCAGACCTTAAAACTAAGTTTCTTCTTACCGATATCGATTTCTCTTTATTTATATGTGCATATACTTTGATTTCATTGTGAATTTCTATTTCGCTAAACTGCCAAACTCCAGTCATACATGCAAGATAGATGGCGGTGAAGCGATCATCAAATACCTGAATCTGCTCTTGAGTTTTGTTTCTTAGAAATATTCTGTAAAGTCTGTCAATCTGGAATTCTCCAACCTCATGTTGTGCTCGCCCTCTACTGACATTCTTATAGCACACGAATAGATAATTGCTTACGAACCATTGGCTCAAAGCAGCAGCGTTGCAGAACACCTTTAACTTATCTGTAATACACTTTGTAATTATTGGATCAAGTTTTCCGCTGAATAAATTTGCCTGGGGAATGAAATAGTTTGGACAGTATCTTTTCTCGATCCATTCCGACAGTTTACGTAGCAATATACAAGAGATTGAAATTACGGAAGAAGACTCCCACCATTCTGCTGACTCTTGTTCACACGTCCACAACATCAACGTCTTCAGATGGTAAGTGCAGAGAACCTCTTTCTCCTTCGGACAGTCCGCTTGCATTAATTTTCTCTTCGCAAAGAATCTGAGCATATGATAGACAAGCTGTTGAGTCGGAGTCCAACTCCTAAGTAGAATCACCTCAGCCAGAGAAAATGAAAATCTTAACTGGGATTCGTCACCTTGGCAATCTCGATGTTGGGCACATACTATGTGACAACCATTCCGGACCACCTCAAGTACGAGGGCTCCTCGTGGCCATTCACCGTTTCTTCTTCGAATAGGCCACTCTTTCGCTTCTTGGGGCCACTTAGGACAACATATGCAATACACATCATCATAGATACCATACTTTGCGGTTTTCTTTATGGCCGGTCCTTGGAGTTTTGCATCGAGTCGTCCTTCGTATTGAGGTAATTGTGAATTTGTTAATTCTTGTCGCATACATCGTCCGGATATATATTTTGGTTCTGTTACTTTGAAGAATTCGTATTTCTTCAAATCCCAGTTGTATATCAAATTCCCAGCAAAGGGAAGTTGAACGAATCCTGGATAGTTTTTAAAGGGCACAATACGAACGCAGTCAATATTTTCGTCAAAACTCCGGATATCATCTGGCAGCATAATGAAGTTGTATCCGTTAAAAGCCATCGCATTAGAAAAACATACGAGAACGTCGTTGTCGTTGATACAGGGAAGTTGTGTTATTATGTAGAACTCACCACTGCTACCGCAAGGAACAAGACCACCTGGACTGTTTGATAACTGATTGTTTTCATAAGTCAATGGCTTTCGCAAGAATAATTTTGTCATGAAATTGGACACGGAGTCTTCCATTGCTTTCTGCGAAGTTTCTGAAATTCAAGTAGTGTTTTGTCACCTAATTGCAGTTGTAAGTAAAGCCCAGTCAAAGGCTTTCTGTTAGCACTTGACATAGCATCAAGTTCAGTGTCAGTATACCAAGCTGAGTCGATACTGTTCGCATAAATAGGCTATATATGCATACATGCATAAGTACACGCATACTAGGGTTGTCCACAAGAATATTTTGAATTTTCTTCAGGTCTCAACACACACAGGGTTTTTATTTAAAAATTAATATTGTTTCTCAAAATGGGTGAACAACTCGCCAATTTGTAGAGGTTATTCAATAGCCCAAAGCTTATATATCTTAAATAATTGTTATGCTTGCCTTGAGGGTCTGCAATAAACAGCGAGGAGCGAGAAAAACAGAAGCTACATTTGCTGTGTTTATCCAACAGCAACATGACAGTGACAGTCAAGAGCAAAAGGAAGATGAAGAGGATGAACATAACGAAAACTGTGATATAGGAATATCAATTTACTACAGGAAACAAATGACTGAACGTCAGGCCTCTACACAGTGTTCAGTTAAACACGACGAATTTCACAAGACATTTTGTCTTCATCTCGGGATATTCCTCGACACGAGATCGATTAAACTTATCTTATAGTAAGTTTTCCATATTGGCTGCTGCTATTCCAAAAGCTTCTGGACCACAAGTCAGAGATTTTACAGACTTGCGGTTGCGGTAGCTTGATGTGATAGGCCCCTAATTGACAAAATACTTGGAATGTTCAAAATTCCCTATTATACAAAACAAGCACAAGCCAACGCAACCTTTCAGCTACTCAAACTTGAAGTCAACAATTTAATGACGAACTGCATTGGTTCCCAGTCACTTTTAGTGCACGCTCGTCGTTGTATTGTATTGTATTGTATTTACGAATTTATAAAGCGCCTCTCGCAGTACAACCTAATCAGAGGCGCTCCCAGTGCGAGGAGCCCCGTGAGAAAAGAAAAGTCTTTAGACAGCGAGAAGTAGCAGAAATGCCCCCAGTTAGGATCTGAGAACGAGTCATGGAAGGAAGATCATTCCAGAGGGACGGGTCAACAGATGCGTAGGCACGGTGTTAGCCATAGAAGTCCGGGCCCGAGGGACCAAGCGGTCATGTCGGTCTACAGAACGGAGAGGACGGCCAGAGGCAGCCGAAAGAGGTCGACAAATAAGATAACAGAGATAACGAGGAGCTTGACCTTGGAACGCTCGAGAGGTAAGGAACAGGATTTTAAACTGGATACGCGCAGTGAGCGGAAGCCAATGCAAGTGCTCGGACATAAAAGTCGAGATATGGGAGTAGCGTGGAAGGCGGGCAATCAGACGAGCAGCTGCGTTTAAGACCGATTGAAGTGGAGACAGACGTCGTTAAAGGGAGCGCCTCTGAATAGTCTATAACTTTATACTGTGACCGGCTCTTTATAAGATTATCATATATGATATGATATAATATATCTTGCTGGTTCCTAGTGAGTGATGGGCACAGCAGTATTTTGAAAATAGAATTTTGTTTTTAAAATAGAAAATACTATTTTATTTTGTATTTTCAAAATACTTTTGAAAAGTATTTTGTAAAAATATTTCAAAAATAGTTTTGAAAAGTATTTGGGAGAATTAAAAATACTTTTCCAAAATACTTTTGTAAAATACTTTTCCAAACTACTTTCTAAAGTACTTAAAAATTTTTTTTACAAACTTTCTACCAAAATTATTATTTTAATATTGTACGGTTTAAGATCTCGACTAAATATTGTTCCCTTCTCCACTCCAACAATGCCAAATTGACAGGGATATGGAACAAAGTAAATAGTCCACAGTCCAACGAAATAGTTCAGACAGCTTTAGGGTGGCAAATTGTCACCCCTATGGCCACTTGCTGGAACAGTTGTAGTAACTGTTCCAGGCAACTGTGCATAATTTATCCCTCCAGTTGCCAGTATAATAGGCTGTTGAATTCGCTTTCATTGAGGTTTTCTCCCACTTAACTCAGGGCCTTGATCGTCTTCAAGGTGACTTGAACCCCGAGAGTTACATGGGTTTCCTTTACTCCACGGATAAATTGAAATATCTTCCTTAGTTAAATTTACTCTTTTTCCCCATTGCTTTTAATTAATTTTGACAGTCCAAATAGGGCCTACTGAATACTTATGAAGTCTACTTGTTCAGACAAGTCATACGAAACTATTATAGAGCACTGTCAACTACACTAGTGCAATGCAAATGTAGCCTACAAACTAACGAGTAGCGATAACAGTACAAAATCTTGATATCTCAAAAGCAGTGTGTAATCTAGTCCCCCTGTTCTGGGGGAACAAGGTTTCTCGGGGGGAATTTCCCCCCAAAAGGTATCTACCTTACAATATTGCTGAGTTCTGGGGGGAAAATTCAATCCTGGGGGAAATTTTTCCCCCCCCCCCAAAAGACGTCTAGATTAAACACTGTCTCAAAAGTATTTTGAAAAACTATTTTCCAAAAGTATTTTCAAAATACTAGTTTATTTTGTATTTTCAAAATACTTTTGAAAAGTGTTTTGTCCATCAACAAGTAGCGCCCCAAACACTTCATTGTTTCAAGGTTTCAGCAGTCTGGCTAAACATCAATCAGAGAAACTACAAACCTCTAGAATCTAGATGACACTTGGCTTGATAATCAAGCTCTGTTTCAGCTCATTCAGGAAGTCTGTTAGTCATTACAGGCTAATACAGTTAATCCAGTGTACATGCACCAGTTATAAAACACAGCATCACAATCATTATGAATATAGCATTCTCCCAATGAAATCTTTCCTCATGTCATTGTCCAGTGGAGTAAGCACTCTATCGTGAGACCGAGGTCTGAGAACATAATTTTTAGGTTTCTTGGGTGGGAGCAATTTGTGTAGTACATGACCAGGGTTGTTTAAGACCCCCGTGAAAAGGCCAACATACGCCTTCCTACAGAGTTCGTCAAACGTTGACCCACCCTCCGGCAAGTACCCCTGCATAGTCATCTTGTTTATAATGGCTTGGAGTTTATTTTTATCATGCTGGGATGCAAATCCCCACCATGCGGAGCTTGCATACAGCATGCATGCCACTGTCGTCGCCCTTGTAACATCAAAGACGTTTAGGCCTTTAAGGCCGTGGGCTTTCAGCACCAGTAGTGCATAGACTGCCTTGCCCTGCAACAGACGCGGTCAATGTGTTTAACAAAAGCAAGTGTTTCAGTAATTTTAACACCCAACACCCTCATTTCTTCCACTCTAGAGATACCTGGTATGACAGGTATCTTCCCGTGAACACCCCACCCATTCTGGATCTTATTAACATCTCCTTACTCTGATTTAATTTTAAGTTACTTGTCTCAGCCCAATTACCCACATGGTTTTGTTCTTCTATAACTGTTTGGGTATTTGATGCAGGTATCATCAAGTAACTGTCATCGGCGTATTTTAAGATTCTATTTCCTTAGTTAACCGGTTTCAGTTTAGAGATTATTGTAATGAAATGTACTGGCCCTGTACCCGATCCTGTACAATACTTGCATTTATTTTCAATAGGGGCGATGTAAATCCATTAAATTTTGCCGCATGTTGCCTATCTTCGAGGAATTCAATTTCCCAATTGTATATTGAGTCTGGTATGGGTAGTTCCGCCAAAAGTTCAGCTAGGCTGGCATGTCGCAAAGTCAAGCGTGATGAGGTGGACGTATTGGTGTTCTTGAAATAGTTCCATGATATCTGTAAGTAGGGCTATCGTTCATGTTTGCATGCATAATAGATATGGGACAGAGTAGCCGATTGTCCATTTGTATCGCGGAGTTTTCGAGCCTCCTCCACTGAGACGGTTACTTTGTAGGGACGTTGAGCATGTCCTCAGAGCCATTGGTTGAATTTTGGCCATTATAAAGTGCGCTTAATGCCCTTAATAAATTCTTAATAATAATAATAATAATAATAATAATAATAATAATAATAATAATAATAATAATAATAATAATAATAATAATAATAATAATAATAATAATAATAATAATAATAATAATAATAATAATAATAATAATAATAATAATAATAATAATAATAATCACAAGACTTGAGACACTGCATCCACACGACTCATTTACTCTGTTGAGTTGCAGCTTAAGCATACCGAAGCTGCTATACATATTAAGAACATCAGCCTGCTTCTTAAACGAAGGACTTCTACACGACTTCGACGAAGTCTTGAGAACAGGACTCTGTAGCCTTCTTAACATTCACATGAGCGACGATCAATGGATCCAGGCATCTTTGCCTGTGAGAAACGGTGGTCTTGGCATTCGTAGTGCTGATATGCTGGCAACTTCCGCCTTTTTGGCATCCGCCGCTGGCACGCGAAGCCTTCAAGACCAACTGCTGCACGATGTCACCGTTACGGTCGCAGATCCATTGGTAGAGGAGGCTTCTAGTTCGTGGTCTTTGAGATCGAACACACCTTCTCCCATCGAACACAAGGCTCATGCACAAAGAGAATTGGACAGCGCACTGATATCGGGTGCACTTGAAGGCCTTTCAGAAAGAGCTACAGATTCTGCTGCTAAAGTCAGACTGTTAGCTGCGCAATCACCACACTCAGGACACTGGCTTCATGCACTTCCCATAACAACAGCAGGATTACGGATGCCAGGAGAAGTACTAAGAATAGCATCAGGCATCCGGCTGGGCACTGCGTTGTGTGAAACACACACTTGTAGATGTGGTGCTATAGTAGAATCCAATGGTCATCACGGATTCTCTTGCGTCAAAGGAGCGGGAAGGCAACAAGGACATAGCATGATTAATGACGTGATTTGGAGGACTTTCACCAGAGCCAAAATTACCGGCCATCAAAGAGCCCAATGGCCTCTCCAGATCTGACGGCAAAAGGCCTGATGGAGTCACCGTAATACCTTGGTCTACAGGTCGTTGCCTAGCAGGGCATATTTGAACTGTATAACTAGTGGGACAAATGTCCCAGTAGTGTTAGGATTTGTCCCAGTAGTTAGGCTGATTTGTCTCAGGCAATGTATGGTTAAAGTATAAGTAGTGGGACAAAATGTTGGAAGAGTTTTAATATTTGCCCCAGTAGTAAATTGTCAGAAAAGGTCATGAACTTTTTCGGGGGGTGAATTCCTAAGGAAAGGTCATCAACTGTTTTCGGGAGGTGACTTTTTCGGGAGATGACTTCCTAAAAAAGGTCATCAACTTTTTCTGGAGGTGAATTCGTAAAAAAAGGTCATCAAGTGTTTTCGGGAGATGACTTTTTGGGAGATGACTTCCGAGAAAAAAGGTCATCAACTTTTTCGGGGAGATGAATTCTCAGAAAAAAGTCATAAAAGTTTTTCAGGGACGAGTTCCAAAATTTTGTCCCAGTAGTCTAAATTCCTTAAAATATGCACTCTTGCCTAGCGTGGGATGTCACGGTGCCAGATACATTTGCAGCATCATATGAACAGATAACGTCGCAAAACGCAGGAGCCGCAGCGGGAAGAGCAGCCCATAATAAGGAAAGCAAATATGCTGTCATCTCACAATCGCACCACTTCATCCCTGTGGCAGTCGAAACCTCAGGAAGCTAGCATGCTGAATCACTGGATTTCGTCCAAGAACTTGGAGCCAAGATAAAAGCAGCGACAGGTGACCAGCGTGTGACCAGCCATCTGCTCCAGCGTCTATCAGTCGCCCTACAAACTGGAAACGCCCTATTTGTTCTAGGCACCTCGGATTTGAAAAATAAGGAGACGGTGCAGCCAGGACTGTATGACGGCCTATAGCCTAGATAGAGTGACTGGAAAGTGTAAACAATTCGTCTGTATATGAGTTTATTGGTTGAATGAAGAAATAAATTCTAATAATAATAATAATAATAATAATAATAATAATAATAATAATAATAATAATAATAATAATAATAATAATAATAATAATAATAATAATAATAATAATAATAATAATAATAATAATAATAATAATAATAATAATAATAATAATAATAATAATAATAATAATAATAATAATGTTTAATAATAAACAGTGATTCAGCATTTCGAGGCACTTTTACACAATGGACCGGTGAAGATGACCGTTAACTCCAGAACCTCAAAGCTTTCGGATAGTTTCTAAGAGCCTGAGGGATTATTTTTACCTCGGGGGTTTAAAAAAAAACTAATAATAGATGAATATGGCCATTCCGGACACTTTATTTTCCATAGTAGTTAATATTCAAGTCCCTGAGGGATCCTGTATACCTCGGGGCATAAAAAATAATAATAACTAATATGTATTACATAATAATATCTACGAAGTTGATAAAAAATAAATGTTTGACAATGATAGACCTACCCGACGCCAATTACGTGATCCGTGCAACGAGCTGTTTGCTGATGGACACTAGAGTCAGTCAAATTCTGGTACAGGTTTCAATTCACGTAGGCCTTAAGTACGTTCGAAGTCCACTGGCAATCCGTAGAAACATACTTCCTCTTTTTCTTTAATAACCATACTCGTAAACAAGATGAAACAAAGGCGTCTGTGTCGGCATACAGGTAATTGAAGGAAGGGGATATCACTCAATTGAAATGTTCAGCTTATCGTTATCGATTTTAAACGACGATAGTCTTGCTGATAATGACTATTAGGCAACCGGACTCGGATCTATCCTTGACAACTCTGGAAAACCCATGTAAAAGGACGCAGCGCTAGTGATTAAGCTGCTACTCTCTCCTTATCTTTATGGAAGCGCTTTAGAAATTTGGATATTTCAATGACCCGTTTAGCTAGAAATTACAGAAATTAGTGAGGACGAGTTATCAAGGTTGTTAATCAAACAGAACTGGAAACGTCTCCAGCGTTGGCTGTACAAGTGGCAGGGTGTGTGGATAGTAGTAAAATAACTCACCTTTTCCAGAATATTTATCCACCGTTGGCTTTCTCTCTATCTTAGCGCTCTGACCTCGATATTGAGATGATTGCGACTTTGCTTTGGAACGCCATCGGTTGATGCTTTGTGCGTTAGAGACAGGCGCTATAAAAGTAACTAATTACAATTACAATCTCTAGTAACTTTCTTTCCCACTATAGCCCAGCTTCTGTGGTGCCTGGAAACGGTCACTTGTGGAGAGCGACTGCAATAAAACCGTCTACATGTATCACGCATTTGCAATTCTTCCTTTTAAGACTGGTCCTTAAATTATTACAAGGGTTTCACGCTGTTGTCTTTAGGCATCTGCACATTTAAAAGTCAGCATATTAGATCATAAGAATTCTTCTGCTTGAAGGTATCCTATATCTCTTGAAATTGCACTTGCATATATAGGCTAATTATGATTTATCCGACAAAACAAAGCCGTTGAACCCCGATTTGGGTAGAACTTAATGAAGAGGTGGGATTTATTGGATTTGATGTCTAGAAATCGATTGAATGCGTCAGTAAACTCTTTCCCTTGTTGGTTTGGGTCAACAGTGTTCTTGGGCTTCATCCAATGTTATTTTGAATATTCTCAAATTCTAAGCTATGAGACAAAGGAATTTTACAAGGAATGTCACTTTAACAACTTTGGAGTCATAAAACTAAACATTCAATCGTATTTTGACATGGCCCTCCTTCCAAAGTTCTGAAGTGCACAAACGATCACACGACCAAATATCGATAGCGCTGAGCAGCTGCGCATGAAGGAATTGCTCAAGGTCCTTACACTGTGAAGGCTTCAGTCGAGGCTCGAATATTATGTACTCTCCACGTAACAGACCAGGCGTCCTACCCATTCGGCTTCCGTTTTACCAAGCACCTGATACTGATTGCTACTAAATCAGGTTACAGATATGACAGGCTTATCTTTCTATGTTACCGGAACTACATGAATGAATTCACTTCAAAAAGATCGCATTAACCTTACATTATACATGGAAGTTAAGAATTAAGAAGATCGTGTCACAAAAGTGTTTATTATGCAAATGAAGTGCGCTAAAGGAATTCAGTAGAAGGCGAGAATGCTTAAGTAGAAAAGTAGGGAGGCGGATAGAGTAGTGGTAACATTCATGGCCAGGAGAGCATAAGGTACGCGGATCGACTCCCGTAACCCCCTCTAGGGCGGCGCCTTGTATGGCTGCCAAACCGTGTGTTTAATTAAGATCTTGATTGTACTTTCATGTTTCAATGTAATCTTACTGCGTCTGTCGGTTTGAAATAATAAAGAATATAAAGAATATATAATGCGCTATAGGAATTCAGCAAGAGTGTGGCAGTGAGACCGGAGAATGGTAGAGAGAAGAAGGAGAAAGTGGCGATGCAGTCGTGATGTTGAAAATCCTTTTTCAATGCCGTTCTATTTGACTAAGTGACAAACAAAGGTTAAATCCTTAACCGAAGTAAACCATTCTTGGTTTATGATCTGGATATGAAACGGACTTCTGTGGTTGAGTCTTCTGACTTAGCTGAAATGAGGAGTTTGGAAACGACTTCTTCGTGTGTTGAGTTTGTTTTTCCGGTCTGGAGTCAAACGAATTTTTCTGTCAATGTCTTCTTACTTGACTGGGTGGAGAAGCGTGAAGACAGCCATATTCGTGTGTTCAATTGTGCTGAGTAGAATTTGTGACAAGGAACTGTGAAACTGGAAATTACCGTGTGTGAAGAAAACCTTGTGCTGAGTAGAATTTGTGACAAGGAACTGTGAAACTGGAAATTACCGTGTGTGAAGAAAACCTTCTTCATGTGTTTAGTTGTGCTGAGTAGAATTTGGTGACAAGGACTGTAAACTGAAGGTTAGGCTACTATGTTCATGTTGGAATTGTTGTAAATATTATAGAAATGTGTATTAATGATGTTTTGAGTGATGTCGAAGAATATATGAGAAAACTGTACATTGTGCTTAAATATCAGAAACCAATAAGAAAATAAGGCCTATTGATAACTGTCAAATTACATAGTATCCTTGACGTGGAGAAATCCTGCAGCTAGGGGAGTAGACAGGAACCCCTTATAGTCCTTAGAAGAGCTGGAAATAACTAGAATAAGACAAGAAACTGTACCACAGGAGAGAGGTGATGAGACAAAATGTACACAGAGGTGCACGGGTTCCTAAGTTACCTTTCTTTAATACGGCAGTTGATGATATTGATGCTTATTTACAGAGGTTTGAATTGTATGCTACAGCGCAAGGTTGGGATGAAGGTGATTGGGCAACTAATTTGAGTGCATTTTTAACGGGTATAGCTTTAGATGTGTATAACAGCAGACCTGTTAGTGTTATTCGGGATTCCCCGCAGTCTCAAAAGTGAATTATTGCATCAGTTTCGTTTAACAGTTGAGGGATACGAAATAAATTTTTGTCAATGCGTTTTGATAAAGGTGAAACTGCACCACAATTTGTAGCTAGGTTGAGTAATGCATTTGACAGATATGTTCAGTTGTCTGAAATTGAAACCAGATACGAGAATTTACGAGCACCTACTCGTCACATATAATGAACAAGCAGTAGTAATATGAAACGAGGAAGTCCCGTCCTCCGCCGTTCGGCGACGGGGTCCGTGCGGTGCCGGGGACCAAGGAATTCACCCTAAACTGATCTTTGCCATAACATACGGGAGGCATAGTTTTAAGACGTTCCCTACGTTTTAGAGGGACGGAAGAATTATGTCAGCCTTTCACCTGAACCTGTGTTCATGTAGTTCTGATACCAAATGACCTCGAGTGTTGTCCGTGACCTCTGATCAAGAGGTGAGTGTCGCCCTGGGCAACGCCTCTGGGTTCATGGCTCATCGCTCAATATTAGCTCATCCTTACCTCAGTGCTCAAGGCTAACGGTGCATCAGGTTGGGAGCTAAACGCATCCTCGGGAGTTCGAACCCGTGAAGGGTGCTCTGAATTACCAGCTAAGCTACCACCTTCCTCTAGTATTTGACTAAGCATTTCTGGTAATTTCTGCATAACAGCTTGCTTAATTGCAGGACTCATCAACAGAGAGTTCAATAGCTGGCCTGGATCCATCTATCCTTTTATTTTAAATTCTTAATTAGAAGATAAATTGCCTCAAATGTCTGTACACTCGAACATAGAAATAATTAAAATCAGACACAGCTTGATTTCTATAAAGCATACAGTGATAGTCTGATTTCAACCTGACGCATAGGCCTACATCTTATTTCTCCACCAATGCAATGGACAATTGGACATATATAATGCAATGCAATATCAATCATCTCCATAAAACAGTTCTCAAAGGTCAATCTAGGGCCTTTGGGTGATCGGGTTTGGGCACTTATCACATAGGAAGTACCACGATAAAGAAGAAAATCAAAATACTCCCTGCGTGAAACAATAGCAAAGAAACGCTGGCGCTACGTCATCCAATGGCGGCGGTATCATAGGACATTCTCGATTCGTTTTACTAGGCCTATTGGCCACAAAGAACTGCATAGTTTTGAACAAAGTCACTCAAATCCAGTGCTGGGTAAAATACTCTGTAAATGTATTTCAAATACTAAATACAAATACATTTTTCAAAAGTATTTGAAATACAAATACAAAATACATTTTTCAAAATGTATTTCAAATACAAAATACAAATACATTGTTGTATTTTGTATTTGAAATACAAAATACATTTTGTTTTATAGTAGGATACATGCTCCATTAATAGTCATCATGCTGCAAAAATCTGTCCTTCTGGGAATTAGGCACCCAACGTAGTTTGAAGAATGGATGGGTTACAGCAGCCAAGATATAGGGCCTAGTGATAAACACTGATAACTATACAAAGTTCACCAAAGATCGGAAGTTAGATGACCACTGAGTTATTATTACCGAGAAAAAACATGTTGCGTGAAATTATGAGAGTAAGTAGGTAATAAATAGTATTTCTAACGAAGTATTTGATATCTCAAATACAAAATACTCTGAAAAGTATTTGAAATACAAATACAAAATACATCATTTTAAATGTAGGCCTATTTGAAATACAAATACAAAAATACTCAAATGTATTTCAAATAGGGGCCTACTATTTCAAATACTTTGTATTTCAAATACTCCCCAGCACTGCTCAAATCTGATAATAAAATTAACCCTCGGCCTCAAACACTGAGCCGGGCATCCGAATCTACCTTAAAACATCGCTTTTCGATATTTGACGATAAAAATCTTAATGTCTAGCCACTAGAAATCTGCTCTGGGAGACACCTCTCCGGCCGATGGATCCTTCTCGACAACTTCCTCGCTAGGTTATCAGCCTCAGTCACAATAATAATCAGTGTCATCTGTAGGCCAAATTGTTAGAGCGCATACAAATACAATCACGAAATACTGAAATACTGTGGCTGGCCAGTTCGCCACAAAATATACAATACGGTACAATACAACTGTAATTTGATAATGCCCTCCTTACAGAGTTCAGAAGTGCACATTGAGGCCAGGCAACCATTAAGAGCCACATAGATATCTCTTGATATACATAGGCCTATCTGTGATATATATATATATATATTGTTGAATAACATATATATATATATATATATATCATGTGTGTATGTGTGTGTATATATGTGTGCGTGCGTGTGTGCGTGCGTACGTGCGTGCGTGCATGTGTGTGTGTGTGTAGGTATGTGTGTGTGTGTGCGTGTGTGTGTGTGTGTGTGTGTGTGTAGGTGTGTGTGTGTGTTTGTGTGTGTGTGTGTGTGTGTGTGTGTGTGTGTGTGTGTGTGTGTGTGTGTAGGTGTGTGTGTGTGTGTGTGTGTGTGTGTGTAGGTGTGTGTGTGTGTGTGTGTGTGTGTGTGTGTGTGTGTGTGTGTGTGTGTGTGTGTGTGTGTGTGTGTGTGTGTGTGTGTGTGTGTGTGTTTGTGTGCGTGTGTCTGTGACTGAAGAGAGCTCAGCTCCTCTTTAGCTGTTCAAATTGTGTTATACTTAATTCTAACACAAATAGGACCAAAACAGTCCAAACATTCGGTTCAAATTGGGTCACCAGACAAAGTTAGCAATTTCATTCAGAGCCCAGTTTTCATACGAGTGACATAACTTTTGCGGTCTACAATTACTCTACAGCAGCGCCAGAAAATACAAAAGCGTTGGCGGCAGAACAATCAAGTGAGGCAACAATCTAGGTAAGTAAATGAAGAATACTTTTTCTCCACCCGCCTGTTGGGTCTCTGAAACATTTGTTTGCATCGGATCCCCACTTATCAAGTGCAATCTAAATATTATTGTTGAATAACATCAAAGTTCATTGGTCCACTTGAGAAGCCACCTGAGCTGTCGATAAAAATGCAACGAAATTTTATTATGAATCAAGAGAATGCTTTTGTACCTTGCACTTGAAATTTCACGTGTAAATTACGACATCCTACTTAGCTGACTGTAGCCTGAATATATTGGAGCACAGGCGGTCAGCTCAGGTACAAATTAATGCACGCTGCCACCATAGCAAATGTGAGAGGTAGAAGATGAACGAGTGGCGGATCGGCCATAAGGCTAAGTGTAGGATTTATAAAGAATAATAAATTTATTTATGTGCTACATAGTCAAATAATGATTTTTAATTCAAGTTATTCATTTCGCTTTTGGTTTTGTAACAATTCAACTATTTATTTTATTAATTCGATTTAAGATAATTAAGCTCTTATTATATTAAAAACCGTCCATACCTTCACTAGCTGTCCAATTATTAATCATCTCACCGGCAATTATGATAAGTTAAGGCTCCGTAATTAAATCGACTAATGGCGGCGTTACTAGGGGTAGACCGAAGAGAAGAGCAGAAGAGAAGAGCAGAGGAGAAGAGAAGGAAAAGAAACTTTCGTTGTAAAAAAAAGATATTACCTACACAAAAAGATATTAACTACTAATGGTGAAGTGGGAAAAGGTTAACCTCAGGACGTTGAAGAATCACGAGACAGAGCTTTACAACTGTGCTGCACCGTGGATGTTCTGATCGAAAAACACCCAGGTTCTCCAGATTCAACCTGTGCAGCAGGGTGAAGAAATCTACGGATTGGAAAGAATGAGAACGCAAACACAACTCCCTGATATAAGAAGACCCACAACGCGCAAGGCAATATCGCATAAGCTTTAAGATCTTGAACTGGATGCCTTTTTACATCGACAACTAGTGCTTGTAATTGTGACTTAGAAATCTTTGTAGAATTTCAGGGCCTGGAAAAGGAATGGTCAAGTCTTGATTCCATGGCGACTCATCACTCAGTCATCACTCAGCTGTCATCAAACTTAACATCTGATTTTACAGAGAAAGATGAAGATGACGACGGTGAAACTGGCTTCACGATGTCTTCCAAAATATTAATGACTATGCACGGATATAAGAAGTCACATTATACTCTCTATATTTATTATTTCATATAATAGCTTTCGTATTGCTAAGAAATTGAAGCCAAGCAAGTGTAGACTTCTTGTTTAGCTGCAATGTTAACAGTTTTCTCTGTTCATAGTTTCTTACGAAAACATGCTTAAACATACGCAATATTTCGTCACAGGCATTTAAAGAATCATTTTAAGGTCATCTTAAGACTCATCTCTTTAGATCAATAACACTGCCTGTTTGGAAGAGCAACCACTTGACCACGAACAAGGGGTGAATGTCCCCTTAGCATATACTGTCTTCTTTAACGTGCATATTCCTCCAGAGTTCACACGAGAGTAAATGAACACATTCAACACAGTAAGTTCGATGATAGCGAGAGTTACGATTATTACTACAGAAACAACGAATCGTATTCTAACCTGCCAAAGAGTCACTAGATACTGGACATAGTCAAATTTGGCCACCGTAGCCTGATGTTAATGAGCACTTTATTACGCCCGAAGGCAGAAAGAACAAGTCAATTAGAGTGCATCAGAGATGTTGCTAGTAACGATGAAACCTCTCTGTCTGTCTGTCTGCTGACGGACAGTTTCACTAATAGGCCTAGTCCATGGGCAGGGTGGATTGTAGTCAGGTTTATACCTTGCCCTACTTTGACATTGGTTCCTTAGGAGCGGAAATGTCGTTGTAAGGGATGAGACTGTCTCTTCTATAGTGATCTCTGGTGGCTAACGAATCAGCAACTGCGAAGTAAGTATATGCTTCAGCTAACACAGTACCAATGTTGAATGTACATTTATTTGTCTGTTGATAAAATGTGTGCATCAGTTGAAACTTAGTAAATGGGGTGGACCTGGTCTTAGTGCAAAGCATTTGCTACACGTGCACCCGCCTCTTGTTGTTTTACTCACTGGCATGTTTAGAGGCATGATGTGTCACAATTATGTGCCGGGAGCTTTATGGTAATGGCACTATATATATAAAACAAAATGGATGTTTTGAGTTCTGTTGATAACTACAGAGCAAACACTCTTATTCCTGTTATTTCCAAACTAGGGCCTATTTGAATGCATTATATGAAGATAGGCGCAGAAGGTTTTGAGTCTCAAACTCGAAATTTCTATAGCGCCATTCTTAATCGTAATCGTAATCTCAAAATTTCTAAAGCGCCACTCGAAGGCCAAGCGCAGGGCAACTGTTGGAATTAACTAATTTAAATTCTAGATACATGACCCATTGTAGAGTATTAAGACTTGGTCTTATAAAAGCAACTGCTCGTCTCACATAATGAAAAAGCAGGAGTAAATCTATTAGGCTCTATATAAATCTTAAATATGACTGCTGATATATATATATATATATATATATAGAGAGAGAGAGAGAGAGAGAGAGAGAGAGAGAGAGAGAGAGAGAGAGAGAGAGAGAGAGAGAGAGAGAGAGAGAGAGAGAGACAGACAGACAGACAGACAGACAGACAGACAGACAGACAGACAGACAGACAGACAGAGACAGACAGACAGAGACAGACAGACAGACAGAGACAGAGACAGAGACAGAGACAGAGACAGACAGAGAGACAGACAGAGACAGAGACGGACGGACGGACAGACAGAGGCAGAGAGAGAGAGAGAGTATGAGACACACAGACAGACAGAGACAGACAAAGACAGAGAGGAAAGAGAGAGACAGAGAAGGAGAGAGACAGACAGAGACAGACAGAGACAGATTTCTGAAGGGCGCTACAACAGTCCAAACATCTGTTTCAAATGGGTTATCTGACATGGTTAGAGATTTCATTCAGAACCCAGACTTCATTCGAGGAGTGACATGGGACGCGGAGATGGTTGAATGGTAACGCGATGGCATGATGATCAGAAGGACACGGGTTCATACCCACTAGCCCTATAAAGGTTGACTCGGCCTTTTTACTCCCTACAATCGCTAGGGGGCGATTGTAAAATTAGCAGTTGGACAGATTGGCGCTTTGCAGACTGCCATAAGTTTATTTCGACTCCTGAGAAGCTTGCTGTCATCAATTACTACTATATCGCTTAATCTTACTGCGTCCTTGTCAGTTTGAATTTAGTAAACGAATATTATTATTATTATTATTATTATTATTATTATTATTATTATTATTATTATTATTATTATTATTATTATTATTATTATTATTATTATTATTTTTGCCCCGAGGTGAACAGGATCCCTCAGGGGCTTCAACATTATTTACAGTGTAGAATTGTCTGGAATAGGCCCTACTATTATTAATATTATTTCTAAATTATTCTTTTTTCAGCAGCGCCGGAAAATATAAAACTGTGGAGTAGGGCCTATTGGTGGCACAACAAGCAAGCGTTTCAACAATCTAGAACAGAGTTTTTCAAACTGTGGTCCGCGGACCAAGAGGGGTCCTCGAAGGATTTGGCGGGGGTCCGCGAGAGCGTTCTGAAAATATTCATTAATGAATAAAATTGCAAGGTTTTAGCATTAACAGCCTGTGTTTTCAAATTCATACACTAGGCTGCTTATACTTATAGTATGCCTGTAACTGTATGATCCATAGCCTACGGGTCCAATTGGATATTAAATTTTAGTTATTCTTGGCGTACTACAGTGACGTACATGTAAATAAGAACGTGTGTGTTTTAATAACATTTAATAAGTAATTTCTGTTTATCGACTGTTAATCATTTCCGCACCCAAGGTAAGCGAGAGGTATGTGTAATATGCTGGTCTATTTCCTGTTTGTGTCAAATCTGGACTTTAGAAATTTGTGGCATTCGCCTGATTTTATTATAATTATCATTAGGGCCTAAAGCAATTTCATATAGCGCCCCTTCAAGACTGCTTACTCAGGAGCACTCCCAGCTTAACCACGGTCGAACAACACAGTTTTGAGGACAGTAGGAAACAAGGTTAAATGACCAGTCGGTATTTGGCGGAGTGTGGTAAGGAGCCCATTCCAGGTCACGGGGGCAGTCACATGGAAGGCGTATGGCTGTCCTTACGCGGGGAACAATAAGTTTAGCTTGCGCAGCTGAGCGGAGAGAGCAACGACGGTGCGAACATGAAGTGGGACAGCAGAGCTTCCGCAGGTATGGAGGGGCCAAGTCCTCAAAGCACCACCGGACCAAGGCAGAGATTCAGTAAGTGATGCGCTGTGGGTAGTGGAGCCAGTGGAGGACATCCATCATGTACGTAGACACTCTGTCACACGGGGATGCGGCCTACAAGGCGGACGGCAGAACGCAAGATTCTATTGTAGCAGGGTATGGATAACTTTTTGATAAGTAAGAAAACAAGGCTCATCCAAAATAACACTAAGAATTGACAGTTTGTGCAAAGCAAGCACATTCCTCCCACTGACATTACTGGGTTTTGGAGAAAAACCAATGTTATTGATTTCTTAAAAATGACTTTGTTCCATAATCATTGCAGGAAGTTAATACCAATTTATTAATGATGTTTCCTCCATTCTGCGTATGGGTCTCTGAAACATTTTGTTATTCGCAGCGTATCAAACCTTGACGCACAACTAGGGAATGCAAACCCGAGGGTTTTTAATGAACCCGGGTTTCCGGTGTTGGCGACAGTAAAAACTCGGGTATCCGGGTTTTACCGGGTTTAAAAACTTTACATGATAAGTATTATTGCACTATGTCTTGCGATATGAACAGCGTTGTCTTACGCAGCTACAAAGTCCAAAGTTTTGCAGACGACCAGGGTCATCAGCTTATTTGTGTTTGAGCAGGTTTAGCTGATGCTTAGACCGGAACTGAATATTAATACTTCGTATTGAACAGCCGACAATTTTCAGCTTCGGTTTACATAACTGGCACTGAGCCGTCTGTCCTACATAATCACGAACGAAGTGTTCCCAAACACCGCTCTATAAATTTATTGATTTAAACATTGGTTTTTAAGTCACTACATTTAAATAAGAACAGTTTACCGATAGCCTAATATACGACTCGTTTTCAGTTTTTTCCAGGGTAAGAACCTTCACTGCCGCTAAGTATTGAAACAACACCTGCCATTTTAAGATAACCTACGGCTGATAAAATATCTCAACGAAGTGGTGAAAGAACCACTTAATTATTCCGCAAATATTTCAGAAAGCTCCTCCTCATTTTTCGAAGAAGGAATTGATGTACGACGTGTTCGAAGGGAAGCTGCGGCATTAATAAGCCAAACGCTTCATATATTTCTGCTACGGATTTCTTATCGCACAGCAACCAGCATCGAAGTTTTAAATATCTTGCCAAGAAATGTCGACCGATAAAATATTGATACATAAAGCTTTTGTGAGAGAGAAGACGGTGAAACGCAAAATCAATATTATTACGGGCTCGGATATGTTCCCCTACTCGAGCGTCGAAAAAACTTTTCTGGAAAGATGGAGCTGCGCGTTCAGGAAAAGAAACGTGACACAGAGCTTGGAATCCAATTAAACAATGCAAATCTTCGTCGAAATATGCGTTGAAAGGTCGCCAAGCTAAGACATTTGGAAACGCAAGACAATCCAGAGAATTGTCGAGGAACATCGGCTGCGGTGCTGATATATTCTTTAGATAATCCTCTAGGTCTGGATCGTCCAATATTTGATCACAAAGACTCAGAACATTGTCATACTGACAGCGCTTGAACATATATAGAGCTCGATAGCCAATAACCACTGTGTGGCATTGCACATCATAGTAATCGGAAATCCTTTGATAAAATGTGTCCATACTTTCGAGAGAGCATTCCATTAGCAGCCGAATGATGAAGTCTTGGTTCAGAGCAAAACCTGTCACACTATTAAGTACTTCTTCTACTTGAACGCTTCGTCGGTAAACGCACATATTGAAACTACAGCAAGCGTCATTTGACAATTTCCTTTTCACTGTTTGAACAAATAAAAAATCAAGCAGAAAAACACTCTGAATTTCACTCCAGTTTATCCGCAACCGTTTTGACATCCTTCCCGCGGATTGGAACATTATGTACTTGGCAAAAACCTTTGGTGTGAGTCGCATATTCAGTGTGGATTTTCTGTAGTCATGCCCTAGAATTTTATTAATATGCTGGAAAATCACAATAAATCCAATACAGTTAGACACATCGTCGATAAATATCAAGCAGCCTGCGTTCAAAGGTTCTTCCTGTCGTTGAGGTATTTGACTTGTAACAACAGGCTCTGTATTCCGGAAAATCGTGGAGCATAGGTTAATAGCAGCTTGAAATTGTGAAGTCGCAAAGCAAATAGCTGCCATATAAACGACTGTTGCGCTTCTGAAGGCATAGGGTGAAAACTCTTTGATATAATACGATTTTATTAGACACTGCATCGACAGACGCGACATTAGTTGATATTCCGGATTGCTTCCAGGTCTGCCTAACTTTCCCATGTGCTCTTGAGCTATCAGAAAGTAACTGTGACTTTTTTTCAGGTGTTCTCGGAAAGTCTTGGGAAAGTCATGATATCTTCGCCAATCTGAAGAAGCGGCTGTACCCGGCGACACAACGCTCAAAACATCAGATACGAAATCATTGCTGTTGAACACTCGTTTGCAAGTTAATGCATTTGCTGCAAAGAGCATGAGTAACGCTGAGTGAAGATAAATAAACGGTATTTCCGATCTTAAAACTAAGTTTCTTTTTACAAATATCGATTCCTCTTTATCTATGTGTGCATATGTTTTGATTTCATGACCAATTAGAATTTCCTTAAACTCCCAAATTCCAGTCATATATGCACAAGAGATGGCACGGAAGCGATCATCAAATAAATTAAGCTGTCCCTGTCTTTTGTTTCTTAGAACTGTTCCGTAAAGTCTGATAAACCAGAATTCGAAATCCCCATGTGGTGCTCGCCCTTTAGTAAGTTTCTTATAGCACACTAACAGATAATTGTCTACGAACCATTGACTCAAATTAGGAATGTCGCAGAAGAACTCTAACTTATCTGTAATACATTTCGAAATTATTGGATCACATTTCTGATAGAACAAATTTGCTTCCGGAATGAAATAGTTTGGACAATGCCTTTTATCAATCCATTGCGATAGCTTGCGTAGTAATTTACAGCTGATTGAAATAACGGAAGAATACATCCACCATTCTGCTGATTCTTGTTCGCACGTCCACAGCATCAACATCTTCAGATGGTAAGTGCAGAGAACCTCTTTCTCCTTCGGACAGTCCGCTTGGATTAATTCTCTCTTCGCAAAGAATCTCAGCATATGATAGACAAGCTGTTGAGTCGGAGTCCAATCCCTGAGTAGAATCACCTCAGCCAGAGAAAACGAAAACCTGAACTGAAATTCGTCATCTCGGCAATCTCGATGCTGGGCACCTACGACGTGACAACCATTCCGGACAACCTCCAGTACGAGGGCGCCTCGTGGCCATTGACCGTTTCTTTTACGAGTCGCCCACTCTTTCGCTTCTTGGGGCCACTTAGGACATTGGATGCAATGCACATCGTCGTAAACACCATACATCATAGTTTTCTTTAAGGCTGGTCCTGTTAGTTTTGTATGCATTCGTTCTCCGAATTTCTTTGTTAATTCTTCTCGAAACGAATGTCCGGACAGAAGTTGTGGTTTTGTTAATGTATAAAATTGGTATGTCATAGAATCCCATTTGTATATCATCTTCCCCATAAAATGAAGTTGAACGAATCCTGGATAGTTTTTATAAGGCACAATACGAATGCAATTAATCTGTTCGTCAAAACACGGGACGTTTTCTGGCAACGTAGGTCTCTTTCCGCTAAAGGTCATCGCAATACCCATACATAAGAGACTATCGTTGTCGCTGATACAGGATAGTATTGGTACTATGTAAAACTCACCATGGCTTCCACAAGGAACCATTCTCTCTGGGCCGTTTGATAACTGATTTTCTTCATAAGCCAAAGGCTTTTGGAAGAATGAGTTTGACATGAAGATGGACACGTAATCTTCCATTGAATTGTGTTGAGTTTCTGCAATTCATTTAATGTGATGTCACCTAATTATAATTGTAATTTAAAATTTATATAACGCCACTTCACGGAAAACCTGATCAGAATCGGTGGCTTCGTTAGCTATGCTATGCTACCGTATATGATATTACGCCATTTAGAACGGAACTGTGCAAAACAGTACATAGGGAAATTGAAGTAGGCCTATCGCCAGTGTCGTGCCCACACGCATACGTGTACCACAATCAAAAGATTTCCGTCAAAATAGCTCGCATATATGGGGCATTATCCGAAAAGTGCAGAATTGATGTCCCGCGTGGTTTTTTGAGTTTTTTCGATAATTTCTTCAAATCTACTTGCCTATCTTTCAAACAATGAATAGATTAACTTTTTCATAATTGTTGTAGCTGATAGATTTTGGAGACTTAGAAAAGAATTACTAATGATATACAAATTATCATTACCACCCTCTGTCCCGCACGGTGTACAATGCGTGAAATTCTGCTTTTACGTCAATCTATGCTAAAAAAAATCTGTAACAAAGGTTTATTATTTCGATTATTTAATAGACGGAGTGTGCAATAATGAAACGTTTAGATTCATTTTCTTAACATTTATTTTCCTTTTGAGCCTGTTTGTACTTGTCCATAGAAATAAACAACATTGCCATCTCAATGTTTGGGAAGCCTTTGACTTTTTGAGAACGTGCTTATTTACTAGAATAAAAAGAACAGGAACAAGATCTTGTCAACCATTAATGGAATCACGCAGATTTCTGTTTTAGTTCACAATATTTCAGTTTTAATTTAAGTTTGTAAGCTCCAATTTAGAAGAAAATTAATAAACTTGAATATTATGGTCTTCGTGGACCTAGCAAACAATGGATCATTGCCAATTTCTTCTGCACGGGTAGCTCAATGCATGATCATTACACTAGACAATCCTGCTTATACAGAAGTGGTTCCGCGCATCTAAGGATAAAACAATTCTGAATTAAATGTATATGTCCATCACTATGGAATAATTTACCGATTGCTCTAACCAATCTACAGACCATTGGTCTATTCAAGAGTTCACTAAAAAAATCAATTTTATCGAGTTAACTGCCCTTGGTTTGTCTAATTTTTACTGGTTTCTTTTGGTTGATGTCTTGCCTTTGACTTAGTTGTGTTCTTTATTCGTTTTCATGTTGATTTTGTGTTCTGTTTACGGCTCGTTGTCATAATTTAATCGCGCCATCTAACAAAATATATATGTGTAAGGGTGATCCAGGGTTTTAGCAGGACCTGTCTCTATCTGGATTACACATTCTGAGAATCCTACAATTATGTATTCTTTTCCTGTTTCAACTGATATGTTTTGTTGACTGGATGTATCAAAAATAAAAATGGTTAATACTACTACTGCTATAAAAGTAAGTTTATGTTTCATTACCATCTAGTGTTGTATTTCCTGGTTTACGTAGATTACAACATTGATAACTTATTTTATTTACCCCTTTTCTTGAACCGATTGAAATTACTTCTTACCTGATAAAGTAATTCACGTGAAATGTTTGACGGCTGTTAAAAATTTCATTATTATGTTATTACATCCCGTGGTTGTTTTTCGTCATTACCATCCCTGTACATCAGAATTCTGCATTTTTCATTACAGTGCCATATTGCCAAGAATGGTAATGATGCGATGCTAAGAGTGAATTCACATGCATGTTTTAAAGGTCATTACCATCTCTGTGTGAATTTTTCGTATAAAAATATATTGCAAATAATTAAAATTTATTAGCAACTATTACCATGTTGTTCAACTTGTATCTAATGCATATATCATACAGTTATAGTTAATGCTGCACATATTTTTCTGTAGCTGAAAATACTATTACAGTCTGTTCCTTAATAAATTCGACAAATGTCTTAATTTCTCGATAGCAGACTAATATATTATGTGAAGGAAAAGCCTGCTTTATTCCTACTTAATGCTGGAATCATCTACTTTTAATAAATTGCTATTTTCTAAAGCACCCGAGGAATATTTCAGGTCTCTGTGATTAAATATGATTAAACAAAAAGGCGGATGGTAATGATAAAACAGGAGTTTTTACTTTATAAAATCTGAAAAATAATTAACTTACGATTACAAATAAAGTGGATTTCTTTCAGATTAGCTAAATTTAAACTATGTACATGAGTAAAGATAACATTTTCAACAAATTGTGGGAGAAAAATATTTCTTTTTCCATGACCAAATTTGTAACATTTCGGATAATGACACACACATATATATATATATATATATATATATATATACACGCATGCATACCTACATGCAGACGTACTTGCAAACATACAGAAATATGTACATTTATACATACTACATGCGTGCTTGCATACATAATAGATGTAGGTACGGTAGCCGATTGGCTTGAGCACTCGTCTTATAACGCAGAGAATTCAAGCCATAGATGTTAAAACGGTTTTTTTCGTTTTTTATTATTTTCAAAAAAACGTCGTTTTTTCGGTTTTTATTTTTCTTACCGTTTTTTCCCGTTTTTTATGTAACTTTATTTATTTATTTATTTACTGTCTGTTAATGTTTTTCAGTTTCTGTTTAATTTTTTGTCTGCTGTCCCTCACGTTGTCTCCGTACTTTCAAGGATTCAGCTAATTTACCTCACTATTTACGTCATCATTTGAGAAATAAATACTTTATGAAATAGCACAGTACAAGAAATAACATTTTATAAAGTTATTTCTAAGTTATCTAAAATGCCAAAAGGAAAGGGTGCGGATTGTATTCACGTTACTTTGATAAACGAGAAAGACAAAAACTCAGCATTGGCTAAATTGAAATGCATTTACTGTGAGAAAGTTTACACTATAATTATAGTCCATACCTCCAAAGTTTAGTTTTTAATTGTGTTAGTTTAGTCAGCATGGACTTATGTGGACAATTTAAATTTGAAAAGATTTCAATATTTTTAATTTCTCTATTTCTTATTAAACCAAACCTATAAGAAATAAAATAATTGTCGTAGAATTATGTTATTTAGCTAGTGTTTACTGATAAAGTTGTGGTATTTGCTGATTAAATTCTGTAAACAAGGTTTTTAATTTTAAATTGCAGTAAGTCCTACAAGATGCGAGAAAGTCAAATTATTTTCTTTTGTCGTTTTTTCGGTTTTTTTCTCGTTTTTTATTTTTTCGAAAAAAAACGACGTTTTTTCCGTTTTTTATTTAGTTTCTATCGTTTTTAACAACTATGATTCGAGCAACCTCCTCTCTGACTGGAACTGTGTACGGACCTAGTGCAAATCCTTCACTCGCAATTACTCAGCGTCATTGATTGAAATTTGCTCACTAGACAGTGGAGCCTTATTAATCCGTGAAAATAATAATAGCATATAATACATAATAAAATCTACGCAGTTTATAGCAATAAAACGTTTGACAATGATATGCCTACCCGACGACAAGAACGCGATCCGTGCAACGAGCTATAGTTGCTGATAAAGACTAGAGTCAGTCAAATTCTGGTACATGTTTAAATACAAGTAGTCCTTAAGTAGGCGTTTGAAGTCCACGGATAATCCGTATATTTATACTTCCTCATTACTTTTCATAACCATACTTCTACGGTGACAAAGGAATTTGCCATCAGCATACAGGTAATTCAAGGATGGGGAAATTACGCATTCTAAAAACCAGCTTATCGTTTTCAGTCATCAATTACCAGGCAGTCGGACTCGGATCTTCCCTTTGTATCTCTGCAAATCCATCTAACAAGACGCAGCGCTAGTGAATAAGCTACTGCCCTCCGCTTAGCTTTTGAGTAGCACTTTAGAAATTTGGAGATAACAGTTACCAGTTTAGCTAGAAATGCGTTCGGACGAGTAATCAAGGCTGTTAATGAAAGAGGAAGGGAAACGTCTACCGCGTTGGCTGTACAAGTGTGTGTGGGTCTTTTTTGAATTACTTACCTGTATCAGAATGTTCTTATCTACCATAGTCTGTGTCTCTATCTTAGCGGTCTGATCTTCTTTATATTGACCTGATTGCGACTTTGCTTTGGAGCGCCAGCAGTTTATGCCTTGTACGTTAGAGATCGGCGCCATAGAAGTTACCAATTACAATTATAATCTCTAACAACTTTCTTTCCCACTATAGCCTAGCTTCCGTGGCGCCTGTAAATGATCACTTTGGAGAGCAACTGCAATAAACCGTCTATCATGGAATTGCTATTTTTCCTTTTAAAATTGGTCCTTAAATTATTTCAGCGGTTCCGCGCTGTTGTCTTTAGAGATTTGCACATTTTAAAGTTAGCTGATTATTTTTATAAGAATTTTTCCACTTAAAACTAAATCTTATATCTCTTCAAATCGAATTTGCATATATATGATTTACCCGAGCTCCACTGTCTAGTTGTAAAACTGTAAAACCCCGACTGGTACACCCCGACTGTAAAAGGCTCCACTGTCTAGTTGTAAAACTGTAAAACCCCGACTGTAAGACCCCGACTGCAGACAGAAAGATGTCTCATCACGAACTCGTTTGTCAGCGTACAAGATAAAAATGTCATCAAAGACAGATCACTGATAAGTACATAAAACAGAACTTTGTCCAGTCTCCAAAACAGATATCGTAATCTCAAACTCGAAATTTCTATAGCGCCATTCGTCAATTGCTGCTTCAAGTCAAACGGGATGCCCAGCGATAATCAAGGGAAGATCCTATTATTATCGCTGGGCATCCCGTTTGACTTGAAGCAGCACTTGACTTAGGAATGGCGCTATAGAAATTTCGAGTTTGAGATTACGATATCTGTTTTGGAGACTGGACAAAGTTCTTTTTATGTACTTATCAGTGATCTGTCTTTGATGAGACACCTGAGAGAGGAGGCAGAGGAGCTGCTAAGGAAGGATTTCGTTGAGGACGAAGACGCTTGGAAGGCGAAGGATTCGAAGGACTAGGGTCGGAATTCTTGAAAAGGTGGGATTTATCGACTCCGTGACGACCTCAACTCCACTGCTACAGACATCAAGATGATTGATGTCTACGAATCGCTTGAATATTTCAGTTAAAGTCTTCGTTTGCTTGGGTCAATAGTGTTTTGCCGCTTCATCCATTGTGTGTTGAATATTCTCAATTTCTAGGCCATGAGACAAGGCAATTTTACAAGGATTGTCACATACAACGACTTGTAAATCACAAAACTGAACCTGTAACTGTATTTTGATATAGCCCTCCTTCCAGAGTTGTAAACTGTACAAACGATCACACGACAGAACATCGATGGCGCCGAGTAATTGTGTGCAAAGGAATTTCTTAATGTTCCTACACAGTGAAGTCTTGAGTTGAGGCTCGAACCCGTACTCTCCACGTTACAGACCAAGCGCTCTACCCACTCGGGTATACCGTTTACCAAGCACCTTATACTGATTTGCTACTAAATCAGGCTACTGATATGGCCAGTCTTGTTGTCCTCGAGACCAAGGTCTTGGTCTCGAGTGCACTCGAGTTCGTTTTTAAAAGTCTTGGTCTTGGTCTTGGTCTTGAGGTTCAAGGTCTTGGTCTTGGTCTTGGTCTTGAGGTTCAAGGTCTTGGTCTTGGTCTTGGTCTTGAGGTTCAAGGTCTTGGTCTTGGTTTTGCAAGACCAAGACCAAGACCGGCTGTCAACATGAACAGTCATTTAACAAAACTCAAGGATTTTAATAATTTATCCAATAATTACTAATACAATTGCTTTAGTATTTACACGGTGTGAGTGAGGCTTTACTGTTGCTTTTGACATTTATTTTGACTTCCGGTTATTTACCATGGAATGATTTCACAACAGACTCACAATTTGTGCATTTACATCCGGTACTTGAAAAACTGCTATGTGTGCCAGTGATTTCAGCACTGTAGAACGTATTTTTCACATGGCAGAATTTTTATGAGGCCCCAAGGGTCACGTCTTGGTCAGAAAATTCTAAGCGAATTGGTTCTTTTTAAATGCAACAGGCATTTGGAATAACATTTCGCACGAAAGACTTTTGTAAATAGGAATTCGGAATTCTCTGCAGTCTGCATTTGGATTTGTTTGTTTGAATAAAATAAAAGATTCGTGTTTTAATTAAAATAGCGAGTAGTCTGACTTGACAATTCTTTAGTAAGGAATAGAAATCTGGATATGGTTGTGATTTTTGGGTATTGTTCTCGGTTTTGGTCTCGAGGTTCAAGGTCTTGGTCTTGGTCTTGGTCTTGAGGTTCAAGGTCTTGGTCTTGGTCTTGGTCTTGAGGTTCAAGGTCTTGGTCTTGGTCTTGGTCTTGAGGTTCAAGGTCTTGGTCTTGGTCTTGGTCTTGAGGTTCAAGGTCTTGGTCTTGGTCTTGGTCTTGAGGTTTAAGGTCTTGACAACAAGACTGGATATGGCAGAGTTATCTTTCTATGTGACCGGAACTATATAAATCAATTCACTTGAAAAAGATCGCATGGTTGCAAACACTTCTCCTTTGCACCATGATTAACGTCATCAAAAGCACTTTTCAGATCCTTAGACAGCTACGTTCTTATCGCTTTTGAGAGTTTAGCACAATACCTTTATAAAAGTCTGCATACATAGTATTACATACATACATACATACATACATACATACATACATACATACATACATACATACATACATACATACATACATACATACTTACACACATGCTTACATGCTTACATACAGACATACATAAGCCAGAGTGTGATCAGCATAGAATGGGTCCGTAAATGTAAATGTGTCCGCTCAACTGCAGGTGACTTTTGCCGATTTAAGGATAGCATTTTGTCATATCTTATTAGGATGTCTTTACCTTATATTAGCTTCAGTCATGGGTCAACTCCAGGTCAGCTCCAGCTCAATTCAACAGGAAATGAGATATAAACCCAAATTTTTTTTCTTGCAATTTTTTTACAGTAAAGATCTCATTTAAACGCTAAGAGACCATGGTGTTTAAAATTATATAATAATTGATAATATTTGGTCACTTGACCGGCGGCCATCTTACATTTGATGTTGACGTGTTTTGCGTGATTCTTTTACAAAAATATTAAAAGTTTTATTTTGTAAATAACTGCAACCATTGGTTGATATTAACATAGAAGTTACATCATTTGGATAGAGGTTCCACTTGGTAAGCATTTCAAGTTAAACTTTGAACACTTGATTACAGTTCACTCCTGTGGCAGCATAAATTGGGGGGTACTTTTCAATGTTACGTCAGTGACAAAATATTATGACTTTTTAGAATCCAACCAAAACTAATAAAGCGAAAATTCTGAAACTTTGTAAACTTCTGAGACGATATATTAAGAATACAACTATATACACGAGGAAATGTTATAATATAAGTATATGTATAAATATTGTGTCACTGACGTAACTTAAAATTGTCACTGACGTAACAACTATGATTGTTACGTCAGTGACAGTAAGAAACTTGTTTAAAGTTGGTATATACTTGTAAATATGTACTTCTAAAATCAGTAGCTGACATCTTCACTTCAATTTAAAGTAAGCCATCGTAGTAATCATTATCATCATCATCATCAATTTTTCATCATCATAGTAAGCCTTATTAGTCATATGATTTTTGCGCGCCGGGTGAGATATGGCACGAAAACTGGAAAGAAGAGTGCATGTATGTACCACATGAAGAAATCCCTAGAGAGGCTGGCTATCAGGAAGAGGAATGCTCAGCAGCAAAAGAAATTAAGACTAAAATGGGACAAAAACAGAAAGAAATTTGATTCCGAGAGGGCAAAATATATAATGCGCAAACTTCATCAAAAGTTGGAAAAATGTCGCCACACCGACTTAACGAGACCATGCTGCAACTCCATCACCAATTTTCTCATCTACTCAGGTATATGGAAAAGCAGTTAGTCAACTCAAGAAATCTCTTCTTTAAAGTCTGTGGAAGAAAGTTGTCATGTGAAATCCGTGTGCTTTGAGAAGCGTGCTATGTCAACACTGCTGAAGAATTTGCATCCATGGCAAAGGCAGCATGTCCGAATGTACATTTGTTTTTGCTCCAAAGCGTGCCACTGAAGTGGTAAAGGTAACTTTAGAAGAGAAATGAAAGTTTACCATGCCAAAAGCTATTCCTGATACACATGGCTTACATTATGCTTGTGCTAATTCAACAGTGTAGCTGAAGGTCAGCACTAGCAGTCCCTTTCTTGACACCTTAGAGCCATACTTCTGTGCTGTGAAAATGTTTGATGAATGACTTAATGATCTGGTAGACACACAAGAATCTGAGACTATGCTAGAGCTGCCTGCAGATGAGCAGTGACATGTGATTGAGTCAGCCACTAGTAAAATCACATATAAAAGTATTGAATCACCAACCACAATGCAAATTGGCAGTATCAACAAAGGAACATGATCTGGTACAAGATGCCATCTCTAGAGAAGACAACTGTAGCACCAATAGCGGTCAACAGAGGGGCCTGTTCACTTTCATTGCAGCATCCAACACCACTGGATAATAATTAAAGCATTCTTGCATACTTGAGAACTATGCTAGTTAATTTACTGCAATTTTGATTTTCGTTTTTCAGAAGCGTTACGTCAGTGACATTTAAATGTTACGTCAGTGACATTTAGGCACCATTAAAATTATGACATCTATGACTGTTAGATAAGACTTTTAACTTTCCATGTATTCCACAACCTGTACCAGTAATTTTAAGGACATTAATATAATTTTTGCAGTGATATTTCAGAAAAATGTGATGTATACATTAAGTACAAAAATTAGGATGTCAGAATGCGTTACGTCAGTGACGATACACAAAGATTGCTTTTTAAACTACCTAAATTCATTTTCTGCCAAGTCTTTGCTGGCCTTTAAGAAGGACAATATAGTTACAATATTATGCATTACAATTCTTGGCTAAACAGGAATATCATAGTGTGCTGGAATTAAAATCGTTGCAACATTTCTGTGTGAATGTTACGTCAGTGACAGTGGAATGCACCCTCAGTGAAACAGGTCGTTGGAAGGCTAAAAACGAAATCCTGTGGCAACGAATGGTAACACATGGTGCCAAGAAAATTGTGTATGTTCCATATTTTACCATTTGGAACAGTCCTTCATTCTTGGCGCGTTCCACTGGTTTATGGATAAGATCGAATCTGATCTAACAACTTCTATAGCGCCGTTATCATGATAAATAAAGGTGATCATGATACATACAGGTTATCATGATGTATAAAGGTTATCATGATGCGTAAAGGTTATCATGATACATACAGGTTATCATGATGTATAAAGGTTATCATGATGCATAAAGGTTATCATGATGCGTAAAGGTTATCATGATACATACAGGTTATCATGATGTATAAAGGTTATCATGATGCGTAAAGGTTATCATGATACATACAGGTTATCATGATGTATAAAGGTTATCATGATGCATAAAGGTTATCATGATGCATAAAGGTTATCATGATACATACAGGTTATCATGATGTATAAAGGTTATCATGATGCGTAAAGGTTATCATGATACATACAGGTTATCATGATGTATAAAGGTTATCATGATGCATAAAGGTGATCATGATACATACAGGTTATCATGATGTATAAAGGTTATCATGATGTATAAAGGTTATCATGATGCATAAAGGTTATCATGATACATACAGGTTATCATGATGTATAAAGGTTATCATGATGCGTAAAGGTTATCATGATACATACAGGTTATCATGATGTATAAAGGTTATCATGATGCATAAAGGTGATCATGATACATACAGGTTATCATGATGTATAAAGGTTATCATGATGCATAAAGGTGATCATGATACATACAGGTTATCATGATGTATAAAGGTTATCATGATGCATAAAGGTTATCATGATGCGTAAAGGTTATCATGATACATAAAGGCTATCACGATGCGTAAAAGTTATCGTGATGGGTAAAGGTTATCATGATGCGTAAAGGTTATCGTGATGCGTAAAGGTTATCATGATGCGTAAAGGTTATCATGATGCGTAAAGGTTATCATGATGCGTAAAGGTTATCTTGATGCCTAAAGGTTATCATGATGCGTAAAGGTTATCATGATGCGTAAAGGTTATTCTGAGCATCAAGGTTATCAAGATTCATTAGAGTGATCATGATGCGTAAAGGTTATCATGATGCATCAAGGTTATCATGATTCATAAATAGGGACCTGCGAAGCTTCGATATTCGATTCGAAAACGAATCGGGCGGCGGTATTCGATTCGATTCGAAAATGATGTTATGATTCGAAAACTTTCGAATCTTTTTCGGAAAAATGATTAGCCCTTTGTTGTTTTAATTGTTTACTGCGCGTGGATTGGTTGTTGAATTTCTGCGTGCAACGCGGCACACGACGACAGCAAACCCTCAGCAACAGTGAATTGATTGAAAAGGAAATTTCGTGAAGTAGGCCTACCTCTGATTTAGTTCTATAAACTGTACATTCCTCAGGATTCTTACCCTTCACATAGATTTCATGCCCTGAAAATGGTTGCACTGTTTCCAAGCACCTATATTCGCGAATTCGTGAACAGTTCTTCTCAAAGATGAAACTAACAAAATGCAAAAACGGATGCAGACTAACAGATTACAATCTCTCCAATGAATTTCGAATTGGCACTTCGAACATTAAAGCAAAGATTCCGGATTTGTGTGGTGGGAAGAAGTGTCAGATCTCACCTTAATCATTAATGTATATTAAATATTGCACATCTAGCAAATGGATGCATTGTACAGAACATTATACATAATAATAATATAATATTTTTTCTTTAATTAAGCGCCTGCAAACGCACTGCGCTGTACAAGTACATGTTATGCGATAAATCTTAACTACTAACAGAACAGACAGCAGTGTATTTTACATAACAGTTTTATGTATTTTTAAAACTGAAGAAACTTGAAACATATTTTGTTTTTTTTATTGTAGGCCTAGTGTAGAACTGCAGGCATTAGGATAATTATATTTTCATCATAAAAATTATTTTAATTTATTTTAAACTTGAAGTTTAACCGAAATTAATATTTTCTCATTTTCTGGGGCATATTAATCTGCAAAAATTAGCCTGCGATTGGCATACGGCCCCAGAGTTGCCCTTAAAATCTTAGGGCGGCTCTCTGTTAAAAGAAGTTGCCCATGCCTGGCTTAGATGAATGTACACCAAAGTGTGGTTATGCAATTGGTACAATAAAGAATATACTTACATACTTACTTAACTCATAAATTATTTGTGAGTTATTCTATTAATTAGCTTAATGTTTAGTTTAATTGATTTTAAACTGCAGAAATGTTATTGAGATGTTGATACTGTAGTACGCCCAGTATGAGAATTGTAGAAAAAGAACTGGGGGGGTTAGACCTTGATTTATGTGGAGTTTGGGTGTGCAATGAAGACTTTACTATGGGGTCCTAAGAAAGACTAGGGGGGTTGAACCCCCCCCCCCCCAACCACCCCGACAATTCTCACCCTGAGTACGCCTGTGCTATCACATACACACTATTTCAATATCAAAACATGGTTTTGGTACCTGAAGAGCTGAAGGTACCAAGATCGAACCCCGTAGACAGCCGCTAATTTTGGTTAATTCTGCCTTCCACTCGCTAGGCGGCGGCGGTGGTTAAATGAATGGTAGGCCGTGATTTGGCGCCGTGTGTTGGCTGCCGCATAAGCAGTTATATTCGACTCCTGTAAAACTGTTATCATGTGCTTCTACTTAATAAATGTATGTAAGGCGCCCTGCGTGGCTGCCGTTTCTACTATATGTATGTTCACTGTACAGCGCAGTGCGTTTGCAGGCGCTTAATTAAAGAAAAGATTATTATTATTATTACCCGCCGATTCGATTCGAGATTCGATTCGAATTCGAATCTTAACCCCCGATTCGATTCGACATTCGATTCGACGGAAAATTGTGATTCGCAGGTCCCTATTCATAAATGTGATCGTGATGCGTTAGGGTTATCATGGTGCATGATGCTAAGAAAATGAAGGACTGCTCTTCTCCTTCTCTTTCAATTCTTGATTTCCTGATGACTCACGGCAGAGTCATGAAGAAAATGCTGTCCTGTTATGTCACTCGACGCATGATTTTACTGAAAAAGATGAAGAAAACGCTGATGAAAAGGAGAAGGAGGATGAGGAAATACCAGACGATGATAATAATCAAATTATTATAATTAATCAATTATTATCACGAGACAAACTCATACTTTGCAACAATAATGCATACAGTGCGAAAAGTAGCACAATAACACAATATCAGTAGAACATAACACCGATGAAATATTATAAATAGTTTTAGAATGTCTTGCAGTTATATTTATAGCTGTGATCTGAAGAACATATACTTTACTCAGGTATACAAATGGAACAGGTTAGATCTTTGAACAATCATTAAGACAAGCATTATCAAAAATTTTATGTTTATACAGTGAGCGAATGATGAAGGATTTCTAATGCAGTGGCAATTCAATCGTTTCCCCCTTTTTCGTAAGTTGAATTAATGAAGATGCTTTGCGGCAGTATTTCGTGAAGACAGTGATAGGATGACTGGATACTCTTAAATAACTTCAATTCAATTTTCTCACAAATCTTCCACAACGTTAAACTGTCGCCGCTCATGAGGTTGCTGCACCCAGCCCTACGCAAAAACTAAAAAATTCTTCCACCCAAATTCGTTGACAGGAAGCACCTCCCCTCACCAAGATGGAAGGGTGTAGGTTAATCGGGAGACTAGAAGGGCTTGGAAAATGTTCGTAATAGTTTAGTGGAAGTCATTCCTTGAGAACGGAAGACTTTTAATAGGTATAGGCGTTGGCTGTAAACCAAAATGAACTTCACATGGTCATCGAAATTTTAAATCTTCTCGGAAAAGAACGCCCAGTAGTTTAACAAGTTTTACTTTTTCAACATCGTTCATTGGATCCGGATATTTTTCGGACAAGAACTTTCACTGCTGCTGATTAATGAAGTACCAACCACGGGTCAGGCCATTTTAAGATAATCTCTGACTAAAGTGTAACTGATAAAATATCGCAATGAAGCACCGAATGAACCATTTAGTTATTCCGACAATGTTGTAGAAAGCTCCTCTTCATTTTTCGAAGAAGGAATTGATAGACGACGTGTTCAAAAGGAAGCTGCGGCTTTAGTAGGTCAAACACTTCAGATATTTCTGACACGGATCTCTTAGCGCACAGTGAAAAGCATCGAAGTTTTAAATATCTTGCCAAGAAATGTCGTCCAAGAAAATATTGATACATAAAACTTTTGTGTGCAAGAAGTTGTTTAAACACTACATCAATTTTATTACGGGGTCGAAAAAAATCCAGTACTCGATAGTCGAACGTATTTCTCTGGATAGTTGGAGCTGCGCGTTCAGGAAAAGAAACATGACAGAGTGTTTGGAGTCCAATTAAACAATGCACGTCTTCGTCGAAATAAGCGTTGAAAGGTCGAAATGCCAAGACATTTGGAAACGCAAGCCAATTCGGACATTCGTTTGGGACGAGCCTATGCCGATATGATAACTTCTTAAGATAATCCTCGAGTTGTGGGTCTTCTAATATTTCATCACAAAGACTCAGAACATCGTCATAATGACAGAGCTGGAACATGTATAGAGCTAAGTAACATTTGACCACGGTGTAGCATTGCACGCCAAAGTGATCGGAAATATTTTTATACAATGAGGAAATGCTTTGGAGAGAGCATTCCATTAGCAGTTGAATGCTGATATCTTCGTTCAGTGAAAGACCTGTCACACGATTGATCACTTCTTCTACTTTATTCGTTCGTCGATAAACGCACAACATGGAACTACAACAAGCGGCATTTGCTAATTTTCTTTTCACTGTTTCAATAAATAGAAAGTCAACCAGAGAAACAGTCGGAATTTCACTCCAGTTCATCCGTAACTGTCTCGATATACTTTTCGCGGATTGGATCATTATGTACTTGGCAAAAACCTGTGGTGTGAGACGCATATTGAGTAAAATGGATCTGTAGTCATGCCGTAGCTTGTTGTTGATCTTCTGGAAAAGCAGAGTAAATCCAATACAATTAGACACATCGTTGATAAATATCAAGCAGCCTGCGCTCAGAGGTTCTTCTTGCTGAGGCATTGGACTTGTAAGAAGCGGTTGTGCATTTTGGAAAATCGTGGAACATAGGTCAATGGCGGCTTGAAATTGTGAAGTCGCAAAGCAAATCGCAGCCATATAAACGACTGTTGCTCTTCTGATGGCACTGGTTGATAAATCCATGTTATTGCATGACTGTCTTAGATATTCCATCGCCAAGCGCGACATTAGTTGAAATTCCGGATGACTTTCAGGTTTGCGTAATTTTCCCATGTGCTCTTCAGCTATCAGAAAACAACTGTGACTTTTTTGAAGCCTTTCTCGAAAAGTCTTAGGAAAGTTATGATATCTTCGCCAATCTTCTGAAGCGGCTGTTCCCAACGACACAACGCTTAAAATGTCAGATATGAAGTCATTGCAACTCAACACTCGTTTGCATGTTAATTCATTTGCTGCATAGAGCATGAGTAACGCTGAGTCAAGAAAAATAAACGGTATTTCAGATCTTAAAACAAAGTTTCTTTTTACAGATATAGACTCCTCTTTATTTATACGTGCATGTGTTCTGATTTCATTACCAATCACCATCTCGCTAAACTCCCAAACGCCTGTCATATAAGCACTAGCGATGGCACAGAAGCGATCATCAAGTAAATGAAGCTGCCCTTGTGTTTTCTTTCTTAGAAATATGCTGTAAAGTCTGCTAATCCGGAATTCGCCAACCTCGTATGGTGCCCGCCCTTTACAGAGCTTCTTATTGCACAGTAATAAATAATTGCTTACGAACCATTGGCTCAAATTAGCAGCGTCGCACAGCAGCTTTAACTTATCTGTAATACACTTTGTAATAATTGGATCAATTTTCCCGCTCAATAAATTTGCTTCTGGAATGAAATAGTTTGGACACTGTCTTTTCTCAATCCACTCCAACAGCTTACGTAACAATTTACAACAGATTGAAATAACGGAAGAAGACTTCCACCATTCTGCTGACTCTTGTTCGCATGTCCACAGCATCAACGTCTTCAGATGGTAAGTACAGAGAACTTCTTTCTCCTTCTGACGGTCTGGTTTAATTAATTCTCTCTTCCCAAAGAATCTGAGCATATGATAGACAACCTGTTGGGTCGGAGTCCAACTCCTGAGAAGAATCACCTCAGCCAGAGAAAACGAAAGTCTAAACTGGAATTCGTCATCTTGGCAATCTCGATGTTGGGCACATACGACGTGACAACCATTCCGGACAACCTCTAGTATGAGGGCTCCCCAAGGCCATTCACCGTTTCGTTTGCGAGTCGGCCACTCTTTCGCTTCTTGGGGCCACTTAGGACAGTGTATGCAACACACATCATCATAGATAACTTGATCTTTTATTGTCTTTAAGGCAAGCCCTTTCATTTCTGCAACCATTTGTCCTCCGTAAACACCAATTTTCTTTTGTAATTGTTGCTGCATAGCATGTCTAAAGAAAATTTGTGATTCTTTCTCTTTAAAATATTCGAATTTCTTCAAATCCCAATTATATATCATATTCCCAACACAATGAAGTTGCACGAATCCTGGGTAGTCTTTATAGGGCACAATACAAAAGCAAAAAAATTTTTCGTCAAAACACCGCAAGTCATCTGGCAACACAATGTTGTATCCGCTAAAAGCCATCGCAACAGGCAAACACACGAGGGCATCGCTGTTGTTGCTACAGGAAAGAACTGGCACTATGTAGAACTCACTACGACTGCCGCAAGGAATATGACAACCTGGACCGTTTGATATCTGATTTTTGTCACAAGCCAATTTCTTTTGCAGGAATAAGTTTGTCATGAAAATCGACACAGAATCTTCCATTACTTTTGTTGAGTAAATCTGAAATTCAATTAGTGTCATCTTACCTGTCACAATTGAAAGAGTATTTCAAAATTTACATAGCGCGACCTCACGGAAAAATTAGTAAGAAGCGATCAATGGGCTTGCCTTTGCTATGTTGTCGTATTTGATATAACGTCATTTGGAACGGAATTGTCATACATGTATGTACGCAAAACAGTGGACAAGAAACTTGAATAATCGCCAATGTCGATCCCACGCACAAACGTATAGCCCAGCCAAATGATTAACGTCAACATTTGCCAAAAGCATCATGTTCAGATTCATTCGCCCAAGCTGAGCCAGTAGTGTGCATGTAACATTTATGTGTTTAATGGCCAAACAACATGGCCGCTCGACTTCAACTTGTTACCAGATGCCGATTCCCAACCGGGATCATTTATAGTCCATAGATACTACATTTAGAGTCCATAGATACTACATTGCTTTCCCCAAAGTTAAGGGGTTAATGCTCACTGTTCGTACTGTGGCAGAGCTGTCCCAAGCCCGGAGAAAGGAGGAGGGCGACGCTAATCATCATTGTTATAACTCAATGTCGTTAAAAAGTAACTAACTAACTAACCTAAAGCCAAAATAATTTATGTCGACGTGAACGACCTTTGTTGCCATAAGATGTCGTTAAACCCTCGATCCCATTCCTGTATTACATCATAGCCACGGTGAGAACTGGTCAGAGTAATTCTACACCTCGTTTAAGTGAAATACTAGCCGTATAATACTAGTCTTGATGCCTGTTCCAAGCTCTAACCTGTTTCCATATGTAAAGTTTAAGTTCTTCAGACCATAGCTATAGATATTACAGTACTGTATAGTGTATATAAACCAGACGTCTGAAACTGTTCATAACATTGTATAATTTTTATGTTCTTTCCTACTGATATTGTTCTGTTGTGCTATTTTTCGCCACTGTGTGTACTGTTGTTTTAAAGTATGAGCGTCTGTCTTGTGCTAATAAAAGATTACTTACTTACTTACTTACTTACTATGAGTGAGAGCAGAAGAATGGTTCTGTATTATTACTTCACTGTGAAGTTAGAGAAATATTCAGAATAATTACACACCTCTTTTAAGTGTAATAGGCCTATTCGCCTTATAAGAGAGAGCAGCAAAGCGTTGCTGTAATATCAGTAAACCGTGTACACTGTACAGTGCCGTTCGAAGTATGGATGGAGGAGGGGAGACTAATCATCTTTGCAAACACACACTGTCACTAAACAGACAAAACAAGAATCGGTCATGTTGTTGGGTGGTAATCCATCATTTAAACGTTAAGTAAACGGTCGAAGTTAATGGAACTGAAAGCAACAAGATTTTCTTAAATAGACATCTATATAAATAAAGCGAGAATTCTGTGTGTGTGTGTGTGTGTCTGTGTGTCTGTCTGTTTGACCGGGCTTAACTTCTACAATTTTGCACCTTTTCACTCCAAACCTTCACTACTGTGTCGGCCTCGGCATCGGACACCCAGTGGAGGGGTTCGCGTACCCCTTTTCACCGCTAACATGCTGAAAATCCCCTCACGCTTCCACTGCCAAGCGGTTCTATTTATGGCGCGGGTATTCCCCAACGTCATTATTAATGCGCACAACGGCGTTGTTTACTTTCGCACAAAATTTAATTACGATCGATTCGAACTATATTCATCGTCTTACAGCTAAATTGTATGTTCAAAGACTTTGCACAACTAAGGGCAGTCACGGCTAGATTTCTGGCGTTTTCTTTAAGCCGCCAACGCCGGGTTCACCCTCTTCGACTGCGAAGCAGTCAGTCGACGGGAGACTGCGAAGCAGTCGTCGCCAGAGGGCGACTGCGAAGCAGTCAGTCCACGCCTAGACTGCGAAGCAGTCTCCCCCACAGGTGGCCTAAATTTCTTCCTTATTCGCTACACGGATTTAAACTTATACCTAAATTTGTTGCTTATTCGCTACAGGGATTGAAACTTATAACCCCGGGCAACGCCGGGTAAACCTGCTAGTAAATAATAAAATGATTGTGTTTTAGACACCTTCAATTTATCTTTGTTCAACGCTCTGTATACTTCATACCTCAAACAAGCATGGGTCACGTTGATGTCCGGGGAAAAAGGATCCCTTTCTGTAATAAGAAAATAACTAGTAAATATTCATCGATTTCAAAAATTTCAGAACTGTTTTAATCCTGACATAATTACCTAATTTTGGTTAAAATATAAAAGTTTCTGTCGTTCAGGAATCACGCATAATGGCGTAATTTGCATAAAAATTGAAGTGTTTTGGACGGCTCTAAAAATCTTTAAAACTTTCTTCAATATTGTTAACGTTATTTATCAATTATAAATTTCAGTTTCGTTTTACTTTTCTTGTTTGAATAATATTTGACTATAAAGGTGTGTTCAAAGGTTCTGGCATTTACAAAATTTTATAATAATTTTGTCTTTTTGGCTGAACGTCATTCTCTAACAGTTTTGTTTTTTAGATTTGTAAATTAACTGCATCACTGTGACTTTGTTTTTAGTTGTTTAGGGGCCGTTCATAAATTATAAATTGTTGCAAGTTAAAAAATCGATGAATATTTACTATTTTCGTATTACCATAAGGGATCCTCTTTTCCCGGACACAGTGTATATTTAAAGTGTTAAGTAAACGGTCGAAGTTCACGGAGCTGAAAGCAACAAGATGCTCTTAGATAAACATTATTAAGAAAATAATTCTGTTTTAGACACCTTCAGTTAAGTTTTACTCTACGCTATATATAATTCATTTTCTTTTTGTTTCTACATGTTTCTTCGGAGCCCCTCCTTATATCAAAAGTTGATGAAAACGGCTTAGGAAGCCGTCGGAAGTGAACAATATACTTTATTAGTACTACAGTTATGCTATCTTAGACACTTTATATTGTCTTACCCTGCTGCTATAAAGTCCTCATTATCGCCAAATGATCATTGTTCGTACTCTGGCAGTGCAAGTCCCAAGCCTGGCCAAAGGAGGAGGACGTCTCTAATCATCTTTGTTATGACACAGCGTCGTTAAACAGTAATTAACCAACCAAACAACAAAAATATTAATAATAATAACAAGGTATACGAAGTTTATGAATATAAATATTTGACAGTGGTATGCCTACCCGACGACAAGAACGTGATCCGTGCAATGAGCTACGTATGTAGTTGCTGAAAGACACTAGAGTCAGTCAAATTCTGGCAGGCCTACAAGTTTTAAAACAATAATAGTCTTTATGTAGGCCCCCATAAAGCCTACGCTCGAAGTCCACGGGTAATCCGCATATTTCTACTTCCTCATTATCTCTTATAATCATACCTGTAAAGAAGATAAACAAAGAGGTCTGCGGTCAGATAATTTAAGGCAAGGGAAATTCCGCATTTGAAAAGACCAGCTTATCGTTGTCGGTTTTAAATGAAGATAGTCTTGCTGATGTTATAATTACCAGACAAATTACTCCGATTTTCCATTGATATCTCTGGAAAAGCCTGCTAATAAGACACAGCGCTAATGAATAAGACCTCGCCTTCCACTTAGCTTCTGTATAGAACTTTATAAATTTGGAGATTAGGCCTACATTTACCAGTTTTGCTAGAAGTCCGTATAGAGGAGTCAAATACGCTGTGTCCCGATGAAAAGTAGACCCCTAAACGTTTGTCAAAAACTGCTTGAAAATTAAACTAATATCAATAAATTTATATATGCAGTATCCTACGTACAGCATTTTGGAATAAATATGCAAAATATGACTTAAATTGATGCAGCATAAGCAAAGAAATTGAATTTTAAAATAGTTGGTAAAATTGAAAGTTTCCAACATAGGTCCTTACTTACTCACACGCTGTCGACGTCGTCATCGATGGAAGATGTCACTTGTTTGGTGTAAACAATAAAGAAACATGGCGTGTACAAAAGAAGATAAAATTTTAATTTAAGTATTGCGGCAAGAAAAGGGTTATGGAGCGGGAAGGTTTGCGAAGGAATTTTCGAACATAACCTGGTGTCTGTCGTCTTTGAATAAACTGTTGAAGAAGATCGATGAAACCGGCATAGTGAGGGCGCGTCTGATTGAAGAGTGGCAGCTGTTTGACCACGACGTGATCAGCAAAGAGTGGCGTCCACGTCTACGGACGTTTGTCCGTGAACAAGGAGGACATTTTGAACACCAGCTGTAACTGAACTTCACTTCCTTATGGCTCTTGTATGTTGGAAATTTCCACTTTTCGGTGCTGCATCTCAAACGTTCAGAAACTTGACAAACTCACCAATATTGCCAAACGGCGTTAAGATTAGGTGGTAATATGGCTACTCTTGTTGTTTTTAAAATTTCAGTCAAATGCTAAAAGTTTTGACCGAGTTATGACACTTCTTCTTGGGGTCTAGGCCTACTTTGCATCGGGACACAGTGTAGATTGTTACTCAACAGGAAACATCTACCGCGTTGGCTGTACAAGTGCCAGAAAGTTTTTTAATTACTTTACTTTCCTTTTCCATGATGTTTATCCATCATAGGATTTTCTCTCTGTTTTAGCGGTCTGATCTTCTGAATATTTATTTGACTGCGGCTTTGCTTTGGTGCACCATTGATTGATGTCTTGTGCATTAGAGATCGGCTCAATAAAAGTCACTAATTACAATGACAATCTCTAACAAATTTGCTTCTTACGATAGCCTAAGTTCGGCCCTACTTCTGAAACGACGTAAACGGTCAGTTAGGAGAGAGACTGGAATAAAACCGTCTTTCTCGAGTTCGCAATTCCTCCTTTGAGGTCTGGTCCTTAAAATGTATCACAAGGTTCCACGTGTTGTCTTTAGATGTTTGCCAATCTGAAGGTTAGCTGATTAGTTTTATAGGAATTGTTCAGCTTGAAACTGAAGCCTATATCTCTTGAAATCACATTTCCATATATAATTTCTCCAAAAAAAAAACAAAAGCCGTAAAACCCCCGAGTAGTTAAGATAATGTGGTTCAGTACGACTGCAGACAAGTGTTTTATCGCGGGTTTGTACGTCAGCGGACAAGATAAGAACGTCTTCGAAGACAGGCAGCTGAAAAGTACGTAAATCAGATCTTCGCCCAGTCACCAAAACAGGTTATGTTATCGCAAACCTAAAATTTCTAAAGCGCCACTCTGAAGCCAAGTTCAGGGCACCGGCTTATATACGAGCACTGCGTCAAGTCGGGTGGGTTGTCCAGAGATAGTCAAAGGAAGTTCGGAGTCCGGTTGCCAGACAGGCCAAAGAGAGGAGGTAAAGGAGCTGCTAAGAGGGGTTTTATTGAGGACGAAAAGGCTTGGAAGGCGAAGGAGTCGATGGGTTATGGTATAAATTCTTGAAGAGGTGGGATTTATCGTCTCCGTTGCTACCTCGTTTCCACAGCCAAATCCATCAAGATGTTTGATGTCTACAAATCTCCAGAATGCGTCAGTAAAAGACTTCGCTTGCTTGGGTCAACAGTGTTCTTGGGCTTCATCTAGCCTATTGCTTCATCCATTGCTGTGTTGAATATTCTCAACAGACCAACACCTTACACTGATGCTACTAAATCAGACCTACGGATGTGGCTGAATTATATTTCTATGTGAACCCAGGATATGAATGAATTCACTTGAAAAAGATGGCATGGTTGCAACAAGTTCTCTCTTGTACCATAAATTAACGTCACCATAAGCACCTGTTCAGATCGCTTAGTTAGCCATGTTCATAGCTCTTTTCGGGGTTTCGCAAAATGCCCTTTATAAAAGTCTAGATACACACATGCATACTTACATAAATGTATGTAAGCGCACCTAATGAAGACTTAGTTATATATCTTGCTGCTCAATATAGGGCCTAATATCTTGTCAATTTTTATTTTTAGTTAAGCTTATACCTAGTTAAGTTTATTTTGGTCTGTACCAGTTGTTTATTTCTTTTTTTCTACAGAGAAAGAGGTATTAAATCATTCTCTGCCAACTTTTTCTTTCTAAACAATACTAACATTTTTCAATACATCCTGACATGCAAACATGAATATAAGGCTTAAAATATTTATTATTTTTACCTCGGAGCAAAATTGTTGTGTCAAAGTGGTGCACCCTGGGAGGGTGCGCAAGTACCGGTACCGTAGTTAAGCAGTTCACGATATATTTCATGGCTACTGAAGGAAATCCAGTATTATTTGTCATTTAATTAAGTTTTTAGCTAGATACTCAAGAATTGTCATGACATTCACTGATATAGTCTCACATATTGACGTGAAATTCATTAAAGCAGTGCATTTGAAGTCCAATATCACACTTTGTACCCCGCTTTCTTGTGTTTTGCCACAATACTCACAACGTCTCTTTGTTGGGGCATCAGTAAAGAAGTCGCCTTGTGTGTCCAACTGAATCTCCACGAGATCAAGTGGATTTTAATGGTTGTGTTCTGCCAATGCACTGATCGTAGCTGCTTGAGCATGTACAATAGTACATGTAGCATTAGGTAAGCTTACACACGGACGACTTCTCTTTTGAAGGCACACATGGACGGCTTCTCTCTTGAAAGCAAGAATATCGAGTGGCGGCTATAATTGGTATGAAGGTGTCTTCCATTATAAGAGCCATGGGCATTCTGCTTCAATAGATCCAACGCAAATAGAGACTATCACCGTTTCTTTGTTCTCATTGTAGTTCTGTAGGTAGCCACATTTGGTCAGCTTGATCAACACAGCTCATAGTGTAATGACATTGGACTGGCCAATAGTTATTCGGATGTACAATCTCGAGGCTGTAGAGACCTGCCCGTGGATTCAACTCCAACGACATTTGATGCTACAGTCACAAGTTTATTGTCACGCCATGCCAACACAATAACACTGGATAGCTTCCCCTATGTATGATCGGCAGTTCCACGAGATGCTTTCTCAAGCGAATTGCATTATTTTAGCGGGAAATTTTCCAGACGGTTCTGCTGAATTGTAACAGTTGCCTCAATGTCATGGCATCCAACACGCTCAAAGCAGTTTCACAGATTGTAGAAGTTGCCAAAAAACATGAGTTGGAATCGTTGATGGTATTGCAGACGGGATACGGAAATTTCGCCCCCGGAAGAATCGCCCCCGGAAGATTCGCCCCCGACATTTCGCCTCCGGAAGATTCGCCCCCGGAAGCTGGATTAGCGATGAAAATGTAACTAAGGCTAGAAGCTGGATTAGCGATGAAAATCTTCCGGGGGCGAAACTTCCGGGGGGCGAAATGTCGGGGGCGAATCTTCCGGGGGCGAATCTTCCGGGGGCGAATCTTCCGGGGGCGAAAAGTCCTAGAACCATTGCAGACAGTAGTTCAAGTACAAATGAGCCATATAATACAAATTCAGACTCCTGATATGGTTTGTCCTGCGTATGAACGCGCCTGCACGGACGAGGTCATCATCTTCCAGTATCATCTGCATGACTTCATGCAAATTGAAGTACCTACAGCAGTTAGAGTATGATAGTTGGAAGGAAAAGAACTCATACTTTACAAATCCAACCCAATAACAGGTCTACCTGATGGATCGGAACAATCAATTTACACTTCACCAATGTAGAAAAACCTGTACCCATTCGCTACTAGCAGGCCCGTATTAAGGGGGTGCTAAGGGTGCTGCAGCACCCGGGCCCGCAGTTTTGAGGGGCCCGCATTTTCGGAAGTACATAATTTTTTTTATTGTACTTGTAATTGGGCCCGCGCTGATGGCTATATAGGTAGTCACAGCACCCGGGCCCGCACTAGTCTTAATGCGGCCCTGGCTACTAGCGCACCCTCACAGGATGCCCCAATGGCGTAGCAATGGGTTGTGCAGGTTGTGCAATGCACAAGGGCCCTCGGCGGTCAGAAGGGCCTCTGGCAGCGAATAGTCATTTTTAGCCTAAATGTAAATCTACATGTACAGTAGGGCGGAGTGAGAAAAAAATTCTTTCCTTTTTTTAAGCTAGACTATTAAAAATGTGCCAAATGTCCATAGTAACAATCCTGCCAAATTATATTATTTTCTGACAACTGCTTGATCGCCCTTCGCCCAATTGAAATAATTGGCATTGTAGGCCTAACCATTTAAGTGGGCGTTTAAATGAAGCATTTCGACGATGCCAAAGGTAGGTTTGATTTACATATGTGACACAGTTTAACAGAACCATCCAATAGCATAATAAAAGTATTATTTAGAAAGTAAAACGATTGCGCTACAAGAAAGATTTCGGATGGCGTATGAAAACTAGGTCATTCATGGCGGTTTTTGGCTGTGAAATCAAGACGTTTTCGCTTTATTTCAATGCAACTCTTACACCGCTTACTCTTAAAAGTAATTTTTTTCATACTAAATATTTGAATTTAACATATATATTATATAATTATAGAATATAGATATCGAGTATAGACATTAGACAATATTTAAAGTTTCTCTTACGTCATGGCATGTTTATAAATATTCTATGGCTTCCATTTTCAGAGCGATGGCAGTTACAAGAGACAAAGTTTCGTGCGTGATATTTGGCGCTCCACAAAACCTACCGACCAATACTCTGCCGACCTACACGGATCTCATGAAGAAATATATTCAACTGCGACAAGACCTGAGGACGGACAATGGAAAATACCCTTCATTTTTGGACATATCTCACAAACTGTGCTTTGAAGTCGAAGAGATCTGGAAAAAGGCCTCAATTCCAACAGTAACTCATGCACAAGCAATTGAAAAACGCAGATCGTTCCACGACAAATACAACACAATCCTAAAGGTCTACAAGGGGAAAAAGGATAAACCCAACTACCAACGGAGACTAGCGGACTTTCGTGAAAAAGGTAACATTCTGTTTGATCTCAGCAAATGCAAGTGCTCTGACTTGGTGTCCAACTGCAAATGCTCAAGAGAATGGAAAGTTCCGGCAAAGGAACGCCAGTTCCTTCAAGACCAGAGAGGACCAAGAAAGATGATAATCGGCGGTATAGATCAAGAGGAGACGTCAAAATTAAAGAGGAAATCCGAGCGAGAAGAAGCCAATCTCAAACGAATGAAGAAGCATAAGGCTGGTGAGAAAAAAAGTCAAGCCAATTCTGCCGAAGACGACACGGACTCGTCGGACACTGACAGTGACAGTGCCACTGTCGATGAGATTGAGTACATTCCAGAATCAGTTAAAACTAAGCCAAAGCAGAATCGCCAATGTCAAAGAATGACAATGTCGCTACCTTCACTCGCTAAAGCTTGCGATCGGACCGGAGTCTCGGATAGATCGGCTGCTGTATTAGCAACATCAGTTGTGCATGATCTTGGTCTCATGTCGCCGATCGACCGATCTAAAGTAATCGATCGAAGCAAGATCCGCCGAGAACGCAGCAAAACTCGTAAGGAACTTCAGCAGAATGATTATCAGTTCGACCACACTCACACTGGCATATCTCACTCAGCCAGTGTGAGTGTGGTCGAACTGATAATCATTCTGCTGAAGTTCCTTACGAGTTTTGCTGCGTTCTCGGCGGATCTTGCTTCGATCGATTACTTTAGATCGGTCGATCGGCGACATGAGAGTATTCTTTGATGGCCGCAAGGATCAAACGTTGACACAAGTTCTCGGCGACGACAACAAGTACCACAAAAAACCCTCACGGAAGAACACATAAGCATCATCGCAGAGCCGGGTTCTTCATACTTCAGCCACACGACTGCGCCATCAGGCTCCAGCAAAGACATAGCTGAGTCATTAGTTGCTAGTTTGAAAGAGCGGAATGCGAAGACAGAGAACATTAAAGTTGTAGGGTGTGACGGCACAAATGTGAACACGGGACACATAGCGGGCGTTATTCGGCGACTGGAAGAAACCTTCCAGCATCCTCTGCAGTGGCTGGTATGTCTGCTCCATGCCAATGAGCTGCCCCTGCGCCATCTATTTCAGGCACTCGACGGCGAGACTACAGGCCCGCGCGGATTCTCTGGACCTATCGGAAAGAGGCTAGTGACGTGTAGCGAACAGCCTGTCTCTTCATTTGCACCAGTACAACTGACCGAGCAACTGTCCAGTGTCGACCCGAAGGAGTTGAGCACAGATCAGCGCTATCTATTGGAAATGTGCAATAGTATCAGCAAAGGTGAATGTAGCATCGATCTGGCAATGCGAAACCCTGGTTGCCTGAATCACTCACGATGGCTAACGACAGCCAATAGAATCCTCCGATTATATGTCAGCGACATGGAACCGTCACAGAATCTGAAAACGGTGGTGACGTTCATCATTCGCGTATATGCATCAACGTGGTTCGCCATAAAAGCCCAGTCGTCATGCAAAGATGGAACTAGGCACCTTCACCAGATCCTCGTCAAGTCACGATACCTCAGCCCTAAGCACAAGAAGATCGTCGACCCCGTCATTCATCGCAACGCATACTTCGCTCACCCGGAGTATCTCCTCTTAGCCATGATGACGGACCATCGACCACACATACGTGTGCTGGGCCTGCGACGAGTGATGAAGGCCAGAGCTGAAGCAGATCCCAATGGACAAATACGGAGGTTCAAGGTTCCCGCAAAACTCAACTTCAACGCTGTGGAATACTTCGACATGATCGACTGGGCAGTCTGCCCTATCTCGGAGCCTCCCGTAATCAAGGCAATGACAGACACTGAGCTAAGGGATCTCATCACGACGGAGGTGACTCCAACAGTCACCTTCCCAAAATTCCCCAGCCACACGCAAGCTGTGGAAAGACACGTGAAGCTGGTGACCGAGGCGGCGATAGCTGTTTGTGGACAGAAATCGCGAGATGGCTTCATCCGTGCACGCGTCGCTTCTCGACAGCTAATGCCCACGTTCGAGTCAAAACGTGACTTCTCTCACTTCACCTTGTAACTGTTTGTGACTTTGAAATCAAAGATACTGTAATAATCAAGGCATCTGATTGCATTAAGATGACTATTGACTAGTTGACTACCTTACCTAGACTGTGGAGCAGTGTGGAGTGTGGACTCTAGTGTAGACTAGAGTGTAGAGTAGACTGTAGAGTGTAGACTAGAGTGTAGACACTAATCTACCTATATCGTTCTGATGTCGCTTAGTATTGCAAAATAAAAAGTTGCGAAGGGCGATCAAAACATTAATCAAAATTCTTGTAATTTTTACACAGTGTTCTATTGATCTATTGGCACCTTTTGACATATGTAGCTAATTGAAATTCAGGAAAAAAAGTTTTTTTGCCATTTTTCACTCCACCCTAATGTACAGCAAGTTAGCAACAGCGTACACAGTACTACACTCAAATGATTCGATTCAGTAGTTTTGTTGGCTGAATCTGAAGCTGAAATGTCCAAATGCATGATTTAGTAAACAATCGCTAAGCCATAACAAGATTCTTTACTCTATGCAGTCTTTGGACGGAAGCAGTTTTACTGACGTATAAATATATTGATGTCATGACCAACAGCAACATGTTTAAAATGTATAGAGTTTTTGTTGATATTTTCTACAATGCAGTATGGAATATTATTACTTTGTAGTACTTTGTATATAATTTAAATTGACAATTGCATAATTAGGCCTACTTACATGTGAACGATCATTTTCGAAATTGAAGCTAATCAAAAACTATCTACGAAGTAAAATGTCAGAAGAGCGGCTGAGCCACTTGGCAATGTTGTCAATAGAAAATGAACATGCCAGACAGCTTGACGCTTCAAAGTGGTAAATATTTTGCGCAAGAGAAGGCGGGCTAACGAACGTTTGAACTTTTCGGTATTTTCGGATTCTTCTGTTTAGACTACCGTATACTAAACACTTGTCTTATTTGTTAAATTTCGTTATTTTTATCAACTAACCCAATTGAAGAAGAGAACTAACGAGGATATCCTGGAAGAAATAGGACACTGGAGAGGGAGTTTGACGTTGGGGCAGAGAGCGTCCAGGCAGAAGATGTCATACTTTGGACATGTGATGCGTGCAGATGGGCTGGAAAAGGAGATGATGTTGGCGTGTGAGGAGGGCAGGAGGAGGAGAGGACGACCAAGGAGGAGATGGATGGAGGAGATACAAGAGGCAATGAAGATGAACATCTCGGAGCTGAGAGAGGCAACGAGAAATCGGAGCACATGGAGAAGGTTGACCATGACAGTCGCTCGGATTCAACGAATCGACAGCACAAGGTGACAAGGTGAATCCAATTGTTTCACAATTTGACAGAATTTAAGTGTGGATAAGTCATATTTTAGCACTCATAGCAGATAGAACAATGCTTTTAGATTAATTATCTCCAGTTCAATTATTTATGCTAGCCTGGAGAAATAAAAGAAATGTTTTATAAAAATAAATCGGAGAAAATAATTAAAATGTAATTATTTAATTATTATTTAATTGGGGATGCGATTTATGATATTTACATATTTCTCACGGTGAGAAATATCGCAAAAGCGCCAATCGTTTTCTGCACAGCGTTTTTTGTGTGTTTCAAATCGAAGGGGGTTCAAGGGGCCCATCATCAATGCTCTGCACAAGGGCCCCCAAAAACCTTTCTACGCCACTGGATGCCCCATTACTTTCATCTGAACTTTGCAATAAATAGCAATTTTTTATTATGTCATTAATTACCATACAAACAGACGTAATTCTATTATATTTTATGCTTCCAAATAAATAATTATAAAAACTTACCTTTTTCTCCCATGCAGTTTCTTACAGTTGCGAGATGACGTCGTTTTCTTGATTAATCAACCCCCATTTTTGGGATAAATAGGCCTACATTAAAACTAGAGAAACTCTACATAGAATGTTTAATTAGCTTAATACAAATGAGATAATAAAGTGGTATATTTGGTTCAAGCCGGATAGCAAATGTTTTTTGCGCATGCTTGCATGCACCCTCCCAGGGAGCGCTAGTACAAAATGGGTGGTCTGTAGTAGATGTCTAGACATTGATTATCTGCCCACAATAACTGTCTAGGTGTATGCTACAGTTTTGTACTTCCTTACAGTGCGGTTCGTGCGTTATTGTGAGCGTTCTAGCCACACTTTTGTGTCTGCCGATACCAGAGATTACTTATTGGGTATGCATTTGATGTTTCATGGCGTATATATATTTACGAGAAAGCCATTCGCTATTGTTACCATGCACTTATGTTACATGGGCAACCCTGCTCATTGGGCATGTAGCACTTTTGGGTTACCATTTGTCGCCAAATATGACTTTCCTGCATTACTTGCAGTGGCGGCGCGTGGGGGTGCGGTCACACCGGGCGGCCACTTGAGGGGGGCGGCACTTTGACAACCTGGAATATTTTTTCGGTGTAAGTAATAGGGATATAACTGAATATATTTGGGGCGCCAAAATTAAATCATATAAATCTATTTGGAATAAATTAGTTAAAATTGCATCAAAACTAAGAGAAAAATTATTTGTCTTAACACTCATTTTGGCGCCCCGCCCGGGGACACATGTACCCTTTGCCCCCCTAGCTACGCCTCTGGTTTCTAGAAATAATAATCGCGCTCAATTATATTGATAATGTGGTATTACTTTTGATGCACACCTCTCCTTCTCTAGCCACATCTCCAACCTCCCGCACACCTGTTTCATGCATATTCCTGACCTCCGACGCATCAAGCCTATGCTCGGTCTTAAAACTGCCTCCACCATTGCCACCTCTATTGTTCATTCAAAGATTGTAAGTAAGTAAGTAAGTAAGTATATTCTTTATTAAGAAGCGCTAGCAAAAGCACAGCGCTGTACAAAATGATATTACAGGATATAACTTCGTATTACATATAACAATCAAACAGTGTAACCAATTAAGAGAAAAGTTATTATGAATGGATACATAAATAAGATACTAAAAAGACTATGTGTATAGCATCCTGGCAAGGAAGCATTTCTGAGACAAGTTATCATACTTAGATAGCTCTCGGTTATGAGAACGTGGGCGCAAAGAGTAGCCAGTGTGGTTAATAGGTGGCAGCATTGAATACATGGCATGGATTGTACAAAATATTAGCAAAGAGACTAACGTCAGCCAGAGCCGGCGTTAGGGCCCCCGAACCCCCCCCTCCGGTTGGGGGGCCTCAAGTTTGTAGGGGCCTCCAAATTTAGCTGGTCATTTTGCCTATTAAATTTGTGACTGTTTCTGAAACCCACTACTTGTCCAGAGCAGATCTACGCGAATTAAGCCATGTTCAACATCTTCAGCCAAACAAGGGCCCACATTTGAGAGTCCCCACACATACAAAAGACAAAAATTTCAATATTTTATAATTAATTATTGTTATTTGTTAAGTCTATTAGTAAAAATGAGCAAAAAACTCAGAACAAATTATTCGAAACTACTCAATTTAATTTACACAAATACACAACTTTTGCACATGTGTCTGACCCTATTGGAGTTTCCATTATTAGGCAGATTCATTTACTGAACATGCCCACCACTTTTGTTAATCGGCCCTGGTCCAGAGATATTCAGAATCAGTTGATCTAATTGGTTGCTGAGGATATTCAAGACACCAACATGGAAGCATTGCAACACGCAAAATGCTTTTCCACAATTCTGGACTGTACCCCTGACATTTCAAATGAGGCTCAATTGACAATTATATTTAAGATTTGTCCAGTGTAGGCCCTATACCCAGAAAAGGAATACAGATAAGAGGAGCTTTATTGGATATTTAGTTATGAATAATCCGACTGGCCATTGCAAGGACTGACGGAATCATTCCTAGTGCGAACAAAAGCACAAAAACCTAATTTTTGAAGACTGTTGAGGTCAGGAGTATTGTCCTGAATATCCTCAGCAACCAGTTAGATCAACTAATTCTGAATATCTCTGGACCAGGACCGGATTAACAAAAGTGGTTGGCTTGTTCAGTAAATGAATCTGCCTTAAAATGGAAACTCTAATAGGGTCCCACATATGTGCGAAAGGACGTAACTACGGTATGCTACGTGTACAATCACGATAACTTGAAATGAACAACAGGGGGCTGTTCGTTCTCTGCGTTGTGCACACCTTGAATCTGGTTCTTCGTCACCTGCAACGCTGCACGATTGATGATTATGACTAAGATTGTCCCAATCTCACGGAATGCTCTATCAGGCACCAGATTGGAATCCAGAATCAACTCTGTGAAGCCGCTTTGCTATTACTTAGATAAGGCATACGACACTCTTGACCAACTTAAAGGATACACACTGGAAAAATTACGGAGCAATGGCTGCGAAAGTGCGTTCATTAGCAAATTATATTGCTTCCTGATCGTTTATCATCTGCATTGTGGTGTGGTATGATGTAGGCCTATTGTTCCAAATCAAGAAGACGAGTAAATTGATGCAGTCAACAGAGTTTGCAATTGAAACGCTGGAACGTGAACTATACACGCCAATGAAGACTTCTTACAGCTCTAGACATCATGAAACCAGATTTGAACTTGCTAGTACAAGTGCACGGGAAGATATTGAGGTGAACACCACTTTCCCTGAAACGAGAAACCAGTGTTGACTACGAATATGCATACGAAATGGATAAATTTACACCCGAACGATTTAAAGCAGATTTATTTTTTCTACAAACTTCAGGTGCTGGTTGATACCAGCAACTGATCAGTCACGGTTCCAGCAGATCAAGGATTGAAACAACAATTTAGGGTTTCTCTGTAGTTCCAACACACTCATCAAAATGCACGACACACATCAGCTACAAAAACATTGTGTTTACTTCTAATGGAGCTTTCACGTTTTGTTGCAGTTATTTGTAGAGACAGACAGCTAACAAGAGCACGAGACTTTCTACAGCACCTTTGTATGAATGAACTTCATCACGTTTACCCAATATCTGTCACACTGAAGATTCTTTTGACCAATCAAGAAACAGTGCTATTGCTGAGCCCAGTTTCAGCACATTGAAGCTAATTAATACATTTAATCGTTCAACAATGCTCAGTAGCAGGTTATCATCGCTGGCAATGATTTCAGTTGAAAGAGAAACTGCCTGGAAGCTGAACTATGACAAACTATTGGAACGCCGAGGAACCCGAGGCACGAGGTCAAGTATCTATGCCATGCATTGATACTTACTTTGCTGGCCTAAGCTGTTTCTGTCGTCTGTGAAAGAGCTTTGTTAAAGAGACGACGTTCGGTCGTTCTCGTTTGTTCTCATTTCTCGTTTGCAGTGTATTTATCGTATTTACTGAGGGCCTCAAGTAAAGTTTGGGGGGCCTCAAGTGCCATAGCGCCGGCCCTGACGTCAGCATTGCTACAGAGTGCCTCAAATGAGGATGAAAGTAAGTAGCCCTGACGCACCAGCCTTCGGACTATACCCTCCAAAGCCTCCCGCTCCTGCCCACTCGCAAAACCCCACCACACGGGCGAGCAATAAAGCATCTTACCAAGTGTAGTGGCACGTACCACATCAAACAAACAGTCCGCCGAAAGCCCATGCGCCCTCAAAACCCGAAGGGCATGGAAGGACTGCCTTGCCTTATTGGTCGGATGTTTGATATGACTTGAGAACCCAAATTTTTCATTAAGATCGACACCCAGAATATTAAGAGTGTGCACTCTGGCGATATCATTTAAAATGGGAGGCACAGGCGCACCGATGGCTCCCTGATGGTGAGTGAATATTATTTAATTGATTACTGCAATTCCCTCTTTCTCATCCTTAAATCTACCCAAACGAGGCGTCTGCAACTTATCCAAATCTCACTTGCCAGAGATATCACTAGAACGCCCAAACATCCTCATCCTCAAATCACTCATGTGGTTAAAAATCCCAGAGCAAATCCACTTCATTATATTACACTAACCTACAACACCCTAGAGAATATTTCCGGCCCAAGTACCTCAGTGATCTCTGCACCATTCAGGCAACCCGTTCCACCCGATCATCCTACTATCTCAGTCTTTCTCGACCGCCAGTCACTACTCACCTCAAGTTCTCCAACCGAGCCATATTCAACAAAGCACCATGCCTATGGATTGATATTCCCCTGAATTCCGCAGCTTCTCAGTTCCTCCATCATTATTACAACCCGTCCTTCATCCTCATACCTCTTTTTGACTACTCTCTTGAAAACTCAGGGCTCTGAGTTGATTTGCTAATGCTACAAGTACTGTAAATGCGCAGTATACAGTGACACTAGTAACGGATATGCATCATTTGCTACTGTGTTCTATACTAGGCTACTAATGGCTAAGGCTACTGCTAACTACTATCATACACAACACAGACAAAATTTCACTAGACTACTAGACAGGCCTGCCGCCTTACGGGGAGGGGGGCGGCACACCGATGCTTCGCACCACCTTTGATTACTTGTACACTGATTTTATAATATTGGCTACAATAAATTCTTGATTGATTGATTGATTGATTGATACATACATACACACATACATACAAACATCCATCCGTACATACATACATACATACATACATACATACATACATACATACATACATACATACATACATACATACATACATACATACATACATACATACATACATACATACATACATACATACATACATACATACATACATACGTTAGAGTTTTAAGAGCTCTGAATTACAGTATATAAGTGACGGGACACAAAATACTGGGCAGTGAATTCGGCAGCTTCGGACCAACCACTAAGGATGCCAGGGAGACCAACATCCTGCTTTGGTGTGAGCACAGAGAGTCAGAGCATCCGTTGAGCGAGTGCAATATTTCCTAGGGTGAGCAGTGAGTGGAGGTAGGTCGGCTGAGTTGGGTTCAATGTTTCATAAACTGCACGAAAGATTTTGAAACTAATTCTTTTCTTGCTTGGCCACTGAGGAGTTTTTAAAGCACTAACTGTTAGAAATTGAATAATTAAAATCCAAGATAGACAGGATTTGTACCCACAAATATTCAACAGGTCCGAAATCTTTATCTTGTTAACAGACTAACTGCGTTCTCGATTAACGGGTGAATTAATCGATGACAGTTCACGGAAATGATTTAAACTGACTTTGCATGCCGTCTTACAACTGTTAACTTAAAACTATGTTTATTAGTCAAACACTATTCATCGAAATTGTATACTTATGAATAGCTGCTTAATCACTCATAAGCCCTGGCATCACTCTGTCTCTCAATCGAACATCTATCTCAACGTAATTACCTAATTAAATTGGGTGTCCCTATTAGCGGAGTTTTATCCCCTCTGGGTCTCCCCTTTGTCAACGTTTTTATGTAACATACCAATGTTGAACTGATGTATGTTATATCTTTGCAATAAAAATTGATTGATTGATTGATTAAGTACTTGGTCTAATAAAAGCAAATACTCAGTATATCCACGGACATTAGATGGGACCCTCATGGGCTCTAATCAGTGTTGTGTAAACTCACACAAGAAATGAGTTAAATTAAAACTCAACTCATGCACCTCAAAATGAGTTTAAACTCAAACTCAACTCATCCTAAGTGAAATGAGTTGACTCAAACTCAGTTGTTAAATGAGTTATCTCATAAACTCACACGTTTCATACTAGCACGTTCTAATCGAGCAACAATTTTTCCATCACGCCTACTTGTAACAGAAAAATATTTTCCATCAAGAATACACGGTACTTCAGCCATGTTGTTCTTAACCGTTCACAATATACAAAATATGCAGTGCTTAAACACTGTCCGCTAGCAGTGTTAACGACCCTCCCTGCCGTCACCACTCACCAGTATGGAAAGCCGACGATATAAAAAAGGCTTGTTTCCACATAATATGTGCCGAGTGCCGAAGAGTGAGTTGAGTTTAAAATAATTGACAGTTACAACTCAAACTCACAGAAAATATGAGTTAACTCAAACTCATAACTCACACTCTTTAAGGTGAGTTAACTCAAACTCATAAATCACAGCAAATGAGTTAACTCGTGAGTTTAAACTCATCTGAGTTAACTCATACCCAACACTGGCTCTAATTAGGTCCCACATGTGAATATAGGTACTACATGGTGTGCACCTACAGAGACATGCTGGCAGAAATAGATTCAGGCTATCATGCACCTATGTAATAATGTTCAGGTATTCCTATTCCAACTACTCGTTTCCTTATATTTTTCGGGCGGAACCTTCACTAACGCTAAGCATTGAAACAACAACCACTTGCCAGGCCATTCTAAGATAACCTATGACTAAAGTGTAACTGATAAAAAAAATTGCAACGGAGCAGTGAATGAACCATTTAGTTATTCAGAAAACATTGTAGCAAGATCCTTTTCAGTTTTAGATGAAGGAATTGATATACGACTTGTTCAAAGGGAAGTTGCGGCTTTAATAAGCCAAACGCTTCAAATATCTCTGATACGGATCTCTTATCGCACAGCAAAAAGCATCGAAGTTTTAGATATCGTGCTATGTAATGTCGTCCGAGAAAATACTGAAACATAAAGCTTTTGTTGGAAAGAAGATGGTGAAACACAATATCAGTTTTAGTCCGGACTCGAGTATATTCTCCTACACGAGCGTCGTATATATTTTTCTGGAAAGTTGCTGCTGCGCATTCAGGAAACAACACATGAAAGAGTGCTTGGAGTCCAATTAAGCAATGCAAATCTTCATCGAAAAAAGCGTTGAAAGGTCGCCAAGCTAAGACATGTGGAAACGCAAGACAATTCGGACAATCGCTGGGGAAAAGCGTCTGCGGCCTAGATAGCATCATAAGATGATCTTCCAGTTCTGGATCGTCTAATATTTGATCACAAAGTCTCAGAACATTGTCATACTTACAGCGCTTGAACAAATATAGAGCTTCGTAACAGCTAACCACTGTGTGGCATTTCACACCATAATGTTCGACAATCTTCTGATACAATGAGCTCATGCTTCCGAGAGAGCATTCCATTAGCAAGCGAATGCAAATATCTTCGTTCAGAGAAAAACCTGTCACACGATTAAGCACTTCTTCTACTTGATCGTTTCGTCGATAAACGCATAACATGGAACTCCTACATGCGACATTTTGTAATTTTCTTTTTACTGTTTCAACAAATAGAAAGTCAAGCAGAAAAACAGTCGGAATTTTACTCCACTTCATCCGCAACTGTTTCGAGATCCTTCCCGCCGATTGGATCAATATGGACTTTGCAAAAACCTGTGGTGTGAGTCGCAGATTGAGTATGGATTTTCTCTTGTCATGTCTTAGAATTTTATTAATATGCTGGAAAAGCAGAGTAAATCCAATGCAATTAGACACGTCGTCGATAAATATCAAGCAGCCTGCGTTCAAATATTGTTCTTGTCGCTGAGGCATTTGACGTGTCAGAAGAGGCTGTGTATTCTGGAAGATCGTGGAACATAGGTCAATACAGGATTGAAATTGTGAAGTGGCAAAGCAAATCGCAGCCATATATACAACTGTTGCGCTTCTGATGACATTAGTTGATAAATCCATGTTTCTATACGATTTTCTCAGATGTTGCATCGACAAACGCGACATTAGTTGAAATTCTGGATTGCTTCCAGGTATGCCTAACTGTCCCATGTGCTCTTGAGCTGTCAGTAAACAACTGTGACTTTTGTGAAGCCGTTCTCGGTAAGTCTTAGGAAAGTTATGATATCTTCGCCAATCTGAAGAAGCTGCAGTTCCCAACGACACAACGCTTAAAACATCAGATATGAAATCATTGCAGTTCAACACTCGCTTGCAAGTTAATGCATTTGCTGCAAAGAGCATGAGTAACGCTGAGTGAAGGTAAATAAACGGTATTTCAGATCTTAAAACTAAGTTTCTTTTTACAGATATCGACAACTCTTTATCTATGTGTGCATATGTATTGATTTCATTACGAACTTCCGTTTCCGAAAACTCCCAAATTCCAGTCATATGTGCACAAGAGATGGCACAGAAGCGATCATCAAATAAATGAAGCTGTCCTTGTCTCTTGTTTCTTAGAACTGTTCCGTAAAGTCTGCTGAACCAGAATTCGAAATCCCCATGTGGTTCCCGCCCTTTAGTAAGTTTCTTATAGCAAACTAACAGATAATTGCTTACGAACCATTGACTCAAATTAGGACCTTCACAAAACAACTCTAACTTATCTGTAATACACTTTGTAATTATTGGATCAGGTTTCTGATTGAACAAATTTGCTTTTGGTATGAAATAGTTTGGACAATATCTTTTCTTAATCCATTCCGACAACTTGCGCAACAATTTACAACAAATCGCAATAACGGAAGAATACGTCCACCAATCTGCTGACTCTTGTTCGCATGTCCACAGCATCAACGTCTTCAGATGGTAAGTGCAGATAACCTCTTTCTCCTTCGGGCAATCCGCTTGGATTAATTCTCTCTTCGCAAAGAATCTCAGCATATGATACACAACCTGTTGAGTTTGAGTCCAACTCCTGAGCAGAATAACCTCAGCCAGAGAAAACGATAATCTGAACTGGTATTCGTCATCTCGGCAATCTCGATGTTGGGCACATACGATGTGACAACCATTCCGGACAACCTCAAGTATGAGGAATCCCCGTGGCCATTCAGCGTGTCTTTTACGAGTCGCCCACTCTTTCGCTTCTTGGGGCCACCTAGGACATTGTATGCAATGTACATCGTCATAAACACCATGCATATTGGTTTTCTTTAAGGCTGGTCCTATCAGTTTTGCATCCATTTGTTCTCCGATTTTACCTAATATTGTCGTTATTACTTCTTCTCGAAACCAATGTCCGGAGACAAGTTCTGGTTTTGTGAATATAGAAAATTCGTACATCTCAAAATCCCATTTGTATATCATCTTCCCCATAAAATGAAGTTGCACGAATCCTGGATAGTCTTTATAAGGCGCAATGTGAGCGCAATTAATCTGTTCGTCAAAACATCGGATGTCCCATGGTAACACAGGTCCGTGTCCGCTAAAAGCCATAGCAATAGACATACTCAAGAGACTATCGTTGTCGCTGATACACGAAAGTACTGGTACTATGTAGAACTCACTGTGGCTTCCACAAGGAACAAATCCACCTGGGTCGTTTGATAGCTGATTTTCTTCATAAGCCAATGGCTTTCGGAAGAATGAGTTTGCCATGAAAATCGACACGTAATCTTCCATTGTTTTCATTTGAGTTTCTGAAATTCATTTAATGTGATGTCACATAGTTATAATTGTAACTGTAATTTAAAATTTATATAACGCCACTTCACGGAAAACCTTATCGGAATCGTTTACTTCGTTAGCGATGCTATGCTATCTTTATGATTTTACGCCATTTAGAACGGAACCGTTCAACACAGTGCACAGAGAAATGCAAGAATGCCAGTGGCGGGACCACGCGCACATGTGTACCACAATCAAAGGATTTCTGTAAAATAGTGCGCATCCAGGGCTGTAGTGGTAAAATTTGAGGTGAGTACACGCTACCGGTGAGCAGCGGCGTCACCCAGGGCTTTGATGACCTTTTTTAGGAATTCGTCTAAGAACATTTCTGACTTTTACGAATTCTGACAAAATTTCTTGCCATTTTACGATTTCGTCTCTGAAAAAAAGTTGATGACCATTTTTTTTTTTTTTAGTCATTCGCCTTCGAAACCTTTGAAAACCTCTCTTTTTAAACAAAATTTCGTTATTCGCTGGGTATACGGTCTCTAGAGAGGTAAGTATACGCTGTATACCCGCGTTACAGTCCCGAGTGTCCCCTCTCAAATTTCTCGAGAGGTAAGTATACGCTGTATACCCGCGTATACCCTCGACTACAGCCCTGTGCGCATCTATGGGGCATTATCCGAAAAGTGGAGAATTGAGTCGGTTTTTTGCGTTTTTTCGATAATTTCTTCAAATTTCTTGCCTATCTTTCAGAGAATGAACGGATTAGCTTTTTCATAACTGTTGTAGCTGTTAGATTTTGAACTAAATACATACAAAATATCATTACCATCTTCTATCCCGCACGGTGTGCATGCATGAAATTCCATTTTTATGTCAATTTATGCTATAAAAATCTGTAACAAAGGCACATTATTTCGAAAAATTAATAGTTGGAGTGTGCAATAATGAAACACTTAGATTCAATTTCGTAATATTTCTTTTCTTTTTGAACCTGTTTATACTTGTCCATACAACTAAACATTATTGCCATCTCAATTTTTGGGAAGTCTTAAACTTTTAGAACGTGTTTATTTACTAAAATAAAAGAACAGGAACAAGATCTTGTCAACCATTAATGGAGTCACGCAGATTTCTGTTTAAATTCATAATGTTTCAGTATTAATTTCAGTTTGTGTGTTCCAAATTAGAAGAAAAGTAAGTTTACATTTCATTACCACCTACTGTTGTATTTCCTGGTTTAGGTAGATTACAACATTGAAATCTTATTTTATTTACCGCTTTTGTTGAACCGATTGAAATTACTTCTTATCTGATGAACTCACGTGATACTTGTTGACGGCTGTTTTAAATTTCATCATTATGTTATTACCATCCGTGGTAGTTTTTCGTCATTACCATCCGTAAACATCAGAATTATGCGATTTTCTCCTTACAGTGTCACATTGTCAAGGATGGTAATGACACAATGCTAAGAGTGAATTCACATGTACTTTTAAAGGTCAATACCATACCTGTGTGATTATTTTATATCAAAATAAATTGCAAGTAATTAAAATTTATTAGCAACTGCTGCAATGTTGTTAAACTTGTATCTAATGCGTATATCATACAGTTACAGATAATGCTGCACAGATTACATAACAGAGCTAGAAAATACTACTACAGTTTCTTAATAATTTCGAAAAATATCTTAATTTCAGGACATCAGACTAATATATTATGTGAAGGAAAGGCCTTTTGCATTCCTACTTAGGCCTAATGCTGGTATCATCTACTTTTAATAAATTGCCATTTTCTACGCACCAGAGGAATATTTCCGGTCTTTGTGATTAAATTTGACTAAACAAAAAGGCGGATGGCAATGACAAAACAGGAGTTTTTACTTTATAAAATCTGAAAACAAACTAACTTACGATTACACAAATAGTGAATTTCTTTCAAATTATTTAAATTTAACTATGTACATTATTAAAGAAAACGTAACAAATTTGAGGGGACAATGTTTCCTTTTTTCATGACGAAATTTGTAACATTTCGGATAATGACACATATAATTTACACGCATGCATAGTAGGGCGGAGTGAAAATGGCAAAAAAATATTTTTTAAGCAAACGTTTTCTAATAGCGATGGAAAGTTGCCAGCATGTGAGTGTAAATAGTGCTCAAAATATTGTTGATTTTGCTTTGCGTCTTCTGCCCTCTACCGGCGGTAAAATATTTACCATATGAAAGTCTTTGAATAACGTCAATGTGGTGCATTATTTTTCTTTTTCTTCAACTGACTGTATTCGAACGGTTACAATTCATGAAATACACGTTCAAATAGGTTGCGGAAATCGCCTCTGATGTGTTACAGGATTATATAATTGTAACCAGGGGCGTAACTTTGGTCTATAAAGTGGGGGGCTACCAATTTCTTACATACAGGAAGTAAGGCGTTGACTGCGATCTCTGGGAAGGCAAAATAATAAAATATTGATTGGCATTGTTCAAACAATGGGAGGTAGGGTACCCCAGCCCAAAAGTGGGGTGGGGTACGGTTATCCCTCGTTCCCCCGACAAATTACGCCTATAATTGTAACGCCTAATGAATGCAGAGACATTACTGAAAGGAAGAAAATTAGGAGAGAACGAAAGAAGTACCAAAGCTCTGTTCAAGCAGGATGAGCCAGCATACGACTGTGAGTGTTGAGGGGGTTTTGCAGAGAGTAATCCAAAAGAGGCCCGAGTCTGGTTTCCGGGGGGGGGCAGATCAAGAGAGGAGGTAGAGCACCTGTGAAGGAGGATGTCATTTAAGGGCGAGAAGAATTGGAAGACAGAGGATCAAATGAGTCAGGGTAGGAGTGGGCCCTACTTGAAAAGGTGAGACTTCAGTTTGGAGTGGAAAGCCCGGAGATACATAGAGGAACATGAGGAGAAGGATTGAGGAATTCAAGGGGGAGATCGTTCCAGAGGCGTGGTGCTCTGTTGGATATGGCTGGGTTGGAGAACTTGAGATGAGTAGTGACCGGAGATCGAGAAAGACTGAAAATAGGAGGAGGACCCGGGTGGAGCGGGTTGCCTGGGCGGAGAAGAGACTACGGAGGTACCTGGGCTGGATATGTTGTAGGGAGCTATAGGTTAGTGATAGGACCTTGAATTGGATTCACTCTGGGATGTTTAGCCAATGTAGTGATTTGATGATGAGAGTGATATGATGACGTTTGGGCATTCTCGTGACAGCCCTGGCTAGTGACTTTTGGATAAGTTGCAGACGCTTGATTTGGGTGGATTCAAGGTTGAGGAAGAGGGAATTGCTGTAATCAATGAACAATAGACGCAACAATGGTAGAGGCAGTTTTAAGGTCGATCTTGGGCCGGATGCGACGGTCACAAATGTGCCTGAAGCAGGAGGGCGAGAGGTTGGAGATGTGGTTAGAGAAGGAGAGGTGTGGCTCACAAGTAATGGACGATGTGAAAGTTAAGAAACGATGAGTTAGTCGATAGGTGTATGGAAGGATTAGGGCTTTTCTTGATATGATCAGGAAGGCCTAGGATTATGAATTCTGTTTTGGAAGGGTTAAGGCAGAGGAGATTGGATGACATCCACTGTGAAATTAGGTTAATCACGTTGAAATATTGCATCGACGGTAGAGGGCAGAAATTGTCATTTGAAATTTAAAACATTTTGTGTGTTTCTTTCTCTACCCAAGTTGCATCTTTTGCCCACTATTAGAATTAATTTATTTAAAAAACATTTTTTCACTCCACCCTAATGCATAGTATATACATACTACATTCGTGCTTGCATACATAATAAATGTAGAGCACGGTAGCCGATTGGCTTGAGCGCTAGTCTTGCAAAGCGGAGATTTCGAGCCTCCTCCTCTGAGACGGTTACTGTGTACGGAGCTTGAGCAAGTCCTCCAAACGCAATTATTGCTCAGCGCTATTGGCTGAATTTTGGTCATTAGACAGTGGCGCTTAATTAATGCGTAATAGCAATAATATATAATGCATAATAAGATCTACCGAGTTTATAAGAATAAATGTTTGACAATTATTTGCTTACCCGACGACAAGAACGTGATCCGTGCAACGAGCTAGTGTCAGTCAAATTCTGGTACAGGTTTTAAATGGAATCCCATGAGAGAAACTAATAGTCCTTAAGTACGTCTAAAGTCAACTGGTATTCCGCATATTTGTACCTTCTCATTATCTTTTATAGCCATGCTTGAAGAAAAGATGAAACAGAGGCGTCTTTGTCAGCATACAGGTAATTCAAAGAAAGGGAAATTACGCATTTGAAAAGGCCAGCTAATCCTTGTCAGTCTAAAATGACAATAGTCTTGTTGACACCAAGTACCAGACTCACATCTTCCCTTGATATCTCTGGAAAACCCAGCTGATACGACATAGCGCTAGTGAATAAGGTGCTGTCCTCCGCTTAGCTTAAGAATGGCGCTAATGGAATTTGGAGATTGCAACAACCAGTTTTGTTAGAAATTCTTTCGGACGAGTTTTCAAGGTTGTTAATCAAACAGCAAGGGAAACGCTGTACAAGTGGCAGAGTGTGTCTGTTGTTATTGCAGTACTTGCCTTTCCCAGAATGTTTATCCACTATGGGCAGCCTCTCTGTCTTAGCGGTCTGATCTTCTTGGTACTGACCTGAGTGAGGCTTTACCAATAAGGCTTTTTGTGCGCCATCGGTTGATGCCTTCTGCATTAGAGACAGGCGCTATAAAATTCACTAATTACAATGACAATCTCTAACAAATTTCCTTCTGTGGTTCGTGTAAACGGCCAATTAGGAGAGAGACTGCAATAAAACCGTCTTTCACGAATTTGCAATTCTTCCTTTTAAGACCGGTCCTGAAATTATTATAAGGATTTCACGCTTTTGTCTTTAGATATCTGCACATTAAAAAGTTAGCTGATTAGTTTTATAAGAACTGTTCCGTTTGAAACTAAAGGCTGTAGGCCTACCTCTCGAAATCTAATTTCTCCGATAAACAAAAGCCGTGAAACCCAATTAGATAAGATATGCCTTAATCCGACTGCAGACAGATACCTCATCACTATTTGGTACATCAACCGACGAGATAAAAAAAATGCCATCACTGATAAGTGCATAAATCAGAACTTCGCCCAGTCACCAAAATAGATTTCGTAATCGCACACTACAAATTTCTGAGGCGCCACTCTGAAGCCAAGCGCAGGGCACCCGCTTACATACGAGCACTGCGTCAAGTCAGATGGGCTGTCAAGGGAAGTTCGACACAAGGGATGTCAAGGGAAGTTCGGAGTCCGGTTGCCAGAGAGACCAGAAACAGGATGTGGAGGGGCTGCTAAGGCGGGTTTATTGAGGACGAGAAAGCTTGGAAGGCGAAGGAATCGATGGATTAGGGTAGAAATTCTTGAATAATTGGGATTTATCGCCTCCGTTTCGACCTTGGTTCCACATACATCAAGACGATTGATGTTAACAAATCGATTGATTGCATAAACCACGCATTCCCTTTAGCCAACACGAACCTCAATTTGGGAATTATGTGATTTAAATACGCAATTATCCATCGTAAGTGTGGCAATTTACATAGCAGAGCTAGTTCTAGCTACGGCCAGAGCTAGTACAACTGAATGCACGCTTCTATGATAGCAAAATACGGACACATTTATGATCCACACCTCTCCTTCTCTAACCACATCTCCAACTTCTCGCGCTCCTGCTTCATGCACATTCGTGACCTCCGACGCATACGACCCATGCTCGACCTTAAAACTGCCTCCACCATTGCTACCTCCATTGTTCATTGAAAGCTTGATTACTGCAATTCTCTTTTCCTCAACCTTGAATCCACTCAAATCAAGCGTTTACAGCTTATCCAAAACTCACTAGCCAGAGCTGTCACTAGAACGCCCAAACATCATCATATCACTCCCATCCTCAAATCACTCCATTGGTTAAAAATCCCAGAGCGAATCCACTACAAAGTCTTATCACTAACCTACAACTCCCTACAAATATTCCCAGCCCAAGTACCTTCGTGATCTCTTCACCATTCAGACAACCAGCTCCACCCGATCATCATCCTATCTCAGTCTTTCTCGACCCCCCAGTCACTGCTCACCTCAAGTTCTCCAACCGAGCCATATCCATCACAGCACCACGCCTCTGGACTGATCTCCCCCTGAATTCCGCAGTTTCTCAGTGCCTCCGTCATCATTGCAACCCGTCCTTCATCCTCCTCCTCCTCCTCCTCCTCCTCCTCCTCCTCCTCCTCCTCATGTTCCTCTATCTATCACCCCCAGGCTACCCACTAAAAACTGAAGTCTCACCTTTTCAAATACTCCTACCCTGACTCATTTGATCCTCCGCCTTCCAATTATTCTCGCCGTAAACGATACCCGCCTTGACAGCTGCTCTGCCTTTCCTGATCTGGTACCCAGGAAATCGGACTTGGACCTCTTTTGGACTACTCTCTGGAAACCCCATTTGATTTGGTTTGGCCTCCTGGAAATCGGACTTGGACCTCTTTTGGACTACTCTCTGGAAACCCCCTTTGATTTGGTTTGGTCTTCTGGAAAGCGGACTCGGACCTCTCTCGGACTACTCTCTGATCTGACGTAGCGCTCATGAATAGGCTGGTGCCCAGCGCTTGGCCTTCGAGTGGCGCTTTAGAAGTTTGGAGATTGCGATTACGATTACGATTAGTATGATGCCAAATTGGTTCTCCAGAGCTTCCCGGGGCAAATTTGTCTAGCAGCTTAGAGCAAGAATTAATTTTTTCTGCAATTTTTTAGATGACTAGAGTCACAGATATATAGGCCTGAAGTTAGACAGAGTAGATGGTTTAGAGACTTTGCCCACGGCGGTAAACAAAGCTATGCTCCTACTTGCTTACTTACCCACTTCAGAAGTGTAATTCAATATAAATGCACAAAACAATAAAAAAAAAACATAAAACAATATTAGTTAGCTATCAGGGGCAAAGAAGGAAAAGGAGAAATATACATTCAGGAAATATTACTCATTTTTATACCATTTGCTCGTACGACTGAAGAATTTCTAGTTAGACTTCTTAAAATAGATTTCCACTAAACAACTCGAATATTCCTTAACGAACTAATTTAACCCTCATCCGAACATGCCAAAATGCAACTTAATTTGAACAAGGGGGTCTGGCCAGACCCCGTATTTTGATATGGTCTTTTCATAGGTAACAGTGCATTTTATATGCCAATTTTGTTAAATGTTATTAGGTTAACAATAAATAACAATATTTCAGTCTCTCCATGCAAAAAATCATTTCTGCTATGAATTTGAAACTAAATGTTCAATACATTATTTTGTGACAGTCTGTCGTAAAAGCTTAATCGACTCAATGAAAGTCTATCGATAAAATTAGAACCAAATATGAAGAAACCATTTTTCTAGTAAAATTAGTACTGATTGCTGTTATATCACTATTATTATTTTTATTTATGTTATTATTTTATTATTATTATTATTATTATTATCGTTATCATCATTATGATTATAGAATAATACAGTTTCCAACAGGATCCTAAATTCATAACATCTTCATTTTGACCTTTTGTGCCGCTTTTAGACTATTACAAACACAGAATAGCTGCAATCCCTGTCAGCATATCCATGGGCAGTGACCCGTCAAAAGCGCCGTGGACAAAAGCGCCCCGACAAATGCGCCCCGACAAATGCGCCACAGAAAAACCCGACAATAATGCCCAAAAATCACCGACAAATATCGCCCAGACATTTACGCCACATAATAACATTATTTGCTGTAGGAGTTCATTTGACGGGAAGCAGTTGAATAGATTACACAACGGCGTTCGATCTAAGACAACTGAAAAGTTACTTGTCGGAATTAAAGCTATAATTAAAATAAATTTGTTTATCTGTTAAAAAAGGAGAAATTTAGTGATATTTGTAAAGCCGGAATTTAATTAGAATTGTTAAGGATTCAAAGGTGCGGGATCAGCGATGAAAATATAACTAAAATTGGATCAACGATTAAAATATAACTAAAACTAGAAGCGGGATCAGCGATGATAATATAATTAAAACTGGAAGCTGTGATCAACGATTAAAATATAACTAAAACTAGAAGCGGGATCAGCGATGATAATATAATTAAAACTGGAAGCTAGATTAACGATTAGAATATAACTAAAACTAGAAGCGGGATCAGCGATTAAAATATAACTAATACTACAAGCTAAAATTACACGTTCGTGGCGCATTTGTCGGGGCGCATTTGTCGGGCGCAAATGACGGGGCGCATCTGTCGCGGCGCATCTGTCTCGGCGCTTCTGTCGGGGCGCATCTGTCGGGGCGCTTTTGTCCACGGCGCTTTTGACGGGGTGCCCCATGGGCAGTAGATGGGACCCTCATGGGCTCTAACCGAGTCCCATAGGAATGGGAAAATGGGTCCTATATTGGCTCCATAGTAGCCTAGCTGACAGGGATAGAATCAGAATGTCCTGCATTTAAAGTAATTATTTTAAGTAATCCTGTAGCCCTAAAGGAATCACGACCAATTTCCAGTTATTTTATCGGGTAGAAACTTAACTTCCACTGACTAATGAAACCCCAACCACGTGCCAGACCATTTATAAAAGAATCTCAGGCTAAAGTGTAACTCATAAAATATCCCAACGAAGCAGTGAACAAACCATTTAGTTATTCCGAAAATATTGTAGAATGCACGAGGGTTTATGCGATTACATCTTCTTAGGTTCTCTGCCCTTAGGCAGGTTCATATGTCCAATGACGCCATTCTTCTCGGTGTTGAGCCTCTTCTTTCATCTTTCTGTAGCCGTCCTTCTTCATCATCCAGTCTAGAAACATCATTCTTGGTCTTCCTCTTGTCTTTTTCCCTTCCATTCTACCCTCGATGATATCTCGTAGCAGGGAATTTCCTCTCATTATATGGCCAATCCATCTTCTTTGACGCTCTCTAATTGTCTTCATCATAGATCTTTCCTCTCCCACCATTTGCAGTACCTCTTCGTTTGTTATATGCTCTGTCCAACTGATTCTCTCCATTCTCCGCCATATCCACATTTCGAAGGCTTCTAGCCTTTTTATGTCCTCCCCCCTTATAGTCCATGTTTCAGACCCGTACAGGACCACACTCCATACCAGTGTCTTCACCATTCGCTTTTTCAGATTCCTGTTTAATTTTCCTCTCAAGAGTTCCTTTCTTTTATAGAATGCGTCTTTTCCCATGGCTATTCTTCTTTTTATCTCCACGTGGCACTTTGCGTCTTGTGTAACCATACTTCCCAGGTAACAGAATCTCTCAACTTGTTCTATATCTTCTTCATTTATGGTTATTCTAACTGCTGTTACTTCTCCTTTGCTTATCTTCATAACCTTTGTCTTCTTGGTGTTTATTTTCATTTCATATTCTCTTGAGATCATGTTCAGGTGGTCCATCATTCTTTATCGCCCCTTTTGGCTCTTCGCTAACATTGCCTGATCATCCGCAAATCTCAGTGCTTTCACCAACGTTCCTCCCACCTTTATTCCCTCATTCACATCTTCCAACGCCTCCCGTACAATCTCCTCTATGTAGATACTGAAGAGTATTGGAGACAGCGGGCATCCTTGTCTCACTCCTCTTCCTATTCTTCCCGGCTCCGAGTATTCACCATCTATTCTTATTTTTACTTTCTGCCCCATATACAGGTTTCCAATAAGCCTCCTTTCCTTCCAGTCCACCCCTATTCGTCGCAACGCATGCATCAGTCTCCTCCAGTCCACCCTATCGAAAGCTTTCTCATAGTCGACAAAACACACATAGATGTCCTGGCCATGCTGGAGGCTTCTTTCCGACAGTATCCTCACAGCTGCAATTGCATCTCTTGTTCCTCTTCCCTTTCTAAAGCCGAATTGATCCTCCCCTAAGCAGTAATCTGCTTCCGCCTTGGCTTGTAATCTATTCGTGATAATTCTTAGTAGAATCTTGGATGCATGGGTGAGGAGGCTTATAGTTCTGTGGTCTTCGCATGTTGTTGCATTTGGCTTTTTCTTCAGCGGGATCAATATTGTCTGTATGAAATCTTCCGGCCATATTCCCGTGTTATATATGTCCTGACATAACCGCACTAGTTCTGTCATTGCTTTTTCTCCCAGGTTCTTTAATATCTCAATTGGGATATTATCAATTCCTTCTGCTTTGTTGTTTTTCATATAACTGATTGCTGCCATAACCTCATCCCTCAGTACATCCGGTCCCATATTATCGACATTTGGTGTTTCTTGCTCCCCAAGATCCACGCTACTTTTTCCTATATATAACTCCTCAACGTACTCCTTCCATCGTTTCCTGATGTCGTCTGCGTTTTCCAGTAGCTTGCCATCCTTGTCCTTGATTGCACTTCCGCCACCCATATTCCGCTTATTTGTCAGTGTTTTGATTTTTCCATATACCAGGTCGTGTCTGCCTCGTTGCTGTAGAATTTCCAGCTCATCACACTGTTCCTCCCACCATTCTTCTCTTGCCTTATCTGTTGTTCTTCTTAGTTGATTATTCAGTCTTTTGTATTCCCTCCTTTGCCTCCTCTGTGCTCTGGTGTTTCCATTTTCTTCTCTCTTCCATATCCCTAAGCATCTCTGTTGTAACCCATGGCTTGCGAGGTCCTATACCCATCTGGAACCCCACTGTCTTTGTAGTTTCCTCGATCACAATCTCCTTCAGACTATTCCACCTTTCATCTGTTGTTGTCTCTGCACTCATCTCCACCATCCGTTCTTCTATCTTTTCTGATAGTTCTTCACTCTTCGTTTGCATTCTTTCTCTATTCCATTTCTGCTTAACTATCCTTTTCTTCTTGACGAACTTAAGTTGAAGATGTATTGTCATGGCCACCAGGTTATGGTCTGTATTCGCATCGGCTCCTGGGAGGGCTCTTGAGTTCTTAACACTGTTTCTGTACCTTTGTCTAACCATAATGTAGTCCAGTTGGTATCTTGCTCCATCTCCTGGTGCCTTCCAGGTGTATCTTCTCCGTTTTTCCTGTTGGAACCACGTATTTGTCACCATAAGTTTTTGTCTCCTGCAGAATTCCACCAACTTCTCTCCTCTCTCATTCCTGTTCCCCAGTCCATATTTTCCCGTAGTCTCTTCTTGTTCCTTTTCACCAACTGTTGCATTCCAATCTCCCATGACAACCACATAATCCTTGCCTTTGGTGTTCCCAAGACCTTCTTCTATCACCTCGTATATATTGTCCACCTCCTCTTCATCATGTGCTGACGATTACATGCGATTACATGTCAATCACGAAAGCTCCACTTTCAGCTTTCGAAGCAGGAATTGGTAAACGACGTGCTCAAAGGGAAGCTGAGGCTTTAATAAGCCAAATGCTTCTAATATTTCTAATATGGATACCTTATCGCATAGCAAGAAGCACCGAAGTTTTAAATATCTTGCCAAGAAATGTTGTCCGAGAAAATATTGATACTTAAAGCTTTTGTGTGCAAGAAGATGGTTAAACAATAAATCTTTTTTTACGGGATCGACAAAAATCCTGTACTCGAGCATCAACTGTTTTTCTCGTAAAGGTGGTGTTGCTCGTTTAGGAAAAGATACATGACAGAGTACTTGGAGTCCAATTAAAGTCTAAACTGGAATTCGTCTTCTCGACAATCTCGATGTTGGGTGCATACGACGTGACAACCATTCCGGACAACCTCTAGTACCATGGCTCCCCGTGGCCATTCACCATTTCTTTTACGAGTCGGCCACTCTTTCGCTTCTTGGGGCCACATTGGACATTGTATGCAATACACGTCATCATAGATACCATGCGATACTTGTTTCTTTAAGGCCGGCCCTTTAAATTCTGCGTATCTTCGTGGTCCGTAATGACATAGTTTCTTTGTAAGTGGTTGTCGCATACTATGTGTGGAGAAACTATTTGGTTCTTTCGCAGCAAAAAATTCGTATTTCTTAAAATCCCAATTGTATACCATATTCCCAGCAAGATGAAGTTGAACGAATCCTGGATAGTTTTTGTAGGGCACAATACGAAGGCACTCAATTCTTTCGTCAAAACACCGGACGTCATCTGGCAACACAATATTGTATCCGCTAAAAGCCATCGCAAGAGACATGCATACGAGAATGTCGTTGTCGCCGATACAATTAAGTATGGGTACTATGTAGAACTCACCATGACTTCCACAAGGAACAGAACTACCTGGACCGTTTGACAACTGGTTATTTTCATAAACTAATGGCTTTCGCAAGAATAAGGTTGTCATGAACATTGATACGGAATCTTCCATTGCTTTCTGTTGAGTGTCTGAAATTCAATTAGTGTAATGTCATCTAATTGCAGTTGTAAGTACAGCCCAAACAAAGGCTTCCTGTCAACAAACACTTAACTTAGTTATAACGTCAAGTTCAGAGTCAATAGACCATGCTGAGTCTTCATATAAAGGCTGTATATGCATATGTATGTACATACATACATGCACTCATACTATGGTTGTCGACATAAGTATTGTGATTTTTTTCTTCAGGTTTTAATGCACATTTATTTGTTTGTATTTAAACTTAATATTGTTTCTCAAAATGGATGAACAACAAATGGCATCAAGTTCAGAGTCATTATACTAATTGTCGATATTGTGCAAGATTCTGTGCGAAATGACTGGAATGTCTGAGAGATCAAATGCTCAGATATAAGGGTTGAATATCTAGACAATAAGCAACTTCAACTGGTTACATCTATCATCAAATGCAGCTCTGTGCTCATTCGGGTTAGACATTGTCGCCCTGTAAGGAAGTAGTCTATGAATATGGAACGATATCGTGCACTAAAAGAAAGCTGAAGCTGTCTTCAAATCATTCGAGGTTGCCAACACTGCTGCTGAACATTCAGTTGCTCTTATGAGTTCTTTCAATGAGTCCATAACAAGAAAAGAATCGGAAATGCAGAAACTACGTTGAAGATATTGCATTGTATTCTAGTATTTCTAAAGCGCTTCTAGCGGCATGAACCATTCAGAAGCGCTCCCGGTGCGAGAGACCCCGAGAAAAAAAACAGGTTTTAAGATGGAATAAGGAGGAAGAAATACTACAAGAATAAAGGAGCTAACAGAGGGAAGAAAGAGGGAGGGACCAATAGAAGCAAAGGATCTGGATTGAGCCATTTAAGATAATAGCAAACGGAGGAATTACAGATTTGTGAACTTTACTTTGATAAAGAAAACTGCAGCTGCGACATTGCTTTCAATACTGTTTTTAAGTTGATTGAGCAACCCTAAATATTACTAGAACCACATAAAATTTTGCAGAAAAGTTTGTTTTCAGAACAAATTTACATACTATGCAAACTCAATTGAAAAACCTTTTGGACAACCCTAATGCATGCATCCGTACCTGCAGGCACTCATGCAGAAAGATATACAATAATTTTATACACAATACATTCGTGCTTGCATACATAATCGATGTCGAACACTGTAGCTTATTGACTAGAGTGATCGTCTTGTAACGCGGAGATTTCGAGCCTCCTCTTCTGTGACGGTTACTTTGTACGGACCTTGAGCAAATCCTTCACTCGCAATTGCTCAGCGCCATTTATTGAAGTTTGGTCATTGGACAGTGGCGCTTAATAAATGCGTAGTAATGATAATAACAAAATATATTACATAATAAGATCTACGGAGTTCATAAGAGTAAAAATGTTTGACAATGATATGCAGTGATATTTAAGTTTTGAAAATAATTACAGTTTCAGTTTTTATTCAGTTTTTGGTTCGTAATTTCTATTTCAGTTCAAGTTTCAGTTTTTAAATAATTTCAGTTTCTATTACAGTTTCAGTTTTAAAATAATTTCCGTTTTCGTTTCAGTTTCTGGAAAATTTCAGTTTCAGATTCTTCACAGATATATTTGCGTTGACAGACAACAGCGGTTCTCAAATTGTATTGTTATTGTACCACCAGGTAAAAAATCGAATAATATTATTGGCATACCACCAGCAAAGGTCAGGTCAAAAACAACAGACGAGCGCGAAGTCCTTTTGCAATTAGCCTAGAGAAATTTAAACCTTTAAGAAGAAGCGCATGGTAGACGCAGTAAGAAGGTGGGCAAAACTCATAGAAAATTTAAAGAAAAAGAAGCGCATGGTGGACGTGAATAGCGCTCGTAATAGGTTGGTGCCCTGCGCTTGTCCTTCGAGTGGCACTTTAGAAGTTTGGACATTACAATTACGGTTACGTAGAATAGTGGCCTCAATAGTTAATTGCTAATCAAAGAAAGATGGGGGAAATTGATAAAGATGGGCATAAACTCATAGAAATTTGTTTTCGCGTACCACTTTGCGACCTGGTGGTACCCTAGTGGTCCGCGTACCAACGTTTGAGAACCTCTGACCTAGAGAAAGCTTGGAAGACGGAGGATTGGATGAATTAGGGAATGTGAAGAGGTGTCTGTCTGGCTGTGCGTCTGTACGTCTATTGTTTGTGGGCCTGTCTAATTTTCGGCCCTGGCCTAAGGCGTGACACACGCAAGTTTCGAACAATTATGATAGATATTTTACCTTTAGATTAGTCGAATTCTTGCCGACAAGCTACAGTTAACGTCTGATCCAACTTTCACTAAACACGAACTCTTTTTCGTTTTCTCATCATAAACAAATACTGCCAAACCGCTTTCGCCAATAGTCGCGATAAACTCATTCTCAATGGAAAACTTAGCAACCTAACTCTAACAGAAACATAGATTTCGATGCATGGATATCGAATAATAACCAGAATAAATGGTCCGCCCAAACCCCTACGTAGTAAGCGATTTAGCCCAACTAAAACCCAATACAAACGCAGAAAATGTTTACTTATTTTCAACAATTTCCGTTCGAAATTAATTATCGTTTCTATTTCTATTTCGTTCTGACATTTTCATTTCCGTTTCTATTCAGTTTCCGTTTTGCAAATAATTTCCGTTTCAGTTTCAGTTTTCGTTAAACGGAAATTCATAATTTTCGTTTCAGTTTCTATTTCAGTTAACTGAAATATCACTGATGATATGCCTACCCGACGACAAGAAAGTGATCCGTGCTACGAGCTAGATGCTGATGGACACTAGAGTCAGTCAAATTCTGGTACAGGTCAACATAATATTTTATTGATCCAACTCAAAAAGTACATAATTTGTGACAGATTGATCTGGGTAACAGTTCCCAGATTACTAGAGAAAAAGAAATATATAAACTTAAACAAATGCAGAATACAATACCTGGGCCAACGTACACATAAGTCCAAAGTTCACGACAAATCTGACAGGCCCAGGAGTAAACTGCCAATAATGCCACACTCAAAAGGAGTGCCTTTGAATTTAAAGTAATAAAAAATCATTTCGGATAGTTGAGGTCAATTGGGAGGTCCAGAAGGGATTGGATCCCGCTAAGGAGGGCCCCTATTACAAATGGAATTGTTTAGGCAAGATGGCTTTCAGTGAGGAACAAATTAAAGATTAACTTGTTTTACTAGTAAACAGGGTAATAACCCCAACAACAATGTAATATGGTATCCACATGGGCTTCATATGGGATCCCATATGGCAGGGATCCCTAGATTCATCTGGTGTGCACCCGACAGCCCATATTGAATGCATATAGGCAAACCATCTGGGCTTAAAATGGTATCTATATGGCATCTATATGGCACCAGGTGGTGTAAACCATACGTATACAATATAGATACCAGATGCTTTACCAATCTGCATTCTATATAGAATCTATAATGTGATCCCATATGGCAGGGATCCCTAGATTCATCTGGTTTGCACCCGACAGCCCATATTGAATACATATAGGCAAACCATCTGGGGTTCAAATGGTATCTATATGGCATCTATATAGCACCAGGTGGTGTAAACCATATGTATACAATATGGATACCAGATGCTTTACCAATCTGCATTCTATATAGAATCTATAATGTGATCCCATATGGCAGGGATCCCTAGATTCATCTGGTTTGCACCCGACAGCCCATATTGAATACATATAGGCAAACCATCTGGGGTTCAAATGGTATCTATATGGCATCTAAATAGCACCAGGTGGTGTAAACCATATGTATACAATATAAATACCAGATGCTTTACCAATCTGCATTCTATATAGAATCTATAATGTGATCCCATATGGCAGGGATCCCTAGATTCATCTGGTTTGCACCCGACAGCCCATATTGAATACATATAGGCAAACCATCTGGGGTGCAAATGGTATCTATATGGCATCTATATAGCACCAGGTGGTGTAAACCATATGTATACTATATGGATACCAGATGCTTTACCAATCTGCATTCTATATAGAATCTATAATGTGATCCCATATGGCAGGGATCCCTAGATTCATCTGGTTTGCACCCGACAGCCCATATTGAATACATATAGGCAAACCATCTGGGCTTCAAATGGTATCTATATAGCATATATATAGCACCAGGTGGTGTAAACCATATGTATACAATATAGATACCAGATGCTTTACCAATCTGCATTCTAAATAGAATCTATAATGTTTCTATATGTAACTAGCTGATCTATGCCATGTGTATACTATATAGATACCAGATCCTTTACCAAACTGCATTCTATATAGAATCTATACAGTTTCTATATGTAACTGGCTGGTGTACACCATATGTATACAATATAGATACCAGATGATTTACCAATCTCCATTCTATGTAGAATCTATGTGGTTTCTACATGTAACTAGGTGGTCTACACAACATGTATACAATACAGATACCAGATTCTTTACCAGTCTCCATTCTATATAGAATCTACAAAGTTTCTATATGCAACTAGGTGGTTTGCACCATATGTATGCTATATAGATACCATATGATGTACGAATCTGCATGCCATATGCAATATATATAGTTCCTATATGTAATTAGCGTATCTACACCACATGTATACTATACAGATACCAAATGGTTTAGCAATCTGCATTTCAAACAGAATGCTCACCAGTAAACCACCATCTGTGGTCTATATAGCATCCATATGCATGCATCTTCTGTAAGTAATCAGGACATCTACAACATATGCACACCATGTAAAACACATACAGTCTGCTTATGTAGTTTCCATTTTGAATAAACTTTATTTCACCACAAATGAGCAACACAAAACAACACCCTCTATACAAAGAAGAAACAACAGAAAAAATATACGCATGTATACAACGAGAAAAAATAAGCAGCTCAACTAACTGATAAGCAAATGCCTTTCACAAACATTTATCCTTAAGTCACTAAAGTTACAATTTTTCAATATATCATAGATTTCACAAAGTATCTTTTTTCGTTGTACAGTTTCCTGGCTTTACTTTCTCTGCCTCGGTCCGTGACCTTGGCATTCTATTGGACCAGGAATTAAGTTTTGCACCACACCTTCATCGCCTCAGCCGCGACTGCCTTTATCAGCTCCGTCAGCTTCGTACTGTCGCTCGCTCTCTCTCAGCAACAACAGCAACTACACTTGTTCACGCCTTCGTCACATCTCGTCTTGACTATTGCCTGTCTCTTTACTCTGGCCTCCCTTCTGCACGCCTAGACTGCCTTGACCGCATCTTGCGCTCTGCTGCACGCCTTATTGGCCAAATACCATATTTTGGCCATGTATCAGATTATATGCTGGAGGTCCTGCATTGGCTCCCTGTACGGCAGCGCATTGAGTACAGGATCGCCTCGTTTGGTTGGCGATGTCAACTGGGTCTCGCACCAAAATACCTGATGGATCTCTTCCGGCCTGTGTCTGCTTCTCGGACTGCTCGAGTCCTCCGTTCGGTGGGGAGGGGAATGCTATCCGTCCCGTTTGCCCGTACTGCTATCATGCAGACCCGCGCCTTCTCGGTGGTTGGCCCGACCATATGGAATGGCCTTCCCCCTGAGCTGCGCCTACATCCTAGGTCTTCCTCTGGTACCTTCTATGATCACCTGAAAACTGCTCTTTTTCGCCGTGCTGGAGTCGGGAGCGCCTCTGAGTAGTTCCCTTGAAGTGGCGCTATATAAATATACGAATGAATGAATGAATGAATGAAAATAATGCTTGTAGTTCATTTAGTAGCGTTAGTACTGTAGATTAACGCTTCCACGACAAATGGTTAACGACAAATGGTTCACAATCTTCCAGCTTCTAGTTTGTGTTTTTTACATTGGACTACGAAAAAGCATTTGAGCTCTATTTTCATAAAACTAGAAGCTGGAAGATCGTGAACCATTTATCCGTGAACCACTTGTCGTCACACCAGATTAACTTGGACAATACTGCCTAACATCAAAGTCAGCCTGAAGCAGTAAACAACCAACATATATGAAAGCACCCATCAATCATTGTGTTATTCACTTTCAAAAACCTCCAAAATATTCTGTTTCATGCATTTGTCAACCTTGCATACTTACTGATGGTAAATGAAACACATTCACATGCAAATGCAAGTAGTGACTCACAATGTGTTTTGAATAAATGCAACAGAACAATTTCATCCATGTGTCCTTTAAAAAGCTATTATTAACAGACTTATAAAATTTTCCAATTATTTCACTTAGGCTCAGTTTAAACCACTGGCGTAAACTTGTCCAAAATATTGCGGGCATTTCATTATTCATTCTACACTTTTTGCATTAAATGTACAGTTCATCTAAATTATTGGGGGGCACGTTCCCTGGCTGCCCTCCCAGAGTCTACGCCTATGGTTTAAACTGTCTCCTGCAGTCAGAATGACTTTTGCAAATCAACTGTCACAGTATAACTGCGAAGTATTTTGCTTTTCAACACATGGCAAACTCAAACACTAATGGCAAATGCTTACAAAAATATTTATGGGCACCAACTATGCTGAGCACCACAGATTTTGTTATACTGAACTTCATATCCATATAGGATACTGTAATTCACAAGTAAGTAAAAATTATTTTCTACATAGAAGTCATTCTATCTATCAGATTAACAATATTGTAATCCACAAAAATAACAAATAGCGTAGGGATAACACCCCCTCCTTGTCTGACACCACAAACTAATTTGAATATTCTAGAAAATACACAATTCCATCCTACAGCTGCATCCATCTACTAAACCAGTGTATCAAAATTATCAAAAACCTGTGCGGAATATTCTTCATCATTTACTTTCAAACGTAAACATTTTGATTTACTCAACAGTAGACCTCAAGTTCTGTATAAATTGCTCTATCGCAACCAGTTTTCTTCCTGAATCTAGACTGTAAGGCTTGAAGAACACAGATAGCAGCTATACAGCTCAAAAAGACACACCTCAAACAACTTCGCAATATTTCCACTAAGTGTTATATCACAGTAGCTGCTACAAGATAGATCACCTTTTTAGTTTTCACAGGAGGAATTATTACGCCTCAACCAAAATCATTGGTACATATCTATAATGCACTCTACTGCAAATAGTAATGTTAGCAAAGACCTAACTGTATTGGGTGAGTACAGAACAGTTGTTCAGGTTCTATGGCATGCCATCAAAACCTGCAACTTTACCGCATTTCAGTTCACATAAACATTTGGTAAGGTTGAGATCTACAGCTCTGATGTCTTCTTGACCAGCCTAATGTTTTAGAAATTTATATAGTCAAGTATGCACCCTACAAATTCATCACTCAATTTCTTAATTGTAAAATATAAACATGGAGCTCATAAGAACACAACAAGCAGAGAAGTATTACACCCCTTATGCACACAGTGCCCACAAATCATAATACCAAAGCAATAAAATAAGTAACCAAGACATTCCAATTAATGATCACCAACTTAACAGTGCCAATTGAATTGTTGATCGGTTAATATCATATCGATAGAGTTTTACAGCTATCAAAAACATAAGTTGATGAAGAGGTCATTAACGTCAACCAAAAAGAAGTCCGACTAACTGCCTCGTGACAAGAAATGAGTGTCCAACATAATAATTTATTATGGGACATGTTCCTCAGAGTTACAGTGCTATCCTAGTTGCAATCGATCATGCTGTCGTCAGACTATGTTGATTTGTCTTTCTCTGTCATCAGAGTTTGTAAAGACTGCAGCACACTTAAGTCAGACTTCATTGACGTTACTGGCAAACTTCATGTTTTTATGGCTCCTACAATGCAACAAAAAGTTCACACAAAATGAAACACCAAATGCTTCACCCCAAAAAAAAGTTAATTATTGACAATGATTGAGCACAGAGCATCTAAAGCACTTTTTCACAAGAGGTATAAGAATAATGTCAAGGAAACTGCTTTCATAGGTGAAGAAAAGACGAGTTCATTAAGAAATGAATACACAGCAGAATATGAATTTAACTTTTTCTTATGTTTATTAATTAATTCAATTACATCACACACATATAATTATGAGTATGTATCACACATAACTATTACATAAAAACATATATATACATACAATTGTAATTAGTAACTTCTACTGTGCCAGTGTCTAAAGCACAAGGCATCAACCGATGGCACATCAAACCAAGCCTACTATTATCAGGTCAATATCCAGATCAGTCCATAAGACAGAGATACAGCCTATGGTGGATAAGCAATTTGAAAGAGGTAAGTTTTAAGTTGAGAACGAAATGACACAAGGGGCTCATCAGAGTAAACAGACACAGCGACAGAATAAAAAATAGGTCCAGCAACCAAAAAAACTATTTCACCAAAAACAGTTCTTCATTTTGGTATGAACCCACAAAGATAATAACCTTGTTAAATAATGATAATAAGAACTGGTTTTAAGTTTGTTGCTGGCCAGAATTGTAAACCATGAGACCCAATTTGAAAATAATTCTTTGCTGAACAGGAAGCCAATGCGAAGATTTCAGCACATGGGCTATATGTTCAAATTTGGATGTATTAGTTATGGCTTTAGCCAAAGAGTTCTTAAATCTCAGCAGCTTAGGCATGTTTCACCAATTGATACTAGTAAGAAGAGAGTTACAGTAATCTAGGCAACTGGCAACCCGAGATATCATTGCAGACATGTCACGAATGAACGTATATGATGACTTGCAAATGCTGTTTACACAACCAGTGAGAGACATGGTAGAATTGAAAACAATGCCTAAGTTACAAGAAGCGTCTGCCAGCTTAACAAATTGAGTCACCCAGTTTCAATGACTAAAGCTGATCATATTTTTAAAGCTGCTGTGGAGTGCCCAGTAACAGAAATTCATTGTTTGATCAGTTAAAGAGTTTAGAGGCCACCACCCAAGACTTTAAGTTGCAAGACTTTAAGGACCATGACAGACTGTCAAATAAAATGTAGATTGTAGGATCACCAGCATAGAAATGATAGCCCAGCGAATGATTTTCCAGCACTGTGCCTACTAGTATGAAATGTAAACAAAAGAGGACCAAGCACAAACCCTGTGGAACACCACATGCCAACAAACTCCTAGATGAATAATTACCATTTAAATACACTGAGTGCATGGACTAAGGTAAGTAATAAAATAATTTAGTGTAGGACCAGATATCCCAAAGCAGTGCTTGAGACGATGAAGAAGTAGCAAATGTTACAGACAAGTCATGTAGAACAAGTGCTATTACCTTACCCCTGTCCACTGAACATACGATGTTAGAAGTGCAGATTCTGCTGAGTGAAACTTAGGATATGCAGTCTGAAAACGGGAGATGAGTTTGATGATAGATGAGTTTGCATGCGTTTAAGGATTTTAAATGTAAAATTCAAGGTTGAGATTGGCCTGTAATTTCAGAGGCAAGAGAAGGTTTCTTAAGCAGTGGATGAACTATAACTGAGCAAATGCAGGTGGGAAGGCATCCCTCGTGCAATGTGATAATCAGTGTAATATATGTTACAGGACATGTATTACAGACCCAGGACATCAAAGCACTCTTTAGAAACCAAGTAGGAATGGTGTCAAGGCCGGTTTTGTTAGGCAGTTGACAGAAAGTAGTCCTTGATAGGAGGTATAGAATTTGGATGGAGGAAATTGTCAATGCAAAGAAACTGACCATTTTGTCTGAAAAAAGGTCAAGAATTTACATATTCCTATACATATATATTACATGTATTATAAAACCATATACATGTTTATGCATTTAACTGTTCATATATATATATATACACATGTTTACACATACATTTGTCAAAAAATTAAATCCACATGATTATTTACCCTTAAGCTAGCCCTGAGGCAACCATAGCTATGAATTGTTAGTGACTTCATTTTTTTAGCCTCAACCAATCCTCTACCTCACCGTCTCATTTTCCCACTGACCATGTGCGATCAGTGTTCTCCTTATAGCCGAGTTGGCTAGGGGCACAGGTTGAACAGAAATCTTGAACTAAATGTCTGCCCTGACGGAGATTTGAAACCTCAACCACTCGATTGGCAGTCTATCACGCTAATCACTACACTATTGAGCATACCATATAAGAACTATATATATAAATATGTGTGTATATATATGCAAGTTTTTATGTGTATAAGTGCGTCAGCATTTGAATGAAAATCCATCATAAGATCCTCAGAATAGCATGGATGCAGAATATCAGCAATGAGGAATTATACAGAAAAATCAGTCTGACCTAACATCTCAAGCAAAAAAAATTTTTGATAAAGCTCAGGCTGTTTGGACATATCTGCAGAATGAAGGAGGACAGAAAAATTAAAACTTTGGTTTATGGAATAATGGAAGGCAGAAACAGAAGAGGAAGACCTAACAAAGAATGGACAGATGACATTGAAGAATGGTGCAGAGCAAGTCTCCATGAGCTGGGCCACTTGACACTGGACAGAAGGAGTGGAAAGATATTGTCAGGAGGGTATCAGACACCTATGGGCGCTGAGCCCATGGTTATTGATGATGATAATATGTATATAATTGTATATGCATACACAAATAAAAATAAATGTACTTATATATACATACATAATAAATACATACATATCAACATCTATTTCTGGCATAAGAATTTAAAAAAATCCACCAACATTTATTATTTTAACAAAGCATAAACATACAAAAATTATATACACATAGATAAGCAGAAATATGTAGCTATTCACCCAAGTCACAGAAAAATGTCATCAGGTTTAATACTATGGCAGCCTACAGACTTCTGAAACAGTTGGGAATTTTCTGTATTTAATTTAATAAATCCTGTACTTTGTTTGAAGAGGCAGTCAATACCATCAATAACTTTTGGCCAGGCTTGATCAGTTCAGTCCTTGCAGTACTTGTTCTCAAAACTTTACATGAAAAAGTTTTTTTAAATGCAAACATGCAGCATATGAACTGACAGGATTTTAAGGGTAGTAAGATAGGTTACCAGTCAGCTTTTAGTCATTAGCTCATATGGTTTGGACATTTTGGCAGTTCTCCTGTGGTGACCAGAATTAGATGGATAATTGTTCAAATTGAGCCGAAAATATTCAAAACTTTACTGCTAAGCGTAAGTTTTGTCAAAAAGCTGCAGTGACTTTGGTGAAAGTTATTGTTTCTTCTGCTAAAAAGCATCAACGCTTTTCTCGAGAAAACTATATGAGCCAGTGTTTAGCACATTGATTGTGCCTGCATCTAACACACCTGTTAACACGTTTTTAGTTATAGATCAAATATGAGTGACAAGAAGCCACATCGTCAATATTTCTGTAGAGCAATTCTAAATAAGTGCATGTGACTTACGACATTGAAGATTTAGCCTCAATTGTTAAATAATAAACATCTGCTTGCTCTTGCGGTAGCCGCGTGTGCTTGTACTATAAATTATATTACTTATTCTATGAAAAACATTTGAGTAATGAAGATGTATGGCCCACTGAAGTTACATAATATAGCTTGTTTTGGCCCTAGATGCAAAATGTTTGGGAACCACTGGGCTAGAGCGATCACCTTGTAGCCCGAAGAGTACATGTTCAAGCCTCGTGAGATGTTTACTGTGTTGGGACCTTCAGCAAGACCTTCGACCACAATTAGATATTAGATATGGCACTTAGTAAATGCATAATAATAATAATAATAATAATAATTGCTCAATAGTAGCTATACTCTGTCACAACCATGTGTGTGTTATATATTTCCAGTGCCTGTGAAAGTTGTGGGAAATAGTAGCCATTTTGTTAAAGCGCTTGCCAAGTAACACGAAGAGTATGCGTTCAAGGCTACGGAGATGGTGACTGTGTATGGACCTTCAGCAAGTCCTTCAATCACATTGCTCAGCGCCATCGACTGATTCTTGATCACTAGATATGGCACTTAATAAATAGCAACAATAATAATTCCTGAATATGAGCTATGCTTTGTATTCTGAAACAGCCTCGTGTGTGTAGTTTAACCATGTTGTGTTTTAGCATTACCTTTATCCTTGGTCCAGGACTGCGAAAACCAAAAACAACAGTGCAGCAGTTAACAAACATGGGCCCATATCAGTTGCCAAACATGGCACATTGTGGGCCAATTGAGCACCCAACTGTCTTCTGCGTGGTCTTCATATATACCTGCCATGCTACCATACATTTTTAATCAAAGAAATTTTACTCTAGTAATGTGATCCCACATGTGGGGCGTGGTGGCTCAGTGGTAAGTTCGGCGCCTTGTGACCGGAGGGTTGCAGGTTCGAATCCCACTCTAGCCGCTGCGTATGGACCTTGGGCAAGTCCTTCACTCGCAATTGCTCGTGGCGCTTCGGCGTGAAAATTCCGGCACAGTATCTAATGCTGTAGTCGGGAGCGCCTCTGAGTAGTAGTTGACTTCAAGAGGCGCTATAGAAATATCCGGAATAAAAAATAAATAAAAGGATAATAAAACCTATTTAGATAAAAATTTCATTCATACACATGTTTACATGGATTAAACAAATTGATTAAATTGATTATTTACATGATTAAACAAATATACATTGAAATAAATATATATTAAAGCAACTACACATACATACATACATACATACATACATACATACATAAAGCCACAGACATAGTTACATTCAAACATGCATACATGCACACATACATACAATACAGCTGTAATTTGATAATGCTCTCCTTACGAAATTCTGAAGTGCACATTGAAGCCGGGTGACCATTAAAACACTGGAAGGGCCAAGTTTTCAGTTTAGAGTGAAAGACAGTCTCGCTACGAAAGTTGCGAACATGAATAGGTAGAGAGCTCTCGATGGAGGGAATGGCAACTGAGAATGAACGCGCCAGGCAAAGACAAGACATGTACGAGGAATAACAGGCTTTCCAGCAGATGCTGATCGAAGAAAGGATCGACCTTAAACAGAGTTGCTTGCAAAGTGGGACCATGAAATATATGTAAAATGACGGATGATCTTTACATGCTCTGTACATGAGGAGTGCCAAAGGACCGTTGCAAGACTAAGTACGATACAGTGATCCACACAGTCAAATAACAGCAGAGGTATTTTGAAAGTTAAAGTTGATACATACACATATACATGCACACATACATACATACATACATACATACATACATACATACATACATACATAGGTAATCACGCAGACTGAGTGCCCGTGTATATAAACAATATGGCTTACACTGACTTTGCTTAACAGAGCACTGCTACCTACATGCCACATATCATAAGGCAATTCGCAATGTAAGTAAGTAAAACATTTACTTAATTAAATACGACTCACGAAATGTGATTGAAAAACAGCCAAATAATGGGAAGCTAAGCGGTACAAATGGGTAGCTAAATATCCATGTCATAGGTAACTAGCCCCAGGTGGTCCGATAGAGCGGACTGGATTACAATACTATTGTAGCTGAGCAAATTATGGCCATTGTCCAGTAACAATGCATTTACTCGTATTTAGGCAATGAACTCTGACAACCTTATGTGGTGTAACATGATGCAAATTGATGATATTAAACACCAGACTCTGGTCACATCACATGAAGAAACATTGTTACTTGGAATTAACAAAACACTGGCCACTCTGGCCAAATACGGCCCAATGAGTAAGTGCTAACACCAATTAGGAACAAGACATTGCTCATGTAAGACGTATATAGTTAAATCATGACTATCAGGGACAACGGTGGCCAGGTGTTGTAAGAATTACAGATATGGTGTATTAGCTGTTGGGGCATTTTACCTTTGCCACCAAGTAAAATCATAAAAATATTTTTAAAAAATCATCAACCAAATAATCTAACACGTTGTACCCATTCAAAACATCAGCCAATTGGTAGTTTTGTTTCATAATTACTCTACTCTCTAAACATAAACTGCAATGCACATCTCAAATTAAAAACGTTACTGTTAAATAAGAGCAAATTTCTTACCAATTTGAGTGGATTAAACCGATAAGTTTTAAATGTCCTCTTGAAAACTCACAATTAGCCTATAAGGAAAAGCAAAAGAAATAAAAGATTATAAACAGAAATTATAGTCATTACAGAAATGCCATGTACTTCTCTACCGTCGTAAGAATTACACCCACCATTAATCAATAATGAAACTAATGAAATGCAACTTATAATATTTACAAAGGAAAAATTCTCAATTTTTATTTTCTGCTATAAATATTCGCCAACATCATTTTCAGACAACAAATTAGCACTAAAACGCTATCGCACAGGGCTCCTGTGCACCGTATGGGGGTTTCTGTTGGCGAGACTCCAGTATATTCGATGGTTGGCATCTATCACCAGAGTAAATAGGGGCTCGGGCCAATATGCGCTCACTTCGACGTAACCTTGAGCAAACACTCAATTCCTCTGTCAGTTCTGGTTTTGAATCCGCTCCGTCTTAGTACCAGATGGCCATTGGTGACATTCGTGATCTCCGAGCAGGAGATAAGTGTCGCCCCTGGCGGCCTCTCAGGTTTCTTTTGTGCTGCTCACTATTCATTTCCTCGCCTTTCAAAGGGGTTTTCAGTCTGACCAAACTCTGGGATTGACGTTACTTTCCACTTCTGGGATTCGAACCCTCGATCAATGACTTGATACCTCACCCTAACTTGAGGAATTCTCAACTATCTCAATTAGGATCTCACATGAGTGTTGCATAAATAAATGCCTCCCTTGCTACTGATTTTAACATGATATAGTCCAAAATTTGGTTTGGCCCATGATAAATAAATTCAATTATTTAAAATCAAATTTCACATTGAACTACACAGAAATGAATTATAATCTGTCCAGATTCGAGAATCATCTTTCTACTCTAAATGCTCTATATCAACAGAATATCAATGCAGTATATCTTAATTTATCCCACGTCACTGTATTTCTCCACTGCCAAAATGCGGCCCGCAAGCCGATTTTAAATGGCCCACCTGAGCTGATTACAAGCTTTATTGCACTGAACTATATATAGCATGTCATACATACATGCTGTTATTCATTGATCATTGCATAATTATTGCCATAATAAATTGTAATGCAGTTAATAATTATCAATAAATTGCAGTCTTTGCTTTTGACTTTACTGGTGCGGCCTTCGGCTTCAAGAATTATTCTTTCGGTGGCCCACGTTGCCAAAAAGGTTGGACAGCACTGCTCTACTGCATCAAACCAATACACGGAACGAAGCTAAAAAAAATTAAACTAGGGATTATATGGGAAATCAGAATATCGGGCCCAACATAATCTGGAGCACTTGGTTTCTAAGGAAATTTCGTTCAGGAGAGAAAATTTATACTGCCTAAACATTTATACAGAAGAACTCCTTTGTGTCAACGAGGGCTAGCGGCGAGACCGTTCTTACCTCTGAAAATGGCGGATCTCTCACGCGATGCTTTTCGAAGATCACAATTTCGGCAAATATTTTCAAATGGACCAAACAAATTCCATCTGAAGCTCCAAGAACAAACCTCTCAGTTTACCGTTAAATTCAACTAAAGTAATTCGATTTACTCTTGAAATTTGCCCCCGAGAAATTTCTTGAAACCACCTCTACCCGCCAACGACCCCTTCATGTAATGGCCGCACGGCCATCGTCACAATAATTAGCGCCGCCTAGTGACAACATTTATATAGCGCATATCTTAGCAGGTCTGATAACCTAACAAGAAACCTAGCTGTAGCAGGCTATTCTGTTACAGTACATTTGGTTATAATAATAATTAATGAAACTAGTTTATATTGTAAAACATCAATTGATTATCCTTTTCCAGCTATGCCCTATAGCAGTTACCATAATAGCCTAATTGTTCTAGTTGCGTTCTGTCAGCTACGATGTTTTAATAAACGGGTATTCATTCAATACACTAAGCTTCTTCATGACCTAGTGTCGTAAAACAGAAGTTTACTCTCGCTTTTTATTAGAGTGAAATCGTAGTTAAAATCTATTAAAGAAACCTGGTCAAAATCTTATAGGCCTAGGCCTAGGCAAGGGAAGCGAGGTCAGATTATGGGGGGAGGGGAGCAATTAAAAGCAACTTGACAAATCTAATCTTAGCACTACAGAAATGTCGAGATTACGATTACTGAATAGCGATAAAAGAAGTAGCCTAACAGAATGTACAGAATTAGTTATGTGCCTACTTTCATAATAAAGCTGTCAACCAGCAACGCCGGGAATATCGATGATCTATAGGCCCCATACTTAAATTCTCCCAGCCCTCATATCTCCGTCAGCTGTTCACGATTCAACCACTTCGCTCAACCTGCTGCTCTTCCGCCGAAACACCAATTCTCCGCCCTGCCGTCACTTCATCACTAAAATTTGCGAATCGCTCCATAGCCCTATAGCTGTTCTACCCCTCTGAAACAAACTCCTGCCAGTACTTAAGTTCAAATGCATGTGTGCATGTACAGGATGTATGTATGTATGTATGTATGTATGTATGTATGTATGTATGTATGTATGTATGTATGCATGCATGTATGTATGTATGTATGTATGTATGTATGTATGTATGTATGTATGTATGTATGTATGTATTAATTCATTCATTCATTCATTCATTCATTCGTTCATTCTGAAAATGTATATAGCGCCTCTTCAAGAGACCTACTCAGAGGTGCTCTGTATGTATGCACGTATGCATATATGCATGTATGTATGTATGTATGTATGTATGTATGTATGTATGTATGTATGTATGTATGTATGTATGTATGTATGTATGTATGTATGTATACCTGCATGAATGTATGTACGTATGTGTGCATGTAAGTGTATGAATGTTGGTATGTATGCGTGCATGTATGCGTGTATGTAAAGTATGTATGTATGTATGTATGTATGTATGTATGTACGTATGTATGTATGTATGCATGTATGTATGTATGTATGTATGTATGTATGTATCATCATTCTGTTCACAATACATAGATTCCTTTCTAACGATTTAAGACAAATTCAATATATTCTATATTAGTCACCAGGTGTCGCATTTTCTTGCGGTCAAAATTTAGTTAGCAATCTTCTGCTACACGGTTATAATAGTAATTATAAATAGCAGACTTTAACAATACTGTACTTAACTTCAAAAAAAATTCTGAAATAACTATTTTCAGCTTAAACAAAACAGTGCTTCATAATTTTCAGATGCTATTAGAATTTTGCTTCGTTTTCTCTAAAACACCTTTTAAACTGTTATCAATAACAGTTAAGTAAACCGGTTAGATCTTTCAACACCGCTGCCCGTATGAATAGGGGTCAGGCCATTTAAGGTCCCCGTGTGCGGACCGTGCTAGCCCGAGATTTAAATCTCTCAAATAAGCCAATATCGGGAGGCGAACCGCGATCCGCACGCTCTTTAACACAGAGGCGCATGAAACGCAGCCTATGCTCTAACCAGCGTTGCTAACTCGGCCTACAAGTCATCTCATCTCCATTTATAATAATCATTGGATCCCGTTATGTTTGTGCTCTTTGTGTGTGTGTGTGTATATACATATATATATATATATATATATATATATATATATATATATATATATATATATATATATATATATATATATATATATATATATATATATATATATATATATATATATATATATATTAGGGTGGTGCTCAAAACGTTATTTTTTGGAAATTGATGGGACAGCCCCTAGTTATGTTCCTTTTGATATAGGCCTACTAAGCTAGTGTGCAAAATATTATAAAAATATTTAATCATTTAGGGGTGCCACATGAGATGACAAGTTTTCCAAATTTTAGGCAAGGAGTGTAAGCACAATTGTGATAATATTATCAATATTCTTTTGTATTTTGTGAAACCGAAAGTAAATTTTAAATTGCTAGGTTTAAAGTACAATATTTAAAGAATACTTTTGAGCATAATTGAACTCTGTCAGTTTGATTGAAGAATAAAATATTTATTAGTCCATTTTTTTCACCGTTAACTTCTTGGGGTCCGGATACTTTTTCCAATATTCGGACACGACATGGAGCAAGGCCTGCTTTAGACCTTCATCCTTGGTCAGTATTTGATTGTATTCTTGGATCAGCGCCAATCCCCTTTCTGCCCTATCATTCACCACACTCAACCTTTCTGATGACAATCCAAATAAATAATAATAATAATAATAATAATAATAATAATAATAATAATAATAATAATAATAATAATAATAATAATAATAATAATGCATGTATTCAGCTTGGGGTAGGCATTCCAGGAGGTGCTGAGGCAGCTGTTCATGCAACACGTCGTTGGGTTACCACGATGCCTGAAGACAGCGTCCTAGTGAAGCTTGACTTCACTAACGCTTTCAACACTCTGCGCAGAGATGCGCTTCTAGAGGCAGTGGCTAGAGACATCCCAGAGCTCTATCGTTTTGCTGACGCCGCCTACTCCAACCGTCCACTGTTGCGTTATGGCTCGAATATCATACGATCTGAAGAAGGGACCCAGCAAGGCGATCCACTGGGCCCTCTGGAGTTCTGCCTTGTCTTACAACCGGTTCTGATAAAGCTGAGTTCGGATCTGCGCATTGGATACTTGGATGACCTCACATTGGGGGGTAGCAAGGAGTCAGTGGCCGCCGATGTTCACCTTATTGTGCAAGAATCAAAGAAGCTGGGTTTGCTATTAAACCGCAGCAAATGTGAGATCGCCTGCCAGAACATCCAAACGCCTATCGATGACCCGGCGTTTCAAGACTTTACAAAAATGGCCTTCGAACAGATGACCTTGTTGGGTGCACCCCTGATACAAGGTCCAGCTGTGGATAAGGTTTTAGAAACGAAAGCTAACGATCTTGAGAGAGCAATCGCAAGACTATCCTTACTTCATACACATGATGCTCTGGTTCTGCTGAGAAACAGTTTAAGTATACCGAAGCTGTTATACAGTATGCGCACAGCCGTCTGTGCTGATTGCCCGGGCTTGGCTCGGTTCGACAAATTGTTGAGAGAAGGTCTATCGACCATCCTGAATGTAAACCTTGACGATGACCGGTGGCTCCAGGCTTCTTTGCCGGTGAGAGACGGTGGTCTGGGAGTTCGTTGTGCATCTACGCTGGCACTTTCCGCCTTTCTGGCTTCTGCTGCTAGCACAACCGAACTGCAGACATGCATCTTACCAACAGAGTCGGCTGAGATACCATACGAACTGGTCAATTCAGCACTCACCGCGTGGAAGACCCTGACAGATGCAGAACCACCAACAGGAACAGCAACTCATCGCCAAAAGGAGTGGGATATCCGATACACAGACAAGGCGCGGACAGGCCTGCTCGAGTCCACCAGCTGTCCTCGCGATCGTGCTCGCCTGCTAGCTTCACAAGCACCTCATTCTGGTGACTGGATGCTAGCTCCTCCGGTGACTGCTTTGGGCCTTCGCCTCTCAGACGAGGAGATACGGATCGCAGTCGGGGTGAGGCTAGGCACTGCACTCTGTGAGCCGCACTTGTGCCACCACTGCCGAGAAAATGTCGACGCAAGAGGGCTTCATGGTCTGGTGTGTAGAGGAGGAGGAGGGAAACAACAGCGGCACGTTATGATCAACGATGTGATCTGGAGAGCGCTGAGCAGAGCGAAAATCCCTGCTCAGAGAGAGCCTCTCGGCCTCTCAAGAGGAAATGGAAAACGACCAGACGGTGTCACGCTGATTCCTTGGTCACGCGGACGATGCCTGACATGGGACGTGACAGTGCCCGATACCTACGCCACCTCCCACCTTGCCCACACATCCATCGGAGCTGGCGAAGCCGCGGAACATGCAGTTCTGATCAAGAGGGCGAAATACGCAACCATCACTGACACCCATACCTTTGTGGCGATCGCCTTGGAGACGGGCGGATCTTGGAGCGGTGAAGGTCTACAGTTCGTTGTGGAGCTAGGAAGCCGGATATCGGACTCAACGCACGATCCACTGGAGACATCGTATTTGTTCCAACGGATTTCAGTGGCCCTGCAACGTGGAAATGCCATCTGCCTTTCCAGGACGCTGCCACCTCTGTCTGAGTGACGCTAAGATGGCGCTTCAGATAATTAAATTATAATTGTTAAATACAATAATAATGATAATGATAATGATAGTGATAATAATGATAATAATAATAATAATAATAATAATAATAATAATAATAATAATAATAATAATAACACGGACAATTTCTATAGCGCCGTAACGTGATCATGACGCTGTCCTGTTTCCTCGAAGTTGCATCTTTCTCCAGCCAATCAATGAGGATGCACAGTATTCATTATGTTTGAAGTCACAAAATCTCAAGAGTATATTCATTCATTCATTCATTCATATAATATATTGTATCCATATGTCTATCATGCCTGCTGACCATATCTAGACCATGTCTTCAACATATCTGGATAATATATATTGTCCAGATATGGTGAAGACATGGTCAAGATATTGTCAGGAGGCATGACAGACATATGGATACAATATATTGTCCAGATATGGTGAAGACATGGTCAAGATATGGTCAGGAGGCATGACAGACATATGGATACAATATATTGTCCAGATATGGTGAAGACATGGTCAAGAAATGGTCAGCAGGTATGAAAGACATATGGATACAATATATTGTCCAGATATGGTGAAGACATGGTCAAGATATAGTCAGGAGGCATGACAGACATATGGATACAATATATTGTCCAGATATGGTGAAGACATGGTCAAGATATGGTCAGCAGGCATGACAGACATATGGATACAATATATTGTCCAGATATGGTGAAGACGTGGTCAAGATATAGTCAGGAGGCATGACAGACATATGGATACAATATATTGTCCAGATATGGTGAAGACATGGTCAAGATATGGTCAGCAGGCATGACAGACATATGGATACAATATATTGTCCAGATATGGTGAAGACATGGTCAAGATATGGTCAGCAGGCATGACAGACATATGGATACAATATATTGTCCAGATATGGTGAAGACATGGTCAAGATATAGTCAGGAGGCATGACAGACATATGGATACAATATATTGTCCAGATATGGTGAAGACATGGTCAAGATATGGTCAGTAGGCATGACAGACATATGGATACAATATATTGTCCAGATATGGTGAAGACATGGTCAAGATATTGTCAGGAGGCATGACAGACATATGGATACAATATATTGTCCAGATATGGTGAAGACATGGTCAAGATATTGTCAGCAGGCATGACAGACATATGGATACAGTATATTGTCCAGATATGGTGAAGACATGGTCAAGATATAGTCAGGAGGCATGACAGACATATGGATTAGGGTGCCAATGAAACATACATGAAAAATATAAGTTTTTATTTTCTGTGGTCTCACTATCTGAAAATGTTCATTTGTATATGGAAGTTACTGAGGAAAAAAATTAGCCAAATATTTAAATATTTAAAGGTGGCACAATGCTCCTGAAGGCGTATGTAGTGATATTTGCCGTAATGCTACTGAATTTCTGGCATATTGGTCTTCTCTATCATTGAGAACTTGTTAACTTTATGGATTACTAGCCATGGTCCATCAGAATTAATTCTTAACAAGGAATCCGTACGACTGGCACGCAGGCAGCATCGTGCATCGACTGCTTTAAAGATCAAGGAAGCATTTTCCTTTGATGGTATTCCTGGTCCTTTGACAATACACTGGGATGGTAAGATATTGCCAGCTCTCACAGGTAAAGACACCGTTGATAGGTTGGCCGTCATAGTGTCTGGAGATGGCGAGATGAAGCTTCTCGGGGTCCCAAAATTATGCAGTGGTTCTGGTGAGGCACAGGCTGCAGCAGTCTTTCAAATGATTGACGATTGGAAACTCAGTGAACGTGTCCAGCTAATGTGTTTTGACACCACCGCCAGCAACACTGGCAACAAAGCGGGAGCTTGTGTCATACTGCAGCAAAAACTTCACAAGCAGCTTACATGTATAAGCTTAACATGCAGGCATCATATACACGAACTCATTGTCGCAAAAGTATTTGATATGCTTATGGGATGTTCTATAGTGGCCCAAATGTTAGGCTCTTTGAAAGGTTTTCTGCTGCATGGATTCAAATTGACAATTCATCCTATGAGTGTGCGATGAAAGACAAAAAATTACCGCTGAACTCGAGCCGCTGAAAGAAAACTTACTGCTATTTTTTCGTCAGCAGCTGCAACAGTTTCATCCCAGAGATGACTATAAGGAGTTGTTGCAGTTGTCACTGTTGTTTCTAGGAGATGAGCCTTCTCCAAGCATCCATATCAACGCACCTGGAGCTTACCATAGGGCTCGATAGATGGGAAAAATTATCTACAGTCTTAAAATTTATTTGTTTCGCTCACAGTTTCGTTTGACAGCCTCTGAACTATCTGGACTTCAACAGTTTAACATGTTTGTGGTTAGACTATATCTCAAAGCATGGTACACGTGCACATCAGCAACACCTGCTCCACGAAACGACTTACAGCTGTTGAAAGATCTTGTAGTCTACCGCAGTGTGAACTAGCCCGTTGCAGATATAGCCATAAAAACGTTCATGCGCCATTTGTGGTACTTGAGTGAATCACTTCTTGGTCTGGCCTTCTTTGACCCTGAACTTTCTGTTATGGAAAAAGCGGATATGGTCGCAGCCCTGTGTAATGTGGGCGAAGAAGATCCTCCAGTTCGAGTGACAATTGACGAGAATTGTATCTCTGGAAAACAGCTGTCTCATTTCGTGTCACGAAACACAAAGAAGTTTTTTGCTTCCATGGATATCCAACAAGATTTCCTCTTGCAAGATCCACGCTTATGGAACACCAATGAAGCATACATCACAGCACAGTGCAGGGTAACAAAACTGAAGGTGGTGAACGACGCAGCCGAACGGGGCGTCGCACTAGTACAGACATTCAATTCCGCTATAACAAACCAGGAGGAGCAGAAGCAGTATCTGCTCCAGGTGGTTGAGAGCCATCGCCAGCAGTTTCCAGAACCCAAAAAACATTTACTCGTTCAAAAAATGTGCAGCCGCTAACATTATTAAAAATCTAACAACGAGGACCATTGCATGTGTACGTAGCGCCTTATGTAATACCATTTTTCAGTGTATGAAAACTTTACAGGTCTTGTGCCACCAATAAATGTTATGTGATTGCTACAAAACTTGATGTATTTCAGTTTTATAGCTAAATGAACAAAACTAAGGGGTGAGACCTAAAAAACTGCAAACTTTGTTTTTCATTGGCACCCTAATATGGATACAATATATTGTCCAGATATGGTGAAGACATGGTCAAGATATGGTCAGCAGGCATGACAGACATATGGATACAATATATTGTCCAGATATGGTGAAGACATGGTCAAGATATAGTCAGCAGGCATGACAGACATATGGATACAATATATTGTCCAGATATGGTGAAGACATGGTCAAGATATAGTCAGAAGGCATGACAGACATATGGATACAATATATTGTCCAGATATGGTGAAGACATGGTCAAGATATGGTCAGCAGGCATGACAGACATATGGATACAATATATTGTCCAGATATGGTGAAGACATGGTCAAGATATGGTCAGCAGGCATGACAGACATATGGATACAATATATTGTCCAGATATGGGGAAGACATTGTCAAGATATATATATATATATATATATATATATATATACTTCCCGCTACACACACACATATATATATGGTCATATATATATGGTCATATATATATATATGTGTGTGTGTAGCGGGAAGTATATATATATATATATATATATATATACTTCCCGCTACACACACATATATATATGTATTTATGTATGTACGAATGTGTGTATGTACGTATGTATGTATGTAGGCCCTATGTATGTATGTATGCATGCATGTAGGCCCCTATGTATGCATGTGTGTCTGCATGTATGTCTGCATGTATGTACGCGCATACATGGATGGCTGCCCACTAGTGCCCAGGAGTATTATTAGTCGGATTTGTGTTATTTTGTCAGCAGCAATAGCACACAGGTTCACGAGACCTGATATTCCGATGTTTTCGTGCAATTGTTTCATGTATGTACAATGTAGATTTTATATTGTCTAGAAGTAGCATATGCTATATTGCTTTGTCATATGCATGACATATACAGCCCAGATGGGCAAAATGGATGTATTTTTAAGATATGTATAACATATGACCATGCTGTTGGGGAACCTACATAAAAAGATTAAGATTTAAAAAAATAAACAGATTGGATCAACTGGATGTCAACAGACAAGGTGGATAAGTTTTAGTGTGATAACGACAATCTAGCCCTTAAGATCGGGGGCAACCAATTGGAAACGACTCCACTAGCAATCAGCCAACTCTTCAAACTATGCTGAAATATATTTATAGATGAATTGGATTTAATATCTAAGGGTAAGTAGTTCCATACCGTGGGACCTCTGCAGACCATACAAAATTTACGAATATTTGTTCTAGTATATGCAACCCTTATTTTCGAAGCAATTCTAGTAGAGTGTGAGTGGACCTGGGAATTTAAAGTAAAGAACCCAGAATACTCCACCGGTAACAAGCCATTAAACGAGCGATACATAAACTCACCTATTTGATATACCATTATTTGATCCAGCGTTAGCACACTCAATTGCAAGAACAGATCCTTCGTGTGGGCTAGGTATGGGAATGAGGTAAGTACTCGAATAATCCTTTTTTGTAGCAGGATCAATTTATGGGTTCTGGTCCTATAGTTGGACGCCAAAATCATAGCACAGTAAGATAGGTAGGGATAGACCATTGTATTAAAACAAGTAGGCCTAGTCCTTGAGTACGTTTAAAGTCCGCGGGAAATTCGTATATTTATACTTCCTCGTTATCTTTTATAACCATATCTGTAAAAAGATGAAACAAAGGCGACTTTTGTCAGCATACAGGTAATCTAAGGAAAAGGAAATTACGTATTTGAAAAGACCAGCTTACCGTTGTCAGTTTAGAGTCTTGTTGACACCAATTACCGGACTCGCATCTTCCCTTGATATATCTGGAAAACCCAGCTGATAAGACACAGCGCTAGTGAATAAGGTGCTGCCCTCTGCTTAGCTTTAGTGCTTTAGAAATGTATAGATTACAGTTACCATGCAGTTTAGCTATAACTGCGTGCAGACGAGTAATCAAGATTGTTAATCAAACAGGAAAGGAAACGTCTACAGCGCTGACTGCACAAGTGGCAGAGTGTGTGGTTTGTAGCTAAAATTACTTACCTTTTCCATGATATTCATCCACGATAGTCTGTCTCAATGTCTTAGCCGTCTGATCTTCTATACATTTATTTCATTGCGGCTTTGTTTAGGTGCGCCATCGGTTGATGCTTCGTGCATTAGAAACCGGCGCTACAAGAGCCACTAATTACAATGACAATCTGTAACAAATCTCCTTCCCACGATAGCCTAACTTCTGAGGCGCAAGTAAACGGCCAATTAGGAGAGAGACTGCAATTAAACCGTCTTTTACGAATTTGCAATTCTTCCTTTAAGTCTGGTCCTTGAAATGTATCACAAGGTTTCACTTAGGCCTCTTGTGTTTAGATATTTGTACAACTAGGCCTAGTCCTAAAGGTTAGCCGATTAGTTTTAAAGAATTGTTCCGCTTGAAACTAAAGCCTATACTCTTGAAATTTCATTTCCACATATAATTTATCTGACAAACCAAAGCAGTAAAATCCAGATTAGAAGATATGGTTCAGTACGACTGCAGACAGATGTTTCATCATAAGTTTGACGTCAGCGCACAAGATAATTATGTCATCAGAGACAGTTTTCTGATAAGTACATAAATCAGAACTTCGCCCAGTCACCAGGTAATTGAAATCGCAAACTCCGAATTTATAAACCGCAATTCTGATGCCAAGCCCAAGCTTATATACGAGCACTGCGTCAAGTCAGGTGGGTTGTCCAGAGATGTTCAAGGGAAGTTCGGAGTCCGGTTGTCAGACAGACCAGAGAGAAAGGATGTGGAGGAGCTGCTTAGGCAAGTTTATTGAGGACGAGATAACTTGGAAGGCGAAGGAATCGATGGATTAGGGTAGAAATTCTTGAAGAGGTGGCATCTATGTCGCCTCCGTTGCGACATACCTCCACATACATCAAGTTCATTGATGCTACACTGCGTCAAAGTCTTCGCTTGCTTGGGTCAACAGTGTTCTAGGGGGGGGGGGGTCCATAGAGTAGTGGTAACATCACTGGCGTGAAGAGCAAGCGGTAGCCGGATCGCTTCCCGCAACCCTCCAAATTTAGGTCCACTCAGCCTTTCATTCGCGAGATGGCGCGTTTGATAAAATGAGATGTAGGACGCGATGGGCGCCTTGCATGGCTGCCGTGTAGGCCTACAGTTGAATTCTACTCCTGTAATAACTTGTGATCATCCGTTCATACTGATTTGTAATCATACTGCGTTATTGTCAGTTTCAAGATATTAAACGAATATTATTATTATTATTCATCCATTGTTGTGTTGAATATTCTCAAATTCTACGCCATGAGACATAGTGGTTTTACAAGGATTGTCACTTTAACAACTTGAACTCACATATATCTATGATATTGCTCTCCTTTTAAAGTTCACACATGCAGAAGCGATCACACGACAGAACATCGATAGCGCTGAGGAACTGTGCGTGAAGAAATTGCTCAAGGTCCTTACACTGTGTACGCAAGAGTCGAGGCTCGAACAGACAAAGCGCTCTACCCATTCATACTGATTGCTACTAAATCAGGCTACGTATGTGGCAGGATTATCTTTCTATATGGATGAATTCACTTGAAAAAGATTGCATGGTGGCAAACACTTCTCCTTTGCACCACAATTAACGTCACCATAAGCGCCTGTTCAGATCCCTTGGACAGCCATGTTCATAGCGCTTTTCGGGGTTTCACAAAATTCCCTTGTAGATACTTATATATATATATATAACTGAGGATATCTCAACTTCTCTTTAGCTGTTCAAATTGTGTCTGATGTGTTACACATAATTTTAATGCAAACAGGACAATAACGGATCAAACCTTCCGTTCAAAGGGTTTACCTGACAAGGTTAGAGGTAAACCCTTTGAACGGAAGGTTTGATCCGTTATTGAATAAAGGCTGTTGCATCATGCACTACTTTAGATGTAGAATAGTGAAGCTCCGTCTCGAGAGTGGAATAAATTTGGTATCATTTGGTAATTGATATATAAATATATATATATACTTATATATACATAATTACATATATATATACATACATACATACATATATAGTACAGTTACAACAGTAACGATCGCGGTCAGTCAGGAACCAACGCAAACGGAAACGATTTCAGGGTCGTGTCCAACCATGTTGCGAGGTCTTGTGACAGGCTGTTATAAAATCAATACGTCTAAGCCCGAGTAAGCTACAAATCTTCGATGAGAAGTTACTGTCCGTTGGCTGGTTCTACGTGTATGCGTGGACCCGCCACTGGTGACTCTTCTAGCTATCCGCGCATTTATTTATTTTATTTATTTATTTATTCCGGATATTTCTATAGCGCCTCTCGAAGTCTACTACTACTCAGAGGCGCTCCCGACTACAGCTTTTGATACTGTGTCGGAATTTTCATGCCAAAGCGTGGCGCTTTTGCGAGCAATTGCGAGTGAAGGACTTGCCCAAGGTCCGTACGCAGCGGCTAGAGTGGGATTCGAACCTGCAACCCTCCGGTCACAAGGCGCCGAACTTACCACTGAGCCCCACATTGTTTTGCTTACCGACGTAATTTTAGTTTAATTACATCTAACATAATATGATCTAGCTCAATGAGTTCCTCTGATTAGTTTATTCTTAAGTAGCGCTGTGTAAATTTCTGATTACCATAATAGGCCTATTTATGTTTGTCACTCGCGCCAAAACGTCGCGTAGAATTGATTTAAGTATATAGAGCAATGATCGAATTTACTACTCATCATTAATTTAACACATACCAGAAACACTGACCATTATGGTCCACTGTTCGTTCTGAATGGCACTTTCACCAAAACCGCAGTTCTTTCAATCCCTGCACAGGTCTTTCATTCGAAACAATCTTTTCCCCACATTTTCGCCTTATCCTCTCTTGGAGCTTCAATTTTAAACACCATCCACCGTAGTCGTCTGACTGCATTCCAGCCTTACCCTTTGGATCTTGACCTGAAAGCGATTTTGTTCCTACCTGTCCAGTACTTTTCTATTAACTGAGCACGACTTCACTTTTTTGGGCGCTGTAAAAATCTCGTGATTACGATTTGTTGCTTTGGGATTCTAATAACTGCTATGCTTCTTTGTTTTCTCTGGCAACCGGACTCGGACCTCCAATGGACATCGATATCTGGACAACCCCTCGAATATGATGCAGCCCTCGTGAATAAGCTATTCCGATATTCTGGAATTCATTGCCTATTGAAGTTTACCTACAATACATCAATTTAAACAAAAACTGAAACTCTATTTCTTGGATGCACTCACATGACTGCATTATTAGGCCTATGTGTTTATTGTACAGGCACTGTTTTTTTTGTTTTTTTCTTCATCTCTTTTTAACTAATGAAAATTGATCTGTAAGCTTATATCTTAGTTGGAATCCATGTGTACTGATAGTTAAGTTTTTTAGTTAAAAGTTCTATTATTGTTTCTTTTACCTGTTGACCATAATTATAACTTGATCGATGTTACCGTTCAAAGTATAGATTGTGCTGCCATTTACTTGTATTACGATAAATGTTAACTAGGTGGCCCTGCTAAGCGGGATCAAGATCCCTTTTGGGTCTCCTCTTGTTGCCAAAGTTCAAACTTTATGTTGTATTTTCCTTGTACATGTACTTCAAATGGCTTCAATAAAAGGATTGATTGATTGAAAGCTGTTGCTTTGCGCTTAGCTTTAGAGTAGCGCTTTAGAAATGTGGAGTTTACGATTACGATTACGAATAAGTGAACAGCGTTTCCTAATTTACTGAGTGGGTCAACAACCGCCGGGTGACTTGAAGGGGGTGGGTTCGCAGCACGAGGTACTTATTCATGCCTCACCGGTCAGAGGGCATTTGTTGACTTCCGATGAACTATACATGTAGGTAGAGCCTACGCTGGTTTCATTGCTCTGTTTTGCAACTGACACTTGTATTGCTGTTCAGGAATTTATTTATTTGTTTCCAAATTGCTCTCTGCTCTCTTTCCTTGTATCTCTGTCTGTCTCTCTTGGTCTTTGTCTGTCTCTGCTGGTCTCTGTCCCTGTATGTATGTATGTATGTATGTCTCTTCATCGCCGTCTGTCTGTTTGTGTCTGTTACACAGACACATAGACGGAGAATCAGATAGACACACAGAGACAAACAGATGGGGACGAATACAATACAATATATGTGTCTACCAAAAAGTTGCGGTATGCAGCAATGCGCAGTAACACGCTGTGCGTTATTGCACCATTCTTAAAGAAACCAAAGAAATGCATGGCTTAACAACAGCATGCGTTGGTCTCAAGGAGGCACATTCATAGCAAAGACCCCGTGTTCCGGAGTGGGGCTTTGGGAGGCGCTCGTTTCCTTTTGGTAGAGCCTTGAGCTGCAGGCAATGGACGAACCCAGGGCCCTCGACACGTGGCCAGGGCATCGCAGGACTGACAGTTTACTTCCAGTATTACGCCGGTTCCAAATTATAGGGCCTACTGCTTGGTGACAGAGGCACGTATGGGCAAACAACTTGCCCAAGGTCGTCATCAGTTTATTATTGTCATTCGCTATGCAATCTGTCCTGACCTAATGTAGTCCTAAACTAATATAATGCACTTCAATCTAATGCAAATTAATATAAACTAGATCTATTCACATTGTAGCCCATCAATTTATGGTCCCTTTGAGGCCAAATCAAATTCGAAAGGCAACCATCCAAGGGACAAAAGAAGCCGAGGTCATGGATTAACAATAGACCCAGTGGAATGGGAAGGATCAGAAGTCCCTCCGTTCAAAGACACAGCACGACAGAAACAAACAGAGCTTTCTACCATTGTTCGTGGTGAGAGTCAGGCAACTCAGTACCATTCTGAATCGGGAAACTGGCATCAATACATTTAAAATAAATGAATCTATTCTATAATAAAAACAGTGTTAAGTATTTCTAAAGAAACCAACTTATGAAGAGCTTTCCTCACACCTGCGGGTCACGGATGACGGTTGGTTAGAGCGCTCGGCCTGTGACCCGGAGAGTACGGGTTCGAACCTCCATTGAGGCAGTTACTGCGGTATAGGGACCTTGAGCAAGTCCTTCACGCACAACTGTTCAGTGCCATCGATATTCTGTCGTATGGTCGTGACGACACTACAGTTAAATTGAAAGGATTCATCATACCCCAATGATCCATCTCGCCCCTACTTCCCCTACAACTATATTGTGCTGTATTGTACCTTTAGAGTGAAGTCTGTTAAAACATAAACATTATGGATCGAGGACTGGCATCTGCATATTAAAAATAAATTAATAAATATATAAATAAATAAGTCCAATCTGTGATAAAAGTACGGTGGTTACGCCCATGCAGAAAGCACTCTGAAGGATTTCTTAAGAACACACTAACGCCTCTGCGGCAGGCGGGCAGCTCTTCTTAGACCTTAGACCAAGGCCTCTACAAACTCACGTAGGCCTTATAGGCCCGACTACCTATGACGCCATTTAGTCATAAATACAATCCAAGTGGTCTCTAGACCTGTATGCCTACGTCTAGCCTCGCGTGCCAGCCAAAACACAGTTGCATTTTATCAATAGAACAATTGAAACGGAGATACCTGGAGTGACGCAAATCAATGAAAGGGTACACACAGACGGATAAAGATTGAGAGGAGCAGGGGTGGAGCAGCCAGAAGAGAAGGTGGCTGAAGATAATGCAGGGTGTCGGCCTAAGCATATTTAAAGAAAACTTTAATAAGGCTTAGAGGTTTACGAGGCCTTTCAATTCAACTACAAATACGATATATTATAGACTTTGTATAGATCTATATTCTTTAGTCCTATATAGGCTCATAATATATATATATATATATATATATATATAATATATTATACGTATATATTGAATATATTTCTTTTGCATTCCATTCTTCGCCAGTGAATCATAGCATGTGGGCCTACGCAGAAAAGCCCGAAGGTCTATAAGATCAGCCTTAATATGTATCGATGTGCACATACACTCTTCGATCAGATTTCCTTCATATGCTGGGTCCTTGAGGTGTTGATTGTAATCTAATCTGGTGTTGTCTATCGCTTCGTTATCATAACGCATCAATGGATGGTCGCTTCGAGTGAAACTGTAAGCAAAGCCATGATCCACTCGACAAAAACCAGATTGAAATCCCGTTAGTCACAGAAACCAGAAGATCGTAATCGTAATCGTAATCTCCAAACTTCTAAAGCGCCACTTGAAGGCCAAGCGCAGGACACCAGCCTATTCACGAGCGCTACGTCAGATCAGAGGGGGTTTCCAGAGAGTAGTTTAAAAGAGGTCCAGGTCCGATTTCCAGGGTACCCGATCAGAGGGTTTCAAGAGAGTGGTCCAAAAGAGGTCCAAGTCCGATTTCCAGGAGGCCAAACCAAATCAAAGGGGGTTCCAGAGAGTAGTCCAAAAGAGGTCCAAGTCAGATTTCCAGGGTACCAGATGACGAGGTTTCCAGAGAGTGGTCCAAAAGAGGTCCAAGTCCGATTTCCAGGAGGCCAAACCAAATCAAAGGGGGTTTCCAGAGAGTAGTCCAAAAGAGGTCCAAGTCCGATTTCCAGGGTACCAGATCAGGAGAGGCAGAGTATATAGCTGTCAAGGCGGGTGTCGTTTACGGCATAGATGTTAAAAACGTTTTTTTCGTTTTTTATTTTTTCCCAAAAAACGTCGTTTTTTTCGTTTTTTTTTATTTTTCCTATCGTTTTTTTCCGTTTTTTTTATGTAACTTTGTTTATTTATTTATTTACTGTCTGTTAATGTTTTTCAGTTTCTGTTTAATTTTTTGTCTGATGTCCCTTACGTTTTTTCAAGGATTGAGCTAATTTACCTCCCTGTTTACGTCATCATTTGAGAAATAAATACTTTATGAAATAGCACATTACAAGAAATATAGTTATTTCTATGTTATCTAAAATGCCAAAAGAAAAGGGTGCGGAATGGATTCACGTTACTTTGATAAACGGGAAAGACAAACTCAGCATTGGCTAAATTGAATTGCATTTGCTGTGAGAAAGTTTACACTATAGGCCCTATAGGCCCTAGTCTAGGCCTATAGGCCTACCTCCAAAGTTTAGTTTTTAATTGTGTTAGTTTAGTCAGCATGGACTTATGTGGACTTATGTTTACAATTTAAATTTAAAAAGATTTCAATATTTTTAATTTCTCAATTTCTTATTCAACCAAACTTATAACAAATAAAATAATTGTTGTAGATTGGTGTTACTTAGTGTTTACTAATAAAGTTGTGTTATTTGCTGATTAAATTCTGTAAACAAGGTTGTTAATTTTAAGTTACAGTAGGGCCTACAAGATGTGGAAAAGTCACATTATTTTCTTTTTCTCGTTTTTTTCCGTTTTTTTCTCGTTTTTTATTTTTTTGAAAAAAACGACTTTTTTTCCGTTTTTTATTTAGTTTCTATCGTTTTTAACAACTATGGTTTACGGCGAGAAGAAATGGAAGGCGGATGATCAGATGAGTCAGGGTAGGAGTATTTGAAAAGGTGAGACTTCAGTTTTGAGTGGAAAGCCCGGGGGTGATAGATAGAGGAACAAGCGGATGAGGATGAAGGACAGGTTGCAATGATGATGGAGGCACTGAGAAACTGCGGAATTCAGGGGGGAGATCATTCCAGAGGCGTGGTGCTGTGATGGATATGGCTCGGTTGGACAACTTGAGGTGAGTAGTGACTGGGGGTCGAGAAAGACTGAGATAGGACGATGATCGGGTGGAGCGGGTTGTCTGAATGGTGAAGAGATCACGAAGGTACTTGGGCTGGGAATATTGTAGGGAGTTGTAGGTTAGTGATAGAAGATAAGCTAGAGAGGTATAAGGAAGCTGATGCAGAGAAGTTTTACGTTTAACTCTAGTTAATTCTAAAGCTAAAGCTGTGTACCAGTCACCGAGAACTCCAAGAGCCAAACAGTGTTTTGGAGATAGGGACATCAAGAGTCAGTGTACCCTTTGATGGAGTGCAACATTTGCTGTAATGCAGAACTGAGCAAGGATCTGATCCATAGGTCGGTTGATTTGGGTGCCATGTTTTGTGAAATGCAAGATAGACTTTAACTTCTTTAAGCAGAATTCTTTGCTCGATGGGAAGCCAATGTAATAAAGGTGAAACATATTACTTATTTTAATACATAGGTCTTTATGGTCTCACCAGTTTGAACCATTTGTGGTTTGTCCAAATCTCTTTTCGCAACACCAACAAGAATGAGTAGCAGTAGACAAGGCGACAACAACCAGATCAGTTGTGAGTGAAACAAAGACAGTTTGAGGGTTGTAAAATCAGATTCTACGAATATCAATCCCGAACTTAAAGTGAACTGATTATGCGTACGGTTTTAACATGGTCAGAGAGGGACATGAAAAGTAGTCAAAGGTTACGCCCAAACTACGAGTGCATTCTGAACGACTAACAGCCAATCCATGCACCTCACCGAACAGACGTCAGCCAGTCAAATTTGTGGGACTGTTGACTTGTGTTCAAGAGAAAGAATTCGTTCTAAGGATTCAAGACAAGCGTAAGTGACTGTTCGACGAAGACAAACTTTCAGTGCGTTGTGAACCGACCGAGTGAAGTAGTACATGGTGTGAAAAGAAGAGGTCCCAGCATAGGACCTTGTGGAAAACCACAGTTCAAGACAGTTGGCATTGAAGAGAATTGGCTGATACGGACTGATTGAGTAAGAGGGTGGAGGTAAGATGCAGACCATTGTTCGACGCGGTGAAGGATTATAGCATTGTCGATAATCACGCCTATCAAAAGCGACAGAAAGATCAAGTAAATGAAGAGCAGTGACCTTTCCTTTGTCCACGAGGCTGATTATGTGGTTGTGAACGGCAAATAGAGTAGATTAGTTTCAGTAGAATGGATGTTTGTACAGCACAGTACAACCCTGTTTGATGTTGCCCTCCTTCCTAAAGGTCCAGAAGTGCACACGACCACATGACAGAACATCGATGATTAAGAGCAATCATGAGTGAAGGACTTGCTCAAGGTTCCTAAACAGTGATCGACTGAGTGGAGGCTGGAACCCTGCGCTTCGTGTTACAGGCAAGCGCTTTATACATTCGGCAACCGTGTCCAGTTTTTGGATTGATGAATTGAATGGATGGATGAGTAGGAGGATGGATGGATGGAAGATGGAATGATGGAAACTCTGATCGATAGTGTGACCCTCGGCGTGTATAGGCTACACACACGGTTCGGCTGTCCTAGTGTTCGGAGCGCCATTGTCAGTTACCTGGGTGGCGCTATGCAATTGCTTTGATACCATCATACATACATACATACATACATACATACAGCGCCTCTGAGTAGTTCCTTTGACGATGCGCTATATAAATGCTCAAATGAATGAATGAACACACACATACATCGGGGGCTGGATGGACGGGTGCATGATGATTTACTATAAGAGACAAGCTGGAAGACTCAACACCGAGGCCTGTGGTCGAACGTTTGCGGTCTTGCTAGCGTTTCATTCGAGGCAAACAGTGAGACATACAGAGACAGAGAGACAGACAGACAGAGACACAGACAGACAGAGATATAGACACAGACACACAAGGACAGAGATGGAGACACAGACACAGACAGACAGACATATAAAGCATAGGAAACTTTTGCACACCAACGTCATTTAAGGTCAGATTATATTGCGCAAATTCATATATACATATTTAGGGCCTATTGATGCGTATGTTATGACTTATATTAATGTTCTTACATTTATATAAGCATATTCGTGTGTATATATATATATATATATATATATATATATATATATATATATATATATATATATATATATATATATATATATATATATATATATATATATATACGAATATGTATATATCTTTATTAGGGTGGTTCTGACTTTCATGGGGAAAAATTAAAACTGGTTTTTCTTGACTTTCCGCTTTTAGTTGTGTTCCAATGAATATAAAAGAAATTTGTAGAAAGTTATGGAACATTATCTTGTCATTTAGGGGTAGCTCAATAACATTTAAATTTGACATAACGGTATTTTAAAAGAAATTTTTCCATTATCCATCATTTTTAATATTTTTCTTACCTAATGAAACAACAATGTTTAATTGTTGTTATTATTTAGTGAACAAACTGTTAAAATAGTAGTTCTAAATAATTTCAATTAATTAGCTTGACTTTATGGTATTATGTAATAATAATATATGGCTCACAAGTCATTTGCTAAAGTTTATTTTGACTTAAGCATTTCTTTCTTGCATTCTGAAAGTTGAGTCTATGATCATGCAGATATTGTTTCTGGTTTTCTTTGTAATTATGGAATTGTACTCTTCAATCTTTCAACATTGTCATTTACAACTTGCAGATGATGAACAATTTCTGCAGCAACTTTATAATCATCTCTAAGTTCCCATGTTTCAGGATCGCTTTTCAGGAGATCACTAGAGATTCTTAGCCGGTCAAAAAACAGCATGGAGGTCATTGTATGTTCATTCTATGTTCATGACCACAGATTTCTGAACATATACCCGTATTCTCTTCGGATGATCATCTTGGCCTGGTCGCTCGTGTAAAGGTTTCACCATTGCTCGTTTGGACTTGGCTGTCAATGCTAAATCAAAAAAATGCCAAAGCCACGAGCTCCTCACTGTGGTACCACAGATGACCTGCAAATTTATTGCTGGCTGCTTTGGAGAGAGCAGGATTTTCTTTTTGATAGCTAACCAGAGTTTCCAGTAAGCATGAATCATTCCAGCAACAATTTAGCAACAGCGGCTGCCTGTGCTTCTCCTGTGACAGAATGTAGCTTGACTTCAAGAAGTAGGCTTTCCCAACATCAGATAAACTGACAGGTAGACGATCAACTTAATGTTTGCCTGTCAGATCCAGAAGGAGTTATCATCCAAGTGCACAACCAGTGTAGAGGATGTAGTTTTTTTTAAATATATCTTTTAATTTCTTAGCAGTTTCTTCTCGATATTGTTCTCGTTCTCTATGTATTGAAGAACGGCTGATTTTCAACTCGTCTACATTGTGGCCTAGACTATTTAGCTGCAGCTGCTAACATGTATGTTGCCTTCCTATCTCTTAACTTTGTCCTGTCCAAAGCTGCTGCCAGACTTGGTGTCACAATATTTGTTATTAGTCGCTTTTTTAAAAGGAGTTTTCCTTTTCACTTAATTTACATTTTGACTGCCACCATGTTCGCATTCTTCAGTTGAATCATCACTACTAGAGGTTTCAAGAATAATTTTCTCATTCATGGCTTCCAAATATTGATCTTCTTTCTGCTTTTTCTCCATGCTTAATTTTGTCTTTTAGATGCCCTCATTTCTTTTTAAATAAGTACCATATCAACTGGTCCCATACAACAACGGCGACCTCTTTCTCTTTGGACAAGAAGACACTCTTTATCCTCTTAGATTTCGATCATGTTTAGGCATCCAAGTGAGCATTGTCAAATAAATTATCTAAGGCATCAACAAATTCTGTTCAATTTTTTTTTACTGAGGCTCAGTTTTCCTGTTAACAGTTGTCTTTACCTTGATCCAATAATAATTACCAATTGTAACTCTAATCGTAAAACTAAAACTCTATCTTTTGGATGCACAGTAATTAGGCTATGTTGGACAAGCTTTGACAACTTCAACTTCATTGAGCTACCTCTAAATATTGCTCAAATCAGCTCATATTTGGCCAGATTTATTTTTTTTATGTACTAAAACAAGATAATAAGCGGAAATAATCACATTTCAAAATTTCAGATTTCAGAACCACCCTATTTCTTTATACATGTACATAATATATGATAAAGCATAGCTGTTGGCCTACAAACAATTTCATATTTATAATGCACATAAAACGAACCTGTACGGCTAAAGATAGATCTATTATGCAGAGGCTACTGAACCATGAAGCGTGGGGGGCACTCACTGACCCAATAAGGCCTCGAGTATGACATTTTTGAAAGCAGCCGACAAAAGCCGATTCTATTCGTTATCGTATCAACCTACGATCGGCCTACGCTCAGTGAGAGAGGGTGGGGTGGGGGGCTTCTTGACGTAGGCCTACTTGTCTGGCCATACGCAGCGATCGGTTAACTGTAACCGTACTAGCCGTAATCGCCCGCAGTCTTTGACAATGGGGCCATTGTGGGCGCCAGTGGTCGACTGTGTATGGTTTGGCGTGGTGACAGCATTGTCCGCCGACGTCACTTGGGGGCATGCTATTGAAATAACAGGTCCGTCAAAATAACTGAATTCTGACAGTTCTACTCACTCGTCCGGTAAGCGATGCAGCCGTACAATCGGATCAGTTGGCTTGCAGCGTTTTACTAGCACAGACCTCTGAAGCTGGTGACGAGGAGAGTGACTCCGGTGACGAGAAGAGTGGCTACCGGCTGAAGCCGCTAACGGTTTTCTACGCTCGTGGGGACTTTGAAGAGCTTAAAAGCCCAGCATCGAGATTTGAATTGAATCGAACGTTCTGCTTTATGAAGGTGAGGTTAGTTTGCTTCGGGATCAGGGCATTGGGTTAGATTTTCGGAAGATATATGCTGAAAAAAAGTATGGAACTCTGAGAGTTAGTGAGAATTTTTTATCAGATGTGTGTCGACATTTATCTTCAGAAACACCGAAGTTCTACTACGATTTTGATCATGAAGCATTGAGGAAACATAAAAATCTTATCGAGCTTCACTTTAGCTTAACGTATTTAGTTTACTTGATTACGAATATTGAAACGTTTATTTAGATTTTATCAGAAAGTTTCTTATAATGCAATATTACTAGTTGTAGACTATGTAGGCCTAGTCCTATGCAGAAATATTGAGCAACTTGCTTTCTGATATATGCAGCAGTTCTGGAGTGCAGAAGCGCCAAGAAATATTCTACCAAAACGAAGAAGACATACTAAAAAGAATTAAAATTCTATTGTTATTAGTTCTGTTTTAATTTCCTCAAATGGTGAAACTTAAATCGGTAGGCAATTTTGTGGAAATTTTTTGCAATATATGGCCTAGTATAGGCGCTATATGTAATGCGTAGGTCTACTTTATTAAACCAAACGGCAGAGAAAACTACTACGCTGCCACAACGCATCTGATTCGAAAACAAGGTTAACCTCCCTCTTACGAAAGAAATGTCAAGAGCATAATCATACTGCAAAATAATTCGTAAATATTACAAAAGGAAATTAGATTTGAAAGTGCAGAGAAAGTCGAGTTCTGGATTCACAAGCAGAATGTTCACCAAGCGGCATGATAAAATATCTATAAAAATGTTATGCTGAAAAAGCTATACTCCAAAAGAATATGCTGCTGTATTTCTTAATAATTGTCAGATGCAAGCCTACGTCCAATCTACCGAGGCCACGGATAAAGATTTTCACAGATTCCTGTCTTTGAATCCAATAGTTTTCTTAAACACGGGATTCCATCATGTGTTCAGTTAATGTTGCTGCCTTAATGTGTACGCTACTTAGGCCTAATAGGCTAATAGCACTGGAAAACAGTAGCTTTCATGAAGAGATCAATGGATGAGGTCGTTAAGTGTAATATACTTGGTTTTTACACAAAAATAAAATATATTCAGTAAGAACTTCAAGAGTTTCATCCCGAATGGATGGTTGGATGGATGTGTGGATGGATGGATGGAAAGAAGAAGCTCATGCCACAGGTTGAGTGGTAGCCTTTTCCAGAATGAGGGGCCGATCACGCCGAAGCTTCCATGTTGCATTGCAGCAGCACGCGACGGGGGAACAACCAGATCGGCTTTTTCTTTTGCACAGCGAAGACAGTAGCCAGGTTAGGATGACACACTAAGGTATGATTTGTGCATGAATGTTTGAAGATCCGATATGAGAGTGTATAAGGAAAAGGGTTAATCTGCTACCAAGATCTTGCATAGCCTAGCAACAAAACGCGTTATGGGGCCATCCATATATTACGTACGCAATGAGGGGGAGGGGAGATCGGATTTAGGCGATTTTGCGTAAGGGTGCGTATGGCGAGGGGTCTCCACCAACATGTGTACGTACGCAAAATAAATTTCTAAGTATGGCGTCCACATTAGCCTATTTATAACTCTGTATTGTCATATTGTCTTCTTAAAATCTAAGTGTTAGTGTTGTTAGAATTTTATTTCTTCATAACAATTAACAAATTTTAGTTAGCAAATATGATGTTTAACAAAAATATATACGCTAATATAAAATGTATTATAGATGACTTTAGCTAATTAACTTTAGTAAGGGGGGGGGTAGAGAAGCTTAGTTGTACGTACCCATGCGGGAGGAGTCCACAAAATGTACCAGGTGCAACAGGGGAGGAGGTATGAAAATATGATTTTTTGCATACGTAATATATGGATGGCCTATATGGCCACTTCATGAATAATAGCTTAACACATCAACGACAAGAGTGTGCTAAAAGCGACTGGGAAAACAATGCAGCTCGTCGATAAACTGTTACTGGTTTGTAGTCATTATAAGCTATTTAGGCCTCGTAACTAGACGTTCGCATTCTGTCAGTAGCGTAATTTATAAGCTGCTTTGGGGTAGCATGCATTGGGCTAGATTGGATTAGGACTATGGTTTGACATCGAGGAAACTCCAATCTTTAGTGTGACCATCCACGGGAAAGACTTTGAGACCAGAATCTCTTTGTGTGGCAAAGTATCCTGCAAATGACAGTACCCTGAAGCCGTGTGGCATCCTGTGACAGTACCCTTTAGCTGGGATCTCACCACTGGAAATCCTAAGTGACAGTATCCTAAAGCCTGGACCTCACCATGGGACATCCTAAGGGACAGTACCCTGAAGCTGGGTATTTCACTACTTAAATTGACCCATGGCGAGATCGCCATGGGTCAATTTAGGTAGTGAAGTGTCCTGGAGCTTGGATCTCACCGTGGGACATACAAGTGACAGTATGCCGATGCCTGGATCTCTGTATGGGCGTCTTACGTGACAGTATCTAGATGTCGTTATCGATACAAATCTCTAATACTGTCAGGTAATGATGACTTCGAAGATCCGCCAACGCCTATGCCTTCAGTCGAGGTCACGAAAGATCCGCACAATCTAATCTTAATCTCATCAGCGATTAAGACTCGCATCCACGCAAACCAGAAGAGATCGACTTAGTGCATTGCGATAATAGCCAAGTCCAACCCAGGACCAACTGACTGAGGACCACGAAAGGACCATTGTCTGTCTTCGTGACTCGGACCAGGTCCTGGCGCCGCCATTGTCGTCTCGGCCACGCCCGAACTATTGAGTCAGCTACCACAGGTCAAATAACACGCACGCTATTCACGAAATTTCTATAGTGATTTACTGCTTGCAGTGTTTCTCCGCTTTGTGGCCCATAATTCATAAAATGCACCTGTTTGTCACCGCCATAGAAAGCTGCACACCGGTAACATTGCCATAAAAGATCACAGAAAAGATCCATCCTCATCCCGGTGCCTAAACGCGAGGGATTGGATTTGGCTGACCCTAATAACTTTAGACCTATAGCTAATGTGTCTTTTATCTCTAAAATTATTGAAAAGGTAGTAGCTACTCAGCTTACTGTCCACCTTGATAAGAATGACCTTTTACCAACTTACCAGTCGGGCTTTCGGAAAGGTCACTCTACTGAGACCTTGTTGGTACGCCTCCTCTCGGACATTTATGGGGCCATTGATAAGTCACAGGTTACTCTATTGGCACTGTTCGATGTAAGCGCTGCATTCGATACAGTTGATCATACTATTCTTTTGACACGCCTCTCTACCTCCTATGGTCTCTCTGGAAATTTTCTTGACTGGCTTACCTCATACCTTCAGGACCGCTCTTGCATTGTGGCTTGTGGGTCTGCTAGGTCACCCTGGGTTCCTGCTCCATTTGGCCTGCCCCAGGGCTCTGTTTTGGGTCCCCTATTGTACATACTCTATACTGCTGACCTTGGTCCCCTCTTGGCGGCCAGTGCAGTCTTAAGTCAGTCCTACGCGGATGACCTCCAAGCGTATGTCCACTGCTCACCATTGGCTGCTGCTGCTGCAGTTCGAGAGATCGCCCGAGTCGTGGGGAATTTGGAGGCCTGGATGTCCTCAAACCGTCTACGGTTAAACCCGGCAAAGACCCAATATATCTGGTTTGGTACGCGCCAACAGCTTGCAAAAATTAACATTGAGGGTCTGGCACTTGAATTTCCCTGGGTTTCCTTTGCCTCCTCAGTACGTGATCTTGGTGTAATTCTGGATCAAGAGCTCACATTCATGCGACATATTAATTTGCTTTGTCGGGACTCTTATTATCAACTTCGTCAGTTAAGGGTAGTCTCCCGCACTCTGACGCAGGCAGCTGCTTCTACCCTTGTCCATGCGTTTGTGGTTTCCCGTCTGGACTACTGTAGCGCCCTTTATGCTGGCCTCCCAGCTGCCCGCCTTGGGTGTTTGGACCGGGTTTTGCGTGCAGCCGCACGTCTTATTGGTCGCATCCCCAGATTTGGCCAGGTTTCTCTTTATATGCGGGATGTTCTGCACTGGCTCCCTTTCCCGCTGCGGATCGCCTATAGGGTCTCTGCACTGGTTAGGCGTTGTCTAGAGGGACTTGCTCCCCCATACCTGCGGGAGTTGTGTCGCTCTACCTCGGGGGTCTTGCGGAGATCTGCTCTTCGCTCGGCTGACCAGGCCGAGCTATTGGTCCCCCGCACGCGGACAGCCATTATGCAGCGACGTTCTTTTTCGGTCGCTGGACCTGCAACCTGGAATGGCCTTCCTGTTGCACTTCGCCTGGTCCCTATGACTCACTCTACCTTGTTTCTTGCAAACTTAAAAACTACTCTCTTTAGCCGTGGTTGGACTAGGAGCGCTCCTGAGTAGATAACCTTGAAGGGGCGCTATATAAAAGCTCATTAATAATAATAATAATAAAAACGTTCACAGTAGGTGGCAACGGCAAATCTATCAGATCTGCGTAACTAGGCCTATATTTCTTGCAGCTGATCTTACTAATTAAAGTCGGTTCTTGTAGAATAGTTGTTTTGTTCGTTTGTATTTATTTAATCAATTTTTATATTGTATTGTTGCTGATGTCATTGTTCTTCCTGATTATTATTAATCGTTTGTTATCATCGTCGTTAATTCATCTGTATAGCCCTACGTGCTTGACTAAGCCATAAATAGCGAAGAAAACATTTTCAGGCGACAGTGTATATTAGCACTCCGTTTTAGATCTGTCAAGTGAACGTTTCAACGATTTGTTGAGGTTCCTAAAACTCAAATCTATACAGATGTTCATAAATCTGCCATTGCCGTTTTCTGGTAGGGTCAGTCCGGACTGGATAAAGGAGGGCGACGCTAATCACTGATCACCGCACGCTACCTTTCTGTCTTAGCGGACTGATCTTCTTTATATTGACCTCATTAAGGCTTGGTTTTTGTGTGCCATCGGTTGGTACATTGTGCAATACACATTGGCGCAATAGAAGTTACTAAATACTAATTACACTGTTATGACACAACGTCGTTAAAGCAGAAACTACAATTGTTCAGACAGCTACCTACATTTCACTTCATTTAGGCCTATTGTTAGAAAAAAAAACAAATATTACATAATGCAGTATAAAACTATGTTTCCGGGATACAAAAGGCAGACCAAAAAGAGACAGAAGTTCCGCTTACTAGGGTAACCTACCTGTCCAAATTTAGAGATTAACATAATACTGTAACACAAAATCAGAACTAAATAGATTAACAAACGAGAACTAGGCCTATATTCATTTCAATACAGAAAACATACATGCACGCATACATTCATCTAGGCAATAGATACATAATTAGCCTATATATTCAATAGATACATAAATGCATATTATATGCACCCGTTTTTTTTTATATTATTTTACCGACCCTGCTCTTTCTCAACGTTATATCTGACGAAGTCTTTCACTACCCCTTCATTTTGAATGTATGCCCCGCCCCTATGTATGTACGTACCTGGGTGCAGACAGTCAACCCTATGGGACTTTTGAAGTACGTCACAGAGGCAATGCACGCATAACTACCTAACTGATCTTTAAAAATGCGTTTGAAGACGTTTGCTGCCCACAGTCAAATGTATTATCACGCATCTACAACGGGAGACTGTTCCACGAGGAAGGTCCAACACGACTTGGCAAGATGGGCGGCTCGAGTTAATGTACGGAAGAGCGGAACCTGCATAACTCCACGAGTCACAGTTGTTAAAAACGGTAGAAACTAAATAAAAAACGGAAAAAAACGTATTTTTTTCGAAAAAATAAAAAACGAGAAAAAAATGGAAAAAAACGACAAAAGAAAATAATTTGACTTTCTCGCATCTTGTAGGCCCTACTACAATTTAAAATTTAAAACCTTGTTTAGAGAATTTAATCAGCAAATAGCACAACTTTATTAGTAAACACTAAATAACATCATTCTACAACAATTATTTTATTTCTAATAGGTTTGGTTTAATACGAAATTGAGAAATTAACAATATTGAAATCTTTTCAAATTTAAAGTGTAAACATAAGTCCACATAAGTCCGTGCTGACGAAACTAACACAATTAAAAACTAAACTTTCTAGGTATAGATTATATAGTAGGCCCTAAAAACTTTCTCACAGTAAATGCATTTCAATTTAGCCAATGCTGAGATTTTGTCTCCATTCCATTTGAATCAATTCCGTACCCTTTTCTTTTGGCATTTTAGATAACTTAGAAATAACTTTTAAAAATTTTATTTCTTGTACTGTGCTATTTCACAAAGTAGGCCTATTTATTTCTCAAATGATGACGTAATTAGTGACGTAAATTAGCTGAATCTTGAAAGTACGGAGCCAACGTAAGGGACATCAGACAAAAAAATTAAACAGAAAATGAAAAAATTAACAGACAGCAAATAGCCTAAATAAAGTTACATAGGCCTACAAGAAATAAAAGACGGACAAAAACGATAAGGAAAATAAAAAAACGAAAATGACGTTTTTGGGAAAAAATAAAAAACGAAAAAAACGGTTTTAACAACTATGCCACGAGTAGAACAAGCGCAACGATTACCGATCCGTTGACTTGAGACTGAAACATGAAGCTCCCCCTCATGTAGGACCTAAGTCGTTCGGGGCAAACCAGCAAGGCCCGACCCAGAGGGAGAATTTTTAACTTTATTCTTTCTACCATGGGTTACCAACTATATAGGTCTCCGTCAGGGGCGTCTACTCCATAGAAACCTTGGAGCAAATGCTCCATGCAAAAAATAGGGTGGAATCTGTCACCATAAGTGCCATCATAATTGGGAGGAAGGAAGGGGAAGGGGAACGGGAGGGAGGGATCGAGGGGATGGGAAATTGCTCCAATGACCTCGGGGGATAGACGCCCCTGGTCTCCGAACACGGGGACCTAAGCAGACATTGAGGTCCCGTGTATGGACCGTCCTAGCCTGCGATACCAATAATGCAAATCAGTCGCTACCCGTAAGCGAGCCGACGTCCTCTTACAAGGAGGCGCCGTGAAGTAGGCTTCTACAGAAGTAGCCAACCAGGCGACATGGCCTAGCGATATAAAATGAGATGACAAGATGATGGCCGAAAATCAATTTCAACAATCGACGAACTGTATTCTCTCCCAAGGACCAGCCAGGGTCGTGACCCCGGCGTCGTCTGCAGGGTTTGATTACGAGGATCAAAAGAATTACGGAACACTCATCCACTGATATACTGCTCGCATTGCAACGAAGGGGGCGCGGTGACACAAGCAAACAGCTACACATACAAATACACATTTTTTATATACATAATAGCTTTACGTATATAAACAAGTAGCCAGCCTAAGTACCTACATACAGGTCTAGGCTACTGGCCTACAGCCCTACACACAACAATCATGTATATGCCAATACGTATAAGAGAAGGGCAGTCCACCCATCTAACTTCGAGGGGCATCCATGGGTATGAAGTATCAGCGACTTCATTTTTCTTATACTCGGCATATGCATGGGGCTGGTGGCCAGTCCTTTCCCTTGCCGCTGATTAAGCTTACATACAGTTTATTCTCAGTGTACTCGTTCAAAGTTAAGTTCACTAGGGGGCTAAAGTGCGTGGGGCTTACATGTACGAAAAATCTTTCTGCCCTGGTTGGGATTTTAACCGTCGACCTCGGAGTCCAGCGCGCTCACTACTAGCTATCGTGCTCTCTATGCTTACATGCATATGTAGTATATACAGTGTAACACTGAGGTCCACCTGTGCCTCGGTCTTCAGAGCTTTACATTTGGTTTGGAATAGGTGCCTCTCCTCTATATCCATTGACACTTTAGACCTAAGCACCATGTGTCTGTGGCTCGACCCCCTCCCCCATTCTGACCTGGCACCGACGACACTGACCAAACAAACCTGGGTGCGGAGGACTTATTTGACATAGCGCCTGGGATAGTCCTACGAGCGCAGGCCTCCCTGATGCGGTTCTTGTATACATGTCGTCGAGAAACTTCAGAGCCTTACACTTAATTATACACCGTATGCCTAGTATCATTTATATAGGTCCTCTCTTTTTCAGATTAATGAACTTCAATTCATATTAAGCGCAGCAGCTTAGCCAACTGGTGAGACTCTATTGGTTATGTGTCTAACTACAGGCCTACACGCGGACAAGATGCATTATTGTATTGTATTGTATTGTATTGTATTGTATTCGGATATTTATAAAGCGCTTCTAGCGGGAGGGCCATTCAGAAGCGCTCCCAGTGCGAGAGACCCCGAGAGAAAAACAAGTTTTAAGAAAGGTAAAAGAGGCAGAGACGTTACCTGAGAGAATAGAAGAACGAACGCACGGAGGAAGCTCATTCCAAAGAGCAGGGCCAATGGAAGCAAAAGACCTAGATTGAGCCAGAGAAGTCCTGACACGGGGAACGAGGAGGTCCAACGGTCAGAGGAACGAAGAGGACTAAGAGAAGCAGCAGAGTGAGGGCGATGAATTAAGTCACATAAATATTTCGGAGCGAAACCAAGTTGTGCCTTAGAGACAAGGATGAGGACCCTGAATTGGATGCGGACAGAAAGCGGGAGCCAGTGGAGTTCTTCTGCCATAAAGGTGGTGATATGAGAGAATCGAGGAAGACGGGCAATTAATCTAGCAGCAGCATTGAGAACGGACTGAAGAGGAGCAAGACGGACTTTAGGAAGACCAATGAGGAGGGAATTGCAGTAGCCAAGTCTAGAGCAGACAAATGCATGGACAATTGGAAGTGAAAATTGGAGATGAGACAGAGCGGCGGATAGCTCTAAGGCGCCATTGGTGAAAATAGGAAGTGCGAGTGAGTTTGGAAATGTGTTCAGAAAAGGTAAGACTAAGAGAATTGTCAAGGGTCACTCCTAGATCACGAACGCTAGACGAGAAAGTGAAAAGTGGACACCTTTGAGACAGCAGAGCAAAGTCGAGTTTTGAACTTGCTGAGGAGTGCCAAACCAGATATATTGGGTTTTGGACGAATTGAGGGACAGGCGATTGGAAGACATCCAGGTATGGAGATCATGAGAAAGTTGTTAGTTGCCTATGCAAATACGCATTGCGTTTGACGACTGCTTGGTCGATTTTTCTCCAACTTATTTATACAGCTATGTGGGCTATTTTAGTGTCATCGATACCTCATCGCATATCTCTTCGCTCTGAAACACAGGCCGATGATCTGGTTGTTCCTCCACCCCTTAGAAACACAAGGTGATGCTTTATCTTGGCCGATCTCTCACCTGGAAATGGCTTTCGTCCAACATGCGATCACAGCTTCTTCTTCGTTCAATGTCCCTATTTCACCATCGGCTGACTACCATTCTTTATATTCGATCGTCATCTTGTATTAGGCCTATATTGTCAGATCCGCAATACATGCAGAAAGCTTCCCGATGAGACGCTATAGAAATGCACTCATAAATTAGGATTACAATTAAAAATTGGTGTAAGCCGTCTCCGACAAACTGGAACGAGACAGTAACTTAACGGATGATTTGAACAAATATTCAGTAAGTTGATCCACACGCAGGTCGATTCGGGTCATCGCCACAATGACGACATACAGACACTGGCGGCGATCTTGTTTGACAGGTGGGGGGGACACTTTTGAAGTGATCTGGTCAAACAAAAGGTTAAAAAAAATTCGTGCTCATGCGCGAAAAAAAATTGTTGACCTTCTTTGGTATTTCTTCAAATACTGTGTCCCCCACTCTTAAAGGTGGGGCTCTTGTCCCCTCATCCCCTTCCCCCCGATCGCCGCCCATGCTTACAGCGCTTGTAACATTTGAACAGATCCAATATTACAGTTCTGGCTGAAAATCCTGGACTTGCAGATCAAAGCAACAGATAAGTAAGCGAACTGCGCCTGCGTTGAACACAGGAGGCGCGAGTTTTACATCGTTTTAATGCCACATCACCTCAACAAGTCAAAGACAAATAAATTAACCAGTCAATAAGCAGCAGCAGGCCTAGGCTTTGAAAGCACAATTATGAGGCTGGTTAAGCACAATCATAACAAGTCTCATAGCTGAAAAGCCTTGTACAATCGTAATCATCAACTCCAAATTTCCAAAGCGCTACTCTAAAGCTAAGCGCAAAGCACCAGCTTATTCACAAGTGCTGCGTCGAATCAGATATCGAGGTCTAGTGAAGGGTCAGATTCCGGTTGCCAGAGACAAGAGTGAAGCAGACAAGTTGTTACAGAGGGTTTCGCCGAGGACGAGAAAGATGTATAAGCAGAGGATCGGATGGATTAGGGTAAACTTCTTGGAGGTGAGACTTCAATTTGGAAAGGAAAGCCTGTGTATCAGTGGTGGTGCGAGACATTTTTTGTAACCAGGGCATAGCCAGAGCAGTCATACAAGTAACCAGTGCAGGGGACGATCTATCCCCCGAACAAACTGTGGGTAGGGCAAAAATTCTGGCAAGGCAACGACCAGGGCAAAGGCTTTTTTACCAGGGCCTGGTGTAGTGCCGCCACTGCTGTGAATAGGCCCTACGTCAAACTCATTACAGGAATTACCGACTTCGCATGAAGCATTCATATCAAGAACGCATATATAGTCGATAATAACAGTTGTTTTCTCAGACATTTCAGCCGACAAATTAGCCACCCATACATTTCACCGTTGGTCGCTTGCAGAGTCAAATGGCGCGTAGAACAGTGGATGTTGTTTCTTTAGGTTATGAATTGAATTTCTAAAGACGTGGTTCAGGCCTTAGGTTGATTTAAATGAAAATGTGTGACCGAATGCCTCGACCTTGCATCAAGGATTTAATTGGGTGAGATTCCCGTCTGAATCTATGCCACGCCTTTTAAGGTTTGCCTACCCGTGTACGGATCGCGCTAGTCCGATTTATCCATATTGCACATAAAGGCTACAGTCAAATGACTGAAGAGCGATCCAATATCAATCTTCACCCAATCTGCTCATGGGAAATAGTCGCCCGTTGTGAGCACTCTGGTTGCTGACTGGATAGCGAGAGCCGCCAGAGAGATTTCTTGTTCCACGGTTATCCTGGCAATAATCTGAGAATTCTCGTCCGTTGCTCTTGTGTAGCTTTCGAAAGCGTCGTAGATTCCAGTGAACACCGAGTGAGAAGAGGAACCGTCGGTGGCGCTCGGACCGAAGAGAAAGTTCCTGCATATAATAATAATAATAATTATTATTATTATATAATTGTTTTAACAACTGGCACACAACAATGAGTATAACTGGCACTTTTCAGTATCACACAAGACACCAATACAATACATAATATACCTGCATACATGCATGCACACATAGATATTAGCATACATACATACACACATGTATGTACATACATACCTACATACATACATTAGATATTGGTGCTTAATTAATGCATAATAATAATAATAACAATAATAATAATAATAATAATAATAATAATAATAATAATAATAATAATAATTATGATAAATAAATAAGTAAAATGGTAAAATAATAATAATAGCGAAAGTGACATCCACTGACCTTACAAACGAAGGCTTTTCGTTGGAGTGATCCGGAACGAGAAATGTACTGGAAAGCCTCAACAGACGTTCGTTGTAAAGACTTGTGGCACGCTGACTGCACATAGAAACGCAATGAACTCACCTAACTCAAGCAGAACCCTCATAAATTTACTTTGTTTTCCATCTCTTACTTCTAACTTTATCCATCGTTTTCTGCAATGTAGGCCTAACTATGTAATTCTACACTTATATAGCGAATTGTTATGTAATTACATACATACATAGCACCCTCATAACCACCCTTAAAGGGTAGGGTTAATTAAGAACAAGTTCATCTTATATATATGATTGGAGAATGATCCTTGACCAGCTCCTCTGCTTATCACCCCACAGGCTTTCAACTCCAAATTAAGTCTCATAACTTCACGAATTCCGACCCTCATCACAAAATATCATGCACCTCACCCTTCTCTCTGTCTCTTTCTCTTTCTCTGTCTGTCTCTGTCTCTGTCTCTGTCTCTGTCTCTCTCTCTCTCTCTTCCCCATTTTCTGCGTGCTTCTGCTTGTCTACCTTCCTCTTATTGTGTAGCAAATTTAGATAAATTCAAAGCACAAGATCCCAAGCAATCACGTTTGGGAAAAGCTCATCAATTTGTAGATTTCTCCAAATTAAAAGATCTAAAAGATCAACACAAACTTAACCCTAACGCATCAAATTTTGCCCTAAACCATCAACGTATATTTTGCCCCAACATTTCCCATTACGTCACTGATCAGATCTTTCTGAAAACCAACCTGGAAGACTCTTGACGTTGGCAGTGGACGTAAAATACTTCCGCCCTTTGCGTGAAATTCTGGATTGCCCACTGCAAAGGATCTAAGAAAATAAAGATGGAATTAGTCGGATCTTCAATTGCTTCAGTAACGCCACTATGATGATTATAATCATAAACTTCAAATTTCTAAAGCGCTATTTCTTTAAAGCTAAGCGCAAAGCACCAGCTTCTTCACGAGTGTTGCGTCATGTCAGGAGGTGCTGTCCAGAGATGTCCAGTGGAGATACGAGTCCGGTTGCCATAGATCAGAGAGAGGAGGCAGAGCAGCTGCTGAATTATGCTTAAGGCATCAACAGATACTCACTCCCTTGCTAGGTGCAGTTGATATGCATGCCGATCTCTTGATAAAGAGTTCAAACCCAATGGCTATCTACAGAGACAATGAAAACGTTAAGCGGATATTATCTGGACTGTCAACTATCGTTCGCGTCAGAAATGTCTAACAATCTTGCAAAGAGTGCTGTACGTAAAATATGTTTTCTTTCTCTCGAAAACTAGGTATTATGACTTTCGATTGTATTGCAAAGTTACCGGTACAGATTAGCATTTTCTTATACCAATATAAAAATAATCTGTTTCAGTCAACATTTATCAACTATTTCAGAGGCGTTACCGAATTGCATAACATTATAACTAGATCTTGCCTGAATTTTGCCAACAATCTGCCATACTGACATAAAGAAATTTTCTATTTTGCAACTCACTGCCTCATGCCCTTACTTAACTACCCACTCTGCACCCGTTTAAAGCACACCTAAAATCAGTACTTAATGACATTGGAATAATGATTTCCATTGCAAAATGGACTTGAATAAAAACTATCCATTAGCATATACTTTGTAATTAAGAATGTAACAACTGATGCTACCACCTGTACAACATTACTTTGTATTTAGGCGACTGTATATAGGGGGACCCATATGGTTCCTTTTGAGTTCTCCCTTTAACGCCTATTGAGGTGAACTTGATTGCGTTTAAAATTTATAAGCTTTTGGTAATCAATAAAGTGACTACTACTCCTACATGTGACTGCATGTCCATCTCTTTGCCCAAAGTACCTTTCAAGAACAATTACTTATTGTTATCAACACAATACAATACAACTTTGCTTTGCTATCGCCCTCCTTCCAAAGTACACAAATGTAATCAATGTCATTGAGAACACTGATTACAATCATTAAATCAGTCTTATCATGCTTATCTAGAACAGACAGCCATGCAAGGTGTGATGTGATCTCTTCCCCTCTCTCTAATTGTACTTTGCTGGTCTTGCATTAACAGCTTTGAAGCACCACTGAATATATATCTATCTTAGACAAGTGTTAAATGAATAATTTCTCACAGGCAGCTCAATGCTCAAACCATCTTACGATGCTCCTAATTAAATCTGTTAGATAGCCATATTATGTGCCTTTGTGAGATTTTAAAAAGGCATGTTGCAAGTATGATTAAAGCATTTTTATATAGCACCCCTTCAAAATTGCTAACTCAGGAGTGCTCCCAGCCCAACCATGGTCGAACAACACAGTTTTGAGGACAGCAAAAACAAGGTGAATTGACCAATCGGTATTTGGCGGAGCTTGGTAGGGAGCCCATTCCAGTTCATTGGGTCAGCCACAGAGAAGGCACGGCGCAGCCATATGGCTGTCTGCGCGTTGGGAACAATAAGTTCAGCTTGCCCAGCTGAGCGGAGACAGTAACCAAATTCATACATAAATGTGCAATTATGATTATGGTTATCCTCCACAAACAGCTGAAATGAGTTTGCCTATAAACATAATTGTAATCATGAACTCTAAATTTCTAAAGATTATTTACCAACACAATGTCATATCAAAGGGGTTGTACAGAGATGTCAGATCCAAGCCCAGTTGTTGGTGAGACCAGAGAGGAACTGGTAAGGTGGACTCACCATTTAACTACTCACCCAGTCGTCTGCCAAAGTCTTTAAATTTCCCAGTCATCATTGCATCAAACTCGAGCTTCAAGGTCTGCGCTAATTCTCGGACATCGAGCGGAAGTCGTGCAGATGATGACAGTTGTAGGACAACTTCAGCGACAAAGCGTGCCAGAGTTGCGTGAGTTTCAAAAGATGAATCAACAAACTTCTGAACGTATTCGTATCCATCGATTACGGTGTGATGCGCAGGAAAACGAGTGACTCGGTCACTCATTGATCTCTGAAAATTTAAAATAAAACATTCTCATCTTTTCAAAATATCATAATATTAAGACTGTCTGATTTTTTAAACTCTGGCACTGTATAAACTGTCTTATTATTATTTTGCCAAGAGGTACCTCAGATCCCTCAGGAATTAAAAAAATTATCCAAAGGGTACAAAAATCCATTAAGGACGGCTAGAACTTGTCAAGATCCGTCGGAGTAAAGGTGCCTTGGAAGGCAATAACGTTAAAGCGTTAGACCATGATGGCAATGCGCTGAAAAAGATAGCTGGTTTCTCTCATGTCAACAGTTCGTTTCTGCCTGTGATTCTAGGTTGCCCTATATAGCAGGAAATATCCCTTTGGATATTTGAATATATCCTGTTAAAACACCCACGTTATACTAATTTGTCAGTTTGTTTGTACTTTTCGGGTTGTTCTAATAAACTGATTTTAATTGATTGATGAGTTTTTTATTGACTGATTCAAGAAAGAGTATGCCACTCCCAAAGTCACAATCTCCAAATTTTTAAAGCACTACTCTAAAGCTATGAGCAAAGCAAATTCACTGCAAATTCACTGCTGTCAATGGGACCTAGAGTCTCAAACGCCAATTTTAATTATGTTTGTTTCATCACCATTGTACCATATCACTGTGACATCATCGTTTCTGTTCAGCAAAGAATCTCAAATTGGGGATTATGGTTTATAAAACATTGAACTTTAGCAAGCCACAGAATATAAAATCAGGATTATCAGTATTTAACCAAGTCATCTGTCTGATTGCCTTTCTTTATTCATATCTAAAACTAGAAATTGTCTTGGTAAAAGAAGCTTTTTCGGTTGCTGGACCTACTTTTTGGAACTCTCTCCCTGTGTCTGTGCGCTCTGCAGTCACTGGTGTCATTTCGTTCTCAATAGGCTTCCTTATCTTTTACAAACTGAATCTCCACCACAGGCTGCCTCTCTGTCTTACACACTAATCTTCTGGATATTGACCTGATTATGGCTTGGTTTTGGAGAGCCATCAGTTGATGCCTTCTGTATTAGACATTGGCGTTAAAGACGTTGAAAAGTAGTAACAATAATTAATAATATCGTCTAGTCATAGAAGTTGTCATTATTGCAAGTAAGTATATAACATCTGACTATTAGTGTAGTGCCGTAATTACGAACCTCTTATTAGTTTCTGTAATGTAATGTATTTCAAAAGACAGTCTTTCTTTCACTCTGACTGTGAAAATTAGTTACTTTGCTAATATGGTTGTTAAAGATTCAAGTGTAATACGGTAACTAAATCCTACCTAACGAAACATTGAAGGGGAATAGACCTTACTCTGTTGCTGAATCTTGGCCAGACAACTGGGACACCCAGGTTGTACAGAAACGCAACATGGTCACTGTCCGATGAAGGCTTGCTGAAGCTGGAACATTGACAGAACATTCAATCTGTACATTTCTGGTGAGAACTTCAGCTAACAGTCAAATACAACTTACATCAAATTTACAATACTTCGTTTTATTACAATTTTGTACATGTAGTTTTAACGATAGTTAACAATGTTCGAGATTTTTGCTCCCCTGCACCTCCTACCCAACTCAGCTAAAATGATTACACTGACCACGCACACTATCAGTGGGAAGTTGAGACTGTTGGCAAATAAGAAAAAATATATAGGTCCTGCAAAGCCTGTGGTCGTGGATGACAGTCCCATCTATGTGGACAATATCATAGCTTCTAAGAAGATGCTAGCAAAGATCGTCAATTAAGATCGTTGAGATCGGCTAACATCAATTCCATGTCTTCTGGAACACTTAAAACCCCTCTTATGTTATGTTATGTTATGTGTGTCATTGAATTCCACAGAGTTGACAATTGTGCAGAATGATACGAAAATTACAAGTCTTTCTTTTGCAGGATGTGATAAACAGCTACTTTATAATTTATTCACGAGCTTAGCTTTTAGCATGGTCCGTACACGGGGCTTAGAATGGCGTGGCACTCATTTCAAACAGGCAGCCATGGTCAAGGATATCACCTAAGAAATTCATTGAAAAATGCAAGTTTGAGGCAACATGGTCACAGTAGCAATCACCTGTGCAGTAATTTACATTAATTTGAATATATTTACATTAATTTGACATTTCTCATTATTAACACCGTCGTTGCTGTCATCACCACAACCTTGAACACTGCAACCACCATCCCAAGAAGAGAAGAAAAGTCACAGACGCTGGATGATCATTTTCTAGCTGAGTTGATGATCGTTCAATCCAAAAGTCGTAGAGAGAATCGTAATTCTCGTCATTTACGGGAATTCTCTTAGATGCGTTAACCATCAGTGCTCGTAACATTGGAGAACATTCGACATCCAAAAGGAAATTTCCTAATGGAAAACGAAAACAGATCAGATCATCGAATTATTGATCTCTTGCCAACGTTAAATGCAACTAGTGAAAATGCATTGGAAGACATAATATCAATTGCATCTCTTATGAGTTATTCAGTCCTTAGCCCTCACATCTCTGATCTTTCCAAGGTTACAACCTGTAGCTCTGTTAAGGGCCGATCCTCTCTTCGATCAGCTTCTGCTGTAAAGCATGTTTTTCGTGGTAAACGTCTTGTCTTGGCAGGAGTTCATTGAAAGCTACTAGCCCTCCTCCATCTGGAACTCTACTTCTTCGTGTTTACAACTCTCCTTTCGAGAGACTGTCTTTCGCTCTCAAATGAAAACTTACCTCTTCCAGCCCACCTATGGTTCTTAATTGCTGCCCGGCTTCAGTGTGCACTTTTGACCTTTTTAAGGACGGCATTTTAAAATTACAGTTGCATTACATTGTATTGTATTATATTTTCCACAAAGTCATGTAATTATCCTTCTCTGGATGTGCCCCTAACTAGAACTGTTCTTGGCCAACAAGCTTTTTTCAGTTCATGGATCTAAATGTTCAAACTACCTTCATATCTGTTTGCTCTGCTGAGTATCTTCTCTAGTAGGCTTATCTATAACAAAACTTCCTCTCCTTTTCAGGCGAACTGAATTTCCAGGTATTGACCTGACTCTCCAGGTATTGACCTGACTCTCCAGGTATTCACCTGACTCTCCAGGTATCGACCTGACTCTCCAGGTATTGACCTGACTCTCCAGGTATTGACTTAACTCTCTAGGTATTCACCTGACTGTGGTTTCTTTCCAGCTCATGCTGATGCTCCATTCTGCTCTTTGGTGAAACAGGCAAATGCATAAGCTCATTGATTTAAAAAAGAGCATTTGCACACAAACACTCGAAGACTATTTTGTTCGATCGTGGTCGGGAGCGCCTCTGATGAGTCTCTCTTGAAGTGGCGCTATATAAATTTACAATTACTATTACCATTGCTATTACAAACATCAAGAAAGAGAACTGGGGATAAAAGCAATTCCTCTTACCCGAGACAGCTTCATCAAGATTCACATAAGCCACCGTACGACCCGTCAGCTCCGCGGCAAACTCCTAAGCACACAGCGCACAGGTCATTACTAATGCTGCACCTTTGGAGTAAACTGAATGGAAATCTGGCTTAATCAATATGCAATAGACTTACAATGAATGGAAATCAGGCTTAATTGTGAATACAGTTGTGAATACAGAGAGGTTTTACAAATGACCTTCATCGATTTTTAGCTGAACCTGTCAGACGGTTTACGACTACAGACTATGATTGCTTCTGTCCTACGAAAGCACCCACTGACATCAAATGCATTGGAAAGCCAGTAATTGAATTCTTCAAATGCAGTTTGAGTTGATGAATGGAAACTGAACTTCACCCAAAGACCCTCTGTCTCTGTCTCTGTCTCACTCTCTGTCTCTCTCTCACTCTCTGTGTCTCACTCTCTCTGTCTCTCTCTCTTTCTCTCTCTCTGTCTCTGTCTGTCTGTCTGTCTGTATGTCTCTCTTTTTCTCTCTCTCGTAACCTTTCCGTCTGATCGGAATGACCCTTGCTGCTGACCAGACTGCAAATCTGCTTTATTGATTGGAGTCTACGCGCAATCGATTGACGCCCGGAGTATCACTTAATAGCATTATACGAGGATATAATGCTTATCTAATCGAATCTATGGCCTTCCAGAACAAGGCAGGCTATGATGGGCAAGCAAGTTCAACTTAGTGTAATCTAGTCTGACCAACTCTAACCTAGTCTCATCTAGTCTAATATAGTAACATAGTCCAACCTAGTCTAACCTAGTCTAACCAATCCTAACCTAGTCTCATGCAGTCCAATCTAGTCCTACCTAGTCTAATCTAGTCTAAATAATTCTAACCTAATCTCATCTAGTCTAATCTAGTCTAAACTAGTCTCATCTTGTCTAATCTAGTCTAACCAAGTCTAAACTAATCTAATCTAGTCTAACCTTGTCTAACGTAGTCTAACCTTGTCTAACGTAGTCCAACCTAGGCTAACCTAGACTTAACTTATAAGACAATGAAAACGACTTGATCTTAGACTAAGAGAGATTATAAAAGGATAGCAAATTCATCATTTACAAGTACATCTATGTTAAGCATGATGACGACAATGATTATGATTATGCATGTAGAACAATTTAACCAGCCAAAGGGGTTAGTTTAAGGAGGTTAAGACCTTACCTCGACCCATTCATATGACCCAATCTGACCCATTTCACCAGCATCCCAGTGAGCAAATACGATTGTGCGCCTTGGTTGCCAACCTAGACACAAGTTTACAACAAATCCTCTTATGTAATAAAATGTAAGCAGTGTTACACAACATAACTTTAACATCATGCAACTTTATTCATCTCTGGAAAGTTCCAAATTGATGGTAACCTCACAACAGGAACTGAAAATTGGTAACTTGTACAAAGGTTAGTCTTTTTGTTAAAGCACTTGGCTTGTGACACGAAATCCAATTCTGGTCAGTGTAGTTTTACTTAGAAGTGACTTAGTGATTATGACAGTATTGACAGCATCTTCCCAATCAGATAAGGTCGCAAGATGGCACTAGGTTAGATCTTGAAGCTACCTTGGCAATCCAGTGGTTTCCAGTTAATCAAGAATGACCAGAAAAGACAAGTTAATCGATTTGTGAATTCTCCACCACAGCCCGTACTACAAGTAGTGCCAGTCTCAAGCCTGGATAGAGGAAGAGGGCGACGCTAATCCCCATCTCTGTTATGACACAGCGTCAGATTGTAAACTTCAAATCTCAAAAGCACTGCTCTAAAGATAAGTGACCTGTAGCTTATTCATGAGCACTGCGTCATGTCAGAGATGTCAAATACAAGGTAACTAACCAAATGATCTGTGAATCTGTAGTTACCTTTGGCCAACAGCATATCAAATGCCTTTGTTATCTCCATAAGAACCGCTGTCCCTGAATTTGGATCGACTCCTCCATAAGTCCACGCATCATAATGACACCCAACGATTACGTAATGATCTGAAATTAGTTTGAAAATCATCAAAACAAGATACAACTGGCAACTTAAGACTGAAATCTTCAAATTTTCATGGACTCACAGGAATTAGCCGGCAAAAACCTAAACTTCAAAGACAACTTTTTCATCAGTTAGTAGCAACACAATTAAATTAAATTCAAGTTGCATGGCTCAACAAAGAGTAGTAAATCTCACCTGAGACACTAAAAAATAGACTGCTGAGCAGAAGGGTCTGTTGACCACGTTGACTGACCTGGTTCTTCTGTTCCCTTCAGGATTCCCACAACGTTCGTGATTTCTCGTGTTTCAAGGTCATTGAAAACATCCAGCTTCACTTTCCTAACAGTCAAACAAAATAAAACGGTAGAAAGTAGATACCGTTGCTTCAACTGAAGTGTCATGAACGTGACTTTCTCCCAAGAGGACCCATTGGAATAAAAAATTCCCCTTTCAAGTTCGGGCTTTATACTGCAACCGCTCCTTAATCTATGCTGCACCAGTGTTTTAGAACCGCTTTTGTGACGTACTTTAAAATATGCTATATTAAGTTTCCTGATACATCCATCAATCAACATTCTTTTACACATACATAAATATTTAATTACACACAAACATATATACATAATATTATATGTATACATAATATGCATGCATACATACATACAAACATACATACTATATACATACATGCATGCAAATATTGTTGTATGCATACATGTATGCATACATGAATGCATACATACATGCATACATACAAACATACATACATACTACAGAGTCAACTCAGCAGACATAGACCCACAGTCGTTGCATTACAGAACCAAAGCGCTGCTACCGTATAGACCACAGCATTGAAAACTAACCATTCATCCCATGGATAAAAGTATCCTGGTCCCATGCCATATGTTACGTTGCCCTTCAGCGAACCAGAAAAGCGATCTGCATCAACCGGACCTTTCATATTTCTGCTGAAGCAAAAGACTACATACAACATTTCATCAAAGTTTCTAAGGACAAAAATCTATGAAAATAATTGTTTTTGAGGAAAAACATTAAGTGAAAATAATATATTGTGCCATCACAAGAAGTGGAGAAGCAGAAGTGGATACTTTTACTAAACATTAGAGGAGATCTGTTACTTATGTGATTATTATCCACGGATGCATCCACAACATCACATGCCTTTTGCAGTAAAGCTGCCTGATTTCATGAACTGCATGTTCGTCCATTTACCCAACTCTGACTTAATGTAGCACTCAAGAATAAGCTGGTGCTCTGTGCTTAGCTTTAAAAGGCGCTTTAGAAATTTACAATTATGATTCAGTAATTTATTGGAGAATTCATGCCTAATGCTACATAGTGTCATATAATTGTAGAGATACATTCGTTCCTTTCCCATTCATTCACTCACTCACTAACTCATCCATCCTTCCTTCCATCTATGGACTCACCCACTCGCCTATCAATCATCAATTCATCCACCCACCCATCCATGCACCCATGCCCCAACTCACCTACCCATGCACCCACCCATCCATGTCTCCACACACACACACAGCAACCCACTCACCCATCCATTCACCCACCAACTGCACACTTATCCACCCATCCATCCACCCATGCATCAATCCAGCTACCCTCCTAACCATGCACCCAATCACCGACACACCTATCACCCACACCCAATCACCCATAACCCATACACCCAATCACCCACACCCAATCACCCATAACCCATACACCCAATCACCCACACACCAATCACCCACACACCCAGTCACACACCCAATCACCCATCCACCCACACACCCAGTCACACACACACACACACACCCAATCACCCATCCACCCACACACCCAATCACCCCCACACCCACCCACCAACACACCCATCCACCCACACACCCAATCACCCACACACCATCCACCACTTCCTGATGTCAGCCAGTCAGTCAGTCAGTGCTGTGGTAAATGGCTACTACTCATTTAGCCAGAGGCAGATTGCCCTGTGTCCCTTGAGACCCATGAAAAGGCGACGGAGGATGCCATCATCATCATCCTAGTCTCACTTACGACATGAAACGGTTGGCGTCATCGTAACTGACCGGAACAACGGGAATCGATGGAAGAAGAGACACGTGACCGACAGGCCGACGATAGACGCCATCTGGAGACAGGCGAAGAAAAACACAATTCACAGCTGCATAGCAGAGTCTTCTTACAATAGTTTCAAATGCAGTTCCTAGCATCTATTGGTAATTAGTCCAACCATAAACCATAAGACATAAACTATTCACAGGAAATTGCCTTGCAGTGGACTTGTCTGTGGTGTACAGTGTGAAGTAAGAATATCTGAGAGACTAGCCATCTACACAGTGCTTTTTAAAGGTTCTAACAGATGTGCTCTATAAAAGCCCAGATACATACATACATACAAACAAAATACAAACATTCATACATACATACATAAATACATATATTCATATAAACATACATACATCCATACATACATACACAATACATACATACATAAATTCATACATACATACAAACATTCAAACGTACATAAATACAAATATTCATACATACATACATAAAGAAATACATACATACAGACATTCATACATATATGTATACATTCAAACATACATACATACATACATACATTCATAAATACATACATACATACCTACATGCATACATACAAACATCATACATACATACATCTTCATAGGCTTAGTATGTTTGGTTCTGTTTAAACTATTATTACTATCAATATTTTTTCCAAAGGTAGTGTAACTCCTCAGCAACCAAAAACTTAAATTGAGAACTGTTAGAACCTGAAATAGTGTTTTCTGACACAAATTGTGCAGTTGACTTTTTCGAATGTGCAGTGTGTAGTAAGAATTTCTTAGTGATTAGCTCAAGCCAACTACACACAAATCCATTCTAAACCTGAAATTTTACTTACCAGATCAGGTACAGTTTGACAGTTTGAGGAAGTGGGTGCAGTTGAAATAAGAGATTTAACAAACGATGAGAATATTGAAGATAGAAGATGAATGACCTTTGCTGGGAAGACCAGGGGTTAGTGGATCTCCGAATCTCCAGAGGGTGGCTCTCACCGACGCCCAGCCAGGCAGAAAACGGGTTTTCGGAAAGGTTGCCCCCGTCTCCGAATTCGAAAGACCATCGTCTTCAACGACTTCACTGGGGTCCGGATAGAGTATGACGCCAATAGCACCACACTCCTCTGCACGCCTCACCTGAGGCAAGACAAAGCAGGGTGACTTAGAATGGGTGAGGTTGATTAAGGTATGTGAGCTGCATTGGAAGACGTTAAGACAATGGATGGGAAAAGATAAGGCAATGAAGGTAAAGTAGGGCATGGAGCTAGGAAAGGTAAGGTAACATTAGGTAAGGAAGGTAAGGAAGGATATGGAAGGCCAGTTTACTCATGGCAAGATATGTTAGCATGAGGTAAGGAAGAGAGGTAACATAAGGAAGGATATGTAAGGTAGGGTTTGGAAGGGGTATGACAACAAATGGTTCAAGGACAAATGGTTCACAATCTTCCAGCTTATAATTTGAGCTATGTTTTCAGATATAGCTAAAAGTAGAAGCTGGAGGAATGATGATTATTTATTGTATTATTTATTATTTATCATGAACATTTAGTCATGAACCATTCGTCAGTGAACCATGGAAGGTTAGGTAAGGCATGGTAAAGTAGGGTAACATGTGGTACAAAAGGGTAAGTAGAAGGTAACATAAGGAAGAGGAAGGTAAGTTAAGGTAAAGCACATTAAATTTAGCAGAGTAATGAAATTGCAATTTTTGTCATATTTCTCTATCCAATCAATGCAAGATGGAAGATGCTTTCCATAGCCAATTAAGACACTTCTCACACGTCACAAAATTCACTGTTACAAAAATAGTTATTTTTCAAAACCACTGTCACAAATAGGGGTCCACCGGAAATCGCCTTGGACATTTGCCTCGGCCGGAAATCCCGTTTCCGGAAGTATTCGCCTCGGCAAATCTTGTAGACGCAAATAGTTGCAAAAAATCTTTTTTCTTTAAAAACTTATTCAATAAACTTACGTATATAAAATTATAAATGTTGAACCTTAAAACAATTACACAGAAAACTTCACAACTGCACAGAAATGACTACAGTTCAAATTGTATCAGTCACTTATTACAAGTACACAAATTTATGTCGATAATTTCTTATTACATGAAAATGTGAAGCTTCGCATATGGAACAAATGGTACCCGGTTCGTTTCCGGATCCGGCAAATAGTACATCCAAATACTCGGATTCGGTTTCCGGTGGAAAATGTCTTTCCGGTGAACCCCTAGTCACAAAATGCATAATCTCATAAACTTCATTCTCACCAAATAACAGAGCTGAGCACTCACCATGTGCCCCGGAAAGATCCTCCCAAGTCGCATGATCACAATTTTATTTTGGCAGGAAATGGATCCTTCTTGCAAAATCTGAAAATCTTTCTCTTCACCAAAATTTGCATAGACCAGTTCTCCCTGCAAAGGCAAAAACAGTTACAGCGTTAAGAAAGAATTTCACACGAATGCTTTTTCTTTCAGTTTCTAAAGGCATGGCATCAACATGATAAATACGTTCAGCACCATAGTAATGATTCCATGAGATACGCTATGAATTGCTTAATGTGTGTTGCACATCAATAATGCATTATGCAACATAGCAATGATTCCGCAAGACATGTTACATATCACTTAATGTGCTATTTCATTTAGCAAACGACTGAAGATATCTTTTTCTAGTTACCCAAGTTTCGAGATGAAATCATAACTTTGTGCAATATTAGTTTTCTGATTAGTAACAACAACAAAATAATAATAACAATAATAATAATAATAACCTGTGAGTTTAACTTTTTACATAACCCTTGTCTACCTGAACAGTTCCGTTGGCAGAGTATGCCATAAAAGACTGCGTGATCTCCGGATGATCAGCTGACCTGGGGTCACCGTTAACAGGTGGTCCTCTGTATTCCGTCTGATATTCCACAGATCCGTTTCCATTGAGGAGATAAACAGTGTTTGGCCGTTCCCTACACGCAATGTAACATGTAGCACCAGCACACAGAAACTATTCAATGAAAATGACTCTCTAGATGCAAAATAAGGTCGAACGCTTTTAAGACAACCAGTGAAGGATAAGCAATTGGAAAAGATGAGACTCGATGATGATGATGATGATGATCATGATCATGGTGGTGGTGGTCGTGGTGATAGTGATGATGATGATGACGACGACGACGACGTTGACGACGCTAATGAATATCTGTATAGCATCTGTTAAATTCCCTATCCCAGATGAGTCAAATGATGATAGGAATGATGATAACAATGTTGTTGTTGTTGTTGTTGTTGATGATGATGATGATGATGATGATGATGATGATGATGATGATGACAATGATGATGATAATGATGATTCTACTGCTGCTGCTGCTGATGATGATGATGATGATGATGATAATGACGATGGCGACGACGTAAGACTACCTCACCAGTTATGATACGACAAGAGCACTTTGTATTTAACTTCCTTCACGACGAGATGTAGCTGTCGCATTTGAAAATGCAGATAATAGGCAAGGTGATTGTTATTCCCCGTTCCAGATATGTGCACCTCTGACGTATAACTCCTAGCAACAGACGCAGGTAATCCGATTTAATGGCCGCTTAATCCGATTTAATGGCCGCTTAATCCGATTTAATGGCCGATTAATCCGATTTAATGGCCGATTAATCCGATTTAATGGCCGATTAATCCGATTTAATGGCCGATTAATCCGATTTAGGGATGCACAGTAGTCCAGTGGTTAGCATGCTGGACTGTCAACCTAGAGGTCGGAAGTTCAAATCCCTGCCAGGGCAGAAATTTGCTTAGAGATTTCTGCTCCACCCGCACCCCTTAGCCAACTCAGTTATGAGTACACTCACCATACCCTATTGGTCGGAAGATGAGAGGGTGAGGGAGGTTCTGGCCACACGGCCTCATATGCCAAGTTTAAGAATAATGAAGTAGCTAACAATTTATACCCATGACTGTTTCGTGTCCAGCTTAAGGGACAGCTCCCCTTCTAAACCAATTAACAGGGATGACCAGTTATGACAAATCCTGTATCTGTTTCCCTCTGGTCCTTTTTGTAGTCTGTCCCTCTCACAACCTTTAGACAAAACAAAGGGTCTTTAATTTCAGAAGACAGAACCTATGGTTCAACTATGGTACCAATGAAACCAGCCAAGTCTTGAATGCTTTCCCGTCTGGTTCTGCCTGCGAATAAGCTAAGCTGGTTCTGCCCATGAACAAGCTCAGCTGGTTCTGCTTGTGAACAAGCTAAGCTTTTTCCGTTTGTGAATAAACTAAGCTGGTTCCGTCTGTGAACAAGTTATAAGCTGGTTCTGCTTGTGAACAAGCTAAGCTTTTTCCGTTTGTGAATAAACTAAGCTGGTTCCGTCTGTGAACAAGTTATAAGCTGGTTCTGCTTGTGAACAAGCTAAGCTTTTTCCGTTTGTGAATAAACTAAGCTGGTTCCGTCTGTGAACAAGTTATAAGCTGGTTCCATCTTGTGAACAACCAAAGCTGGTTCTGCCTGTGAATAAGCTAAGCTGGTTCTGCCTGTGAACTTGCTGGTTCCTGCAGCTCCAATTTCTTGGGTGCTGTAGAAACCTCGAGATTATGAACACAAGATGATTCTATTCAGGGACGATTTTATTCTATCTGACATTTTATTACTGAAGGTAAGTAGGTAATCTTTATCAGATGAATGGAACACTTCACTTACATTACTTACATTACTTACATCACTTACATTACTTACATCACTTACATTACTTCGTACACACTGCGCTTCTTTCTAACCGTTTCTAAGCATTTTTATTAAAGTGTTCGTTTTTCTCATGCTAATAAATGATTCCTTATATACTTACTTATCTTAGAACCAACATTGTGAACTTTGTTTGCCGGAACAATGCAACAATTAATTAATTAAAATACAGCAGTTTCAAATACAATGGACCTGCCAAAGAAATTTTATAAAACCTACAGACCTAAAAAGTGGGATTTTCGTTGAGGCAGTACAAAAATGCTGAGTCAGGTGTAAAATGTAGTGATTGGACATTTTTATTTCATACAGAGGTTAATCGTGTGTGATACCTTAGCTAATCTAATCTAATCTAAACTAATCCAATAACTTTTACAGTCTCGTTGTTATAATGTCGAAGACTTTCGTTGATGCGTTGCTTCGAGTACAATTGCACTGAAAATCATACTCTATTGGACAAGTTCTTGGGCTGAAATCCGATATAATAAAAATAAATAAATTAATTAATATATGCATTATGGATATGTCCCTACCTGAGATTCTGTTGAATGCTACCCGCATTCACAAATCCAAGAAGTTCCTTCGTCAGATCAAACCCATAACCCTAGAATCAGATGCAACAACACTTTTCATCTTTTGCAACCACATCAGAAACTGCCACTTTTAGCACAAAGTTATTAAAATATTCTGGAAAACCTGAGAAAACTGAAAAGAGCTCATCAAAAACCAGGACGACTTTAAAACAAGTCAACATCAGATCTGGAGACTTGAAACTTCACCTCTTCAGGAAGCCAAAAACCTTAAATGTTTGTAAAAGACAGTTTAAAGTGTACTTGCTGTGTAACTCTTGGCAGTGTAAAGCAACCTAGATGTATCTTGCTACTGACAATGCTACAGAAATTGTCGTAATTACAATTACCATACAGTACGTATCAACACATACAGGTGGTGCCACCTTGCATATGGTAACTAACCTCGTCTGAGGATCCAGGCGTTGAATTCCGCGAAGCCTTTCCAGCGACCACCTGCCTCGAACTCCTCCTCATCACATATCCCAAAATCAGTCCAAAGAGGAAGATAACCGTGAGGATAAGAACCCTTACAACTGATCCCTTGTATCCATTCAGCCACAGCATTCGCTCGCCACTCTCTACTCGTCTGTACTCCAACTTTATTTCATCGTTGTCCGATTCGTATTTCGTGTACGGCTGCTGGACTACACCTGGCCGGTAACCGCTTGGCATTGCAGATATCTTCGAAGGTTTCTCTCTAAAAGGAAACTACTTTGGTCAGTTTCTAGTATTCTTTATCGTTAATTAGTAATTAGAAACGTCAGTGTCTCGTGCACATGTATCAACCACTTGCCCATCGAAACCAAGCCATAATAAAGTCCTGAAGATCATCAGCCCACTATGAGTGGCAGCCTGTGGTGGCTAAGCAAATTTAGAGAAAGGTACATGGAAGCAACCATGGACGCACTCAAGGCTAAACACCGAACACTTCAAGCTATATCCTCAAGTCAGTCGGTCAGTCGGTCAGTCAGTCAGTCAGTCAGTCAGTCAGTCAGTCAGTCAGTCATTCAGTCAGTCAGTCAGTCATTCAGTCAGTCAGTCAGTCAGTCAGTCAGTCAGTCATTCAATCACACAGTCAGTCAGTCAGTCAGTCAGTTAGTCTACAGTCAGTCAGTCAGTCAGTCAGTCAGTCAGTCAGTCAGTCAGTCAGTCAGTCAGTCAGTCAGTCATTCAGTCATTCAATCACACAGTCAGTCAGTCAGTCAGTTAATCAGTCTACAGTCAGTCAGTCAGTCAGTCAGTCAGTCAGTCAGTCAGTCAGTCAGTCAGTCAGTCAGTCAGTCAGTCAGTCATTCAATCACAGTCAGTCAGTCAGTCAGTCAGTCAGTCAGTCAGTCAGTCAGTCAGTCAGTCGCTCGCCAGTCAGTCAGTCAGTCAGTCAGTCAGTCAGTTATTCAATCAGTCAGTCAGTCAGTCAGTCATTCAATTAGTCAGTCATTCAATTTAGTCATTCAATTAGTCCGTCATTCAATCTCCCAGTTATAACATCACGCTATTCGTGCCAACATAACATCATCCTTAGCTCCGACAGCAGCAGTTCTCACTCAAATCATCACCATAAAACGGTGCCTGCAGTCCTGCCAGCACAATAATCACCACTGGTCTGACAACGACTCGCACCGTCATTAGCACCACTTCTAACAGCACTTACGCAACGAGAACGTGGGCCGCCAATGCCACAACGCCGGCCCCTAAAGATCAATCCCGACCGCTGCTCGTCCTCGATAATGCAGCCGAACGGCAGAAATGATCCCCACGGAAACGGTAGTCATGGAAACAAACGTCCGTGCTGCCATCTGTGCCTTTCCGTGATTCCAAGCACGAGCCTCTGAATCAATAGTCGTCAATTAGTTTTCTGATAGGAACTGGCGGGGCTCGTCGTTCCAACGGATGCTGCAGCTGCAGACCTCAGCAGACGATTTCAATCTGTAGGACTCAGCTTCCGAATGGAGGGAGATATCAGGATGCGGATCATGATGCGATGATGATTGGTTCTTCACTCAAGGATTTTCGTTGTTTTGACTGATGAACTGAGTTCGGATCTTGGCCCACACAGACGTTTTGTTTAATTAAGCTCTTGGGGCAAGCAGTATAACTGTAATTTGTAACTGTAATTTGTAACTGCAATTGCAATTGTAACTGTAATTGTAACTTGTAACTGTAACTGTAATCTGTAAGAGTAATTGCAATTTGTAACTGTGATTGTAATTTGTAACTGTAATTGTAATTTGTGGCTGTAATCGTAATTTGTAACCACAATTGTAATTTGTAACTGTAATTTGTAACTGCAATTGTTTTTTGCAACTGTAGCACTCTGTAATCGTAATTTGTAGTTGTAATTGCAATTTGTAACTGTAATTATAACTCCTAACTGTAATTTGTTACTGTAATTGCATGGACATTTATATAGCGCCGCTCAAACAGTAAAACAAATCATAGGCACTCTGAGCGCTAGCCTAAATGATGTTAAATGTCATTTAAACCCAGACCAGACTATATTACATCAGTTAGTAAAGCAAAACACAGTAAACTTGAAGAGTCACAAGTTGTAGGCCCACGCACACACGTCGACCCAAACCAGAGCATAGGATACCTTAAGTTAAAAATTAACACTTTCTGTGATTCTGCTTTGCAAGCAGTTGTTGCCCATTCTATTCAATGTCATCTACTTTAATTCAACGACTGCTTTAATGTCATTACCATAACACAGAGGATATTAGTCAATGGTCGCTTTCAGTGAAATTGCATTCAGAAATCATAAGCCACCGGAGAAGGCAGGTCGAAATCCTATAGATCATATCCGGATCTAGTGTTGTTAGGCTGGGAGCGCCTCTGACGAGTGCCAGTAAATCACTTGGTCATTAAACGGACTTCCACGATCACTTGGTGGCCAGTAAATCACCTGGCTCTTTGCATGGGCAGACTCACCCGCGTTTCAACGCATCACAATTTGCCGAACGCTGGTTCTGAATTATGCCTGCAATAAAGCAAATCTGAAAGCCCTGCTTTCCATAGATCCAAGGCTTGATTCCTTGGCGTGACATATTTCTATCCGGTTGAAAGCCGCGTAAATCTCACCGAAATGGGCTTTCGAGAAAAGACAAACCAAACTCATCGCATCAGTGGAACTGGTTTAGTGGACATCGCAAAGGCGCAGTTTTGCGAGCCATTGATTTTCTTATTGAGTGTTCTCTGAAAACCAATGTCTGCTAAACGCAGATACTAATGCGCACGACAGGCTACTGGAAAATCTAATCTCAAAGGAAACATGTGACCGTCCCCGCCACCAAGCCTATATGGAGCTTAAACAGAACCTACACTCGCACCTGAGACCCGTGTACAGACCATATGAGCAGGGGCGTCTACACCATGGAAACCTTGGAGCAAATGCTCCATCCAAGAAATAGAGGGGGAGATCTGTCAGTGTGTGTGCCACCATTTTAGGGGGGGGGAAGGAACGGGAAGGGGGGAAGAAGAGGGGGAAAGGGACGTTGCTCCAATGACTTAGGGGCAGGGGCGTAACTTTGGTCTAAAAAGTGGGGGTACCATTTTCTTATATGCACGAAGCATGGCGGAGACTGCGATCTCTGGGGAGGCACAATAATAAAATTTTCATTGGCATTGTTCAAAAAGTGGGGGTACTGTACCCCCCAGTCCAAAAAGTGGGGGGTACGGGTACCCCTCGTACCCCCCACAAATTACGCCTATGCTTAGGGGGGATAGACGCCCCTGCATACGAGTACCACCCAATGTGCATGGAAATCCTGCATGGCCTCAGTAACATTTAACTCTTGTTTACACATCTCTGCATGATAGTGTAGTGGTTAGCGTGCTCCGTGCTGGACTGTCAATGGAGGGGTCGGAGTCCAAATCCCCGCCAGGGAAGAAATTTGGTTCAAGATTTCTGCTACACCTTTGCCCCCTAGCCAACTCAGCTACAATGAGTATGCTAACCATACACTGTCGGTGGGAAGATGGCATGGCAAGGGACTGGTCACGCGACCTCATATGCCGAGGCTAAGAAAATGAATTCACTAACACTTCATATCATGGCTACCTCAGGGCTAGTTTAAGGGACTGCCCTTCTCTTCTTCTTACACACCTCTGTAGGTTCTCGTTGGAAGAGTAAGGACACTTCCCCCACACTACTATTCCCTGCATTTACCCGGCAATCATTCTGCATCTGCCCCATTTGTTTTCCCCAACTCCTTGTAAACACAAACAGCACCTTAACTGACCATCATAACAATTTATAAGATAGATGTATGCACGGTTTGGTTTTAATTGCGAGGTAAGTTCATCCCATCCAAAGGATGTACATGGAGATCAAAAGTCTTTGGCGATCAGTCACCATGGTGACCACCTTTGGGGTCATCTACTATATAGGAACATGCAAATAAACACTGACAAGGGGAGGGAGTTATGCTCAGTGAAGCCTGCGCCATTAACATCAACTTCAGTCATTCACAATCTGTACAGTATTGGATCGAATTAGAGTCCCTTTGCAGGATATAACAGTATTATTATTAATTAGTAGCTTCTATTGCGCCAGTGGCTAATGCACAAGGTGTCAACCGATAGCACACCCAAAACAAGCTGTAATCAGATCAACATCCAGAAGATCAGTCCGTAAGACAGAGAGGCAGCCTATGGTGGATAAGTACTTTGAAAGAGGTAAGTTTTAAGTTGAGAACAAAATGACACAAGCGACTGAGCAGATCGCACAGACACATCGAGAGAGTTATAAAATCTAGGTCCAGCAGCCGAAAAAGCTTGTTCACCAAGAACAGTCCTTGAATTATGTATGACCAGACAAAGATGAGATGACCTCATTGAATAATGATAAGTCTGGGAATAAAAACTGATTTCAAGTATTGTGGATGGTTCAGAGTTTTATGAACTATGAGCTCCAATTAGGCAGTATCAAAGTACCCCACTCCCAAGGACAGTTAGCCCAGTTAGAGGTCAACGGGGCTGCATGCCTGAGGGTCACAGCCTTAGGCCTAATGCTCCAATGGTGTGCAAATGTGGACAAGGGGATGGTGGGGTTCAAAGTATGTCTTTTTGCCGATTTCCTTAAGGCAGTGGTCACCAACCCGCGGCTCGCGAGCCGCATGCGGCTCTCGAACAGTTCTGTGGCCGCTCTCCAGAGCTTTCCAGGAAATGACATTTTCTGTGACTAAGTAAAATTGTGCTAAAAAATGGACTTTTTCCGTGTAACAGTGCTATCTGCTAGTATTTGTTGTGCTCCTAAATTCGACCTAAACCTATGGCGGCTACCAAAAGTGGCTAAACTTCGCAATGCGGCTCCCAAAAGTTGCTAAGCTTTGAAATGCGGCTCCCAAGAGTTGCTAAACTGCACAATGCAGCTCCTTACCGAAAAAAGGTTGGAGACCACTGCCTTAAGGGATGACCCCTTTTGAGGCTCCAGCCTAGCGTTTGAAAGTAGCCTCAACACTAAAAACTGGTGCTTAGAGTTAGTCATGATAATATAATTATAGTACCATGCAGTGAATATTAAGCATGCATCAGTATTTCAATTACACTATATATAACATTTTATCACATTTAGTACTTGATTGTAATCATAATTGCAAACTTCACATTCCTAAAGTGCTGCTCTAAAGTTCTAGAGTAGGGCATCAGGTTATTCACGAGTATTGCGTCATGTAAGAGGGGTTGTAAGGGGGTAAGAAAAAGACAAAATATATATATTGGTATGATTATGTAAATGGCAAATTAAACTTTCTAGACTGTTAAGTAAAATAGGAATTCTGTACATGTATAGTTAACACCTAGCGTTCATGATTATTATGCTAGATGTTTTTAGAAATAAACTTTTTATTGCATTGTTAAGCACCACTTCATTGGTCTGATATAGTTGTGTAATTAGGCGACTCTGACAGCGGAACGCTTTCGTTCCTTTGGGTTTTCCTTTTGTCACTGATCGCAATGTAACTTAAGTTCGTGTTACCATGTAAACTGTGTAATTGTTCAAAGATTGGTGAACAATAAAAGAATTTGATTTGATTTGATTTGATTTGATTTGATTTGATTACTTACATCAACTAGGCTACCGGTACCTTTATACAACTCATCTAATCCTTTATAACTCGTGCAGCAACCATTTTATTGTATTCAAGTTGCGTCCTGACAGCTTGTGTTAATAATAGACGAAAATTGATTGATTGATTGATTGATTGATTGATTGATTGATTGATTGATTGATTGATTGATTGATTGATTGATTGTTGTCCAGAGATGTCCACTGGAGATGTCTGGCTGCCAGAAAGACATGTGCTGATGGTTAGGATGGTTAAGAAGCTGCTAATGCGGATTTCATTGAGGACAATACAGCTTGGAAGGCGAAAGCGTATTGAACTAGTTCTATTGTAATGCAATGTATTGTAAAGTATATGTAAAGTGGTGTATTGTAATAGATTGTGTTCAACGAATTGTGCTGTATTGCGCTGCTGAATTAATGTTGCGCCGTTTCAGCGGTAAAAACTTGGCGGTATTCCTGCATGACAACTCATTGCTGTGGCCCAATAAAATGAATTACACTTGGTAAGAAAATACAAACGGAAGTTCTTACCAGCGTCGGTAAACTACTCTAGTTCCTGGCGAAGCTGGTACTGAAAGTAGCTAAAATGCGGCGTCCAGTGCACAGAGCTTTCCCAAGCCACTGCGATACGCAGACTATCCAACTCATCGCTGCTGCCTATTGGTCAAACCAATAATACACTCGCGAACACATGGCCAGTTCCGAACTGAACAGAACTTATAGCCACGCGTCTACAAAATTCTCCCGAATGCTATGGTCGAGTGGGTGACACCATCGGACCTCAAACCGCTCGAATAGCCCACGCCCCACCGCAGCGTCCAAGATTAAGATGTCCAACTCCGCCATGAGAGCGCCTAGCAAGACGTATGCGCCGTCGTGGCGTTGACATAACGACGCCGTCAGTGTATTGGAGCTTGTACTTTTTCTCCGGATAACGGTGCCAACAGATTTTCAGCTGCAGATGTTTTCAAACTGCAGATGCTTTGCTCAATCTCTTTCAAGTGCAGTATAAAATTTAATGTGTTGGCAAATTAACGATTGATATAAAAGCCTGTAAGGGATGTTTTTTTTACTCTGCACTGCCCGTGCGTTTGCCCTACGCTGGTAGCATGGGCGGCGATCCCGGGGGGTCGATCGAGGGGGACAAGACCCCCACCCATAACAGTGGGGGAGACACGCCAAACATCGGACCACCCCTAATTTTGAAGAAACACCAAAAAAGGTCATCACATTTTTTCGTAGTCGGGTTATAAAATTTTTCGCGCGTGAGCACGAACAATTTTTTCGGCCTCTTTTTTCACCAGATCAGTTCAAAACTCTTTTTTGACCAGATCAGTTCCCAAATGTCCCCCCCCCACCTCTCAAACAAGATCGCCGCCACTGGCTGTTAGTACCAGTTCAAAGCCTGGCTAAAGGTGAGGACGACGTTAATCATCTATGTAATGATACAGCGTCCTTAGACAGTAACTAACCAATGGAAATCGTCAACTTCCTCTTTTCCCACACGTAGTCTTATTATTAGTTCTAGACATTAGAACTTCTATGTAAGCCTACATAGTATTTTTGCATCATTAAGGAAATGTGGACTATGTAATAAAATTATGTTTAATTAGCAGAGTATGCCCTATGGGCAGGTCTGCTGTCCAATGAATGCTGTATTGATTTTTTTTCTTGTGCTACCATATTTTTTCATTCATTCATTCATTTATTCATTCATTCATTCATAAATTTATATAGCGCCACTTCAAGGGAACTACTCAGAGGCGCTCGATCCCGACTCCAGCACGGCCAAAAAGAGCAGTCTTCAGGCGGTCTTAGAAGGTAGGCCTACCAGAGGAAGACCTAGGATGTAGGAGCTCAGGAGGAACCGAGGAAGGCCGGCATTCAAAATGGTCGGGCCGACCACCGAGAAGGCGCGGGTCTTCATGATTGCAATACGGGCAAAAAGGACGGAGAGCATCCCCCTCCCAACCGAGCGGAATATAGATTGATAGGCCTATACTAGGCCAATTTTGATGTAATGCCTTTTAAGTGGGCCCTATCTCGCAAACACGCTGCCTAAGTAGGCCTGTAGGCTGGGCCTAAATTATTTAAATGTCATTAATAATGTGGCGATCGGAGCCGGACACAACTTCACGGGGCGAGGACCCAGTTCTACGGCTCGAGTCACCCACATACACTTGTAACTGCTCCTCTAGGCCTAGGCCTACTTCTTGGTGCATGATCGCGGGCTACGGGGGGGGGGGGTGGATCGTTGGTGATAGGCTTAATGGGCATGGTGTGTTGTGACTTGTGAGGTCAGGTAAGTTCATTTCCAATTTCGGGTCCAAAGGTGAAAACTTAATTACGCAGGTGGTTATATAGGCCTACGTTGGCTGAAAAAGGAGCGGCGAGAAAGCTAGGCCTATATTGAGAAGATATAGGTTATTTTGAGAAACACCGTTTAAGTTGTAAATGTTAGCCCTATGCTGAAGCTAGAAGTTCGATAGAATTGGTGAGCTGGTTGATACTCTCTTCTACAAATCTTTGACAAAACTTTGCCAGAAAATCAATAATTTGAGCTCTAACCAACTCGCCATCTGTTAACGTAGCGCCCCAGAAACTATTTTAAAGCCTAACGATCATTGGTCAGTATTTATAGCATGTTGGCCTGAATTTAGCGCTACATAACCAGTCACGTGTAGAGGTCAGCGAAAACGTCACAGGGTTCACTGAAAGCGAAGAAAGAAATAGGTGTCCATAGCAAATAGGAAACACAGGACGACATAGAATTATACGTCGTAAATCGAACAAATTCCGCCCAGAAAGCGCAGTTTTCTCGAACTGAGACGTTGATAAAGCGTAAATGGCACAGAATTTGTCGTCTGCATCGTGTTCATCGAGCGCCGTCCGACCTTTACAGCTCGAACTGAAGCGGATCCAAAAAGAGCCTGTCGAAGGTTTTCGGGTTCGCCTGCCAGATGACTCGAATATCTTTCTCTGGGAAGTGGCTATCTTCGGCCCACCAGATACCCTTTACGAAGGAGGTTATTTTAAGGTGATTTTACGAGGTTTTGTTTCAATTCGTTATAATTATTTTTAGGGCTTAAATGCGCGTTGGCGACGTTTCGTCTTAGTGAATTAATCAGCTTATGCGTCATTGGGTGGAATTGCTACTGAGTTTTATGTAAACAGTCTTTGTACTTTGATTCATCTCGACGTTTCCAAATTTATTTATTTCTTAACTTGTTGAGATTATATCTCCCTTTTTTGAATATTCAGATAAGTGAATTTGGCGTCGAACAAAGGAATAAAAAAATCAGAAACTGGCCGTGAACCGCCCAAGATTAGTCGCGACTGGATTAACTAATCCGTGTTACAGTCTGCTGAACATTAGTCATGACAAGTTTGTCTTGAGTTTGTTAACTGCTTATGTTGCAGTGAGTAAGTAAGTAAAAACGTTTGTAGCAGTTGGGCTATTAACAGATGAATAGATTACCTGCGTTTCAACAGTAGGTACGGAAAGCTTTGTTTATTTTTATGCCTTGGAACAAGTCCTTAGTGGTGTGGTCCTGGAGCTAGGTATACACGTATGTGGTTATTTATTAGCCCATTTAACCATTTCTGAAGGTAGCTTTGTAGTAAAGTAAAAGACATGACAATGGATGCACAAAAATGAGACAGTACCGAACTATTTTAATTTCAGAATTCCTCTACAAAAGTTTGTATGTGTGAATATTGTTTCACTCACCTTTGGGTAGTGCGTTTACTTCAATGTCTGGAATTCATTCCTGTTAACTGCTACATTCCTGTTAACTGCTAGTGAGATTTTAATTGAGTGACCCTTTCTTTATGAACCAATGCAAACAATTTTAAAGCAACTTTTGCAAACAGAATACTTTAATATTTGCATGCATCCAAGGAAATTAATGGTATTTGATATCCTTTGGTACTGAGAGGTCATGGGCTCAAATTCCAACCAGGGCAAAAAAGTGTGTTTGGATTTATACTCCTCCTGCACCCTACTTAAGTCTGCTACATATGATGAGTATGCTGTCAGTGGGAAGATGAGATGGTGAGGGAGAGGACTGGCCACGCACCTTCATATGCCGGGGCTAAGAAAAATGAAGTCATTAACATTTCACACCCATGGTTACTTCAGGGCCAGCTTAAGGTACTGCCCTTATTCTAGGACAGAGTTTAATGTTAAAATTTACAGCATAGTAGTATTGTAGATTGTAAATTTCTCCAGTCTGTAGTTTGTTCAACTGACTCAACTCACTAGGAAGGCATATGACGTGCAGATAACTAATTATTTTGCTCCAGATATTTAATGTTTGTTTTGTGTCCGATATTCATTATTAATAATTATTTTATTGGGGATAATTTATGTGTTCAGTATTCAATATACTCTGAATATTCTGTGTTCTATACACTAGACCATAGTTTCCCAAACTACGGGTCGCTCTGGCAAATGGGTCGCCAATTTTTTTCGAGAATTTTTTTTTGAGCAACAACATTTGGATATGATTGGCCTATGACTAGCTGTCGTTACATTACATAGGTACAACAGTTGCTTTTGAATTGCAATAAATTGTAAACTGTTTTTACCTAAGTCTCCTTTCAGTGCCTTAAATATGCCAATTTCTAAATGCTGTACGTAAATCCGCATATTTCGATGCCAATTTATGAAGTAAATTTTAGTAGACAATAATTAATTTTTACACATTTGGTACCGAGACTGCCAAGATATTCACAAGTGGGTCGCGACCCAGAGAAGTTTGGGAACCGCTGCCATAGAGGACAGTTTTGAGTGTGTGATAGATTACCACAATTTTAATGAAATTCTGTTATTGCAATGGTTATCCATGTTTAGGCACTGATGAAGTTTCCGCCGGACTACCCATATTCTCCGCCAACCGTCCGATTCCAGACTAAGATGTGGCATCCAAATGTCTATGAGGTATTTTGTGAAGAATTTGAGTTTTTTTCTTGTTTTATATTTAATTTATTAAAATGCTACTTGCAACCTAACAATGTTGAACAATTTCGAAGTTAAACTCCACCACTGCCCATGCTCTGGTAGTGCCAGTCCCAAGCTGGGTTAAAGGAGGAGGGCAACGCGAATCATCTGTATTATGATGCAGCATCATTTAACAGGACTAACCAACAAAAAGATTAATTTTCATAGCCATTTCCTTCCTTAGTTCGCATGATGTGCTCCAGCTTGCTTGTTCCTTCGACAAGCTGTACTCTTAAACTAAATCAGAGTTTGCTGAACACGCACAGGTTCAAGACCCGTTCACATTCGACAAAACCTTGGATATCTGGAACTGTACTAAAGGGTAGGTCACATCAGAACATTTTGTGATATATAGTGAAAGAGAACTGGAAATGGAAGAGTGAAAGTTTGACAGTTGTGCCATTACTTTTGTGACACCGTCAGCGAGTAAGCCAAGTGAAAAGAACCCTTGAAGTTGCTTGCTGGTTATGATGCTATGACAATTTTAATTGTTACATTTTATGTGAAATTAATGATGAGGCTTCAGCCATTCCTTCACATCTGGCTCCTTGCGGCCATTCAATTAGGACATTTACACAGCAGCCCTTTCGGATATTCAGTGCAATGGTGCTCCGAGCCCATCACTTCTAAAAAGTAAAGCTTTGGTGTTGTTGGCCAGAGGCACATGTAGAAGTTGCTTCTCCAGCAAAGATGTGTCTGTCTTTGCAGAATTATCTTAGATCTGGATGTTGACCTGATTATGTATATTGGTTTTGGTGTGTCATCGGTCGATGCCTTGTGCATTAGATTCTGGTGCTATAGATCACTGTGGTAATTACGAATAACAATAAATTCAGGGCAGGCCATTCTGGGTTGGTTGTTTAGCCAATGAAAAGACATGATGATGTATTGTTGAAGTGCGTACAAAAGAACAAAAAGTTGACGTCAGGTCGTGGAAATGAAGTTTTCTGCATAAAACCCAAAGCCTAGGATGTTCGGTAAAAACAGAAGTTCATTGTTGGCTCATTAGAATGAAAAGCAGAAGTTTTGTCCTTTGATATTATAAATTTCTTTGCCTGAGAGTAAAGATCTTGGGTTAAATTCTTTTTGGCTAAATAGACTACAATGCGAGAAATAATATAGACACATTTGCACAACTAAAGCTCACTAAATCACCTCGCTTCAGAGAACTATATACGATCTCAAGATAAGTTTTTAATTCCTATGGATTAAATAAGCTGATATTTTTTCTCAGCTGAAGTATATTTTTTCAAATTCTCGGCTGAACTAGATATATTATGGACTGATCTTCAGGATACTGACCTGATTATGGCTTGGTTTTGGTGTGCCATCGGTTGATGCCTTGTGCATTAGACACCGGTGCAACAGAAGATACTAATTGCAATGTATGTGTTTTGTGTTGAAGAACGGTGAAGTTTGCATTTCCATCCTTCATCCACCAAATGACGATCCTTTGAGCGGAGAACTGGCTTCGGAAAGATGGAATCCGACACAGAACGTCAGGTATCTTCTCCCAAGAGATTCTGTTGTCGATCGAAGCTACTAGTGATAGACAGCTGCCTAGTTGCAATCAGTCTTTGCAACCTGTTAATGGTCAATCAATGCAATCAAAGGAAGCAGTTGTGCACTTCCCTGTAGTAATTAGGAGTCTGGCCTGACTTACTGATTTACCAATTTCTATGGCACCAATATCTAGATAGACTATGAATCAATTGTTGGTTGACTTGAGCGACGGCTGCTAAACCAACCATAAACTGTAATCCGTTAAAGTGTAGTTGGTAATATTCGATGGATCACGAAGAGTAAAATTTAATGATTGCCTTATAATAAGTGGTTGAAATTAACAATAAACAATGTTGAAAGTGTAGGGCTTTGCTGAGATGCAGTAGCCGGCAAGAATTGTCGGGACAATGACGCCATCTTCAGGTCGCCAGCAGTGATATTTTACTTCTAAAACTAATTCCTAATTCAGTTTTAATTCAGTTCTCAGCTCTTGAATGTTACTTCTACTTCTAAGTTTACTATACAAATAATTTTACTTATCATTCCTATTTTAGTTCTCAAATAATTTTACTTCTTATTTTTACTTGTCTCGAGAAAGAAAAAAACTGTTTGAAGTAAAACAAGGGGTGAAACGTTAGTCTAACAACAGTGATATTTTTGTTAAATAATGAAAACTAAAATTAGAAGTAATAATAAATGAATCATATGTTTGGATCACGTGCGATTTTACTCGCCTTCGTCTCAACTTAAGCGCCACAAGTAGTAAAATGATTTTAGTTCTGAAAATAATTCCTAATTTCGTTCATAATTTTAGTTTGGCAAATAATTCCTAATTCAATTCTTAATATCATTTTTGCTGCTGAAATAATTCCTACTTTTACTTCTAGTTTTCGATAACGAAATCATTTATTTTTACTTCTAATTTTAGTTTTCATTAACAAAAATGTCACTGGTTGCCAGGACTTGCTTCCTGGAAGAGAAAAATGTTGCTGGTTTAGCAATTAAATATTATGATGTTCAGCATATCGTAAATCACAAATTTTATATCTATCATTTTAGATCTTGGTCTGTGTTGAGATAAACACAGAGTTGCCTTTGTTGAAATAAACAATGAAAGTTGTCTTTGTTGAGACAAACAGTTGCAGTTATCTTTGTTGAAATGAATAATAGCAGTTGTCTTTGTTGAAGTAAACGGTCAGTAAACTGTTCAATGATGGTTGCTTTTGTTAAAATACACAGTGGCAGTTGTCTTTGTTGAAGCATACAATGTCATTTTGTTGTTTTCTTCGCATTTAACATGCCTACTTTGATTCTTTTGCATTACGTCAGTTTCTTTTGTTCTGTAGAACTATCCTGATGAGCATAATTTCGCTTCTGAATGAGCCGAACACTTCGTCTCCGGCCAACGTGGATGCGTCGGTCTCATTTCGAAAGTGGAAGGAAACGAAAGGACGTGACAAGGAATACGAAAACATCATAAGGTTCTCTCCATTTCCCTTCTTTCATCTTTTCCGTAACCTAAACTTCTGACTTTCACAGATGACACTATATAATCTCATATTATAATATAATAATAATAATAGTAATATTGATGATAATATGTGCTCTGCCAGATCTTTGCGAGTTCTAGCTGTCCCAGAATTTATTTTTTTTACCAGATATTTTGTAATACCTGATGGAATATATATATATGCACATCAGGACAAAAAGAACTATATCTAAAATGCAATATATATAATATATATATATAAAGGTATGTTATAGTAATGATAATATAATAATAATATTAATAATGAAGAATAATGATAATATGTGACCCATCGCCACAGAACCAGTCGCAACTTAAAAAAGATAAAAATTTAGTTTTTTACACCATCTTGTAGATCCTTTATTTACCTTTTCAAAACTGTTTTCGGTTTTTTTATACCTCACATACAACCGAAGTTACAGAATTTTCAATCCGACGGTTTACATAAATTGTTACTTGAGAAAACTGCGTTTGAAGTTTAGTCATCATTGTCACTGTTGTCCTCACTTTCATCGCGATTTGTGGTAAAATATTCCCGCAACAACTCGTGCACTTTCGCTCGATCCGATCCTTTAGCATTTATCAAACTCGCAATAATAGCCTCCATTTCGAAAATGAAGTTTATTAAGTCGAAAATGAACAAAATAAGAAATGTTTGCCGTTCACCCGACCCATTTATCTGTCATTTAAACAAACCAGGTCACGTGAGTGGCATGCTCTGGGCCGACCTTTCAAACCTTCAGCCAACCACGGTGCAAAATTTAGTCACGTGATCAGCGCTGCTAGCTAAATTCAAAAATTTAACGGTTAGTCGACCTCTTTCGGACCAATCTCTGTGCATAATACACAAAGAAAGGTCATATTTTATTAATTGAACAGACCGAGGAGATTTCCCTGATCAAAACGAGGCCAAGCACGCACGAAAATTCGATCTGTAACCTAATTAAATGTCACAACAAAGTTAGCGAAATTTTGACTAAGATTCTGTTTTTCCATCTTGAAACAGATATAGGGCTCTTAGTTAAAAATGTTTTTTACACATTTTGATACGTCTAAACAAATATTTCATATGTCATTTGTATTAAATATATATTTTTGTAATTGTTTTTGCATTAATGTCAATTACGACCGGTTTGAGGTTACCCATCATAAATCGGCTTTTCTGCGTAATAACGTTTTGCGATAAGCGACTGGTTTCGTGGCGACTAGTCACATATAGAATAATTGTGTCATATTTCGAAGTATTTACTGTATATTCTGTCATAATTTTCACTGTTTCATAAAGTTGAATAGAGTTATTTTTCTTTGCAAGGCATGGGTCTGTTATTTGATAATTGTATTCATTGTCCATTTAGTTTAGTCTTCTAATTAGATAAGATGGAATGAAATTTAGATTTTGTCGTTCATGAATGTGATATTCTCTGTCGCGCCTTTTATCGATGCAAACCTAGTTTGCTCTTGCCGATTGAGCTGGTAGTTAGATATTTTGAAGGGTTGTGATACATATTTTATACAAACAATTTTTGAAGAGATATAACGAGGATACCGCACTCTCGTACTACTAAGATGTCTATTTTGCAGTGGACAAGTCTGTTATTTCAGTTAGCCATTTAGGCTGATTGCATAGCCATTCAGTTGTGTTTTCTTTTGCGTTAAGTTATTAACATGGTGCTTGTTCTAAGTATATATGTATTCTCGTATTGTATGTATCTGATACATTTTCTAAGTACAGTCGATTCCACTCAAGTGCATGGCCTCAGGACTATCTTGAACCTATGCACTTAACCAACTTCCTTATGCACGTAACAGAATTTCACATGCCTGTGCAATTGAGCAGTGTTGACATACACAGAGCAATGCATAACGGGGCTGTAGTAACCAAATTATGCACATATGCGCTATACACATACCGGTACTCAGAATAATATTATCTCCCTTTAAATTGTCCTATATTAAAACCGGACTCTTTACATGTATCCAAAATTTTATTCTGTGATTTTTTGTTATCTGATACATGTTCTAAGTATATATGTAATTTTTTATGTATCCAATTCTATGATTCTGTGTATTTGATACACAGGTATATATTTCCAGTTATTCTAGGATTCTATTGGATATATCAGATACATGTTCTGTACACGTATCCAGTTATTTTAGGATTCTCTACATCTCCAAGCATGAAATATGGCCATCCAACTAAAATATGTGGTTTAAGATATGCTGAACATCATTTTTCCCGTGATTGTCTTTACTTTTGAGAACATTTCCTTGGTTCGTCCCTTCCTTCCCTCGTCTTCCATTTCTCTGCATAATTCGTTTAGATGTATTTCTTTATCTTTCCGTGCTTGTTTTTGGAAGGCACTGTTCAGTGCCCTTACCTTATCCTTTTCTCCTGCCTTCTTTGCAGCCTTCCTATCAACCGCCATGCATATGGCTTCTCTCGATAGCCATGTCGTTGTTGTGATTTTCTTCTTCTTTGGAATGTGCTTATCTGCGACTTCGACTATTGTTTTCTTCATCCTCTCCCATAGGTTGTTCGAATCCTCTTCCTCTTCTATCTCATCTCTCTCTAGTACTTCAAACCGATTCTTTATTTCCATCCTGTATTCCAGTGTGATACCCTTGCAGTCGTATCTGATCAATCGATCTCCTTTCTTTATCTTTTTCAATTTCGTTCTCAGTGTTGCTACCAATAGCTCATGGTCAGTTCCACAGTCCGCTCCTGGCCTTGTTCTCACATCTCTTATTGTGCTTTTCCATCTTTTGTTTATCAGTATGTAGTCAATCTGGTTCCTATGCTTCCCATTCGGTGACGTCCATGTGTACAGTCTTCTCTTAGGCTGTTCGAACCATGTGTTCATAATTCCTAAGCCATTCCCTTTGCAAAACTCAACAAGTCTTTCTCCTGCTTCATTCTGTTCACCCAGGCCATGACTACCTAATGTGTCTCCATCCCCTCCGGTGCATTGACCCACCTTCGCATTGAAGTCACCTATGATCACTAGTACGTCGCCCTTCGGAGTTCTGTCCACTGTACTTTGCAGGCTGGTGTAAAAACCCTCGGGAAAATTTGCACCTAGAATGGGCTCAATGAAGGCAGGAGATGGAAATGTAATCTGCGATGAAGAAGGGATAAAGCATAGATGGAGAGAATACACGGAGGAGTTGTATAGGGAAGACAAACGAGTCAAAAAAGAACAAATTGACGTAACAGAGTATGAAAAGGAACCGGAGGTCATGGAAGCGGAGGTAGAATGGGCAATCAGACAACTCAAGGACAATAAGGCACCCGGTCAAGATGGGATACCTATAGAACTGATAAAAGCAGGGGATGATGCGATGATAAAAACAATAACAAAATTGTGCAATCAAATATGGGCAACTGGAGAATGGCCGGAGGACTGGAAGAAGTCGATCTTTATACCTATATTCAAGAAAGGAGATGCGAGGGAGTGTGAAAATTATAGGACGATAGCAATGATATCACACACTAGTAAAATATTACTGAAAATAATTCACAAAAGAATGGAAGGCACAATTGAAAGAGAACTTCCGGTGAACCAGGCAGGGTTTAGGAAATCTCGTGGAACTCGAGACCATATAGCCAACATGAGGTGGATAATGGAGAGACAAAGGGAGTATGGACAGGAGGTTCACATCTGTTTCATTGACTATAGCAAGGCATTCGACTGCATTAACCATGATTTCATGTGGAAAACCCTGCTTGAAATGGGAATTCCGAAACACCTGATAATGTTACTAAAGGGTTTATATGAAGACCAGATAGCGGTGATAAGAACAGAATACGGAGACACTGACAATTTTAGAATCAAGAAAGGAGTGAGGCAGGGATGCATCTTGTCTCCATTCCTGTTTAATCTATATGCTGAAAGAATAATGAGAAAGGCAGAACTGGAGGGGGCAATTGAGGGAGTAAAAATTGCTGGAAAGACACTGAATAACCTTAGATACGCGGATGACACAACATTAATGGCAAAAAGAAAAGAGGATCTGGCAGAACTGATAAGAAGGGTCAGGAGAGAAAGTGAAAAAGCTGGTTTATACTTCAACATAAAGAAGACAAAGGTCATGACAACAGCAGATTGGGATAGTTTTGAGATAGACGGAGAGGAAATAGAGGTGGTAGAAAGCTTCACATTCCTAGGATCACTGGTTGGAAAGGAGGGAAAGTGTGATCCAGAAATAAAACGAAGGATTGCTATAGGGAAAGCTGCAATGACCGGACTTGAAAAGATATGGAAAGACAAACATGTGAGCATAGAAACCAAAAAAAGGCTCGTGAGAGCACTAATCTTTCCTACGGTACTGTACGGTTGCGAGACGTGGACAATGACAAAGAACATGGAAAATAAGGTTAACGCTTGTGAAATGTGGATATGGAGGAAGATGCTGAGAATATCTTGGACTGAGAAAAGAACGAACGAATCAATACGAGAGGAGATTGGAGTTGAGAATGAAGAGTCGTTAAAACAAACTGCGACAAGAATGAAGCTAAGGTTCTTTGGACATGTTATGCGATCTGATGGTCTGGAGAAGGAAATGATGCTGGCGTGCGGTGAGGGGAGGAGAAGACTGGGTCGCCCAAGGAGGAGATGGATGGATGAGATACAAGATGTAACTGGCATGAATTTGGCGGAATTGAGAGACTTGTCATCGAATAGGAGACGGTGGAGTGTGTTCACCAGGACGATCGCTAGAGCTCCACGAGCTGACAGCACAAGGTGACAAGGTGAACATCATTAAAAATTATATATAATTTTGGGTATAGCCGGGTGCTGTTTTTCAACCGGGTACGGGTTCCGGGTAGTTTGAATAAAACCTGCCGGATCTGGGTATTAAAACTAAAAGTAATCTCAAATCTCTAATCTGAACACTTAAGTCTCCCAAAAATTACTCCACTCTACCCTCTATGAATCAACTTCAGCACTTTTAATTTACAAGGAAAACATCTGCAATGGTCGAAAAGGGTGGGAGAGGGACTAGCTGGCGTTCTCAATAATCAAAGAGAATTGTCGGGGTATAGGTGAAAGGAGGAGAGGGACTTGCTGGAGTTCTCAATAATCAAAAGAAAACGCCGGCAGATCATGGACAGCCAAAGGCCATCGCCAAGGCAACTTACTGTTCCCGACATCATTGCAAAAATCAAGTCTCTCACAGAATGTTGTTTGCTGACATTTGCCCACCCGGACCCGGATGACCTTTCAGCTCTGGGTCCGGGTGTCTTCCGAGTATTCAACACCCGGAATTTCCGGTTATCCGGGTCAGTACCCGGCTATGCCCTAATATAATTGCTAAACCAGCAACGTTTTTCTTTTCCAGGAAGCAAGTCCTGTCGACCAGACAAGAGGCGGCTAAAGATGGCGTCGTCGTGCCGACAACTCTCGCTGACTACTGCGTCTCGGCAAAGCCCTCGACTTCTGACAGCGTCACTGACTTCGACTTCTACGACGACGACTACGTCGAAGATGATGACGACGATGACGATGATGACGACTGTTGCTACAACAACGAGGAAGAGGACTCCGGAAACAGCGACTCTTGACAAAGTCGTCAAGTGACGACGACTTTGGTGATTGGCGTCGGCTGTGAGCCTTTCCCTGATGCAAGCACGAAGACAGTTGGACTTTGATGCAGGTTCTTGCTTTTTGAGGACTTCTGAGGACTTTTAAAGAGTTTGGAAGTTGTGTCACTGTTCTGCAGAGTTTGTTCTACACCTGCGTGCACCTCGTTGGCGGCACTGGTGTGCGTGTGGCTGCGTTGTGCTTCGGCAGGTGCCGATGTTTATAAAGAATGCTTAGGTTAGCTTTGACACCTGTGGCTCGGCTTGGTTTTGATGCTTTGGAGCACAGTCGTTCTTCACGGAATCACAATGACCTTTTTGCTAGTGCTCTTCACGTTTCGCATTCATTATCCGGTTCCAGATTTTGTACAGCTTCGTTTACTTCTGTTCTTGCTAAAGGCGGTCATTTTGACCTTTGCTGACCTCTTTGCTTGCCTAGCTCGGTTGCTTCTGCTTCCTGATGATGAGCTTTGCTCTAACAAAATGCAAATTTATTTGATCCTCTTTTATTTACCGTTTTTTTTCAAATGGGACATTCAGATTTTTGATGGCTTTCTATCCTTGGCCTTTTTGTGACCATTTTTCGGATGTTGGTTATCTTGTGACCTTGATGAATTTGAGCACCAAGTTCTTTCCCCGGAACTGTTGATCTGACCCAGCAGTTTGCTTACTGTTTGAGCTCTCCTGAGTTGAACTTCTCTATAACCTTGTGAAAAAATATTCACAATGTGCAGAATACTGTCCTACAAATTGAATAGAGAAGTAGGTTTTTCGTGGGATGTCTAGTTTTCCAGTTAGCAACCTACACTGATTGCATATCCTTATTGTTGCATATTCTATTTAGTGAAGTTATTAACACGATGCATTTTCTACGTATTTCTGTATTCAGTTAATCCAAGATTCTGCATAACTTTCTGCTTTGATTCTTTGCTATCCGACAGATTTAAATGAGTGGCTTAAAGTAAACTGAACTTCACCAAAGATGCTCAGTGACCCGAGGTCGTGGGGTCAAAGTTTTCCAGTTACCTTTGATGCCCTTTCCGTCTTGTTGCTGATTTTGTTCCATGGCTGCTCTGTTGCCGAGCAGGTCTAATGGATAAGTATTATTGTTGCGTTTTGAAATGCATTCCCGTGGTATTGAATATGACTCAAGATGTCGACTTTATCTTTGGATTGAACAGATCTGAAACCAATCTAGTATGATGGAACTCTACTACGAATATTCTGTATCCCGAAACAGTGATTTCGTGAACCCTGAGTGATTCTAGCCATCTTGGGTGGCTCGTATGATGGCTGTAAAAAGTAGGTAAATGATGAGGTATGGTTATAATTCATCCTGCTAGGTAATTTCCGATGTAACTACTTGAAACAGTTGCATATCCACTTCCTTGAGACTGACGTGTATTTTGATTTTCTTAGATCTCCAGTGCAACACACATGAATAGCCGTTTTTTTGTCAGAGTATGAAATTGGGTGTTTTGAGTGATGATGTTCGATACTTTTTCGTTTCCATGTTAACCGATTCATTGCGCTAATTAATATACATGTTTAAAATATTGTCTGTACGTTAAAACGCTGGTTATTTTTGTGTGGGGAACAGTAGTAGCCTGCTGGCTTGAGTACATGTACTTGTAACACGCAGAGTATGGGTTCCAGCTTCCCCTCAGATGGTCATTGGGTAGAGACGTTGAGCAGTTCCTTCTCTTCAACTGCTTTGTGCCATTGAAGCTCTTTTATGGTCATGTTGAATGAGCCGTGGCAGTCTAGGCTCTATGGGCCATGAGGATAAATGCCCATATGAAATAATTTAAAAATAACGTTGTTAATTTAAGCTTTGCCTCCTATGTTTTTTGGGCTGGTCAGTTGTCCACCAGGCGTTCGAATCGGTCGTGTAGTAATGTGTTGGTGTGTCCTGGGTTTGATTCCTGGTGTTTTTGTGAAACTAGTGTGTTTTATGAAACGTTGCAAGCGATAAGGAAATCTGTATGTGTTGTGGATGTGTGTTGTGTTTCGTTCGTGAGGCCACTTCTCCATCATATCCAGCACTGCACTGCCTCTGAGAATGATTGCTGAGAAGAGGTTACTACCGTAATTAATGTGTTTACACTGAATTAGAAATGGTATAATGATATAACCTGGTAGAGTTTAGGGTAAAGTTTGTCAAACCCTCATGGCATGTGGATTCTGGTTTATTATTCATCAGAATTCTTTCTTGCTGGTTTTAAAACTGATAACAAATGCTGAGTGTTGAAAGATGATTTATTTTTGAATGGTGGATGTCTCCCCTCTGCAGTACAACATGGAGGTCTGTTTGCTTACAAGTGTGTTGTTTGTGCACATGTTAGCTTCTGTTTGGCAAAATTTGACATCAAATTGGGCAAACATTGCAAGTCCTGAATGCACTGGTCTCGAATTTTGAAAACATGGGACTTGTCCACTGCTGACTGGAGTGCCAAGATCTGGACTTGAAAGCATTGCACTGTTGAACAAATGGTGTGTAAAATATCCTTTTACCTGGTCCAATCTTGAACCGTGTGACAGCTGTTCCAATCAGGGAACTTGTTAACAAAGAAGTACTGATCTAATTATTCGCTTAATTAATGCACATGCTATCTGCTTTGAAGAAGTCTAGATGGCACATTCTTGTCACTGCCACTCCCTGAAACAGCCTTGCCCCTTCCTGGTTGACCTGATGTGTCCGCGACACAGTTACCAGCTATCATAGGCGTAGACTCTGGGGGGCAGCCGGGGCACGTGCCCCCCAATAATTGAGATGGACTGTACATCTAATGCAACAAGTACAGAAAGAATAGCCAAATCCCCCCCCCAATATTTTGGGCAAGTTTACGCCAGTACCAGCTACTGCCTGGAGTAAGTATGTGTATGTAAGCAAGTTTGTTGCCTTACCCTCCCTATGGTGAACATGGCCTACATATGGCCTGGGCCATCGAATGGTCTCGTCCAGCCCGGTGGAGAATGCGATATCATATGGCTTGCGATAAATATTGTGATCTTGTTGTGTATTGATTTAATAGGCATTTAATCAAGTTGCTGAATCGGTGTTTACTGCGATCCTGGCTGGTTGGTATGCTTGCCTAGGGCAACCCAGGCTTGGACCTGCTCAGTAACAGCTTTGACTTGTTGCTATTTGTGTCGGAACATTTGCAACAACTGCACTACGGTGAACTCTGGTGGTACCAGTCCAAAGCCTGGATAAAAAGGGAGGGCAATGCTTATATCATCGTTGCTAGGATATGGCTTATGTTTGGCATGACTTCAGCTGTCGCTAAATGGTGGCATTTTGTACAGGCCCTGCCACCATACCCACATGGAACGCATGTAGGACCGATATTTCCAAATGGGACTCGTATTGAGCCCATGCGAGTCCCATCTACTGCCTGTAGAAATACTAGCTATGATTGATTGTCTAAATCTGTCCTGATGTGTCGTTAATATGCAAATGTTGTGTGGCACTGTTGCAAATGAAAATAATAATGTTTCTGGCTTGTTTATGGACAAAAGCAGCAAGTCTTGCGATTCTTTGACTTATATCGATGGATTTCGGATTGATCTAAAACAGCTGAACGAATGGACCTTGGCTATATTATGACATGATGAATAGGAAACACTGATGACGTTCGTTTGTTGCAAAATGATTTTACTTTAATTGTTTGAATTTAAATTTATTGCTCATATGTTTGTATTGAGACTGTTTATCTTGTATAGAAGACCTGTATTAAAGGAAAAGAATTTGTCAGTTCTAAGCACTCCATATTGACTTCGGTTTATATTACGACTGGCTTGGTTTAACCAATACCAAATCGATATCGCAATTCATTCATTCATTCATTAATTCATTCTGAAAATTTGATATAGCGCCTCTTGAAGATACATGTACCTACTCATGGGCGCTCCAAAATGTTCAGAAAAGTGAAACAGGTGTTCAGAAAACTGATAACTGTTGAAAACTGGAGATAAAAAACTTGGAAGAATGCAAGTGTGAAAATATTGGTATCCCTTAGGGGACATCCATAACAGACGTCCGCAAAATATTACCTACTTTTGACCCCCTCCCCTTGTCTGATTTGACCTTGTCCTCCCTTTTGGGACATCCGCACACCGAAGCCAGTTTTTAATGTCATCATTATTCTTTTTACAATTATTCCACAGTTCCTGTGAACGTTTAATGACAGTTTCCGGTTTCATATCAGGATGTGCAGTAGCCTAATAAAAGCCTCAAAGTCCCAGTAAAGTTTATACTGTGCTTGAGGTTTTAGGTAATCACCTCGCTGGCCTTTTTTCTTTCAGGGAAGGTTGAAACAAGGTGGTGTTTGAAAAAGTATCAAATTAAAAATTTTTGATGCGGACGTCTGCACTGGTCGTAACCCCTCCCCTTGTCCTCGTTTGGATGATCCCTCCCTCCCCGTAATTGTGGACGTACTTTATGGATGACCCTTCACGGATAGTTTTGTTCGCGGAAGTTGCACATTAACATCAAGTTTTGATGTTGGCTGATTCACACACGGCCAGTCATTGAAAAGAATACTCGATAAAATTATGTCGATCTCTGTGTAGACTATTATTCCAAAAGTTTAACTAGGTCCTACAGATCTTATGGCTGCTATGGCAGTTGACGTCTTTAAAAAAAATTAAACAAGTAAAAAAACTGATAATTAATTCAATAAAATATTAAGTGCAAATGAGCCAGTTTGTAGGATTGGTCAGAAAATTATTGTTATATATATGTAGGTTCATAATTAGGGACAGTAGAAAATCACGAAAACACGGCAAACACGGAAGCCGTGTTTTTCAGCATTTGCCGTGTTTTCCGTGATTTTTGACATTTGCCGTGTTTTCGTAAAAAATGCCGTGTTGCAATTTTTTTTTGTGGCAGTTTAAAGTTTTGCACAGTCGAAAGTAGTTATGAAGGCTTACTTACTCACTACTCACTAGTCATTCACTATTCTAGTCAGGGTTCTCTGAGTCCCTGGGGACCCTGACGTCACTCATTCATTTCCGGTTGTCTGTTTATTATTTTTTTTTCAGATTATTTGCGAATGAATTCAGTAATTTAATCCTAAACGATTATGAAGAAAGCTATTAACGTGTCATGTTCTGATCGCGCGAAGCAGTATCAAAAAGGAACTTTGCATGCCGACGACGGTCGTCTGTTTTGTACAAGTTGTAGGCCTAATGTTACACTTTATCACACGAGAAAAGGTACGATTGATCGACATCTGCAAACACCGCTTCGCACTGAAAAACGTAAACGTCTCGACGAAGCGTCAATGAACAATGAATATGAAAGATAAACATATAATGTGCTACAAGAAAACTGTGAAATTTTGATGCCGTGTTTTTGCCGTGTTTTCGCGATTTTTTTAAAATTATGCCGTGTTTTGGCATTTTTTACCGTGATATTCTACTGTCCCTATTCATAATCTCAAGTAGGTCACATAGGTAACCGCTGATCGATCAGCTGTCTGGCAACCGGACTCGGACCTCCAAATCCAATGGACATCGATCTCTGGACAACCCCTCTGATACGACGCATAGCTCGTGAATAAACTGGTGCTTTGCGCTTAGGGGTCATTCATAAAGGACGTCCGCAATGAGGGGGAGGGAGGGGTCATCGAAATGCGGACAAATGCGGACAAGGGGGAGGGAGGGTTATGACCAATGCGGACGTCCGCATCTGAACTTTTAAATTTGGTAGTTTTTTTAAACACCACCTTGTTTCAACCTTCCACGAAAGACAAAAAGTCAGTGAGGTGATTGCCTACAACCTCATGCATGGTATAACCTTTACTGCGACTTTAAAGAGGCTTTTATTACTGCGCATCCAGTGAGTCTGATTTAAGGCGAGCGATCGATCGCTCTTCTTGGTCGCTCGCCTAGCAAAGGTACCGGCGAGCGATTTACCGCTCATCTAACCGAAAGCTTCTCGCCGTCGGTGACAGTCGGTCGTCGCTCGCTGAATTTCAGTTAAACTCCAAGACGATAGACGAACCTGGAGCCAGACCATTATTTTATTACCTAATTGAGATTACTTTAATTTACTTAGCGGTGAATGCGTGACGTGACCTGACCTAATTACTGATGACTGATGACTCCAATTTCGTGCAATATGATTGGCCATAACAACACGGCCGGCACCTCACGCCGCGTGACATCATCCGTAACATCACCAATTTCGGATATTATTTTAAACAACAATGGCGGCGAATATGAGCAAGTCGAATAATAATTACAGTTGAGCACGTATCTGTCATGGAAATTAGGCTACTCGTTCGATGTCGATGTGGTCGAGATAGAAAACCGTCGAACTGTGAACAAAATTTGCTGCAAGTCCTGCCGAAATCACGCCGTCTGAAAGGTCAAGCTAAAAAATGAGTTTTAGGCTCAACCAACGTTGTGAAATCAGCCGTCACACTTCATCTTACGTCACTGGTAGGCTATTGTTTCTAGTGAATGTTCATTCATTCAGAGAATTTTTATACCGCCTCTTCAAGATACCTACTCAGATCACGGAACTGAAGTGAGAAAGGCCTACTAGATGAGTACTACATGCAGCGATACGAAAACTTACGAATACGATACACAAAATACGCTGTACACAAAAGTTCCCGAGATCGACCGCGTATCGCTCGCCTACTCGATCCAGCGCGATCGATTTTCAACCCGCCTACTATTTTCAAATCAGACGCACTGTACACATCCTGCGATATGAAACCTGAACTGTCACTTAAATGTGGACAGGAACTATGGAATAATTGTAAATATAATGACGACGACATTAAAAATTGACTTAGGCGTGCGGACGTCCGCAAAGGGGGAGGGAGGGAGGGTAAGGTCAGATGCGGACAAATGCGGACAAGAGGGGAGGGAGGGTCCAAAGTGGGTCATATTTTACGGACGTCCTTTATGGACGACCCCTTAGCACAAGAGTAGCGCTTTAGAGATTTGGAGTTTACGATTACGAATAAGATTAATCTCACATTCGTATTGTGACTGTCGAATTGACGCAATGTAATGTAACTGGCTATTTGTCAGTAAGTAATGTAAGTGGGAATGGGCTGATAGTAGCCTACTTCGGCATCTACTATGAGAGGTTGAATGACAGTAGTAAATGTAAACTCCGACACTTCCCGTAGACCGACTCTGGTAGTGCCAGTCCTAATTGGCAGGATAAAGGGGGAGGACGACGTCAACGGTTCTGATAGTCATAAGCCGTCGTTAAACAATGAAAAGTAATCGTAATCGTAATCTCCAAATTTCTTATGCGCCAGGTGCACTCGAAGGCCAAGCGCAGGGTATCAGTTTATTCACGAGCGCTGCGTCAAGTCAAAAAGGTTTTCCAAAGAGTAGTCCACAAGAGGTCCGAATCCGGTAACCATGGCAGCAGATCAAGAGAGGAAGCAGAGCAGCTGCTAAGGCGGGTGTCGTTTCGGGCGAGAAGAATTGGAAGGCCGAGAATCAGATGAGTCAGGGTAGGAGTAGGGGGCCTAGTTGAAAAGGTGAGACCAGTTTTGAGTGGAGAGCCCGGGGGTAATAGATAGAGGAAGACGAGGAGGAGGAGAATGGAGGACGGGTTGCTAGACGTCTGTACTAAGTAGGGCTAAATGGCTGAAGGTGTGATAAGGACAGAGACTCGTGGATTGAAGAGAAATTAACGATTGCTTCGTGTTTGCTTGAAGCGTAGATTTTCGACGGTAGCCTATATGAATTTCCATGTGGCTCACATTTTATGATTTTATAGAATTACCATAATGTAAAGGTGTATATTATAATTATGTTTTCGTCGATGGTAGGTAGACATACGGTGATATTTCTTAGAAAGTCCGCGGAGTTGATCCTCAGCCGGAGAGTTATTAGTGAGTATAGGATCTCAATCCACTTCTGATAATTAATAACCTACTCATTCGCAGCGTGGAGGAGATCTTGATATTTCTTTGCGCTTTGAAACGCAACTGGAAAATTACCAGGTTAAATATCTTCTGGATTTCTCGGTCAACATGTTAGCCTAAGTATTCGGAATGCAGTGTAGAAATCCCGGGAGCAATCTGCAAGTGAGAAACACAGGTTCCATCTGATTGCCCATACTTGCTTGTCCAAGAGGAAAAGCATGGGCGGCGATCTATGGGGACGGGGGGACATGTCCCCACCTTTAAGAGTGGGGGGACACTCCATGCATTTGTCCCCCCCCCCAAATTATGAAGAAACACCAAAAAAGGCGGATAAATGTAATTGCGCGTGAGGGTTTTCGCAGCGTTTTTGATCAGACGAGGTAAAAATAATTTTTTTTAGGAGAAGTGTCCCCCCCAAAAATTATGAGAAAGAAGAAGGAATTCGTCAAAAAAGTTAAAATCTTTTAGACGAAGAAATCAGAAAAAGGGTTCTTGCTGGGAGACGGGAAAAAGTTGTAAAACGTGGCGAATGACTAAAAAAAAGGTCATCAACTTCTTTTCGAGATGAAATCGATATTTTGCAGAGATGAATTGGTGAAATGAAAGTGGGGAAAAAAGTAAAGAAGTGCGGAAAAAAAGAGGATAGTGTAAGAAAAAGTTGTAAAAAGAGGTGAAGGACTTAAAAAAAGTCATCAACTTTTTTCGGAGATGAAAGCGAAATTTTTCGGAGATGAAGTGGCAAAATTTTTTTTTTCGGACAAGATTTTCCAAAACCGGTCGTCGACGAGATCGTGGCCGACTTTGTCCCCCCCCCCCCCACCTCAGATCTCAGACAAGATCGCCGCCACTGAGGAAAAGGACGGAGAAACCAAGTTCCCTAAGACCACAGAGATAGGCTAACAATAGTATTCGTGAAGGCATCTGAAATAAGATAGCCTACAGCTTTTGGTCTCACTGACCGGTGACTACATGTAGGGAAGACTGAATAGAATAGTAACGGCGCTTTGTAATAGCTGAATGGATGGATGGACATCTAAATGGAGAGATAGATGGATGGACGGATGGATGGATGGATGGATGGATGGATGGATGGAAGGATTGATTAATTGATTGATGGATGGATGGAAGAACGGATGGCTATGTTAATGGTGAACTGACGGATGGATGGTATCTACGTAAGTCTGGTGTATGGAAAGGACAAAAGGACGAACGAACCGAACGATGGATGATGATGAGCGTATGGACGCGATGAGACACGGGAGCAAAGGTAATAAGACTGAGCCTGAGAGAGACAGTGTGAGAGACTAAGCCAGAGAGAAAGGTAGAGACACACAGAGACACACAGAAAGACAGACAGACAGACAGACAGAGAGAGCGGACTGATGAACGCACAATTAAGTCTAGCTAGTTGTGTTTCGCAATGCGGCGTATACCGTCTCCATGTTTCGAGGTCTGCCTTGGGGCGAGAGCGTATCTTTCCTACGCACATATGATCCCAGTCTAATATCTCTCTACGATCCGTTCTTACCGCATCCGTTTATTAATAAACCTGTGAGAAAGCGTTGGCAAAAACGCCGTGGATTCCCGCTTGGTGGATGGGAAGGGAGTGAGCGAGGGGAATCGGGGAGGAGGAGATGGTTGGTTGCGGATTTACAGGACTTTGTCGGAACGGCTTGAGATCGAGTTGAAAGCAGTCGGCGGATCACTGCCGGGCTTTGGATATTTTCAGTATCAGCTGAGAGGATCTTAGGCGCCCTGGAGTTGCTCCAGGACCTGTCTGTCTGTTGGTCCTTCCGTACGTACGTTTTCGTATGTCTGTGTGTGTCTTTGTATCTGTCTTTGGATGTGTCTCTGTGTTTGCCTCACTAGGTGTATCTTTTGTGTTCCTATGTTTCCATTCTTCCTTCCTAGCGGTCTCTTTTACGTATTGGTTAGGATGTCTGTTTGTATGTTTTAATTACTCGTATCGTCGCCTCGCTGTTTCTCTGTGTATCTCGGCATCGCTTTGTCTGTTAGCCTGGCTCTCTATGTCTCTCTGTAGTTGGTCCTGCATGTCTTTCCACCCATGTCTGCCTCTGTCCACTTGCGTCCCCCACTCTTTTTTGTCTAATTTCTGGTTTCTATTTCCGTTTTGCTGTGTCAACAATGCCTTGCATTTAGCATCATGTTTCTTTCCCTATATCCGTATACCTTATTCTCTCCGTCTCGATTTCTCTCTCTGACATCGTCTGTTCGTCTCCTCACCAGCGTTTCTATGTCTCCCTGTTTACTCTTTTCACCCCCGTCTCTGTCGCCAAGTTCGTGTCTCTCCTTCTCCTTCTCTCTCTCTCTCTCTCTCTCTCTCTCTCTCTCTCTCTCTCTCTCTCTCTCTCTCTGTCTCTCTCTCTCTCTCTCTGTCTCTCTGTCTCTCTCTCTCTCTCTCTGCATCTCTCTCTCCAAGTGTCTTCCGTCCTACTGGCCTTCTCCCTTCATCTTCCTTTCTCTTTTCGTCAGCCAAGTGGTTAATATTTTCATCTTACCCAAACTGTCCGACCGAATACCACGCGTCTTCCTTTGGCCTTCAGCGATTCATCTGAACACAGTCTCACATATTCTGCTGTCCTCCCCACAGGTAGCACATCCCATTTGCTACAGAACCTGTTCGTCTGCGGGCCCTGCCAGAGGCGTTTATCTGTTGCGTAGCAAAATAGCTTTCCCGAGATCGAAACGGGTCAGGTCTCGTCCCTAGGCTTTTATGACGATCCCTCGACGGCCTGCAGTCCCGGTCGGCGATGCTCTTCCTCTATGTGGCTCATTTCTGCTAAAATTGCGGACACTGAATACTCACCGACGCTGTTTCGTTGCGAGACAGCCCGCGTGTACTTAGAGGTATTTGCGTAGTTTCATAGGATGATCTCTTGATGATGTGAAAACGATTGATTGGTTGTTCTTCAGAGGTCACTGGGAATCCGTCAGCGAACGTGTGCAAGATGTCGACAGTCGCATGTCGACAGTCAAATGTCGAACAACGGGGAGTCAAGAAGCTGCGTTGAACCTCGCCCTCTCTCACAAAGGGTCACAAACGATTAGTCGTCTATTACGCAATTCTTCGATTCGTACAGCTGCATTTTGAGTTATTACTTGCGGAAAGAAGTCGTTAGAACTAGACTCGAGTAGAAAAGATCCGATCTCTCGCCGCTGCGACGTGTCCAAGCTGCACGACTTAATATATAAGAGTTTATCCAGAATTACGCTCTACGGGTAGGCTATCGTTTCTGTTCCCTTAACGTACCAGTATGGAAAAACTTTAGAAGCGCATTGCCGACACAAAGCAACGCTTGAACTTTAGGGCCTACACTATAACGACTGTCCCTAAAGGCCTACCGAACGTCGGAAGAACCTATATACTAGCGGAGTTACAACCTGATCTGATTGAACTAGACTGGCTGGCAATGTGGTTTCAATGAGGATTGGCAGGAATGTGATTATGGAGTTTTAGATAATATCGCGAACCCTGACATCCTGTTGGAATGTGGCGTCTCTACACACGGCGTTGTGCAGTTTCTCGACAACCTTATCGTACTTGGAAATAGATTGTCGACATGACTTTAAAAATTATTTAGAGTGGTGCAGAATTACCTACTGCGCCGTCTTCCTCATCGAGGGTTTCCGATCGGATAACAGAAGCCAAATATTTCCAGATATCTTCGGATAATCGCGATGCCTGCATTCGCCATTGCTTTCTAAACATCTCAGCCTGTGCGTCGAACTGTGGTCTAATCGACAGGTAACCTCTTACATCTAGGTTTGCCAGGGTAGCGTTAGATTTGCGCTCGTAACTAGTTCAAGGTCACTGTCCTGCTTTCCCAGGTCGATCGCTGAACATGGAGGCGAACCTGAATCAGTTTCGGTTGTTCACGGTTCGTGCTGAGCATGAAGTGAACGATCGCAGAGGTGGCAACTCCGGCCGGCCGACTTCGTCGTACAAGCGTCGGAACCCAGGCCTTGAGGAGGGCGACAAGGCGGACATCGTTGGCCCAGACAACGACGGACCAGCGGCGGAAGAAGGGAGTGAATCCGGGGAGAACAGCATCCAGCAGGAGCCATGGTCTTCGGATGACCGTCACCCAGAGGACAGACAGCGTAGCGACGATGAGATGAGTGAAGACGTCCTGCAGGGAGGGTTCGACGGGGCTGGGGAGGCGGAGAAGAGTCTCGTCGGGGCTCTCGTCTCCCTCGAGCACACGATCAACCAACACTGTCAGCTGCTGAATAAGAAGCTGCGACGGGAGAGGGCAGTTCTCAAAAACAATATGTCCGAAACGGCGAGAACTCCTATCGTATCAAGCGCTTTACCGAAGGCTGCGATTCGCACAGACAAAGTAAGTGCCGTAGGAAATGGGTTGATCCCTGTGCGGAGGTATCTTGGAGGGGCGCTATTATATGAATGAGTGAGTGAGTGAATGAATCAATGAATGAACGAATAACTGAGTGGGTATCGCTTTTGTGAGGTTCTTAAAACGCGCTACGTGAGTGTTCAGATGCATACTTGGATATATATATATCTCTCTCTTTTGGTGGAACTCCGCTATGCTGAACACCCAGCGGTTCGCATTGTTCTTCTAAAGATTTGGGGTAACATGATTATTACTGTTTTTAAGGAGTTTTTATGTAGCGTCCCTTCAAGGTGATCTAGTCACTGAGTACTCAAGTGCTCTCCCAGTCCAACCACGTCTAAAGAGAGCAGTCTACGTTAGTAAAAAAACAAGGTAGAGTGAGTCATAGGGACCAGGCCGAGCGCAAGAGGGAGGCTATTCCAGGTTGCGGGGCCAGCGACCGAAAAAGAACGGCGCTGTATAATGGCTGTCCGCGTGCGAGTCAGCCGAGCGAAGAGCAGATCACCGCGGGACCCCCTCACCCCCTCACCCGAGGTAGGTCGACAAAGCTTCCAGAGGCATAGAGGGGAAAGTCCCTCCAGACAATGCCTGGCCAGTGCAGAGACCTTGTAGGCGATCCGCAGTGGGAACGGGAGCCAGTGCAGGACATCCCGTATATAAACAGAAACCTGGCCGAATCTGAATATGCGACCAATAAGGCGTGCAGCTGCACGCAAAACCCGATCCAAGCACCCAAGGCGGGCAGCTGGGAGGTCAGCGTAAAGAGCGCAACAGTAGTCGAGATAGGAAGCCACAAAGGGTGGAAGCAGCCGTTTCTGTCAGAGTGCGAGAGACCATTCTTAACTGACGAAATTGATAACAACGGTCGCTACAAAGCAGATTAATTACATGGTTCGATTTAAAGGAGGATCGAAGAAACTTTCCTTAATTGGTTCAAACTGTCTACACATTTCGTTCCTACCAATAGATCTAGTCCTGTAGACGTGTTTCCACATAAATTTCACTCCTCCTCAGTCAATCAATCAATCGAAATTTGTATACCGCCCCACAAGTCCCTACTCAGACTCGCTAACCTATTTATGGGTTATTGTATTGTATTGTATTGTATTCGGACATTTATAAAGCGCTTCTAGCGGAAGGGCCATTCAGAAGCGCTCCCAGTGCGATAGACCCCGAGAGAAGAAGCAAGTTTTAAGAAACTTAAAAGAGGAAGAGACGAAACCTGAGAGAATAGAAGAACGAACGGACATCGGAAGCTCATTCCAAAGAGCAGGGCCAATGGAAGCAAAAGACCTAGATTGAGCCAGAGAAGTCCTGACACGGGGAACGAGGTTAGCGCCCCTCAAGATCCATACTTACAGGGGAGATGACCTATCCATAGGTTATCTTCCCACTATAGCTACCGTACCGTTCCGAAGGGACAGTCTGTTATATTCCCCACACATTCCACTCCAGCCATTATTCTATCTTCACACTGGCTAATACTACTCCCATTGAACATTAATTTTTCTCGTATATCTCGCTTATACTACAAATTTTCTCCCCCAATGGTTCAACTACCTCCATCAGACACTATTTCCTCTCACATTTCGCTTCCACCCAAAGTCTAACCCCGCAAAGGTACTGACTGTCTTCCGCTAAAGACACTATCTCCCATACATTTCGCAGGCATAACATAGCACAACGTAGCCCAGCAGAGCATAAGTTTATATATATATTATGTATAATATGTACCAGGGTATATTTTAACTGTATAACTAGTGGGACAAATGTCCCAGTAGTCTTAGGATTTGTCCCAGTAGTCAGAGCGATTTGTCCCAGGCAATGTATGTATAAAGTACAACTAGTGGGACAAATGTTGCAAGAATGTTAAGATTTGTCCCAGTAGTATAATGAGAAAGGTATGACATTATTGTTGAATGAGCCCTTGTTATTGGGTTGGGACACACGAGAAAAGTTGTAAAAGAAGGTGATGACTAAAAAAAAAAGGTCATCAACTTTTTTCGGAGATGAATTTTGAATTTTTTTTAGAAAAAGTCAAAAAGTTGTAAGTTTTTGAAGATTAATTCCTTAAAAATGTTCTTCGACCAGATCATGGCCGACTTTCTCCGACCCACCTCTGAGAGACGAGTTCCAAAGAAAGATCATGAACTAGACCCATGGCTGATTTTGTCCCAGTAGTCAAAATTCCTTAAAATATGCACTGATATGTACTCATTAAAAGCCAATTCCTCTGAACTTCATCCTTGGAGTTAATTTTAGCGTGCACTGTACTATCATCCATATAGATATAATTGCATAAGTCTACAACCACTGAAGTGAAGTGAATCTTTCTGCTTTGAAGTTCGTATCCGTTACTTAGATAAAATCAGATCGATTGCCTCGAGTGGCCAGCCATGTCTTGGGCTAATTGAAAGAAGCTCTCTGCGCAGTTAAGAGGCTCGTAAAAACCTGCCATACGCATATTCAATTACATGTATACATACATACGTACATACATACGTACGTACGTACATACAAAGTCATACATACGTAATACATACATGTATACATACAGTACATAGTACATACGTACATACATTCATACATACGTACATACTTACATGCATGCATATTTAAAAAATGCAAGCATATACACTTATATTAATAAATACATACATTACATAAAATTATGTATATGCCTACAAACATACTTATATTCGTACATGCATACATATTGCCTAAATACATACGTACATTCATACATACCTACATACGTACTTGTAATTGTAATGACAAATTTATGTAGAGCCTCTTCAAGAGAGGCTCACAAAGGCGCTCGAAAAATACACAGGGCTTACATATACAAGCTTAAATACATAGCATGCGCGTACATATAGACAAACATACCAAATAATACAAACATCTTCGTAGATACGCTTAGACTTACATACTTACGTACATACGTATGTACGTGCCTCGTGTGCTTAGGTGCGTGAGACGATAAAGAACAGCAAGCACGTAACTCTAGTAGAAACAAGACCCACTTTGATCAATGCTCCTTCACTGTACTTTGTTCAGCATGCAATAGCCTCAAGCAACTGCAGGTGCCTGTCAGACGAGTTATTTTTAGCGCCATTTTAGACATATATATACACACACTTATACAGTCATACACAATATATATATATATACACACACAAAACAGATGAAGAAATATGTCTATGTTATATTAACAACACGTAAAATTGTTTTTGTTTTCACATTGCGCAACCTACTCATTCGCTGAACCATTCGATAAACAAAACTCTGGTTCCTTAGTCGCCCATAAAATCCAAGTCGTGGGAAAGGTCTTATTTGCAGACGCTCACTGAAAAACAAAACCGTTGAGGCCCTTATGGTCAGGCTCGGTTACACGTGTGGATCCAGAGGTGAGACAGGTAGACAGAAAGACGGCTGCTGCTGCTGCAGATGATGGTTGGAATTAGAGAGGTGAGAAAGATAAGAAGATGAGGATGGAGGAATGCGGATTTTTTAAAAGTACTGACGGTTCGGTATTTCACAAGGGTTTTATATTTAAGAAAAGGATCTTTCGTTGAAATCTGTGAAAATCAAATCTCTTAGCGGAACAAATCTCTAAGCGGAACAAGTTCTAAAGAAAAAATTCTCTAAGCGGAACAAATCTCTAATGGGAAAAAGTCTCTAAGCGGAACAAATCTCTAAGAGGAAAAAAGTCTCTAAGCGGAACATATCACTAAGGGGAACAAGTCTCTAAGCCAAACAAATCTCTAAGCGGAACAAGTCTCTAAGAGGAACATATCTCTAAACGGAACAAATCTCTAAGCGGAACAAGTCTCTAAGAGGAACATATCTCTAAGCGGAACAAATCTCTAAGCGGAACAAATCTTTAGGCAGAATCTGGCTATGGTAATAAGTAGAACGTAGTCAGAATTCTTTATATTACAGTGTCTTTCAAGTGATATCTTAATCTAATCTAGTCCAATCAAATCAAATCAAATCTAATATAATCTGGTGACTTCTAATGCGTTATAGTCGTAATGTCCAAGTCATGATACGATGATCATAGGCGCCGACTTTTGCTTTTGTCTTTGGGTGCCAGTCAGGGCGGATCCAGAAACCAACGAAACTTTTTTAGGAAATCATCTCCGACAAAACTGATGACCTTTTTTAAATTTAAAATGGGGGCCATGGCCGGATCTGGTGCCAGTGCATATTTTAAGATAATTCTCTCCTAAAATTTTACGACTTTTTAAGGAATTCATCCCTAGAAAAACATTTGACGACCTTTTTTTTAGGAATACCCCAAAAAATTGAATTTAAGGTCCGAATTCTTCTGGGTGCCAGGCCCCCACTGAACTTTGTCTCTGGGTGCATTGGCACCCAAGGCCCCCAAGAAGTCGGCGCCTATGACGATGATTGCTTCAATCAAAATCGCAATCAAAATTGTCATCCGTCGGAGACGTCTCCGTGTATAATATGAACGGTTTTAAAGTTGAAAATAATGTGATCAAAGGAAAGAGTTGAAGAAGATCGTTAGAATTTAATGCTAAAGAAGAAGGAAGTAGTTGTGCAAGTACTTCTTATTGGGTTGACCTCCGTTTGAGTAGGTCATTCTAAGTCTAATGGTTTTGGTTATGGTCATTATGAGGCTAATAGTTTTGGTTATGGTCATTCTAAGGCTAATGGTTTCGGTTATGTTCATTATAAGGCTAATGGTTTCAGTTATGGTTTTTCTAAGACTAATGGTTTCGGTTATGGTCATTCTAGGGCTAATGGTTTCGGTTATGGTCATTATAAGGCTAATGGTTTCAGTTGTGGTCATTTTAAGACTAATTGTTTCGGTGATGGTCATTCTAGGGCTAATGGTTTCGGTTATGGTCATTATAAGGCTAATGGTTTCAGTTGTGGTCATTTTAAGACTAATTGTTTCGGTGATGGTCATTCTAGGGCTAATGGTTTCGGTTATGGTCATTCTAAGACTAGGTCCCTAATGGTTTCGGTTATGGTCATTCTAAGACTAGGCCCCTAATGGTTTCGGTTATGGTCATTCTAAGACTAATGTTTTCTTTTATGGTCATTCTAGGGCTAATGGTTTCGGTTGTGGTCATTAGAAGAGGCTTAGGCTAACTTAGACAGACAGTAGGCCTACTTACTGTAGATACTAGTAGTAGTGGGAGTAGTAGTAGTAGTAGTAAAGCTATCAGTAGTAATAATAACAACAATACACTTAAGAAAGTTGTATGGACCGCGGTCGGCATATCCAGGCCTATGTCTTGAACGTTTTTTATTGCTACAGCACCAAGTTCAACTTGGTGTTTTCCTGTGTTCGGCCCCTAAGATCTCTCGATAACGGCTTTGATGACGTCGGGCGGTTGATTGACATCTCGGAATGCAGCATTAAATGCTACTGTTCGTTGGCCGATGATGCAAGAGGAGCTGCACGTCAAAATGATCAATTGCTTCTCTCGGATACGGAGGCTGAGAGAGAGAGGAAGAGAGGTGCTGATGAGTTCGTGACAGAAGAGTAATCGGTTCCAAGTGAATATATTTGTCTGTTTTTAAGTCGCAGACTGGAATGTGTGTAATCGTGAGTCATGCAACGAGGGTAAAAAAATGTCTGCACAGACCAGACACCGCTTTCGTTAGTTAAGTTTCACGGATTATGATGTAAGTTGTCCGATGTTCAGGATAGAATGTAATTTAGATCTATGTAATGTATGTAGTCGATGTATGTATTTTATGTTTATAATGTATATTGTTATGCACATGTATTTATCTAATGTATCTATATTATATGAAGCGGCCGTTGTTGGCTACTTCGTTGATAGATAACACTCATTGATTTAATATTTACTTTATTGTTAACTTGCAATTAACTACGTTGACTACAATAGTTAATATTCGATTCACCTACACGCACTCTCAATTCACTCACTACACACTGTTGTTGTTCCTACCACCGTCGTTCGTTTCTCGTTCTTTCCTTCTCTCTCTCTCTCGTTTCCCAAAACATGCCTCTTAATACATAAGTGACTTGTGCTGATGATGATGATAGCTGAGCCTTCCTACCTACAGCTCGCATGCAACAGATACATTATGTGCACGTCCGAATGAATGGATGACTGTATGTATGACCACTATATGACCATCCTTATAAAAAACACGAGCCACGGGTTTTGCCCATTAAACCCCTCAACAAAATAACGAATAACCAACAGTGAAGAATACTAACACATAAGTCCAATTCAAAAAATCTAGTCAAATAGTCTATCAGTCCATAACTCTATCAGACCCCGTGCGGTGAATCGAACGCAGTGACAATAACAATCGAAATAGCAATCAAATAGTAAGCACGACATGAGAAACTAACGTAATATAACACAATACTCATAACTACCACTATATGACCATTAATGATCACAACACAATAACCATATAAAGTACCGAAATATAACCATGTAACCATAAAAATCGTCATCCCAATACGAACAAGTAGAACATGATAATACAAGCGTCAGCAAGATAAGCAACTAAAACTAAACGATAGCAATCAATCGACGAATAGTTCAATCAACAAGCAGAAATTCAAGGTAACAACAACACTGATTATGGTTGCAACTCAAGCGGAACATTGAATTCCAAACTAGAGATATACAGTTGAACAGAATAACGTTTGTTAGGGCCAATAATAGTGTCCAGTTTTCGAGCCAAACAGTAAGAAATAGATAAGGACTGTGGCAACAACACTCGAATCTGAGAAGGTTTATGTAAAGCTGTAATATTCCACTGAAAACGTAACTGACGACCAGAACAATGACGAGAAAGACTAATGTTAGAAATAGCATTCAAAGCGACAACATCATAATCTCCTAATGCATAACGCAACTTATACCAAGGAATAACAACTTTAGCTTCTGTGTTAAAAATATGCATGGTTAAACACACAGGCTGAACAACCGACGACTTGCAACAACGGCGATAAACCTTCCGAAAAATCAGAACCAAAACCATAACCACAAGGAACGTGATAACAGTAATCTGAAACCATGGAAATTCCGCATATTCAAATAAAATCATTGGCCGGGATGTCGGAATCCCAGTTGACTGCGAAAAAATCCAAACTGGTGGAACTGAATTAGTTTGAACAGGGCGTGACAAAGTCAACACAATAATAGACAATTGATGCACACGAACCACCAAATAAATCGTTACTACAGCAAGGAGAACAATTATAAATGAACCCACAGGCACAAGAAAAGATATGGATGCAGAGTAAAAGGACGAATCCAAATTAGTCAAATGTCCCAACTGTTCTCGAAAAATATCATCCTTGGACTTGAATATCGCCTGACCTTCCTTAACAGAATTCATTGCAGTGGCAAAATCCTCAGCTAACTGTTCCTCAGCTACCAGAGAAGCATTTGAATGAGTAATGAAAACAGGCAACTGCATCGTAATCTGTTCAGCAACAGTAGTGTCCGCCTTAAGCAGAGCCCAATCCTCCTGAACAAAAAACTCTTGAATAATCGCCAAATTAAACGTATGCACAACGGAATCACTAGCATTAAGTAGGTCACTCGCTGAACACGAAGCAGGAAAAACATAGTGTTCGTTTACCATAGAACATTCATTCGGAATAGAAACATGACAAGAACTGCATGCAGTAACCTTTTTCGACCGTCCTTGAGGACAAATCAGCATCAAATCAGACAACCCATTTTCAATTGCCATGGTATTCTCAGTTAAATACACAAACGATGACGGCTTACGGCTAAGAAGAAGAAATACACAATTCTTGCGTATAGCAACAGGGTCATTCACATACAAAGCAAATATACACACTTCTGAATCAGTCCGCAACTGAATATCATGCTTTGAAACAATGCGAAAAGCATCCCCGTCCTGCAACAATGGCAAAGAATCCCAAACCGCAAATGTGTTACTGACTGGAGCAACTGCAAAATAACTCGGTAAGCGATCAATCAAAGTAGCATGTGGATTATCAGCACTTATGGATTTGGCAACAACAGTGACCTTGTATAATTCCATGGAAAAGTTGACAGTAGTTAGAGGAATTTTTAAGGTAATGTAAAGAATATTACGTTGTAGAGTGGCAATGTGAGTATTAACCCGGTAAAAATATGCGGGATCTCTAACCAAAATCCGGACAGGCAGTCGCATAGACTTCAAATGCTTATGAAGCTTGACAAGAACACGTCGAATATCTCCTTGATGCAAGATAGTAGCCTCTAACCTGCCAGCAATAAGTGACTCAACAGACAACAACAAACTCTGCAAGTTGGCTTCCAGACATGTAAAATTATACAAAGTTTCACTCATGTAAAAAGCTAGTTGTAATGACAACTTAAAATCCACCCTCATCGCTTTACCAATATCAGACAAAATCTTATCATGACCCGTGACCTGGGACTTAATAGCATCCAATCTTTGATTCGTGATACTAGTAGCACTAGCCATGTTACTTACGTCAGCCGCAAACTGACCCAACGTACGTTGTTGACCCTCAAGAACCAGCTTAATACGATCTTGCATAGCTTGGATGTCTGAGTCCCGAGCAACCCCGAATAAAGAGTGTGCAACGTCCCCAATGAAATCCACAAATCCCCGTTTACGAACACGCGACTGACGACGTTCAACGCGTTCACTTTTAAAAGTAATTCGGATACGATCAATCAATTTATTAATTTTCACCTCTGCCCTCCTATGTAAGTCATGTATGGCTGTAAACGCAGTCAGGTAATCAGAACAATTACTGTGTGTAGGTGTATTTCTGAAATGACAATACGGATTATCTCCCAATGGTGGCAATAACTTAACCCTAGGCAAAGCAATATCAAAGGTGTGAACCCAAACATCGGTACCGACTTCCAACACACCCAAAGAATGGAAATAAACACCATACGCTCCACGATTGAGAATGGGTGCAGGTGTAGCATGGATCACCAGGAACGAATGCAGAGCCAGAAATACCAATGTCCCGAAGATCCAATCTAGAGGAAAGAAAAAAAAATAAAAAAAAATAAAAAAAAATAAAACAAACGATGACTCTACAAACCGCAGATATGTAGGGATACCCGCAAGCATACAAAGCAAAACAGCCGCCCCACGCAACGCAGAGCACGGCTTATCACAGCACACAGCGATAACAATATCAGCGCGCAGCTATACGGCATGGTTTTCCCCATTCACCGGCACAACCACTGGCCGTACAACGACACACCCCAGCATAACCACAGCATACACCCTCACATAACCACGTAATATGAGATGAACCCCAGGCCTATGCCAATTACGACAACTCCGCCAAAACCCATTATATCCCATACATGAATCGTAGGCCTGTACGTACGTAGAACAGCATCTGTAACAACGGTGCATAAAACAACTACCATAGTAGGACCAAGAATAATATATATACAAGAATAATATCAACCAAGAAATCAAATCTCCACGGAAATAACCTCAAAGCAGTCCAACTCGTCAGTAACCCTGTCAAACAAAAAGCTGTCTGGATGGTGAATAAAGTGTCATTTCTCGACAGTATTCCACGACTTTAAATGTCGATTTTAGCGCTGAATGTATCAGTGTAATACATATGTAAATAATTGTTGGCCAACAAGAAATCCCAAGATGAATATATAATAAGCGCTGTATAGTAATTGCTCTAGTGACGCACAGCATACTCACTGACATCATTGTACAGCGGCTTTAACATAAGCACAAGAGGCAACTATCTCCTTTAAAACATATAAAATGCAACATTTCTCAGGAGCCAATAGTAATCAATCACGACAAGTGACCCTGTGACATTAGGCTTCAGGGTCAACATAACCTGTAATAATAAAAAACTACCATTCAGCAACTCGTCTAATCACCTAGTGGACCAATGGTAAACCGCTGAGGAGTAGGCCTTTTCCTAACTTTCCCCGTCATGGTTCGTTTAATGTGATATTCTCTCTTCAAGCAATCACTGACATCCTCTTCAGCTGTCCATTCAGGCTTGAGAGACCTATTCTTAAAAATCACTCTATAGAATCTTTTTTTATTAATGAATTTCATTCCACTAATTTGCTCCGCTTCAATCCATGGAGAATGCGCAGTCACAACATCAGATACTGTTGCTGGGTCGACAACTGCGTCAGTACCCTGTGAAGGTTGGACCTGTGAAGTAGGCGTAACCTGTAAATCTTGTTCATAATCCCTTCTATCAACATAACGCCTCAATCTATCAACATTGACTGGGTGACGTAACAATTTGTTAGTCAAGGCGTGCCGTAGTAAGTAAGTAAATGGAGCAACCTGAGACGTAATGTAATAAGGTCCAACGAATTTCTTATACAGCTTTGGCTTCTTGCCAACTGGCGTAACAGGATTAAAAACCCAAACTTGATCCCCAACTGCGTAATCTGAAGAACTGGTCCTAAGATCGTAATTCTTCTTATTGCGAGCTTGCAAAACTACAGTCTCATCCACAGCTTGCTGTCTAGCCATTTCCAGCGCATTAGCAATTCTCCTGACATACTCATGAGTAGTCTCTGGTTGATCAGACAAACCCATCTGTTGATCCACTGGGAATTTAAAATCTCTGCCAAACAACAAGAACGCAGGACTGTGTCCTAAATTTGCACTCGTTGTTGCGCGAATAGAATACAGAATGGCAGGAATAAAAATAGGCCAGTCAGTCTCATCTTTACAGTGGAGTCTCAACATTTTCCAAATAGATCGATTCACAACTTCGCAAGCGCCATTACATCTAGGATTATAAGAAGCTGTGTGAATCCTTTTAACACCAAATAATGATGATAATTCGGTCACAATTTTACTCAAAAAATTAGCTCCTCGGTCAGACAACAAGGTTTCAGGTGGACCATATCTAGTAAAGATTTCTCTATACAGGGCCTCAGCAATAGTCTGAGCCGTCTGATCTTTCAGCATAACCATCTCCGGGAATCTTGTAAGGGATTCGACACAAAGAAGAAGGTAACGGTAACCTTCCTTACTCCTAGGCAGCTGAAGTATATCCATATGCCATCTACCAAAAATTTGTTTAATTGGCAATGACGTCATCGGTGGTTTGTTCAACGGGAGAGGATATTTACACTGTTGGCACAAACCACACGACATGATATGATTCTGCAGATCCTTGTGCATGCCTTTCCAAAAATAACGACGTCGAACTGACAAATAACATCGGTGGAACCCTGGATGACTGCACTCTTCGTGATAACCATTTAAAATACCTTGTCTCATACTCAATGGTACAACAAGCTGATTTATATAGCTCCGTTGAGGACCCCGAGAACGAGGCTGATAGTAATGCCAAAGAACTCCCTCGTTTACAGCATATTCTGAACTCTCAATAACCAACTTCCTCGCCTCCCTATCATCCAGAGGTAATTCACCTAATTCCAAATAACGAATGATAGGAAGACACTCTAAACATCTATTTTGTTGCTTCGCAGTCTCTTGGAGAAATGCCTCGCCTTGAGGTTCCTCCGGTGCACCTAAATCACTGTCTGTAATTAAATTCAAATCCATCTGAATAATGTCAGTGTCAATAGGAGCCAATAAACTTTCAAGTTCCTCATCAGCATCCACGTGCATAGGATAAGATATGCGACTAAGTGCATCCGCATTCACATTACATTTACCCTTCTTGTACTTAACATCAAAATTGTACTGCTGTAACTGTAACGCCCACCGAAGTAAACGACCAGTTTGACTCGTTTTCAAGGACTGTAAATACTTCAAACTGATATGATCAGTATAAACGGTAAATGTAGCATTGGCAAGATAACAGTGAAATTGCTTGATAGCACAAATCACAGCTAACATTTCCAGTTCAGTGACAGTATAGTTTCTCTCACAAGTAGTCAAAGATCGGCCCCCAAAGGCAATTGGATGCTCCCTACCTGTAACATCCTCCTGAGCTAACACAAAACCCACAGCTTGAGAACTTGAATCACAATTAATGATAAAAGGCCTAGACATGTCAGGATAAATTAAAACCGGAGCAGTCGACAAAGCCTGCTTCAATTTAATAAAAGCTTCCTCACAGGTCTCATCCCACTCAAACTTCATGTCTTTACGAAGCAATCGATTTAATGGACTTGCAATGATAGAGAATCGAGTTATAAATTTGCGATAGTAAGATGCAAGACCTAGGAATGACCGGACCTCTTTAGGAGACGTCGGCCTTGGATAATCACGAATGACCTTGGTTTTCGATTCATCAACGGCTACCCCATCCGCTGAGAGCACATGCCCGAGATACAAGATTTTATCCAGACCAAAGGAACATTTTTCCGGATTAAGTTTCAAGTTAGCTTCATTTAGGCGATCAAAAACCTCCTTTAAATGCACCAGATGTAGGTCAAAGGTAGTACTATAGACTAATATATCATCCATGTAAACAATTAATGATTTAAAATGCAAATTCTGGAAAACTCTGGACATGAGCAGCTGAAAGAAACTCGGCAAATTTTTCAATCCAAATGGAGCAGTGGTCCATTGAAACTGACCTTGATGTGTCACAAAACTAGATTTTTCCTTAGTGTCAGGATGTAATGGAATTTGATGGAAACCACTCCTTAAATCAAGTAAACTGAAATACCTAGGCTTGACCTCTCCCATGGCATCAAAGACATCTGTCAATTGTGGCAGAGGAAAACTGATGGATTCAGTTACAGAATTGAGCTTTCGGTAATCAACACAAAATCTAAATTGACCCGATCGTTTCCTTACTAACACAACGGGAGAACACCAGACACTTGTACTCGGCTCAATGAGACCAGCCGATAACATTTTCTCTGTTTGCCTAGCAATTTCCGCCTTAGCAGAAACAGAATGACGGTAAGCTTTCTGGTGAATGGGTGGAGCAGACCCAGTGTGAATAGAATGCTGTGTCAAATGAGTCCTGCCCAGATCATCCAATGATGATGAAAACGTACCTAAATTGACTTGTAAGAACTCTTTCAACCTAACATTCTCATCTGCTGACAAATTATCAGAGTAAAAATTGACTTTAAGGTCGTCCAAAGACCTGGATCGCAAATCGCTAGTGCCATGGAATCTATTCAGCGGATCAGCAATCGGCTTATCTGATGCGGTTCCAGTGCTGCCAGAAACATTATCCGTACGGACAAAGAAATCATCAGTATCGTAATTACTTTCCGATGGTCTGCCAGACAAACCATCCGCATAATGACTTTTACGGGCAGACAGATTATCCAAGGAAACGTAATCATGCGTGGAGGATGATTTGAGGACTCCAAGTGCAGAGGATGGCGTATGATTGCAATGTGTGGGTGGTGGTGGTGATGATACCGATGGTGGTGGTTTATCATCAGCAAACATTGCTAATATCTCTGGAAAAATAGGCTCAACACATGCCAATGGTTTATGTCTGGCCAACCAAATGACTTGATTGGTAGGGTTCAAAACCTTGCAAACAGCTGTTTCCTTAGAAGAATCAATGGCACTTCGTGCACAAATAAATTTACATTTCGCCTCCCGTGCAAATGGTTCAATAATGGACATATCAGCTGAATACTTTGAAGGCAATAAAACTGGGACCAATGTCTCAGACATTGGCTTCAAGACAGTTGCATGCAGAGTACACACAGAGAAAGAATGCACAGTAGCAGTTGACAACCGAGTAGCAGCCAAATCATCAAAAAAAGTGACAACCTTTGCATCAAAATCAATTCTTGCCTTACTGTCAGTCAAGAAGTCTAACCCAAGAATCAGACTATATCCCATCTGTGGCAAAATCAAGAATTCATAAGGAATACTCAAACCGGAAAGTTTAACAGTAATGTCTGCACGACCTTGTACTCGAACAGGATGACCATCAGCCAAAAATACATTTTTGGTGTCATCATCTCTCAATGGTTGAACAGGAAGTTTCAATTTATGCAAAAATTCAGCACTGATGCACGAGACACTGGCGCCTGAGTCAAGCAAACATTGAGCAGTGCGGTTCCTAACTTGTACAGTAATTGTGTTTCTATACATCGCAATTTTGTCAGTCTGTGCATAAATTCTGTTCTTAGCCCCAACCGTCATTTGTGGACGGCGGGAAGCGAATTCCTATGTTTGGCTAAAGCGACCAGAGGGCGCTCTGGTGGACCTGCAAACAGACTGTAAGTGGCCCCTTTTTCCGCATCTGAAACAAGTGACACCCTTGGCGCGACAGAAGTTATTAGGAGCATGATTACCTCCGCAATTACTGCAAGATGACTTGGAAGCTGAACGCCAGGAGGTCTGTCGGTAAGGAGGTTGAGAGCAATTCCACGATCGACCTTGCGAGTACCTCGGAGTGTCCCCAAGATACCTCGGCGAATCAGACTGTTGTGGCGGTTGATAGTTACCAGGGCGTGGGTGATAGTCTCTTGCCGATGTCGTGTATAGATAACACTCATTGATTTATGTATGAATGAATGTATGAATGGATGACTGTATGTATGACCACTATATAATATATACATGTATGCATGCATGCATGTATGTATTTATGCATGCAATGTGTGTTATTTGTTTGTAATGCATATTTGTACGCATGTAGGCCCTATGTTTATAATGTATGTATGTACGCATGTATTTGCATATACAGTATAAGTTTGCATATATGTATGTACGTATATATGTGTATGTGTGTGTATATATGTATGTATGTATGTATGTATGTATGTATGTATGTATGTATGTATGTATGTATGTATGTATGTATGTATGTTAACAAGTAAGTATGTTTGCATGCAAGCATGCATATATGGAAATAAGTTGTCTGCAATAGCAGATAATATAATTATATTGAAATGTAATATCTAAATCGGATAACATCACCGAAATCTAATGTTTCGAACTACATTTACACCCTTGAAACAGAAACAAAAAAATGCAGTACAATACAATACGAAACGATATAATACAATATAAGATAGTACAATACATAATCGGATTTCTAATGTGCCACCGACACCTATTAGTGACCATCAGCGCATTATGCGATCCGTTGGTGAACCAATTTGAACAAGTCCGCTCTTGAACATTCGACTGTAAGTTGTTTCCTGCAGGGCTGCGGTTAAAGGAGTAGAGAAGCTACATTTACCAAACTTCTGTACTTTCACTTCAGACTTCAGATCGTAATCGTAATCGTAATCTCCAAACTTCTAAAGCGCCACTCGAAGGCCAAGCGTAGGGCATCAGCCTATTCACGAGCGCTGGACAATTGTAGGTGATCAGCTTGTTTAAAGTCGCTATGCAGTGGCTTGAGGTAGATCAAAACCTGCCACTTTGCGGTTACAAGGCACCGAACATACCATTGCACTACCACGTCCCACAGATTAGACCTAAGCCTACGCTACAATGCAGCAGGTTAACTAGACTAGTCTTTCAAGATGAGATTCAACCGCTGCTGACAATTTCTTTGTCGCCAAACGTAGTCTGACTTTTTGGTCTCTCTTGTCTACCGGACATTAACCTCGGATTATCTTCAAATGAATATCACAGTTTTTTATTGCAATTTATCTGCGCGACCTCTGGCTGGTGTCTTGAATATTATTATAATTACGATAACTGCGATATAGAAGTAGGCCCTAATTAGATTTGAATCATTAGATTTGATTGGATGTTTTGGATTGGACTAGACAGGTTTGGACTGGATTGGACTGTCCACTTCCAATTGACAAGACTACTTACAGTGAGGCTTATACGACTGATTCCAGAAATCCTCTTGTGTGTCTGCTTATCAGTTAATTGGAACAGCTCTACTCACGCTTTATGAAGCTTTAGACCGCGCTTTCAGGTTTCATCATTCGCTGCTGTTTTGGGGAATTTTAGAGCTTTGTATGCTTTTAACGAATATTGGCCCAAAGTTGAACTTCAGAAACTTACAGAAGAATCTAGTTGTATAGTTTGGTCAATCGGTGACAACGCTGAGATTTTCAACTGCTTCTAAGATGTGTCTGCAGTTTACACAGAAACGCTTACAATGTAACGTGATTACATACTACGAGTAAAGAACAGTTTTCATGTGTAATAGTAATCGTAATCGTAAACTCCAAACTTCTAAAGCGCTACTGTAAAGGTAAGCGCAGGGCACCAGCTTATTCGCAAGCGCTGATGGTGTCAAGTATTACATTAAAATCATTCCTTAATTACGATTCTTTCCGTTAACTTCTCTGCAATATCTACACGATTTACGCAGCTTTTTAATAATTAAAACCGGTTTAATAAAGCTGTAACTCGCACAAAAATTAGGCCCTATTTGATCAGTTAAGAGTGTTGTAAATGCTAACTGAGAATGAAATCTCAATCTTAACAAGGACTATACGTATTAATCATACATCCTTAACCATTTAAGGACGAGAGGGAATTGTTTTAATTCATTTTTGTAGGCCTACACGCTCGTGGTTGAAGTGCTAAAACAATGGGATGATTTTTAAAATAAATTTCTCCAAACTTTAACTGACTCATTCGAAATCCGTTTATTGAATTTAAAACTGTACGTATTCAAAGTCGTATCCTGCCCTTGATACAGGACAAAGGCAATTTTACTTCATGACTTTGTCAATGATTATTTGATTTAGATGTGCCCAAGTTATTCGAACCTCTTCAATCATCAACATCATCATCGCCACAAGGTAGCTATTCAAAACCAAGGCTTTAACTTATAGACAACAAAGACGTGGGACTCTCACTTAAATGTCGCCATATCTTAAATATGTGAAGTCAGCGCATGTCGCCGGCCTCGTCGGTTGTTGAGTCGCCTTCTGCGCCATTTGAGCAGTTTATTTTGTTAGTAGGAAGAATTCTCGTGATAATTTCTGACATGTTGCAGTTAAAGGTTGATCCACTGGCGTAACCTTGTCCAAAATATTGGGGGGAGAAGACATGAAGCCTGGACTAGAGGTGCAAAAAACAAGTTTATTCACGATGAAAAGTTGTTTTTTGCTGTTTTTTCGTGTTTTTTGGTTTTTATTATTTTTTGTTTTGGTTGTTTTTAAGATTATTCGGATTTCGAATCATAAAAATCATGAAAAATGGCATGAACAACAGCTCCAACTCAGTTTAATTCAGTGGCGATTTCCGAAAATTAAAAATCATTAAATCAATGTTATTAAAATAACTTCTACAAAAATAAGAAATTTATTTTTTTTAAACCTAAAAATTTGTGGTTTTCTTCTTTTTTTGTGTGTTTAAGACCAAAATCCGAAAAAAACTTTTTTCATCTCTGGTCTTTACAGTCAGCAGAGGCTTCTGGTGTTAAGTTAATGCGTATGAAATAGGGAATTTTGCTTACATGTAAATTTGTTTCATATTGAAGATATTGAAGATAAAAACAAATCTTTGTTTTGATTATGAATTTCTGATAGAATTTCAGTTCTGTGTCTCTGTTTTTCTGTTTCTGAAGAAATTTGTCCATATTGAAAAATAATATTTTAATATTAGAAGAAATTCTCCTCTCGATTTTTGGGGGGCATTGCCCCGGCTCCTCAATTATTGGTGGGGGGCACGTGCCCGGCTGCCCCCCCCCCTAGAGTCTACGCCTATGGGTTGGTCAGTTTGTGTTTAGAAATTACTCTTCGTTTCTGCTAAGAATTTTCTACGTTTCAGACGGTATTTTCTACCCAGGTCATCTTAATCTATGTGAGATTATGGAGAGGGATGGGCCTCCTAATGTGCGGTAGAGTCTCGGACCTACCCGGCCTGCGTACCCCCTCTGCTGCCAGGTAGCTTTTGCTCGGCGCAGGTCTTTGGGGTTACCTACCTCGACCGAGAGTCACTGGTGGAGCTTCGATCTACCGACCAACAACCGACGAATTCTTGCTCTACGTGCACCCGTTGTCTCGATGGATAGCCGGACATGCGTCTTCTTCTTCCAGTGGCCTCAGATTCTGCTGCCTGTCGTGGGTTCACACTATCAGCGCAACATAGTCAAGAAGCTCTAAATATGACGTCGTCTGTCAACTATGGATTGGAATCTGCTAAAGTTGGATTCCAAGTCCGTGCGTGTACCCGCCAATGGTGGATCTTCTAGTTTTCTCGGCATTGCTTTGAGCAATGATGAAGTGACGTCATACAGGCTAGCGTAGAGGGCGCCTCTGATTAGTTCTGCCTCAAGTGGCGCTATATATATATATATATATATATATATATATATATATATATATATATATATATATATATATATATATATATATATATATATACACAGTGATTTTTCGCCGGCTTTCCGGCACCTTTTTAAGCTGCTAAAAAATAATTTATTTATTTTAATAATAAAAACAATAATTTAGTTATTTTAATTTAAGTTTCAGTTTTGTGAACTGTTTTCAGTGTTTATTGAGACCCTCCCAATCCCCCAATCCCGTTTTTCTCTGGATTTTAGCCCTTCCATAATTGTTCAGTTCCGGAACCAATTATTCAGTTCCGGAACCTGTCTTTCTAGAAAAAAGCGTGAATATATATTATATATATATATATTAAAAATATATATATATTTCCAATTATAAATAAGTAAGTACGTTAGTAAGTATATTCTTTATTAACCCGTTGCTATTCAGACTTCTATGTACAGATATCTGATAAACAAATCAACATAATTTAGAAGTGTATATCATCCTAACAATAAATGTTTTTGTACAATCTGTATGTATCTTGGTTCATTTGCAATTATGTAAAGTTTCATTTTCAACTTAACCTGGACTTATCCTGAATGCTGTCGCAACAGCAATGTTAACTCCAGTTTTCACACATTGTGTTCGGTAAGGCAGTAAATACCTTTAGTGTTTCTATGCCAGTCTTATACACCTGTCGCGCATTTGCCATGCACTTATTGTTCGCACGGCTTTGGTTCAGAGGCGCACATTCGCGGTGTCTCTCTGTCCGTCAACTCGTTGAAATGACCGACTGTTGGATTTCAACTCACTGATGATAACAACGCTTGCAACTGGCAGGGTATGAATCGCTTAAGCTAGGAGAAGAGAAACCTTCAGCATTAATTTTGATCTTTCAGCAGATATAACGAGCAGATGTTGGATAACAAACTTTGCAATGCTGCTTGTCGGATACACAGTTGTTCCCAGTGGTGTAGTGGGGCGGGAACGCGGGGGAACGCCGTTCCCGCACTTTTTTCCAGGGAGGGAACGCGATCCCTCACTATTTTGCAGCATTTCTGCTGAAATAAATGAACAAAGAAGACTTCAAGACTCACAGTTTCAACTGCTTACTTACTGGAGCCTTTCGCAGTTTCGCAGATATATTTATATATGTGTTTATTAATTTTTTTGTTATTTTTTTACATTCAACAGTTTCAAAAATAGCAGCGCTCACACTATACAAAATTCTTGCAAGATTGCACTTTTTGCTACAGTTGCTACTTCAATTTCCAGGCGTTCCCCCACTTCATTTTTTAGGACTACACCACTGGTTGTTCCTATTATCATGCAACAAATCTACTGTACGGACAAAGTGAACGTTAATTCCAGAGATATATAATCTGCTATCTAAAGGAATTAGAGCAGGAAATAGAGGACGTCCTTATCACGAGCATCTGATTCCTATTTGTGGCAAATTTAACACATGCAATGTCTCCGTTCAGATACTAATTGAAATCTGAATCGTAAGCTCCAAATTTATAAAGCGCTGCTCTGAAGTTAAGCGCATTGCACCAGCTTATTCACGGGCGCTGAGATTATGCACGCGGTCCAATTTCAGTTTAAACTGCATGTATATCACTCAAGCAATGACCAAAACGACATGAATGGATATTCATACCAGTTCTAAGCAAGTATCCATGTATCTAAAACGTTTGCACAAACCTAAACGATATTTAAATGACTGAGAACAAAAAGTGCCGCAATAACATCTTAGATTAAATATCCAATACAATTAATAAAATGTATTATGTGCTCAATTATGTAGGGAAAATTCATCACCTTGCAGGGCATACCCGCATATAAATAACTAGTTTTCTACTGCCGTCTCTCTATGCCATTTTCTTACAGTTTACGCATATACGCCATACAATTGTTTTTTAACAGGCTATTAATTGTGGTAATTTCCCGTGTTTACTAAGATCTTTTAAGCATCAAAGGCCGCTCACGTCTCCCTTCTCCTATTTCCGGGCTCGGGACTGGCAGTAGAGTCTACCTGGCACCAGCGGCATTTCGCGTTAACGAGTGCGTTGTATTTCGTTGTTCTTACAGGTCATAGTGTACATACGAGTGGTTTTCCTAAAAATCGGTGAGATCGACACATTGAAGGAGAATTTCATGGCCGATGCTTTTATCCAAGCCAGATGGAGAGAACCAGCTCTAGACGGAAAAGCTTCACAGGTACTGGAGACGAATAGTCTCAAACACATCCATACATACACACACGTGCATGCAAACATACATCATACATACATACATACATGCATACATACATACATGCATACATACATACATGCATACATACATACATACATACATACATGCATGCATGCATACATGCATACATACATAATTTATATACACACGCTCACGCACGCACCCACACGGTCACCCACGAACATACATACATATATATATACATACATATGTGCATACCTACATATACATGAATACATGTAACATCTGCACATACAAGTATGCATATGTCATCCAAGCACTCATCCTTCTCTCACATCCGAATTATCTCTAAGTACTCCACATAAATTTATAGGTACGCATAGTATACAAGTATAAGGAGTGTAAGGAGGTTTTTTAACGTCTAACCCTTACAGGAGTGCTTTAAAAACAGACGCTATATATAAATCCCAACCACCTTGCCATTTCCTAGTATTGAGGATCTTTTTAAACACGAGAACCTCTTATTTGCTATTGGCTCGCCCAGGGATTTATGGCTAGGTGGTGAGCGTGATGCAATTTAGCGCGAGCACCTGCTACGAATGCCTTGCGAGAACAGGTCCATGTGTCAATCAACCGTCGCCTGGCAACGCTCTTGGGAAGCTTTTCACATCCATTTGCCTCATACTTGAGCGATGACTTATCGCACTGGGTGCCATCAGGTTATAAGCGTTCAGGATCATGGCTAGAATCGTGGGTTCAACGGATTCAGCACCATAATACATACATACACACATATGTATTCAAACATACATACATTTATACATATATGAATACATACATTTATACATACATACATACATGCATATATACACTCATTTATACATGCATACATGCATACATACATAAATATATACATTTATTCATGCATACATACATATGTATACACATAGATACATTTATACATACATGAATACAAACATTTATACATGCATACATACTTATATACAAACATTTATACATACATACATACATACATACATACAAATTGCTGCTGTAGAGAAGGAACCACTGCTGCAGCAACTGAGGCACACGAGGTAGAGTGTTGCCATAATATTGAAAGACTATCCAATATAACATCCAGCCGCCAGATGATCTACGCGTTCACAGGTAGTTAATGGCATTAACCTTTGACCCTGGAGGCCGTGAGAGGCGCAAAGGATTCCACTTTTGCCCCAACCGGAAGAGGATAGACTGAACGGCCTCCGTCCTACCGAACGTATTTCATATGCCACGTTATATGAGGAGAGTCAAAGGTTTTCTGAAAAGTCATTACATCAAACAAAAAATGCTTTCATCTTAACAGATAGCTTAGGTTCAGCTGTTAGCTTACATATATACATACATAAACACATACGCAAATACATACATATATACTAGGGTGGTCCAAATCAATGAACATTGAAATATTTCAGAGGCATGTTGTTTATTTTGTACATCTGGTACAAGAAACCCACAGTGCAAAAATAATTAAAAGATTTGACTACATCTACAGGTCGCTCAATGCTGTCAAAGTTTTAATATACCTACTACAGTGTAAATACTGCGATTGGCAGGCTGAGGCGGCCAGTCAACGAGCAATGAGCCTGCAATCTAACAGTTTGCCATTTTATTGTTAAGGGTATACAGGGCAGCTGAAATTAGTGTCTAATGGACTGTGCAGTGTCTAGTATCGAATAACCATATGAACGCTGTCGGCATGTCACAATGTCACACTGTTCAGAAAGTCTCATTTAAGAGGATGAAGACGACGGTGATGCCTAACCGTGAGGAGTAGTGCTTGCTTTGTCTCTTCATCCCTCGTCAGTGAGTCGTTGAAGGTGCTGATCATGGTAACTCCTCTCTCTGCCCCATCATTCTCGACTTTAAGTTTTTCAATCTTCCTCCTACCCTCTTGAAAGCCAGCATCTTGTTCCCACTGCTCAGAAACTTCAGAGATGCAGAAGAAGCAAGATCGCTCAGGCTCATTGTTATTTCCTCTCCATGTTTCTCTTTCGGAACTCACCTCTTGCGATCCATCTTCTTCTCCTTCTTCATTTGCGTCACAATCTCTCGTTTCTCGTCCGTTGACAGTTTCTAAGAGAAAAGTGAGAAGCCAACAAGGTCGCTTCCTAAATACCAGAGATGGCGTGTGAAAGTAGTAAAGGCCGCCTTGGCGATCTTCTCGTTTACTGCATTGTAGCGAATTAGGTCGTTCAGGAGAGCCCGGTCATTCACAGCGGCATCACAAGCTCGAAAAGCACCCACCCAGGTTCTGGAGTAGATCACGACAATGAAAAGAGCTACTTCACGGAGACCAGCATCGTCAATCTGGGTTAGCTTCATGTGTTCACGAAACATCAGGAGTTTGAGTACACAGATGGCCTTGGCCATCCATTGTGCATGGTGGAATGCTTCTGGCTTTCTGATTGGAGCGTGAAGATCCCTTGTCAGAAAATACAGAGACAGTTGACACAGTTCTGCATAATCGTCGCGTGTACTCTTGTTCTCCAGGTTAGTCTTCAGGGTCACGATGTTAGCGTCTCGCCACTCCTTGTAATAATTTATTCTTAGATCCTGGAATGCATGGAAGCCGTCTTTTGGGATGCGAGACCACTGTTAGTCTTCATGGTCACGATGGTAGCGTCTCGCCACTCCTTGTAATCATTTATTCTTAGATCCTGGAATGCATGGAAGCCGTCTTTTGGGACGAGAGACCACTGTTCACGAAAACGTTTGAATACCTGGATATCTGGTCCAGAAGATGCAGCCATTACTGCTTTGAAGACTGTAGCCAAAATAAGTTCCATTACGTGATATCTACACGCTAAATGCAACAGAGGTCGTCCCAATTCTACCTCGATCAGTTGGCAACATCCGGAATGCATCCCAGTGTTGGAAGCAGTAGTGTCAAACGAAAGAGCTTCAACATGCTTCACCAAGGTCCATTCTCGAATGATCTAAACAGCGGCATTGGCCATGGCAGCTCCAGTACCTGATGGCAGCTTTGGTACAGCAAGGAGTTTCTCGAATTCGATATCTGGGCTTGAAACCAATATTGGCAAACGGTCAACCTTTGTGCCCTCTCCATTTCCTGTAAGGTCTGGTAGCAACTTGCCATCCCAGTGTAGAACTAAAGAAGCATCTTTCTCCTTGACATCGCGGATGAAGGAATCCCTTAGACTGACCGCTGTAATGATTCTTCTGTCAATTCTGGCACGCCGAAGCGAGCTTTGGGAAATAGACCTTTGGCCAGATGCTGTTGCATTGACATTCAAGATGTGAACCGCACGCCTATAGATCAGAAATATTGCTATGGTCCAGCGCCGATACCAGCTCTGTAGTCAGTTTCAGTCGTTTTGAGACAATAGGAGATGATCGCTTCGAGCGTCGTTGAGTAGAGCCATGTTCTGATGAGTCAGAGTCCCTTTCTGAAGAGGATGTATCCGATGTAGATGACTCAATCAATTCAATCTTTGATCTCTGAGCCTCCATCATAAAGGTAACATACCTGAATTCCTGTAAGAATGGATGTTCCGTATGCTGACAAAATGATTTTTCGAATAACTGTGGTAAATTTACTACTTCCATAAAAATTAATATGTATCGGTCAATGACCTAAAAAAAAGCTGTTCACTGTCTCTACTATTACAGAGGGCTACTGGAAGTAGTGGTGAAATTTAACAAGTTTCAATCTCCAGCGGGGGTGGAGCAGAATACCAATTTAAATTATGGTAAGACAAGCAGCCAAAAAGCTTAGCTTACCGCGGACCATTCTCATGTAAAATTTCGATGCTCGTGAGCGACCCCTAAATATTACATTTCTCACACAAAATTTCACACAGGTTCTTTTTAGATCAAAATGAAGCAATGTATCAACATGCCTCATGAATTTGAAAAGAAAATTTTTTTACATGTGATTTTGGACCACCCTAATATATACGTACATATATACGTACATACATATATTGGTACATCCAGATTTGCGTGCATACAAACATACGCATGCATTTATGTAGGTATGTATGTACAAGAACGCTTAATATTGCACATTTATGTACCACACAAAAGCGTTGTGACATAATTATGTAGGCCTACATGCAAACGTACACACATACATACGTGCATGCATCCATATACACGCCTGGTTCTGGAAAAGCGCTATAGAAATTTTCAGGTACATATATAGGCCAACATCAATAGGACGCTCGTTATCGTTGTACAATAGGTCAAATACTATTGCAGATATATGGGCGCTATATGAGTCTTTCTTTTTCCGGTGCAGTTCCAGTCCCTGCAGAACATCGAAGACATCGAATGGGAGAAGTACTGGAACCCGAAGCTCTACGTCGAGAACAACCTCGGGGAGCCGAAGGAGACCGTCTGGCAGACGCTGACCTTCAACTCCAGAGGAGACGCCACTGTCTACGAACGAAGGCGCATCAAGGGCTGCTTCCTCGAAAACCTTGAACTAGATGAATTTCCCTTCGACACTCAGGTAGACCGACGGACTGACAGACAGACAAGCAGACAGACGGACAGGCAGGCGTCAGGCAGACAGACAGACATAATTATGCTGTGTGGCGTTTTATTAATAGTGACTTTATGTTTAGAATTTTCACCAGAACTGTTTCGACCAATGTTCAAGAAGGTTTATACAATACCAATACATTACAATGCAACATTGCAATAAAGCCATGACAGAATGCAGAAATGTTTTGTAGGTAGGACTTAAAGTATGAAATATATCTTCATTCAGTTAGAGCTTTAAGTGATGCCTTTGAAACATTTTTCTCTACTCGATCAGGGCTTCAAGTATCACTCAATCGGGGCTTCTAGTACAACCGACAAAACATGTCTTATTCAATTGGAGCTTTGAGTAGTACCTACGAAACATTTCTTTATTGAATCAGAACTTTAAGTAGCACCTGGGAAACATTTCGTCGTTCATGCAGGGCTTTAAGTAATATCTAAAACCATTTCTTTAGTCAGTCAGACGATGGACTAGGCAAAATGTTTGTTACCACGTAGGATTTAACTCTAACCATCTCAACGGAACGATCGGAGACGGAACTGGAGTTGGATGAGGACAGTAGCGAAATCTCAAGCATCAACGTCCAGTCGTTTGTAGACGAACAGGAGTGGAAGCTCCACAGTCACGTCGAAACGTGGAAAAGGATTACGACGCGAGTCTACCAGAATTCCAAGTTCAAACACCCGGCCTTCTCGACTTCCTGTCGAGCCTCGAGGAGACCAGGGTTCTTCATATGGAACATCTTTCTCGTCATGGTTAGATGGTTAATTGCCATAATCATTTAAATCACTATGGTAACGCTATCGTGATCATGACCTGACACCCAAGCATCACCACGTCACTTCCGTCCTTAAATCACCGAGTATCACTCCACTGGTTTAAAATCTCTGAGCGAATCCATTTCAAAGTCCTATCGCTAACCTAAGACTCGCTACAGTCATAGGCGTAGACTCTGGGGGGGGGGAGAGCCGGGGCACGTGCCCCCAATATTTGAGATTTATTGTACATCTAATGCAACAAGTGTAGAATGAAAAACCAAATCCCCCCTCAATATTTTGGACAACTTTACGCCAGTGGCTACGGTATTCGCAGCCCAAGTTCCTTCGCGAATTCTTCGCCATACAGCCGCCCCACTCTACCCGATCATTTTCCTACCTTACTCTCTCCTATAGCCTATCCTAGTCACCACTCGCCTCAAGTTCTCCAACCGATCCATATCCCACACTACACCTTGGAGCGCCTCTGAATAGTTGCCTTGAAGAGCGCGGTATATAAATGTCTAGTTGATTGATTGATTGATTGATTGATTGATTGATTGATTGATTGACTCTGGGACGATTTTCGTACGATTTTCCTCCGAATTCAACAAATTCTAGGTCCCTACCAATACCCACCATTAATCACCTCTTCAAGAATTCCTACCCTAATCCATCCGATCTTCCGTCTTCCAATCGCTCTCTTCCTCAACTAAACCCTCATTAGCAGCAGCCCTACCTCCTCTCTCTTACCCCGGACTCTGACCTATACTAGACATCGATCTCTGGACAACCCCTCTGATACGACGCAGCGCTCGTGAATAAGCTGGTGCTCTGCGCCTAGCTTCAGATTACGCTTTAGAAACCTATATTTTACAATTACGATATCAAGGTTATAACCACAACCGCTAATCTAATCATATTTTCTTATAGCGCTCCGTATCATCATCGCCGTTATCATATTCATTTGACAGTTTGTTTGTTGTTGCAGCTGTTCATCTGTAGTCTCACGTTTTCCACTTTCTCCGTGGAATTAACGAAACCAGAGAACCGTCTCCAGTTGTCCTTCATTCTTCTCCTCACCACAATCACCTTCAAATTCGTTGTCAGCCAGACGCTTCCACGAATATCATATCTCACCTATCTAGTAAGAAATACTCTTTCCACTAATGCAGTAGTTACTCACCGACTTTCCAGTAGTAGCGTTTGTTCCACGTCTGGGCCGAGGCTTTGGCATTCTCTCCACATTCAGTTCGATCTGTCAAATCCTTTATGTCATCCTGGTTTGAACTTCGGACTCATCTCTTTCATCTTGCGTGCTCAACGTTTCTCTTATGTATCGCATATCAACCTGGCTTTCTCCAATGGATTATGGGTTTGATTCGATTTCACTTCTTTAGCTCCGGTATCTAATACACAAGGCATTAACCGATGGCGCAACAAGACCAGTCCATAATCAGGTCAATGTCCAAAAGATCAGTAAGTTAAGATAGAGAGTGGCAGTCTATGGTGGATAAGCAATTTGACAACGAAAGCGACTGAGTAGAACGAACAGATACAGGGAGAGAGTTACTGAGCAGAACATGGGCGTCCGGGGGAAGCAACGGAGCATTTGCCCCCTGGATTTTGCAAATATTTTACAAAAATAAAATCTTTTGATAATTGTGATTATTACAACAGTCCCAGCATGACTTTCAGTGCAAAAACACTTAATTATTGAGGTAAGTCCTTGACCATTATTTTTTTAAGTTGTCACGTGTTCTCTGTTCATGCTATTCGATGCAAAACATAATTTTTCTCCCCCTAAAAAATTTCGCCCCCTAGAAAAATGCTTGACCCTAGAAACATTCCTGTGGACGCCCATGGAGCATAATGAACAGATTTCCACTCCTCCAATCACGTATTTTGTTTTATCTTTAATCGTTTTATCTTAGCGGAATAATCTTCTACAGGTGTATAGTACATACTGACCTGATAGACGCTTGGTATTTGATGTGCCATCGGCAAAATCCTTCTGCATTAGACACCGAGGCCACAGAAGTTACTAATTACCAATTATTAATAATGACTTTTTTTTTATTTTATCGCCGATTTTCATGCTGTACTGTTTCGTGCAGGACAAGTACATACTGACATCGATGGGCATACTGTGCGGAGTATGCGTCTGGCACGCCATCATACCACTCTTCAAGTATGATCTAGAGTTAGCCAAGACCATCGACAGATGGGGACTCATCGTTTCCGGTTCATCCTACTTCCTCTTCCACATTTGCTTTTTCCTCTACATCTATTTTATTGTGAGTTCCTCAAATTAAGCTTATCTTGCAGCTTCCGTTGCGCCACTGTTATCATAATCGAGTTAGAATGTCTTGGACCGACGCACTGTGTCTGATATTCAGCAGACAACACACAGACGAAAACAAAAGACAGATAGTCAGACATGCATACAGACAGAAAGAGATACAGACAGACATGCAGACAGATAGACATGGGCATACAGGCCGAATAATAATATTAATATTAATAATAATAACAAGAAGAAGAATAATTCAGTGTAAACTTGTCGTAATTTCGTTAGCACATAATATATACTCGTAAGCTTAATTGTGTTTCTTTTTAAACTGGATGAATTGTAGGCCCTGCACAAGCGATGGAAGTACGATCAGAAGGATCGAGATCACAAGGTCTGTAGCAATGATCTCTTCTAGAAACTAGACTTTACTTTCTTTGCCTAGCTGAGCAGACGTTGAAGCCAACAGGAGTCGCTGGAAACGATGTAATCGTAATAGTAAACTCTAAATTTCTAAAACGCCACTCTAGAGCTAAGTGCCAAGCACAGCCTATTCATGAGCGCTGCGTCATACCCGAGGGGTTGTTCAGATATCGATGTCCAGTGTCGATAGTGCAGTGGTGGCGTGCTGGACTGTCAGTCGAGAAATTTTGGGTTCATATCCCCGCCGGGGCAGAAATTTGGTTCAAAACTGCTGCTCCATCTGCACCCCCAGCAAACACGCCTGTAATAAGTACACTGACCTTACACTGTCGGTGGGAAGATGAGACTGCGAGGGAGAGGACTGGCCACCCGCCCTCATATGCTGAGGCTAAGAAAATGAAGTCGCTAACACTTCATACCTATGGTTGCTTCATGCGTAGCTTAAGGGAGTGCTCTTCATCTTTTTCTATATTAAACAATTAAATTATATTAGTTAAATTTTTTCAGGAACGCGTAAAGAAACTCCAGCGCCTGCAAGAGATGGCAAACGCCACAGATACTGCGTCTACCAATGTCTCCGCAGGTGTCTAAGCGTTGGGCTAAAATCCGCTAACAACCCGTGATCACCGTCAGATGCTGGGAGGGCTTACGTTGTCGCCTGCTGTCGGGCTAAAGAAAAACCACCTCAACGACTTCCTTATTCAAAATAGACCGGTTCACGACTAAAGAGTTCTCTCGAACTCCGCCACTGTTCGTACTCGGGTAGTGCCAGTCCCAAGCCTGGATAAAGGAGGAGAGCAACGTCAACGACCCCAGCAGCCACAAGATGTCGTTAAACATTGGGAGGCACTGGAGAGGTCCAGAGAGAATCGCTGCGAAAATGTTTCTTTACGTCAGGCAAAATGAAGTGGTCAAGGTCACGTATGCGTTTGATGAGCTCTACGGTCTGTACTTGGTAGTTAGTCAACAGAAACCAAGTTCCACAACATGAAACGGATTCAGCATTCAACGGATAGTTCCGGGATTCCCGATATTTAAGTATTCTACAATATACAGTGCAGCTGTATGTATAGGCTCTACTGCCCTCCTTCCAAAGCTGAGAAGTGTACACACGACCATACGACAGAGAATCGGCGGCGCTAAGCAAGTGGGTGTGAAGGACTTGCTCAAGATCGTGACACAGTGACATCCTGAGTGGAGGTTCGATCACTTATTCTTCGTTACCAGATCATGCTTTGTATCCGTTCCGATACCATGACTCCTCATCATCAATTATCCTATGCAACGCATCGAAAAAGGCGTTACCCATTTGTAAAAGGCAGACACGAGTTTTCTTATGAGTAAAGCTTTCATCATTTGGATGCAACTGCACTATCGAGACTGACTTCATCTACAGCTGTAGGATCTAAGCGTAGACATGCGTAACTGCTGTGTCACGATTGCAAAGCTTTCGCCAATTTCCATCCGTGTTAACTTATTATGAAGAAAGTTGAAGTACAGCTCTACGCTAGCTACAATCCCGGTGTGACTGAAATTTCCTGAGTCGAGTGAGCGGAATCGGAGGAAGAGATGAAGGTTGGAGTGAGGCGGTATCTAAAACAGAGCATGATAATAGCCCAACTTAAACTATAGGCCTACCTGTTCGATCTGCTCAGCCGTTTGTGATATTTTGTGCTCAACTTAAAACTTATCTGTTTAGGATTCGTTATCCACCATAGGCTGTCTCTCTCTGTCTCAACGGACTGCTCTTTGGATGTTGATGTGATTATATACGTCTTGGATTTGATGCGCCCTTGATTGATGCCTGTGCATTAGACCCTAGGGCTCTAGAAGTTACTAATTATCAATAATTAAGTTATGATCATAATCCTACCATTGCAGTGGAACTCGCACTTGCTTCATGAAGAATTGTCTGAGCCCTAAGGAAATTTACTTTTCATTATTTAAAAATTTGCATCACTTTAGAACACACACGATTTCTGGTAATCATATAAATCTCGTCTGTAAGCTTTCAATACTTCATACACTATTTTGTGTTTCTGTTCGCTCCATTTTAACATCGGGCGGCTGGTTCGAGAATTCGACACACAGGCCGAGTCCGAGGGATGGAAGATTGAATGAAACTGAATAATTATTATCGTAAGCACACTGGTGACTCTGCGCTCCAAGAGCAGTGATGAGCTTAGTCAGTTCAACCGCGTTGAAATAATATGTAAAGCCTTGTGGGTCGCCAAATGGAACAGGCAAATGGAGCTGATATAGGCTGTGTCTTCCAGTATGAAACCCGTATATACCATATATGGGACCCTTCTAATTCCTAAGTAGTGCATTAATATGGGAAGTGTACATGCGTTAAATAGATAGCCTATTCCTGCAGAGAATTACAATGAAGCTAAAGAAACACTCGTATCCGATTGCGGTAGGATAGCTGACCGATATACGCCAGAGCTCTATAGGATACTATTATGAAACTATTAAACAAAAGTATTAAACTATTAAGCTGAACTATTAAACTAAATGTTGCAATTAACTATTATTAATGACTAATTATCAAACTGTTAAACAATTAAAAAGTTTAGAAAAAACTAAATTAGGACTAACTGAACAGGTTAATTTAAAATCTGATTATGAAGATGTTATTTGAACTGAGTATTAACTTCAATCAAAACGATCCGGATCAATTGGTTCCGGAAAAATTCTCAGTTTTCGACCAATAAACCAACAAATGGTATATTCAAAAGGAAGTTGACACTTCAACTTGCGAAATGCTCGGGTTGTTTCTGAGATGGGTTTCTTCGCGTCGATACAGTAACGAAATTTTAAATATCTCGCAACGAAACTTCTTCCTAACAAATACTGGTATGAAACAAAATCTTCCTGTACCAGAATATGAGCAAAGATCACCGGATATAATCTGTTTCGTCCCAGAACACGATTGCAATGTTCAACCGGGAGGGATTCAGTTTTGGGATGGAAGATATGACAAAGCAATTGCAGTCCAATTAAACTCTGCACATCGTCATCAAAATATGCGCCAAATATCGGTAGAGCCAACACCTTTGCAAACGCATACTCATCCACGTAATCTTCAGGCTCCGGCTCTTGTAAAATGAGTTCACAGATGTTCATAGCATCATCATATTGACCTGAGTTGTACAGAAACAAAGCTCGATAACAACAAGCAACTGACTGGCCGTTAACTTCGAAATCTTTTAAGACAACCTGATAATAATACGACATCCTTTCGAGAACAAACTCCATCAAAAGCCGAACAAGGTCATCTTCATTCAGAGAAACACGATTAATCAAGTCACTGAACGAGTCACTTCTTCTGTAAAAACAAAGTTTGGTGCAGCACGAAACGTTTTTCGTCTCACACGCAACATCCGAGAATTTTCTTTTCATCACTGCCTCTAGTAAATCGTCGAGCAAAAACTGTTTGGATGCGGAATTGAAATTTACTCTTAACTTCTGTGGCATTTTTGCCATCGATTGCAGTACTAAGAACTTAGCGAAAATTTCTGGCGTGAGACTTAGATCAAGATGAAATCGTCGGTGGCTGTATAGCACTCGATCTTGGATCCGCCTGCCAATCAGAAGAAACCCAATGATGTTGGAAACATCGTCGATAAATATCAAGCATCCTGCATTAAGTGGTTCTCTAGACACCGACAACTCTTGTCCTTTATTAATAGGACTTTGATTGTTGAACATGATACAACAACACAGGTCTATTGTATTTTGATATTGTGCAGTGGCATAGCAAATGGCTGCCATGTAAACAACAGCTTGGTCTCGCATTGTTCTCGATACTGAATCATTTGTCAGAAAAGACTGTATTAGAAACGCCATCGCCAGTCCAGATAGTAACTGGAACTCTGCGTCGTTCACGAATCCAGTTACATTTTCCAGCTGTTCTTGCGCTCTCAAGAAGCAAACACTTGATTTTTCAAGTCGGACCTTATAGTTCTTTGGAAGGTTGTGGTGTTTAGATCGCCAATTTGGTTTGAATTCCAATGGCACGAATCTTAGTGCATCAGCAATTAAACAAATGTTGTCCGTCACTCTTCCTGAACTTATTGCATTTGCAGTCAATAGCAGAAGCAGTAACGTTTCAAAGAAGTTGTAGTGTTCCTTTAATGAAATTGGCGTTTCTACTTTTCTATTTTGCTTAATTTCCTGCGGTATTGTAGTTTCGCTGCTCACCAAGTTGAAATTTTGAATACAACTGGAATAAGCACACAAGAAAATTGTTCCAAATAATTTCTGCTGTATGCGTTCATTTGCCTCTGTAAATATTCTTGCGAGTAAGCGAAATTCTGCGAAGCTAGGCGCGTTGCTTGTACCAGCGTTCAATTTACTGTGACAAGGCAATATATAATTTATTACAAACCATTCCATTAAATTGCCAGAGTTGCAGAAGTAATTAAGGCGTTCAGTAATTAACTTGCAACTGTTAAGGTCACTTTTCTGATTGAATAAATTTGCTTCGGGAATGAAATAGTTTGGACAATGTCTTTTCTCAATCCTTTCCGACAGCTTACGTAACAGTTTACAACAGACTGAAATAACGGAAGAAGAATTCCACCATTCTGCTGATTTTTGTTCGCACGTCCACAGCATCAACGTCTTCAAATGGTAAGTGCAGAGAACCTCTTTCTCCTTCGGACAGTCCGCTTGGATTAATTCTTTCTTCGCAAAGAATCTCAGCATATGATAGACAACCTGTTGAGTTGAAGTCCAACTTTGGAGTAGAATTACTTCCGCCAAAGAAAACGAAAGTCTCCACTGATATTCATCATCTCGGCAATTACGGTGTTGGGCGTATACAACGTGAGAGCCACGTCGCAGTATTTCCAGTATTTCATCTTTATTTGGCCATTCGTATTTTCTTGACCGAGAAGGCCAATTTCTAGCCTCTTTTGGCCACTGTGGACAGTAAACGCAATGAACTTTGTCGACTATATCATTTAAAAGCTTATGAACACCATTCAAGGCGGGTCCCTTGGCTTCTATACTTAACCAGTTTTGATGAATACTCATAGAATCGGTTTCAATTTTTAGCTTCTTTTTAAAAGAGTGATATCGCCTTTGTGTTGATTCTTGCGCTTTCACAAATTCATATTGTTTTTTATCCCAGCTATATTTCATTTTCCCGACAAATCTTAGTCGAACAAATCCTGGATAGCTGCGATACGGTTCAATGAGCAAGCAGTCAAATATTTCGTTAAGATGTCGGATATCATCTGGTAGACTTGGAAAGTCTTCATTGAAAGCCACCACATCAGTTTCACTGACCATATAATCTAAGTCATTAATACAGGGGTATATTGGTTTTATGTAGAACTCAGGTACGCTGCCACTGTAAATGGCATTAGGAGTACGAAGAAAATGTAGCCTGTGGATAAAGTTCATGTGTTCTCGGACGCAAGAGTTCAAAATAAACGCTGATACGGCGTCTTCTGCCTCTACAAAATCATAGAAGAGAATACACGTTGCAATTTTATAGTTATCAGTACCAAAGATAGTAGTAGTAGCGGTAGTGGGAGGGGTAATGGTAGTAGTAGTGGTAGTGTTATTAGTAGTGGGAGTGGTAGACAGAAAGTCATGATAAGGTCTAGGAATAAACAGCTTATGGTGGATAGGCCTTTAGAAAAAGTAAGTATGCACGAAATACACAAGTGAATGAGCCGAACGAACAAACACAGGAAGAGAATAGGCCTACGTCCAGCAACCAAAAACGCCTATGAACCAAGAAAGGTTCTAGAGTTAGATACATCTAGAGAATGATAATCATATGACCTTGTTGAACAATAATGTCTGGGAAGTAAGGATTTGCTCACCGGTGTTTTAGATGGCTTGAGTTGAATGCCGAAATTTGAAAGAGGTTATTTGTAGTTGTAACTATAAATATATTGCAGTTATATACATTTTAAACTGCTGTTGCTTTGCTAAGAAAAAAGCAGTAATGTTTCTTTGTTGTTGCTCAGTGTCCTAAGCAAAGATAAATTCAATGTGTTCTCTTTCTTCCGCAAGTGACTTTCTTTCAAAAATGTTCTAGCCGAATTTTGCCCACTATAAGTTTTTGATATTGTCGGTGATTTGCTACAGCATCAAGAGACATATTTTTATTTATCTGAGAAGCTTATTCTCCGAGGACAGATCTGGTTTGCCCACCATATGAGAGAGAGGGGGAGACAGACAGACAGACAGACAGACAGACAGACAGACAGACAGACAGACAGACATAGGCAGAGAGACAGAGACACAGAGAGAGACAGAGATAGACAGACAGAGACAGACAGAGACAGACAGAGACAGACAGACAGAGGAAGTGGACTGATAATACGCTGAGAAGGGATTTCCTACTGAGAACTATCACGGAGAGAAAGAGAATGAGAGAAAGACCTAGACGGATGCTGCCGGACTGGATGATGATGGATGGATAGAGTATATTGAAGATGGAAACCCAGTAACACAATCAGACTGTTGAACATGCCCAAGAGCAGAGAACATAAAGAGGATGAAGATCCTCTGACAATTCCCCCCCTTCCCCTAACACTTCCGCTGGTTGAGATTATCATGACCAAAGTCTTACCCTTTTGGTTGGATTCGCTTTCTTTTTTCATCGCCTCGGAATTCCAATTCCAGGTTTCGTCGCATCTATCGTTTGTTTCCATATTTTCGTTTTCATCCACTTCTTCGTCAGCACCAAGAACACTTTTTCGGATGTTCTGTCGAGTCAAAGCGAGAGGTCTATAATTGCGTCCTTAAACGACGCCCAAGGTCGTGTTATTCTTTCCTTGTATTCTAAGTTTTAAGCTGTCTAATTCTTGCAATTAAAACATTGCACTATGTTCAGTCACAATTCTTAAAATCTGTCCTTATTTCCCAGCCTTACCATTATTCAACGAGGTCATCTGATTGATTTCTCTGGTCTTACACTAGAACTGTTCTCGGTGAGCGAGCCTTTTGGGTTGCTGGACCTATACTTTTTTTATTTATTTCGAATATTTCTATAGCGCCTCCTCAAGTCTACTACTACTCAGAGGCGCTCCCGACTACAGCATTGATACTGTGTCGGAGTTTTCACGCCGAAGTGCCACGGGCAATCGCGAGTGAAGGACATGCCCAAGGTCCGTACGCAGCGGCTAGAGTGGGATTCGAATCTGCAACCCTCCGGTCACAAGGCGCCGAACTTACCACTGAGCCACCACGCCCCACTATACGTGTAGATTTTGGAACTGTCTTCCGGTGTCTGTCAGATCTGCTCAGTCGCTTGCAATGTGTCATTTCGTTCTCAACTTAAGACTTGTCTCTTTCAAATTGCTTATCCTCCATAGGCTACCTATCTGTCTCATTGGACTGATCTCTTGTATATTGACCCGATTAGGCTTGGTTTTCGTGTGCCATCGGTTGTTGCCTTGTGCAATAGAAGTTATAATTACTACCACATTCAGCTATGGCCATAAATCGTGCCAATTAAAAATAGCGACGCAAATAATTTTCAAAAGCGTCTTGTGAACGATTTTCACATAACTATGCAATACGATGAAAGCAAAATTAAATCAATGGAACATATAGACTGACTATGGGACGGATGTTCAACAGGACATGTCAACAATTGCGGCTTAAGCATTTAGACGTTTGTCATAGCATTTTGCTAATGAAAGGCCAAAGTTCTATATGGAAATCACCGCCGTTAGCTGTGTGAAGGGGTTCTTCGAAATACAGCAGTGAATCACCAAATTAGATCAGTTGAATTGTTATGCGCTCAACGTCTTTATGATGTAGCCTACTTAAAACGGGAAATACACACAAACATATCTACATACACACAAATACACACACATGCATAGATACACACAAACACATACATGCATACATACAGTGCTTTTTTTCTAGAAAAAAGGTTCCGGAACGGAACAAAAAGTTCCGGAACGGAACAATTATGGACGGGCTCAAATCCCGAGAAAAACGGGATTGGGGTTGGGAGGGGGTCTCAATAAACACTGAAAACAGTTCAAAACACTTAAATTAAATTAAATTAACTAAATTATGTTTTTATTATTAAAATAAATAAATTATTTATTAGGACCTGAAAAAAGGTGCCGGAACGACGTTCCGGCGCGTTCCAGCTGAAAAAAAGCACTGCATACATATATAGAAATATATACGTAGGCCTACATACACACCTGAAATCATGCACAATATACAAATATAAATGCATAGGGCCTACATATATACATATATAGACACAGAAAGGCCTAAATACAAATATATAGGCCTACATGCGTATACAGTCATACATACACATATGCATGCAGACATATATAAATATGTACATACATGTATGCACACACATGTACGCAAATATACTTAAATGCATACATTGCCATACAAGCATGCATAAATACATTAATAAATAAACACAAACATACACAAATACATTGTATTGAATACAGTCACTGTGGTTGAAGAAGCCGAAGCGAAGATACTGCGAGAGAGCTCAGAAGGAATGTTCACACGTATAGAATGCTGGCTGGGTTATTAACCTTAACCCTCATCCGAACATGACAAAATGCAACTTAATTTGAACAAGGGGGGGGGTCTGACCAGACCCCCTCTTTTGATATGGTCTTTTCATAGGTAACAGTATATTTTATATGCCAATTTTGCTAAATGTTACTAGGTTAACAATAGATAACAATATTTCAGTCTCTCTATGCAAAAAAAAAAATCATTTCTACCATGAATTTGAAACTAAATGTTCAATACATTATTTCGTGACAGTCTGTCGTAAAAGCTTGATCGACGCAATGATAGTCTATCTATAAAATTAGAACCAAATGTGAAGAAACCATTTTTTAGTAAAATTAGTACTGATTGCTGTTATGTTCAAATGCTACATGACTGTTTTATTGAAAATATCTCTCAAAATATTGAAATAAATGTAATTCTAAGCATGTAATTTAGTCAGTAAGTCTTGTTTGCATTGATGCCATGTGTACTGTGGAGCAGAAGAACAGTGAGACGGACAGACTGGTTTGTAACATGTGCAGCATATGTAGGCCTACTTGTCGCGTGAGGAGATCGACGACAACGACGAGATGTCATTAGCATCATGATATAATCGTCGTTGCTGGTCGAGATAGGACGATGACGGACGAAAGCCAGCCTCCACTTGGGCAACAATGAAGGCCGCGAGGCCCAGGTGTAATCGGACACCACACAGCCAAGGTGTAATAGGACACCTCGCGGCTATGGTGTAACCAGACACCGCCCGCGCTGCAGGCGAGCGACGACCCGCGTATCGAGGAGCAATCTGACACTAATTGACGATAGCTTGACGTGGGGAGGGGGGCTGACTGATGCACGCTGGAGTTCCTACTTAACAGAAGGGAACGGAGAACACGGGACTTATACTGCTGACGAACGCGACGTGTGAACATCGGTCGAGCGAGAAACATCGGGAGGAACGACCAGCGGGGCGGCAGAGTATAGTCCGTCAGATTCAGAGACTGACGCGAAAGAACGATCTGTAGTTAGGCTGTACGAAGCAACATTTGAGATAGTCCCATTTAATATCTAAACGCTTTAATACTACGTGGAAGTTCCCGTAGAGTTAGTATATATATATTTGTTTCTTTAATTAAATTCATTTATTAATTAAACAAAGTTCGTCGTGAATCTTCTATAGAAAAGTTAGGCACGTTAAATAAAAGTGCAAGTAAAAGAACAAGCAATCGAGGGTCGACATCAACACACGGCAAACAATCGACTGGGAAACCTTCGATTGCGACATTGGCGCAGTCGACAGGATTTTCTACTGAAGACGTCACGACGAAAAGCGGAACCGGAAACGGAAAGAGGAATCTCAACAGATCGGGACCAGCGGCGAATACAACCCTTCGCAACTGGAGAAATCGAGTGCCGGACTCCGAAGACGAAGGACTCGAAGGAACCGACAGCAACAGGCAAGGACGAGGAACAAGAGCGCCAACGGACGACCGACCATCGCTAGCAACGACGGACGGGAGTGGCAACGGAGGACAGCGGATCAGCCAAGATACCAAAAGACGGAACACGCTCGACGTATCAGAGGGTAAGTCCTTACTGGTAGTCGTGGTAATCTGTGAGGTTGCGGTTGAGGTCTGGATGAGGATTGGTGTGCGAATAGCCGAGGCTTTTGCGTAGCTCCTTTTGCTCAGTTCTGTTCTTGTTGTATTTTTGGTAGAATTTTAGGACGTTGTTTTCTTTGATTTCTGACCAACGGTGACTCTCCTCTAACTTACTTATCTTTTTCTATTAGTGAGCGGACTGTTGGAAGATGGATAAGTTGTCGATAGGGAAAAGAGTGAGGGTGCTGAACATGCCCCGTCACAGACTAGTCGCATATCTGATAAAGATGGGACTAGGAGAGGAGGAATTGGGTTCCATGAGGATGGACCAGCTCCAAGAGGCTAGTGCTGAAATAATTGTTTCTGGAAGGGAGATCCCGCCAGAAGTAAGTGAGAAAGTAAGCACAGGTAGCCCAGGTAGCAGCATGAGCCCGGCAAGGCAAATGCGGCGGGTCATGTTAGAACTAACAACATACCAGAGAGAGGAAGCGGAGAGAAGAGTGAGGAGAAGCAGTGAAAAGGAACGCAGGCAGATCGAAGAAGAGAGAAAGAGGCTACTAGAAAGGAGAGAAGAAAGGCTGAGAGAAGAAGCGGAGAGAAGGGAGAGAAGAGAGGAAGAGAAAAAGAGGAATGAAGAAAGACTCAGAATGCTTGAGGAGAAGTGGAGGAGAGAAGATGAGGAGAAGCAGGCTGAGAAGCTCAGGCTGCTTGAAGAGAAGCAGAGGAGAGAAGAGAAAGAGGAAGCAGAGAAAATAAGGCTTCAGGAGGAGAGACGAAGGAGAGAAGAAAGACTCAGAGAGCTTGAGGAGAAGTGGAGGAGAGAAGATGAGGAGGAACAAGCTAGAAGCAAGCAGGTGAGCGCGTGCGCGGTCCAGCCAACCGTGACCAGAGCTCAAGACAGACAGGCAGACAGACAAAGCGAGACGCGACAAGACGGACTGCCATTGATACAAGAGATAGACCAGCATGCATTGCCGACAAACCCGGATTGCATTGACGTGGAGGAGACTTATGTAAGAGAATACATGAAAGTGTATATTGCAGGGCTCCCTGTGACATCGTCTCTAATAGATAGCGGGGCCGAATACAATTGTGCGCGAGCAGAACTAATCAGGCCGCTCAACCTACCTGTGGTCAAGCAGATAGAGGTGAAGGGGCTGAACGGTCAATCAATGATTGTGGACGTGGTGCGGCTGAGGCTAAAGGGGTCTCAGGCCGGCGAGGACAGGGAGGGGGAGGTAAATTACGCCCCTGATGTTCGGATATGGGCGGCACTCATTAAAGACCTTAATGAACCGTTAATTATCACGCCCACTACAGCCGACTTGCTGCGCGAGACAGCGTTGCATTCGAGTCACGCGGCCAGCGCTCCTGAAATAGATCAAATTTCAGAAGCGCAGGCGGTCGCAAGGACTGAGACGAGTGAGGAAGAGGAGAGAGGGGAGGAGGTAGAGGGACTTAGGACGCTGATAGGCGAGGATTACTTCACGGTCGCTCAAACAGACAGTGGGAGTGTAGGAGAAATCGGTCCCGAAGAAACGGATAATGAAGAGCTATTCTTCAATCCTGAGATACCACCCCCACCCAAGGAAGACACAATAGTAGGCAGAAACAAGATGGCTGCTGAACAAGCACAATGTTCGACACTAGCACCATTCTTGGCCCACGGGAAAATTGGGGCGAAGAGCTTCTTCACTGAAGACAATTTGCCCTTTCATAAAGACAAAATAGCTGGGCATTCTGTAAAACAACTGTGCTTGCCTAAAGAGAGAATAGACAAAGTCATCATCCAATCACCGGAAGCGCGAGGAGCAAAGAAGGAGGGCCAATGGCAAGGCCCGGCCATCATCGCTCAGGTGAAATCGCCCTACACATACATCGTGGAAATAGGGGGCAAAAGCCGCTTACTACACGCAAATCGGATTCGCAAATATAACGAAAGAATACAGCAAGCATTGATTAACAATTGCTCCATTCTGTTCGAGAAGGACGAAGACTTCGGTCACGGGGAAGCGGTGGGTAGCTTCGTCACGAGGCAGACAAGGCCCAGTGCACAAGTAGACCCTATTGCCGTTGCACACTTAACGGTACCCGAGCGGAAACAGCTGTTTAGTCTGTTAGACAGGTTTCCAGATGTGTTCTCGGACAAACCAGATTTCTGTCCCGTCCTAGAACACACAATCACTGTTAGCGCGGAGTTCAGGCCGAAGAGTTTGCGAGCCTATAAGGTGCCGGAACTGCTCAAACCGGAGATGGAGAAGCAGACCCGCGAACTTTTGGCCCTAGGTATCATCATTCCCTCACATAGTGACATGGCAGTACACTCGATGACGTGGCCGGATCACATGAAACACCTAGAGAAATACTTAATGACTATTCAACAGTCGGGTCTGACCCTTAACATTAAGAAGAGTTCGTGTGCTAGGCGACAAACAACGTTTGTAGGTCACCTGATCGGATCAGGGAGCATTGAACCGGATCCTATGAAAATCGCAGGGCTAGGGGAAATCCCTCAACCCGAGTCCAAAAAGGACATACGGAGATTAATTGGCTTCTTCAGTTATTTTAGGAACTTCATCCCTAACCTGGCTGAGACAGCCAGCATTCTCACTGACTTGACCCAGAAATCGGTGCCTGTTAAGATACCCTGGCGAGCTGATCACCAAAAGGCGCTAGATAAACTTACGCACGATTTGAATAACACTGTATGTTTGCAGACAATTGACTACGGCAGAGAGTTTGGTCTATCGACTGACGCTTCAGACAAAGCAGTCGATTGCTGCGTATGCCAAATTCAAGACGATGGTACAGAACGGCCAATAGGGGGCGCCAGTTCTAAATTAGATGCTACGCAAGCGCGTTGGTCCACTGTGGAACGCGAAGCGCATGCTGTGATTTCTGCGTGGAAGAAGTTTAGGGATTGGATTTTTATGTCAAGGACCACCCTCTATTCTGATCACACCCCCTTGACTTTCCTAACTGCTTCTACGCCCACAAGTGCTAAACTTGCGAGAGGGGCTCTGGCCCTCCAGGACTTCGGTATTTCCTTTGAATATCGACCTGGGGCGCTGAATATTCCCGCTGATCTTTTGTCCAGACTATGATTGAGGAAGAAGGCGGACTACCATGTAAGGCACCGCGACAACTGTAAATATATTTCTAACTGTGCTGATATTTTGTATTTTTCATGGGAACGACGAGGACATGGTCTGGAGGAAATCGATGGAGGGAACGACATCATTCTCAGCCGGGAGGCGAACCAATGACTGGCTTTGTCCTCCCCGGGAAGGGAGGTGTCGCGTGAGGAGATCGACGACAACGACGAGATGTCATTAGCATCATGATGTAATCGTCGTTGCTGGTCGAGATAGGACGATGACGGACGAAAGCCAGCCTCCACTTGGGCAACAATGAAGGCCGCGAGGCCCAGGTGTAATCGGACACCACACAGCCAAGGTGTAATAGGACACCTCGCGGCTATGGTGTAACCAGACACCGCCCGCGCTGCAGGCGAGCGACGACCCGCGTATCGAGGAGCAATCTGACACTAATTGACGATAGCTTGACGTGGGGAGGGGGGCTGACTGATGCACGCTGGAGTTCCTACTTAACAGAAGGGAACGGAGAACACGGGACTTATACTGCTGACGAACGCGACGTGTGAACATCGGTCGAGCGAGAAACATCGGGAGGAACGACCAGCGGGGCGGCAGAGTATAGTCCGTCAGATTCAGAGACTGACGCGAAAGAACGATCTGTAGTTAGGCTGTACGAAGCAACATTTGAGATAGTCCCATTTAATATCTAAACGCTTTAATACTACGTGGAAGTTCCCGTAGAGTTAGTATATATATATTTGTTTCTTTAATTAAATTCATTTATTAATTAAACAAAGTTCGTCGTGAATCTTCTATAGAAAAGTTAGGCACGTTAAATAAAAGTGCAAGTAAAAGAACAAGCAATCGAGGGTCGACATCAACACACGGCAAACAATCGACTGGGAAACCTTCGATTGCGACACTACTGTTTCTCTCCTTCTTCTTGCCACACAGATAGCTTTGTCGTTTTATACCCTGCTCTTCCTGCTTCTGCTCAGCAACTATCCGAAATCCGGCAGCCAAGATTGCACGCCGCACTGCGCATCACTGTGGCTCGCATTTTCTGGTAGTGATCCACGGTGCTACGAGAGATCTCTCAAGCTGCTAAAAGAGCAAGCGCAATATGAAACGCTTCTTCATCTCCTAATCTGAGTTGTTCAATATCCAAATTTTTCTTTTATTACATTATGCAACCGAGCACTGCCTGTTTGAAGTGGTTTACACTGCCAAAAATAGCCGGATCTTGACTTGTATTCATGTCCATCGGCTTCTTCATTATCAAAAGTTTCGTGAGCGTTATCGTCACTTTCAGGACCAGTCTCATCGTCTTCTTCATCTTCATCGTCAATTTCAACGTCATCTCCATCATCAGAAACATCTGAAAGTTGCTCTTTAGGCATTGGCATCTCGTCACATTCACATTCGTCGTAATCGCTGTCACTGTCAAAACTTTCATCAGTAGTCTCAGCCAGTATTATCTTCAGTGCCTCCTCAGCACTCAGTCTTTTTGGTCATTTAGATGCACTTATTGTTGCTCAACAATATAGCAACAAAGTCATATAAGCGTTTTGAACAAATATAATAATTATTTTAAAAAGTTATGCAACAAATATATACAGGAGGGTCTGGCCAGACCCCCCCTTGTTCGGATGAGGGTTAAGAGTAATCGAATACAAACGTAATGCAGGTTTAACAAAAGTAAGTGCAATGTAATCAAGACTTACTTACGGAACATGTTAGCCTATTGGTTAGAGCGCTCCCCCTCTAACGCATATAGTAGGCCCACCGGTTCTAGCATCCTCCTCTGAGACGGTTACTGTGTAGGGACCTTTAGCAAGTCCTTCACTCACAATAATGCTCAGCGCCATCGATTGATGCTTGGTCGTTAGATAGTGGACCTTAATAAATGTACAACAACAACAACAATAATTATTATTATTATTATTATTATTATTATTATTATTATTATTATTATTATTATTATTATTATTATTATTATTATTATTATTATTATTATTATTATTATTATTATTATTATTATTATTATTATTATTATTATTATTATTATTATTATTATTATTATTATTATTATTATTATTATTATTATTATTATTATTATTATTATTATTATTATTATTATTATTATTATTATTATTATTATTATTATTATAGAAAAGATATCGGCATTCAACGTAACTGGTTCAACAGACTTACCAGTCGCCGTCAAAACTATCAAATGGTGATATAGTCAACAGATTCGTGTTCGCTCGAATAACTGTAAGCAACTTCCGTCTCTGTTCTCCGGAAAACCGAATCTTATTCATACAGTAGGCCCCTATCACTGGAAAAACCCTGTGAACTGATGCATTGCTTCTGATGACCTGGTGACCCAGGTTGAGCGATAAATCAGCGCTCTATATAAATAATTTCGCATTCACGATTTTACAACGAGGCACATGACGATTAGTGGGCGTTAATAAACAACATGTAGATTGATTTCATTAGTAAACTCTCAAGTATTCAGATCCTGAAAGACCACCGATAATGGCAAAACGCTAATTAGCGGGGCTTTACCTCACCAGACATAATTCTGCCATTATGAGTCAGAAAATTGGACCCAACATACATAATAACATTAATAATAAAAGTATAGTGGAATAGAAGTGACTATAGTATTAGTAATGATAATAATGATAGTAGTATTAGTAGGCCTAGTAGTAGTAGTAGTAGTAGTAGTAGTAGTAGTAGTAGTAGTAGTAGTAGTAGTAGTAGTAGTAGTAGTAGTAGTAGTAGTAGTAGTAGTAGTAGTAGTAGTAGTAGTAGTAGTAGTAGTAGTAGTAGTAGTAGTAGTAGTAGTAGTAGTAGTAGTAGTAGTAGTAGTAGTAGTAGTAGTAGGGTAATAATAATAATAATAATAATAATAATAATAATAATAATAATAATAATAATAATAATAATAATAATAATAATAATAATAATGATAATAATAATAATAATAATAATAATAGCTGCAGCGGAAAGAGCAGCCCATAATAAGGAAAGTATATATGCTGCCATCTCACAATCGCACCATTTCATCCCTGTGGCAGTCGAAACCTCAGGAAGCTGGCATGCTGAATCACTGGATTTCGTCCAAGAACTTGGAGCCAAGATAAAAGCAGCGACATGTGACCAGCGTGAGACCAGCCATCTGCTCCAGCGTCTATCAGTTGCCCTACAAACTGGAAACGCCCCATCTGTTCTAGGCACCTCGGATTTGAACAATAAGGAGACGGTACAGCCAGGACTGTATGACGGCCTTTAGCCTAGATACAGTGACTGGAAACAGTAAACAATTCGTCTGTAAAAAAAATAATAATAGTAATAAATAATAAAACTTAATAATAATGGAATTGGTAGTACATGTACGGTGGTAGTTGTAGTGGTAGTAACAGTGATAGTTGCTGTAATAATAGTAGTAATATTAGTAATAATAATGATCTTTGGACTAAAATTACAATCACTAAAATGTCGAATTTTATAATTAATATCTCAGGTCCGCCTTTTCCAACCTCAGCAACCGAGTTCAGAAGCTTCTACTTTTCAAATGTAGCCGTTCATCTATCATTAGCGTGATCTTCTTTGTCCCTTGGGGCGAGGACTTCGATGGCCCAACATCGTGCCTTCGCAATTGTGGGTCCTTCCTCCTGGAACGGCCTCCCCTCAATCCGTTCTAAGATTGTTTCTGGGGTCACCTCTTTTCCTGTTCGCTCCTTGAAGGCTTATCTCCTCCCCCGGGGCTACCAGTCGAAAGCCTCTGAATAGTTTTTAGTGTCGAGTAGTGCTTTAGAAATCTCCAAATACAATAAAGTACAATGCCATTAGCTGCTTTTCGCCAATCACAATTGTTGGCAGTGTCAAAGTGATTAAGCCATTTGGTTGTACATGTATGGGTCTTTACATACAGCAATATTCCCGATCGATAGCATTCAACACATTCTAGGTGCACGAGGGCGTTACGTGTAAGAATAATTATGTCTTTCCATAGCGGCTTCACTCACGATGTTAATTAATTAATATTCAACACCAACAACAGTGCAAATTATAATATCAATAACAATGCAGAAGGTAGGGCCTAGAGATGATGGTGCCGGAAACGTGGAAATGAGCGTAGTGATGATGACGACAACAGTGATGACGAAGATCATCAAGTTAAATTATTACGTACTAGAGACAAAATATTGGAAGGCATTTGGTTATTCATTCTACAGTTGTTGCATGTACAATCCATCTCAATTTTTGGCACGTGCCTCGGCTGCCCCCCACCCCCAGAGTCTACGCCTATGCAATTACGACAATTGTGATGAAGATGATGATGACGACGACCACGATGACAACGATGCTTTTGTCGTTGCGCGCTTATGACGGTGCGCTTTTGTCCTGCGCGCTTTTATCGGGCCACCCATTGTTAGAGCCGTACCGATGACGTTAGTATTACTTAATAGCCTAGCGCAGGACAACAGCTTATTCACGAGCACTGGACAAAATCGTAATCGTAAAATCTAAATTTCTAAAGCGCTATTCTAGCACTAAGCGCAGGGCACCAGCTTATTCTCGAGCGATGCGTCGAAGACACAGAGAGGTTTTCAAACTATTGCTGTGCCCCAATCAAAGCAGTGTGGGTATCTCGGAGTTCTTGGTAGCTGCTGGTCTGAAGCTTTTTGTATTCACGGTCCGGTTTGTGTGCCTTCTCTCAATTCTCTAATGTCATTTAGAACTAAACTTAAAATTCACCTGGTCCAGCTTGCTTATCCTTCGCAAAGTTTGACTTTTGGTTTATCCGACTTATCGGGTTTCGACCTGACTTCTGTAATTGAATTATGACTTTGACTTCGGTTTCACTTGTAGCGACATCGATTGATGCTTTAAGCATAACGCAGACACTTTCGGTAACGATGAGAAGCGTAATAAAATTACCAAATACTAGAAACCAAGACGTAATGTAATGCAAACGATAATTTATATAGCACCTAATTCGCTCTCAAGTCGGGAACGCCTCTGATTTGTTTCTCTTTTCTGTCTTACTGTTCCATAGAGCTGACTATTCCTCTCTCGTCTCCTTATATATAACGGAATTACTACTAAGGCGTTCTGACTGCTTGCTCTTGTCTCTAACCTCTGATTCTCGGCATAAGCTTACAATACTTTATTGTTCATCTTTATCATCATCCTTATTTTAGTTAGTCAACTCTAGCTAACATTCCCTTAGGCTTTCTTACAGTTTTTCATGTAAGTGTAACCGAATTAACCTCAGCTAATCTGGACGAGGCCATAAGCTTAGCCTTGAGTCTCTAATGGATAAAATTACCTTGTCCCGATCTTCTTGATCCGACTGGCCGCTCCTTTGTTTTATTTTCTCTGATGCTACCTAGGAACAGGGGCGTAGCCAGACTTCAATTCAAGAGGAGGCAACTACTGCTTGTCAAAACTTGTATGCAGTGGCGGCGATCTTGTTTCAGAGGTGAGGGGGAAATTTTTCTGCGTCCGAAGGGCGGTCGCAAAAACTTCAGAATTGCAGAATTTCGCTCTGAGAATTTCCAAAATTTATGTTACGAAAAAAGTTTACAACTTTTTTTTAATCATTAACGCATTCGAAGACTTTCTTCTCGGGGAACTAAAGAGACACAAATCAAGAGGAGGCAAAATCCACCTCTACTGGGGTGTACTTCACGACACAGGGTTATGACCTATGGGAAAATTTTAAATCCACAAAACCAAGAGGAGGCAAATGCCTCCTCTTGCCTCCATGTAGCTACGCCTATGCCTAGGATACGGTAGCCGATTGGTTAAAGCGCACATAATTGTAACACGGAGAGTAGGCCTACGGGTTCGAGCCTCTCAGAGACGATTACTGCGTAGGGACCTTCAAGTCCTTCACTCATTTTGCTCAGCGCCATCGACTGATGACTGTTCGTTGGATTGTGGAGCTTAATAAAGGCATAATGATGATGATGATGATGATGATGATGATGATGATGATGATGATGATGATGATGATGATGATGATGATGATGATGATGATGATGATGATGATGATGATGACGACGACGATGATGATGATGATGATGATGATGATGATGATAATAATAATAATAATAATAAATTAATAAATAAACTTACCTCTCGCTGGCCCAAGTGTGTGTAGCGATGTTGATGGCCGTTAACCTCGACCTCCCCTCTCGCACAATCTGATTACAACAATCTCCGCCTATATTCTGCATCCACTTTCATATAAATACTCGTTTATCCTGAAATTTATCTAGCGCATTTTCTACGCTGTTATACATGCACATACGCATGCACACGTACGTACGTACCTATCTTCTTACAGTATTACACATCCTGCAGTGTGACTTTCAAACGAGCGTAGCCGTGTCAAGCTCTTTTGTCCTGGGCATTCCTTCACGCTGTAAGAAGAACGATGGGTAAGGCTGTAAATATCTTTATTCACGACTCTAGCACACGTTCTCCTAATTCAACTGCTTGGTCTTCTCCAATCGTAATCGTAAACTCGAAATTTCTACAGCGCCCAAAAAAGCGAAGTCGCTGGAACCAGTTTATTCACAGGCGCTCAGTCAAATCATAATCGATAGGCAGGGGGTGAAATCGGTTCCAGGTCAAGATCCAAAGGGGTCAATTAGGCAGACAGTCAGACGGCTAAGGTGGATGTTGTTGAAAACTGAAACGGTGATGGGTGTAATGGGAAGAGGAGAAATCGGGATAGGATTTGTGAAAGAGCAGTATGTTCAGTTTTGAGTGAAAGTCCTGTGGAGAGATAGCAAGAGGTGAGGTTTTGGTTAGATTCGTATTATGGACCAAGGGCTTGCTAATTGTGGTCGTAAGCACGCGCAACGTGCCTGCAGGAACGCAGTGTGCGCTTCTGGACTTTCGACAGCAGTCGACAGCAGCTCCATCACTTTCTCATCTGTATGGTCTGTTTGCTGTCATGGTTTATTTAAGAGGCGTTTACGAACCTTCTGAGAAACTACATGTCGTAATCGCATTGTTATTTGCGGTAGGCCTAGTCCATAAAAATTATGTCGAAGTTATATAGAGTAGGAGAGGCGAAATGTATGCCTACAGTTTCTAGAGCCGCAGCTCTATGTTGGTGGACCAGAAATCTCGGAAAAAATTCTACCCACGAGAGAATTTGAAGCCCGACCTCTAGATTGACAGTTCCGCACGCTAACACCTAGACTATCGTGCTGTCCCAGCTGATCCCCAACCAAAGACCTCCGTGCCCATATTTCCAACGTCAGAGTGTCACATCTGAGAAGTTTACGACAGCAGTCGGGCATAGTCAGCATAATCTAGGTCGATGCAGATCTCTCCGATTGCACCGTCTACCGTGCCGCAATGGCGACACAAAGACCAGACAAAAAGTTTGAAGACATCGGATCACCCCGTCATAAAATCATCCATCGGCTCTAGTTATTCAATACAATACAATACAACTCAAAATTTATAGCGCGCTTCAACAAGACAAGTCTTGCACAATTATTTTTGTGTAACAAGTTGCGTTGATGTCAGCTTGATGCTTTGATTAAACGAAAATTTATTGATTGTTGGATAGGATCATTGTGTAACTCTGCACAGGTACAGCACTGCGCAAAAATTGGCAACTCCCATTGTGTCCAAATAGACCCTTGTCCGTATTTTGTAATAAAATTAAATAATATTTTTTTTAATTCTTTCTTGCTTTAAGCGGAGCTGACGAGAGTTAATAACAGACTTTTATTACTATATTTTATTAATAATTTGGGCTGAAAAAGGAGCATCATACAAATTCAGTTATTTAGCTCGCTGATGACGTCAACAGTATATTCGGGAAAACAACTGAATGACGTAATATTAGCAGCGACCGGTGAAGCCAGGCTGAAATGAGACGACGCTGTGTAGGGTTCAGCTAACATCACGAATGCCCACTAAAAACAAAAATCGCCGGAAAAGACAAAGAGAAAGGAGAAAACAAAGGAGAGAACTCGATCGCCTTCTTGTCCGAACTGAAGCCCTCCAGCGACAATACACTCGTCTCGTGTCCAGGTACTTATACTATCATTATTATTGCAAATATTTTTACGCGCGTTAAGTCACACAGAAATGCGAATCTGAAGTGCGGTTTGTCAGCCGCCAGGTGAATTGCAGTTAGATATCCAGATGTTTAAAAGCCCGTGAGAAGTAGTGAGTTTTGGGGCGTTTCTGAAAAGAGGAAAGAGTTTGAGCATCGCTAAAACCAACGACCTCTTATACAAACTGGTAAACCACTGGAAGTCTCTTCCATTTCTTGTGAGCAGCAGCCTGGGATCTACCCAAACAAACTCTGTATTTGACTCCATTGACAGAACATACCGTAAATTTCTTTCCATCGCCTTTTTATCAGGTTGTGAAAATACTCTCTGTACATCGCTGGTGATAATTAATCAGTGCTTTTTTCTAGAAAAAAATGTTCCGGAACTGAACAATAGGTTCCGGAACATAACAATTATGGAAGGGCTAAAATGCCGAGAAAAACGGGATTGGGGTTAGGAGGGGTCTCGATAAACAGTTAAAACAGTTCACAACATTGAAATTAAATTAAAATAACTAAATTATTGTTTTTATTTATAAAGTATATAATATTTTAGTAGCTAAACAAGGTGCCAGAACGCCGTTTCCGCGCGTTCCGGCTGAAAAAAGCACTGCTAATTAATACTTTTTCAAAACCAGCTCTTTAATTTCGTTATTATAATTTTGTAGAACTCTTTTAGATTGTGCATTTCTGTACTGATGAAAATATTTGTCGCATAATTAATTAGTCTGACACTATGTGACTCTTAAAAAAGATACCCGGCGCTCAGGAAAAATGCAATGGTTCTAAATGGTTCTGAGGATTGTATAAGAATTCTGTTTTAGGACGCGTCGACGAAGCTTTTATTTTGCATTCTCAGCTCTATCGCTTCTCTCTCTGCTTCTCTCTGCGCCTCCCTCTCCTTCAGTGGCGGAGCCAGACATTTTTTGTAACCAGGCCATAGCCAGGGTAGTAATACAAGTGACAAGTGCAGGGACGATTTATGCCCCGAACAAATTCTGGACAGGACAAAAATTCTGGCAGGGCAACGACCAGGGTAGAGGCTTTTTACCAGGGCGTTTGCCTGGCTCGCCCTGATGTAGCGCCGTCACTGCTCTCCTTCAGTTCTAGTTCCGCTCTAGTTCTTGCCTCTTGTTGTTGTCTCCATTAGTTCCGCCTCCATATGAGCTTTTACTGATTGCAGCTACAGCTCTCGTTCACGTAATTCTGCCTCTCTCCTAGACTTCTCAGCTTGTTGCTCGGTCTCTTGTGTTTCCGCTCAGCGTCTCTCTCGGTCTTTTCGGTTTCCAATTTTGTCCGTTCTGCCCACAAATTTCGTTCTCTCTACCTCTATTTTGGCCTGCTCTGCGGCCAGTTTGTCCCTTTCTGCCTAATGATGAACCTTCTTGGCTTTAAGTTCCGTTCGTTGCTCTAACTCCAGCTTCCTCGAACCAAGTTTCTCTTCGGGTTGATCGGAGCGGCAGCAGCCCATCGAACATTGAACGAAGGGTATTCTTGTTAAGGTCGAATAATTCGACTGAGCAGGAATCAGTGTCTGCAGATATTCGATACAGAACGCCATTGACAAGACGCTGACGGCACATGTCTCTATTCATATGACTTCCATTCTTTGATGTTGACCTCAGTGACTAGTGACGACGCTTGAAAGCATGTAATACAGGAAATTTATTAGGTTGTGGTCTGAGATGGACCGTTGCAACTGTGACCGGCATGCAGGGTAGACCGAGACAGCCGTCGCGCGTGCATATGGGCTCTTTAATGTGCTGACACAAACCGCAGCTCGACAACAGCTGCGTCAGCTGATCAGCTCAGAGACAATTCGGATCTTTCGTACGGATGTTGAGATCACCCATCACAACCAGCTGGGAGTTGAAGGTGGCCAGATGGTCTATAGGAGCAGAGTGAACTACTGAATAAAGAACACCGATGGGTGGCAGGGATCTCAGTCGATGATTAGGGCGATGGTCAGGGTCAACGTATCATAGAAAAGGACCTGAAAAGGACCTCATCGCTGGTGATAATTAATCAGTGCTTTTTTCTAGAAAAAAATGTTCCGGAACTGAACAATAGGTTCCGGAACATAACAATGCGAGCTCAATTCATGCCCCTCGTAAACTCGAATGATGAAGGCCAGGTCTCCGCTGACTGATGCGTCGAGTCACAGCGTGGCATGTCAACAATGTTGAAATCAGGAACCGATCTTTTTAGCCTGATATCTGACAACGACCGGTGGCAGTTCCAACGGTAACCAAGAGGTCAAGGCCGTGAGTGATGATGGCAGCTGCAACGGACATTGCTTTATAACCGACGCTCCTAACGTCCAGGTGCCGAGTCGCAGCCCTGAGTTCGGACTACCACCAACAATCGTATTTTCTAGAGATGGATATAGCGGTCGTCAGATACGCAATCAAAAGAGAGTCTTACGCATAGTGCATACGACTTCCTGGTCAGTGGTCACCACTGTTGAGCTGCCTCAGAGGGTTCCAGTGAACACCAGAAAATGGCCGTGTTGACTGGTCCTAAAGTTGCCCAAGGGGCTACAGAATTTTTTTACACTTAGTACTTATCTCAGAATTTCAAGCGATTAT